>NGZP02000019.1:2400000-3000000 GCA_004353285.2 Xylaria grammica | reverse complement strand
AAGACCCAACACCGAAACGGCGCAGGACTTTACACCGGTCGGATATTGCATACGGCCTTGAAGACTGGCGTGGGGTCGTTGAAACGGTACAAACATCGCATTATACTATGCAGTCTGCGATCACAAGAGATCGCAAGCACGCACGTCAGACGGAGATACAGAAACTCGCCGATCAAAAATTTGTTCTGCAGCCAAGATCCCCAACCCTACATGAAAGGGCGTCTGAACTACGTGACAGGCCACCGCTCACTGAGCTGGGCCTCAATCCCGTCCCGGGGCTAGCTAAGGACCCCACGTCTGAGGATACAGAAGACCTCGACATGGGTTCCCGCAAGACTTCGATGAAGACACAAGACTTCTTTGACGCAGCGGAAGAAGTGATGGCAATGATAAGGAATAAAGCGCGACCGGTGGCCGGATTAGCAAGTGTTGAAGAGTCTCAAGCCGAAGCCTCACACGGGCTTACCCATAATGAATCCTCTGTGACCGACGATTCTTTCCAAGAGTCTACACGAGAGCCTTTTTCGCGGCCACCCAGCAGGGATGGGCGGCCTGTCTTTAGATTGCCAGTACGCCAAGAGGATCCGGAACTTGTAAGCCAGTTAAAAAAATACGAAGAGCATGGCGATCTTGTCGATATGCTAAGTCAATCCTTGCGATCTATGAGAAGCGCCCAGACCAACAACCAGAGTCCACTTAGTGCTAGCAGTACAAACCAGCACGGTTCTTCTGCCACTCAAATGGGCCAAGTCTACGATGAGGGTGGCGTTATCAGCGACATTCCACACATTAGGATCTCCCGCAACCCTGAGCACCCAGAGGCGGCCAGTAGCCCCACGGAATTTCCTTCTCATAAGAGCCAATCTTCTGGTAGCTCAACTTCGCGATCCGTGCCCACCATGTCATCTCGAGGTTCAGATTCGAGGCGCCTTATTGCGCCAGATGTGGTGGCGCAACTCATTGGTAACCAGGTGGGCAATATGGTATTTGACGATGTGAATAAGATGTGGCAGAAAGTGAAAGCACCGAGGCCAACTATGGATGTTCTTCCCTCTGAAGACAGTGAAGACGATCCATTCGCCAGTATACCCGATTTGACTGTCGATTCAGTGAAGGAAAAGAAAAATCTTGACTCGGCCGCTGAGCAAAGTCAGCCAATTTTTGCTGAAGAGTCACAAAACGATAATCCGGTAAGCTGGGGTTCGTCCAAAGTGGGCAAGGTGACAGAAGAATCCACGGGTTCCAAACATTCCCACAAGGCAACTAGCCAAGCCCACGTCGAGACAGCCGTAGAAGATGATGAGGAGATTGAGCATGAGATCTCGCTCCACGAAGATCGCATACATAAGGCCACTCCATCCCGCCGAAAGAACCTCAGCATCACCTTTTCGTCGCCGATTGCGTCCATTATTCAGGACATTGCCCACATAGGCTCTGATGACGGCAGTTACGAAGGGGAGTCTAACTCGGGACATTCACTCAGTAGTATTGCAGCCAATTCGATCAAGGCAAGTCGACATGAGAAAATAGGGGGATCTGCCAGTGCCATGACTTCTATGTCATCAGCTCGAAGTCGATCGCGAGGCGGTTCGAAAGGCTTGTCTGTCGAAAGACACACTTTCCTCCCACGACCCGTTTCGCGAATTGACGAGCGAGATGAAGATGCGTCCAATGGAGAGCATACTCAACAAGAAGATCAAACACAGATCAGTATACTCGAGGAATCCGGGGCCGTTGCGTCGGGGTCGGAACCCGTAGGAAACCCCGAACTGAGTGTCGTTATGGCGACGCCTGATCCGGCAAGAACCACCATATTTGGAACTCCTCTCATTGAACAGTACGTCGGCATGTTGTCGTTAAGTCCCATGTCTGAGTTCACAGTACATCAAGTCGACAAATCCTGCGCTCTAGAAGTGAGCTACGTTATGGGTGATCAGTACCTCGTGACCGGGGATGGCTCCAAAAAGACCATGTCCAAAGCGGTTCGGTGCCTTGTCGAGAAGATAACGGAAGTTGAGCCTTTTGAACCTGACTGGGAGTCAGTGCCCGAACTTGATCTTAGCAACAAGGGGCTAGACACCCTTCATATGCTCGACGAATTTTGCACAACCTTGGTTACATTGGACGCTTCAACCAATAAAGTTTCTCACTTAGACGGTGTGCCGCAGAGCGTGCGTAACTTGCGTATGACGCACAACGTACTCTCGGAGTTGACAGCGTGGAGACAGCTCATGAACCTCCAGTACGTTGATGTATCCAACAACCAGATTAAGAGTCTCTCAGCATTCAAGGATCTCGTTCATCTCCGAACCCTCCGTGTCGACAACAATCAAATCACCAGCTTAGACGGCATTAAATTTCACGACAGTTTGCAAGTTCTACGCGCTAGGGGCAACCTAATTACTCATGTTGACTTTGATGGCACCAAGATGCAGCGATTGACTGAGTTGGACTTGGAAAATAACCAGATTGTTGCCTTTGAGAACAGCGAACAACTCACTTGTCTCACCACACTCAACCTTCAGCATAATTGTTTAGCATCCTTTGTCTCCTCTGAAGGTCAATCCTCGCTGTCTCTCAGGTTTCTGAAGCTATCAGACAACGATCTAGAGACTCTTGATCTTGTTGCCTTTCCATACTTACGTCTCCTGCATGTCGACCGAAACAACATCATGACAATCACCGGACTCTCGCAGTGTCACCGCTTAGATAGCCTTTCGCTTCGAGAACAAAAAGGAAGCAGTATTCTCGACACTACTTTCCTTGATTCTGCGTGCGAGGTCAGAAAGTTGTTCTTGTCAGGCAATCGACTCTCTAGTTTCAACCCTCAGGCGGACTTCCTTAATCTCCAGTATCTCGAACTAGCAAACTGTGGTCTCCAATCCTTAGCGCCGGATATTGGACAACTGATGCCGAACCTGCGCATGTTGAACATCAATTTCAACTCAATCGACGATCTCTGGCCCCTGCGTTGTATTCCAAGGTTAAAGAAGCTTCTCGCAGCAGGAAATCGACTATCCGAAGCGGGAAAAATTGCTCGTGCGCTCGCTGAGCTCCCGCACCTGTCGCGGCTCGATTTCAGGAACAACAGCGCCACGCTGGGGTTCTACGCTCCCGTTCGGAGCCTTGTCTCTGTCGGGGACGATGGAAAGGAGACCGAACTCGAGCCATTCACGCTGCCGGATGTAGATACTGGGCACCAAGAGAAGTTTGCGAGTCGGCTTGACATGGGTACGCGAATGCAAAAACGCGTCTACGACATGGTCGTCCTCAAATACTGTAAGCAACTTAAGATGTTGGATGGCCTACCGGTTTCGAAAGATAGCACCTCGAAAAGGGACGACGTATGGGAAGCACTCATGGAAAACAGCATCTTCAAAAGAGAAATGAAAGAACAGGGCGATGCATCTGAGCAGTAGGGCTGCGAAGATAGCCTCGGCTGAATGATGCCCTCATTTTGTCCAAAAGACGACTACGCAAGGCGTGTGTACGATACTGAAGCTTGGTTAGAAATAATGGCGGGGTGTCCTCTGGTGCATTTGTTTCAGGCTGGGCCTTGTTTTTGGCTGTTTATTAATATTAAGGGGGGGCTTTTGGGTTGGCGTTTAGGTTTTATCCGTACATGCACGGCACGGGTGTTTAAGTACACGGTTGGAGGATACTGCATTACATACACATGTGGGATGGCAAGCATTCCCTGGCTACGTTAATGAGAGATGAAAAGTTCAACGTTGAAAAGTATGAAATTATGCTTTAAACTATTCTACGTAGGCATAAAGGTTGATAGTTGATTATGAAATTTAAAGCACCTATATATACCTAGGTAGTTAGAGTCGGTCCCAGCAGCGTTGGATCGTTGGGTCGGGGGCATAATACCTAATTTCTTCGCTAGCACATCTAATCACCCCTATTACATCCTCTTTTACCCTCATCCGAAAAGCAACCCCGGATTATACGCAACTCTCTTGTACGAGCATAATGAATGTAAGGCCTGCATGTGCCAAATATCAAGAGATAAAACCCATAGCAGTTAGTGTCTCTAGAACTTGCCTCAGGTATTGGCTTTATTAGGGTGTAGCTTCGTTATTATGCTATTGTGCGTAGTTTAGTCTTTAAACATCGAATACAACAAAGTAAATCATCTTAGAAAGCCTTGGACTACGGCTTATTGCGCCTTATTGATCGCTGTTTTGTGTCGGGCAGGTCCCTAGAGCCTTGCCTCATCTAGACTCTGTTCGATAGCTATTTCTAATCTAATATCGAGCACCGTTTCTTTGAGGACCAATGCCCTACCTAACAAGCTTTTTATTAGGGATTACACGGGTAGCTCTTCTAAGTATTAGGGACTCAATATTGCCTACCTAGGCAGCTAATAGGGTTCAGCCTTTGAGACAGGCATGGCAGCAGGAGCCACGTGCTCTAAATTCTCTTCGGAGGTGCTATCAAGTATTTGAGCTTTATTACACTGTATTAGAACTACCTGGGATGGAACTGAGCTTCTAACCGCAACGACTCTCCGATAAGAACCGTGAACATAGGGAATGTGTACGAGGTAGAAGGAACATCGCTGTTGCATTTGCGGAGCTGCCCACCTTCAAATCATATCGCCCCTTGACGCCGTTAGTTGTAGGAAGTCGGGGCTACCTGCCATCCGGTCTACGGGGAGAAGCGCAAGGATCTAAAGTTAAACTCGAGTGACATACAAGGTGCAGTCGTCTGACTATGCGTTACGCTATCCGCGATATTCATCTACAGGTAGATAGATAGATATCTCGTCGCCTCTATAGAGAGTTCACGTCTAGAGGTCAAGGCGTCCAGCAGGATATACCTAGCAGCTTATTTGACGAATACGGAATTGGCGAAAGCTTGATAGGATAGAAGGGATATTGGGCTGATCGAACTAGGGTCCACGGCCTTGTGGCATCTAGAATGAATTATCGAGCAACCTTACTCCATTCGCGTGATTGTCTCTACAAAAAGTGCCATCATTCCCATCACAACCATAGCCGTCGCGGTCGCTTACCTATCCGACTCCCGTCACAACTAGTGGTATGTTAACCTCAATTTCCTAGCTCATCAAGCCATCAAATTGACCGAGGACCTAGCCGGCGGGCACTCAATCATAAAAGAAATTGCCACAAGTTTTTAGGGGATATGCTGGGACCAATTCGGCGCCGCGGAAGATACAACAAACCCAAGCCAAATCGTCTTCAAGATGAACCAGAACGAAAAGGCCCGTCAAATATCCAGGAGTCAGGCCGGAGTAGAGGAAGTGATAATGCGGCTGGCACACCGAAGGGGGGTAAGCCAGATCTACCTCCATACGTGCGTCAGTTCACAAACATATTCGTGACAAGCCAGCCAAACGGTCAGGAGATAGCTGGGAGCCGTAGAATTGCTAGCCCTACTAGCATATCGACAAGGGAAAGTTGAGCATATCTATCTCCACATGCGTATCTGTTCACATATTCATTCGTAGCAGACCAGTTAAGACTTCGGGAGACGACCAAGAGTTACGGAAACGATCACGCAGCTAGCGCGCCGATGAGAGGAAGCCGACCACAACCATGCCGTCGCACATCAATGCCGCAGGATCGACCAGGTCTATTTGAATACGCCGATCACTTCACATATCCATTCGTGCAGAGCCTAGGCAACTTAGGTGGTATGGCGTTCATGGGATATCCGGATGACCCAGCCTCCCACAATATCGAAAGAGATGGGGAATTTGATGAATTTCGAAAGATATCAAAGTGTATGAAGGCGAGAGTCGAGGCATTGCGGCCGACGGAAAAGGTTTGGATCACTACTATCTGCCGATGGTAGGAGTCTCCGTTGCGATGGTTGATTGTTATGGTACGATTCAGCGAGGCCACGGTTATATTCCTTAGGTAAGCTTTACAACTCAGAGTTGGCGCCTTTCTTCAATGTATCCTGCTACGTGTGCGCGAAGTGAGGGACTTCAACTGTCCACGCATTGCTACGAGGTTTAAAACAAGAGCAGCATTGTGTCTCGACCTGCTTTGGATAGTGAAGAGGTAGATAGGGGAACAATGAATATGATTCGTCAAGCTATGTGCGACTGTCGTGTTCTCCTTTCTTCAGCATGGTATCTGCCTGTTGGGGAGGCCCCCCCTCTATTTGTCTCTTCATATCGACCGAAGAAGCTCTACTACAATGTCCTAAATATAAACACCAAATTTTCCACACAACCTAACAACCGATAGAGGAGACACGAAGCCAGGAATGTGTCAAGTCTAATGCGATAGATCCGCGACAAAAGAGAAACCCCGTATATTACGGACAAAGGACGAGACTCTAGGTATCCCTTGTCGTTAAAAGGCCGCCGTTGCCATCGAAGGTTCAGACCTGGTCACATTGCTAGACTACTAGGCAGCAGAAACTGTGAGGAGGGAGGGGATGGTCGGAGTTTGGCATATCTCTTGATAATAAACCCAATATAGTACGGGTTCCTCCTTCATGTTGTGAAGAAAATGGCCTGCTATGGTTTATCTGACTTGATCCTAGTTTCAATATACATACCTTACGAGGATGAGTGTAGGTAAATGTACCCCTGTCTACTACGTACCTTACCCCCGAAAATATAATTCTTTCTAGTTGTATATATGCAATAAAGGGTAAATGCGCCACGATTATCCAGCCACGCATAATCCCGACATCACCGCATGTGGCTCAAGGCAACATTGTTTCCCCCTGTAAGGCCAAGCTAGCTCAAGCTGCTCATCATCAATCTGTTGCCATCATTCATCAACTGCTCAACTTTGGGAGCCCAGCGCCATCAATATGGCTCCATCAAAGCAGAGCATGTTCCGCTCGGCGGACATGAGTATGGTACAGCTGTATATTTCTAATGAAATCGGGAGAGAATGTGTCACAGCTCTGGGCGAACTTGGACTGGTCCAGTTCCGCGATGTATGCAACGCCCCCTTGAATCTTCACCTGCCTGATCAATTCATCTACTAATATCAACAAGCTTAATGGTGATGTCAGTGCCTTCCAACGAACATTCACACAAGAGATTAGGCGACTCGATAATGTCGAACGACAACTTCGTAGGTTGACCTTGCCACGATTGAATCAGATCAATGGACCTGAACTAACGGACCAGGCTACTTCCATGCCCAGATGGAAAAGGCGAGCATCCCCCTCAGAAAGCTTGATCTCGATGTCGAAACTCTCTCTCCACCTACTACCTCCGAGATCGACGAACTCGCCGAACGTGGCCAAGGTCTCGAGCAACGCATCGCGCAACTTAATGACAGCTACGAGACGTTGAAGAAACGTGAGGTCGAATTGACCGAATGGAGATGGGTTCTACGCGAGGCTGGGGGCTTCTTCGATCGCGCTCACGGCAGCGTCGACGAAATTCGAGTGTCAACTGAGGATGATGACGCTCCATTACTCCAAGACGTTGAGCAGCACAACCAGGCTGGTGATGTCGAGCGTTCATTCTCTGGCATGAACATTGGCTTCGTAGCAGGCGTCATCAACCGCGAGCGCGTTGCCGCCTTTGAGCGTATTCTTTGGCGCACGCTACGCGGCAATCTCTACATGAACCAGTCCGAGATCCCGGAACCTCTGATCGATCCTACAAACAATGAGGCAATCCAAAAAAATGTCTTCGTTATCTTCGCTCATGGTAAGGAGATCTTGGCCAAGATTCGCAAGATTTCGGAGTCTATGGGAGCAGAGATCTACAATGTCGACGAGAACACAGATCTGCGCCGTGACCAGATGCACGAAGTCAATGCCCGCCTCAACGACGTTCAGAACGTGCTGCAAAATACCCAACAGACACTCGAGGCTGAGTTGACACAGATTGGCCAGTCGCTGGCAGCCTGGATGGTTTTAGTCACAAAGGAGAAGGCTACATACAAGACCTTGAACCTGTTCTCCTTTGACCGGCAACGACGGACTCTCATCGCAGAAGGCTGGTGTCCCACGACTGATCTGCCTCGCATTCGTTCAACCTTGCAGGACGTCACCAACCGGGCAGGCTTGTCTGTTCCATCCATTATCAATGAGATTAAGACAAGCAAGACTCCGCCTACATACCTCAGGACCAATAAGTTTACCGAAGCCTTTCAGACCATTATCAATGCCTATGGTACCACTACCTATCAGGAGGTTAATCCTGCACTACCTGCTATCGTTACTTTTCCTTTCCTCTTTGCTGTCATGTTTGGCGATTTCGGACACGCAGTCATTATGCTTGCGGCCGCTCTCGCCATGATATACTGGGAGAGGCCTCTGAAGAAGGTCACCTTCGAGCTGTTTGCTATGATTTATTACGGTCGTTACATAGCTCTGGTCATGGCCATCTTCTCCTTGTTCACCGGTCTTGTTTATAACGACGTCTTCTCCAAATCTCTAACGCTATTCGATAGTGCTTGGGAATGGGACGTTCCTGAAGGATGGAAGGAAGGCCAGCCCCTCGTCGCCACGCTTAAGGATGATTACCGATACCCTTTCGGCCTCGACTGGATGTGGCACGGTACTGACAACGACCTCTTGTTTACCAACAGCTACAAGATGAAGATGTCAATCATTCTAGGCTGGGCACACATGACATATTCGCTCTGCCTCGCGTATATTAATGCGAAGCATTTCAAGAAACCTATCGATATCTGGGGCAACTTTGTCCCAGGTATGATTTTCTTCCAAGCCATCTTTGGCTATCTGGTAGTGTGCATCGTCTACAAGTGGTCTGTCGATTGGTACGCCGTTGGCCGATCACCGCCTGGTCTCTTGAACATGTTGATCTATATGTTCCTACAGCCCGGTACTATTGATGAAGAACTGTACAGTGGTCAGGCAAAGGTGCAGATTACTCTGCTTTTACTTGCATTCGTCCAGGTTCCAATTTTACTCTTCTTGAAGCCGTTTTATCTACGATGGGAGCACCTCAAAACTCGCGCTAAGGGCTACCGTGGCATAGGCGAACACTCTAGAGTCTCGGCGCTCGATGATGACGAGGATAGTCACCATGCTGGTAACGGCAATGGACGCTTTAGTATTGAAACGGACGACGGTGAAGGCGTCACTATGATCGCACACGGTGGAGATGATGAGGACGGTCACGAAGAATTCGAATTCAGTGAAGTCATGATTCATCAGGTCATCCACACCATTGGTAAGATCTGATTTATTCGTATATATATATATCACCACTTGTTACTGACACCACCACAGAATTCTGCTTGAACTGTGTCTCGCATACGGCGTCGTACCTACGTCTTTGGGCTTTATCTTTGGCCCATCAACAGCTTAGCAGCGTCCTATGGGACATGACTCTTGGCCCAACCCTCACCAAGACTGGCGTTCTTGGTGTCATCATGATCTTCCTGGCTTTTGGTTTGTGGTTTAGTCTTACTTGTGCCATTCTGATTGCCATGGAAGGTTGTAGTGCTATGGTAAGTTTTCCGAGTACTTGTCAACTCAAGGATTCCATGCTAACGAAAGCAGTTGCATTCCCTGCGTCTCCAATGGGTCGAGGCACAGTCAAAATACGCCGAGTTTGCCGGCCATATGTTCGCTCCGTTTTCTTTTATTACTATGTTGGAGGAGGATGAAGGCTTAGCCGAGTTTACAGGTTAATTGTTGTAGAGGAGAGGTGTACGATTACGTCTGTATATGGTGTTTGTAGCTATAGAATGCATCACAATGCTATACAACTAACTGCGCTTTATCATAGATGTGTGACCTTGTCGGCTGCGTATATGGCATTATGCTTTATCTGTATGAGTAATAGTACAAACGATCAAGACACTGGCAATCATTCTTTCGAAAAATCGATTTATACTCCGTACTAGCATCATACAAAGAAAGCATAGGTACATTATTAGTAGTTTACCCCCTGTACGTACAGCTGGCTTAGCACTTAACCTAATACAACAACTTTTGGACTGGCCCAGTCTTTTACATTGGTGTGTATCTGGTAACACTGCCTAGGCGGAACCAGGACGAACGTGACAACACGCGAAACTTGTTACTTGTTACATGGCGAATCGGCCACAGTCTTACGTCTGTCGGGGATAACTCTCCTTTGCAGTGAAGAAAAACCTTAGCTATCTTCATGTACTACGTAGGTACCCATAGGCTCCGGCCTGTAAGTAGTACCTAACTGAGCCTACCTAGGAGGAGTACCTAGATAGCCCTACTGTCGGAAGCCCTGTGACGACCTGCTGGGGACTTGGCAGGTACCGAATGTATTAGGTAGTATCTACCTAGGTATCCAGGCTAGGTACCTAAGGTAGTGTACTTACTACCTGGGTATTGGTAACGTTGCTATCTCTTCTCTTGTCTTTTTCCCTCCGTTCCCCTTAACCTGGTTCTGCCTGGGCGATGGTGACCAATAGATGGTGACGATGCTCTGGGAACATACGTACCATGGGTATCATGTAGAATACACCCCTCATGATCTAATATCTCCATACCAAGACGGAAAAAAAAAAATACAGCACAATACTTAGTATATCCACAATACCACCTGCAGTAACATACTTGTTCATTGTTCTGGATTCCAATGATCTGATTCAAGACGGTTCTTAGACAATTTTGGTCGGGTACCAAAAATTAGTATTGCCCGTATGTATACCTCGAGTCTTCCGCTTGATCCAAGACAGACAGACAGACAGACAGACAGGCAGGCAGACAGGCACAGACAGACGGACAGACGTAGCTAGACCTTATGCAGACTCATACGCGCCCACATATCTCGTCGTCATCGTCGTTGTCGACACTGTAATTTGCTTCTCCGCAAGCTTGCTCTGACACATGCAAAACCTCGCATGCCGCTAACAAGCGCGGCCACGATCGCCTAGCCGAGACTCGAACTCAATTGCCATGTTTCGCCGTCGTGCTGGATGTGCATGCATATCGTCGCTATAGACTTTTGACTGTATACCAATGGTCGGTTGTCGAACCTGTCGCTCGCCCGCCAACCGCTGTTCAGCCTCGTATCTACGACCCTCGTGTCATGTCATGTTAATAAGGTTCGCCGATAGATCTCTCGATATTCGTCTCGTGTCGCCCCGTCTCGTGCCCGGCACGCGCCCATCCCGGCATGCTTCATCTTCGCTTCCATAGACGGACCCCGTCTAATCCCACCTCCCCTGTCCTCGATCGCGCCTCGTGGGACACCGCTGCGGTTCAGCCCGCCCATCTTGTCCCTGCCGATGGCATCCCGGCTCCTGATGTTCGACCACGCTCCTCGACCTCAGTTCCTTTCGCTCAAGCCTACGGTCAGCCCTCACAGCCTCAGCAGCGAGATCAAAACCCTCCTGTATTGCCACCAATCGCTCGGGTTGTCTCTGCCGACTCTGTACGGTCTGCGAATAGCCAGAACTCGGAGCAGAAACCACGTGAAGATGCGCTGCCGCGCGATGATTCAAAACCGTTGCCTCGATCCCCTTGCGGGAACGAACAACCCAGGTTTATCGGCGGGCTAGCCTTGGAGAACTATCGCCGAGAGCAAGCTGCATTGAATCAGCCTGCACAACACCGAGGAGCTCCCAATGCGCCACCAATATCTTCGGCCTCGCCCTCGGCCTCGCCCTCCGGTGCTAGCGCACCAACGCCTACTTTTAGCAATAAACCTCCCCCTCCCGTCAAAGCGTCCAGGGTTAACTCGTCTTTCGTGAGTCCGACAGATCTTCAGAGTGCGCCGCCAACAGGGAAACGACCTCTTGGGACCAGGATGACATCCGAATCGTCTACAACATCGAACCTGCCTGTTGCGCGGGACGCTTCAAAGGCAAAAAAGGGGTTACCTTTTCTTAATAATCCCTTGTCTACATTACTGGCAAGGAGAAAGACAAGTCAAAATATACCAGACCTTACGCTGTCAACACGTGAGCCTACTTATGATCCACGGATACGAGGCACCCGAGTACATGATTTTAGCGCTCCAAGACAATGGAAACCTATCGTCCAACCTACCAATGTTTCCAATGAACCCTCGAACCCCGGTGATGGCAATCCTCCGGTTGGACCACCAACACGGGCGCCACCAGTTCCTCCCAAGGATGGCCATACCAGGTCAAGCCGAACATCATCCTCCAATTCCAAGAGCCTCTCTATGGACCCAACATTGAGTCAGAGATCTAGGGATACCTTGGGCACTCAGCTTGTCGAACAAACCGAAGTAGAAAGCGCTCGACAGCGAAATATACCAACCTCTCTCTCTAAGGCTTCCATGTCTCGCAAGGCATCAGCAACGTCTGTAAAAAGCACTTTCTCTGCTATTCCTCGGCACATGAAGAGTACTTCATCTCGCTTTAGTTTCGATATGATTGGAGCCGCAGAAGAAGAAAAACTATTGGAGGAAAGACACCGACAACGCCAGCAGGATAAAATATCGGGCGCAGCCAGTGATCGAAGGGATTCACGCTTTGACGAATTTGATGAAGACGCATTTGATTACGATGCAATGGATTATGACGATGACTTGGAAGAGCGAATTCCTGGTGTCAACGCCGACTTAGATGACTACGAGGAAGACTATGATACGGCAAATGACCCGGATAACGATCAAGATAACTTTGCAGGCTTTGTATTCCAGAGGTCAGACCCAGCATCGTCATTGACAAGCCCTTATGGTCCTGGGGTACTCCCGACACCGAGGGATGCTAATGGCGATGTCATCGGATACGCTGAGACAGGAGACACTCCAGGGTTCGATCAGTACCCAGGAACATCTCAAGACTTTCTTACTGAGCCCGGCACCAGTAAACTTCATATTGACAGTACTGCTGCCGGTCTAGGAATTCAGGAGCTGGAACCTGTCATGGAGACCTCCGAATCGACGGTTCGAGTGGAAGAGAGAACTCAACTCAGTAAAGATGATGAGCTCTACTTCAATGATGGCTTGATTCATGACTTTGATGGGGAAGGAGATGGTTCGACATTTGATGAGTCTATCTTCGACCTGAATGATACCGACGAGTATGGACGCCCAATACCTCAAATGTTTGCCAATGCTTTGGCACAAAGAAACGCCGCTTTGGAGACGAAAAAGAGAGAATCCGATTTAACCTCAAGACTTTCTGCTCAGTCGGCTGTATCTCACTCCTCTACTACCCAGACTTCATTAAGTGCCGACACGCACACGAAAACAGCGAATCTTCAAGATGAAGGCAACACGTCACATGTAGCTGCTCCACCCCAGGGTGAGCCAGACACTTCACATACGGCTCAACCTCAGGCACCGGAACAAGCACTCCCCGGCGTGGGAGGCGGCGTGGTTGCAGCCTACCAGGCAGCATTAGCAGCAGCTGCGCACAAGGCTGCAGCGTCTGGTAAATTCCGTAGGGATTCCTCCCCCGAGTCGCCGAAGGATTTAACCATCGCATTACCCACAACCTCAGGGTTACCTCATCCGCAGCCAAACGCCATCGACGAAGATGCCTTAGCTGACTATGAGTATGATGACGGCTTTTCGGCGGGGCTAGATGATTATGAGCTAGACGACGACGCCATCATCGCCGAGGCGAACGCAAGTGCTTTGGCCAACGATTCCGATGGCTGGTATGGACAAGAATTTGGTTTCTATTCCGCTCCTGTCCCGCCGCCAAGTCATGCTCAGAGCTCACTTAGCGAGAAGAACCTATATCAGTACTCTCACGGCGGGTATTTCGGTCCTAGCGGAGTTAATCGCACCACGTCGGGTCGTGTCGTTTCTCGGGAACCGAACCTGACACCCATTACAGAACGCTCCGAGTACTCAAACAGAAATTCCTTGATGAGCATTGGTTGGCCGCAAGGACCTAATAGCGGCGGCCCCATACAAAGTCCTGGGTTAGCACAACTTGCCATGATGGCGGAAGATCACGATATGTCCCTGTCGGCCTTGCTAAAACTACGCAGTAAAGCATGGGGTGGATCTCAGGCTTCTCTTACCAGCTCTCGCGAGGGTTCTCCTTATGATCGGAATGGTGCTACTAGCCCATTAGGCCAAGAATTCAGCGGTGTAAATCTCGCCCCTGGTCGTAAGAATTCGGCCTTTTCGATCTATAGTCAGGACTCCACAGGAGCCGGAAGTGACACCGGTAGCCCTACTTTGACAATGGCTATTCCGAGTGTACCCACGAATTCGATACCCTCCCTTACTATGTCACCTAACTCGACAACATCTCCAATCACCGCACCGGTCTTCTCCCCTCTTCTAGGTTCAACCACTTTCCCGCCGTTGTCCGAAGTCGAGGAGCCTAGTTCCCCCGACACCACAGGCAAATCATCACAGGCACCAAATGATAGCATGGTGCCGACCGTTGGAGTCGCATCAAAACAGCGGTCGGGTATAGGGCACAGGCACAGGGGAAGCGCTGATAGGAAGATAGCTGTGAAATTCGGTGGATTGTTGAACGACGACGCACCGCAGAGACAGATGCGATAGAGGTATCCGAATGCGAAGTTGTTGGCGGGGGTAGGATATGAAATTATTTCGAGGCTCTAGAAGTTCGGTGAATTGCTTTTGACGGTATTGAAAGTTGACTTCCAACCGGAACCGCAAGGCGGTTTTCCCTCGGCATTCACTAGTTATCCCTTAGTCTTGCGCCTTAAAAGGAAAATACTGTATATAACGCACATGGTATAGGAGTAAGGACCGGGCTGGGCATGGGATTGGATATGGGTTTCGCATTGGACGTGGGGTTCTTGGATCATAATCATATACAAGCATTCATCTTCTTAGTGATGTTATTTAATAATAATTAAACACCGATCTCACGGTCTGAAATCCTATTGCATTACCTCCTGATGTTGGCAATAAGGTCTTGAGTCTGACGACATTTATATATGGATGACCCCTAAAATCAGCAATGTCTATCAATTAATATTGCGTATCATGCTCTTCAGTTTACACATCTCTCGGACTATCTACATTATTCAACCTTCATCACACTCGCTGTGATATCGGAAGTAAACGCCCAGCACTGAGATTAGAATAGAATCGCTGCCACCTTGGATAAATCACGGAACCTGCGTACTTATACGAAACCCTGGGCACCAGTATTCGCCTCTTATTGCCTAACCTAGTTAATATACTCCAAGCGGCGGCCAGGCGTTGCATTTGGTAACTCCGGTATGCGTCCGCTCTATGGAAGGCGAAATGTCTGGTACCTCCACCCGGTACCTTCCCGCTCAAGCTTCTATCAGTCACGCCGGCCCGAGTCAATCATGCTTACCCCCGTCCCGGACTGCGCTCAAAGCTTTCGGATACCCTCGTGGTTCTATAAGTCGGTGAGAACCACGATAATATATCCGTCACCCGGGGACCGTTATTGATTCATTCCTTTGGGGGCACTGTTTGGAAAGGTTGCGATGGGCTTCATTCACGAACATAGTGTTTGATACCGAGACAACATGGCACACGCACACTTTCAAATCTACTGACACATACAGGCCGAATACCTGGCAATAGTTCTTATCCTCCCTCTTCCATGAGGCTATGGATGCTGACGTAGTACTGCTACATGCCATTACTATGCACACTACCAATATCAAGGGCCGCATGATAGTTCTGGCAACTACGAGTGGAGAGTAGGGAATGATACCCCTACATAGACTTCTAGGATATAAAGCGTAAAATACGCACATGTGAATAAGTTGATCCGAGTTGTGTTGACCGGTTGTTCAATCTAGGGTTAGGGCGTCGACGGTATAGCACGCTGGTGCGTAACACATGCCCGACATAAGAGGCGTGGCAGATTGATTAGGTGAATTATTCCGTCTGGACATAATGCTTTAGCTAAAGGCCGAGATGGACGGGATTTGCAAACTGGTGAGTCATGTTGCTGACCGAAGAAGAACGGGTATTAATCCAATCTAGATGCGACCTTGAATTGACTTTGTTTCCTTGGCATGCGTAACGGAAGGTTATTAGTAACGTCCGTGAGGCCACGGAACATATCATGGAATCAAACGATACCAAATGGGAAACCGGGTCGTGTTGAGTACAGGGCGCATATAGCTATCATGACAAAGCATCTTCAAGGCATACCCAGCTGTGTAAGCAACGGCCATTTCCATGCCAGCTGGAGGGTAACGGCAACACCCTAAGTGAAGGCATATATAGATCGCGGAAAGCAGACAATGTAGGGAAGGCTAGCAGGAGGACTATCATCGTCGTCCAGCATCCGCTTCGTTATATTCTCACACTATTTATAAAGTAGCACGGACGCTCGATCATCAAATCACGAAATTACAATGACGACACGAAACGCAACCGCGAAAGCCTTCAAAGCCCTTCATCAACGGCCTCACAATCCCCTTGTCCTCGCCAACGTGTGGGACGTCATCAGCGCACGTGCCGTCGCCGAGCTACAGAGTAGTGAGGCTCTCGCGACGACTAGCTTCTCAGTAGCGCGCACAGTCGGGCTCAGTGATGAGCAGCTTACTCTGGACGCCAATCTGGCCGCTGTTCGTGGTATTGCAAGTGTAGCGACAGGGTTCAACAAACCGCTGACCGTTGACATTCAAGATGCATATGGCCCCAATCTCGAGACAGCCATTAATGCGCTCATAGACCTTGGCGTTGCTGGCGTTAACCTAGAGGACTGTGAGCTGGCGAGTGGGAATCTCTATGGCGTTGATGAAGCCTCGTCACGCATCGAGCGCGTCCTCAAGGTGGCTAGGCGAAGAGGTGTGCCGGACTTCGTTATTAATGCGCGCTGTGATGCTTTGGTGAAGGGACTAGAGTTAGATGAGGCCCTATCGCGTGGGAAGAGGTATCTAGCTGCAGGTGCAACAACCGTCTTCGTATGGGGAGGTCAGCGCGGTGTCTCGAGGGATGAAGTTGAGCGGATGGTGAGGGAGTTTGATGGCCGGTTGGCTGTGCTGGGTACGACGGCACCTGGTGGACTCAGCGTCAAGCAGTTAGCTGAAATCGGCGTCGCAAGAATTAGTATCGGCCCGTCGCTCATGTTTGCTGCTTTGAAAACAATACACGACGAGGCGAAGAAGCTGTTGGGATGAGGTGTACTGTAGGGTCTAGCATGTCTAGACTATTACCTAACATTCATGCTACCTAGGTAGTCGCAAAAAGGGAAAAGCAAACCGGAAAAAAGGTAGTCTGTCTTTTATCGAGTGTGTCACTAACGTACTGTACTTACTGTAAGGCTTTTTTTTTTTGATTCAATAATGCTTTTACTCCGTATACACCGTCAATATAATCACTTCGCCAAGCTGTGTCGCGGCAAATGCCGCTGTAGACTGCCTGCCATGGCACACGACATATAAATGCCCACTGTACCATTCTACGGTACCTACTGTACGTAGTAGGTAGATCCGGTCCGTTTCCTCGGTAGCAATACGATTGTCGGACTAGTGTAGTGTAGTGTAGTTGTAGATGGTTAGAAGATGGTCTCAGGCCCCCCGACCAGAAGACTCGACACACACTGAATAACCAATTCTCGAGATACTACTACGTAGATAGTACGTAGTAGTAGCTCAGTAGTAGTGGTAGTGACTTAAAGGCCAAGGCACACGAACATGCCATCTCGCTAAGCCCATTACCTACAGATCGGCAATGCATAACGCGCTTGTTATTCTTGGCGTCAGCTCCGCCGGAACCCTCTGCTTAAGGTGCTTGGTTCCGTGGATGTTTGAGACACCGACGCCCTTCTCCGACGTGACATTGGAATAAGCTGTGCAACACACCCACACTACCCAGGCACTGCCCAGGTGTGGACAGCGCAAAATTTTACATACTATACTCCGTACTTACACTATTACAGTATGATCGTTATGACTACGGTACTAAGTAAAACTACCTGATCTAACTAAGCCTTGTATAGCAAGATGTCTGCTCAGGTATATTCTACTTGAGTAGGCTAGAGACGCCGAGAGACGCGAGAGTACCCTGGCGACTACCCTAGGGCTTGCCTGGGGTACAGGAGAAGGATGGTTCGGTCATTAAACTAGGCTACTTTATATGTAGGATCGCCGATTACAGTACTATGTAGCCATCTGAGCTGGCCACCCCCAATACGGTGTAGCGTAGTAGGCATATTAGTAGGTGGTAGGTAGCAGTGGGCTTCCTGCTGAGGTGAGGACTGAGCAGCGCATTTGTCGATGTGAACTCCTCCTTTCCGCTGCATCTGTTGTGAATTCCCACATGTGGTGTCCGCACCTCTCGCATCTCAAGTTGAAGCGTATCGCTGGACGCCTCAAGCCTTGTCTGGACTCTCTTTGACCACAACAACGCTACAAGGTGATGAGATACCTCGCCGTGGTTGCGCGACCATTGGTCTGCGCTCTCGGTATTGTACATCTTATCGGGGCGACAACTATATTAACATTTAGCGACCGAAGCTGTAGCAAGTCTTCGGGATCGATCAGTGCAAAAGATGATACCGGTTCAGGCGAATGCCGGAGGCTCACCTCTGGGTACACCTCCTTCATGATCGGTACTCTAGGTGAAGGCTGTGCAGGTATGTTGCGTGGGGCCCGAGCATCAAGTAATAGGTAGTTGACGGAACAATGCGTACTTAGTCACCATCTACGGCGATGATGCTGAAGATCCAATATGCTCAGCTACAAATAATACGGTTGCCGAAACGACAGTTTGTTATAACTCCACCTGGTCTTATTTCAGTGTAGATGGCTGCTCGCCTCTCGCCTCTACATCGTCAGCATCAACATCAACATCAACGTCAACGTCAACGTCAACAACATCGATATTGTCGACCACATCAACAACTACCTCAACGGAAACGCCCAAACCTGCTTCCAATGGAACCAACGTCGGCGCCATTGTAGGCGGTACAATCTCCGGTGTTTTCGTCGTCGCTGTTCTCGCAGGAGCAGCGTTCTATTTCTTCTGGTTTCGGCCGAAACACCAGAGGCAATTGGCAGAGCTGCCGTCACGTTCAGACACGTTCACTGCGGGAAATAATGACGCCTACGCCAAAAACGACCCCCACGCGAAAGCCAATCCGTATACAGTTATTCCCAATGAGCCGCCCCAGATATACGAGCTGTCGCCACAATACATAGCCGAAGTCCACGAACAGACACACGTGCGACACGAGTTGCCGCCTTGACGCCTTATCTTGAAGGCATTTCTTGATGTTTGGAGAACGGCAAATAAAAATTCACAAAGACGGCAGGCATGTTTATTTATACAGGACATAGAATCATCTATTTTCTATACTAAGGCAGCGGTGCGCCTTACTCTATATGTTCCACCATAGAGCTGTAGGTGCCTCGCGGACTACACGTAATGGAACCATTCTCCTATCCGAGAATGTACCCTTTGTATCTAGGTAGTCTATCATATTTAAGGAAGGATTTTGAAGAACACTGGAAACTAAGATGCTAGAAAGCCGACGGTTATGATAATGGGAAACTGAACTGATGAGACATGTGAGGCCTGTCACGGACCAGAAGGAAGGATAGAGTCGGCATCAAAGTTAGTACTAGTTTAGGAGAGCCGACTGTGCTAAAGACAGGATAGTAGTCTCTGCGCCAGCGAGTCATCTAATAGTCGTAGTTGCAACTACATTCTCACATGTAATTCATCTATAGTAAGGCGCTGTGACAAGGCAAGAATACCTGTCAGGTACTATTCGGCTCTACGCTCTGCAAAGTCGGGACTGGGAATAACTAGAGCGAGATCTGGTGATGTGATAGTCGTCATATTTGGAACGTATGTTTTATTTCCTCGGCTATAGGGTCACATCTGCTTCGTGTGATACCTAAAGAAAAGACGAAAGAGCCAACAAGCCAAATATATATTCTATTACAGTTAACTTCATCATAGGGAACTCAATTCATATAAATCATCAAGCGGGCTCATCGAGTAGGCAAGTAAAACAGACCCTATTATACTCCTCACGCATACGACCCCGTTGTCTATGGCTCACTACTGGTAGATATAATCCCACTTTAATACTTCACCGGACTTACTAGCACGGTCACACGGCCGGGGGTAGCTCCGATTTGAGTGCCAACTACCGGTAGGGCGCACGACGGCCGCCTTTAGCTTAAGATTACGGCATCTAGATATCAACAGTGTAGTCGCTGGTAATCACATGTGACGGCAATTGCGCCGATACACCCTCCACGGTCCACTGCTTCTTGCCTTCTTAGTCACGATAGGTACTCCGTTGTTTGAGAGGTGTCCATCCACTTGCGGGTGTGCGAAGACTTGGATCATAACGATTGTATATTCCCTTTGCCCAAAATGTCTATGAACGAGACCATCGGTATCTAGTCAACTACATGTCTAAATGAGTATCTTGTCGCGGATGTCAGCAGAGGGCGTCATGGCCTGAGCCTGACGTGAGGTATCGTCTCGCAGAAATGAAACATGGCGGTATTAGGACTAGGCTTAGGACTTGGTGCTCATCATATCATCAAATCGCATTGAAGCCAGTTAGCTGACGATTCCCTATACTCTGCAAATGACGAGCATAAAGCCCTCAATCCTTCCATGACAACATTTTCCTTCACTAAGCATCAGTGCCATTGACGCATCTACCAATATACGTCAAAGGGGAGAAACGTGCCCCCGAACTAGCAAAAGGTACAATAAAGACGACGGGCGGAAAAAAAGGAAGAAAACAGCCTAAGACGTCTATAGCCAGTCCGCCGCGATGTGGTCGTCGCTTTTGCTTCTCAAAACCATCCACCCCAACCAGTCTAATCCCTAGCCAGAATTGCCGTTACCCAGCCCTTTCCTCGCTTCTTCTCATGCTTTCCAGCATCGGCACCCCGGTCTATGAACAGCACCAACAATAGCGATAATTAAGGCGTCCACAGCAATGACGTAACCGCCGATCGTGAATCCCGCAGATGCATCTCCCAGACTCTGCGTCCACCATACCGCGATCCCAAAGCTTGCTGCAATGCCAAATATGACCGTTGCAATGAGATAATAACAGATCCTCTTACCGGCCGGCAGAGGCGTTAGCAATGACCTCGTCTGCATCAAGGTTGCGCTGCTACCGGCGGCGTGTTCGTGAGCCTGCACCGGAGTAACTTTCCTCGCCGGCAAAATACGCCGAGCCCGCTGAGGAGGCACCCTTGAATTCGGGCGAGATCGGCGTGGAGGCCCGGCCTCGAGATGGTACGGATCTAGATCTAGGCTGAATAGCTCATCCGCGCTCTCATTCTCACTCCACTCGCCATTTCTCTCTCTGTCGCGAATGCGCTGGTACATTTCTGACATACGCACGAAGAGGTCCGCTGCAAACACGACCCCTTGAGCAATAGCCTGCACGTCAAGGTTCGGGATAGCCGCTCTGGGCTCTGAGACCGCCTGGGCAACAACAGTTGGCGTGTGCGCTGGCGCGCAACTATGTAGCTCATACACACCACCATCGTCATCATCGCCACCGGCGGACTGTAAGACGCGGCCGCGGGTGAAAGGATCCACGAACCGCGCAGGGGATCCACGGACCCGAATGCCGGCGAAGCCCTCATCCGCACTCGCGAGCTGAGTAGTGGATTTAAGCGCAGCACGGCCTTTATTTGTGCTGTCGCGCCACCTACTCTCGTACAGTCGGTTGAATTGCGTGGCGTTGGGATCATTGTCCGTCGGGCGAACGATGCTATCCGAGAACTCGCGGTCGTAAAAGTATGAGCGCCGGCTATAGGTGACACCCAACGTATTTGGTCTCACATCCCGAGACCATGCCGATCGTGTGGGCTCGCTTGCTCTGCTGTCTACCTTGGGCGACATTGTCAGAGACGTTTATCTCGGGAAGTTTTCGACGTGATTGTGAGCCCGGCGGCTTGTTTGACGAATAGAGAAAACATCTTGATTCACCTTCCATGAGAACCTGTTAGGGGCCAGGGGTAAGAGGAAACCAGCCTTAAACACAGCCTACCTGGTGCGTCCTGGCGGAGGCTAATTTACAGTAGGGAGCTACAGTCTGGTGAGAAAGCCAATGAGAATAGGAGTCTGATTGGGGGCTTGGCTTGTGTCGGTGAATCATGCGTATGCAGACCGGTAACATTGCATGAGGCGGAGTATTGATTGGCGCGCATGGGATTGAAGACGATTCTTCAACGAGACCATAACTAATAACGATCAAGTATGAAGAGGCACAATTTGAATATTAGGGTAGGGGAAAAAATAAAGTTACATAATTTTGTAGTATTTGCTGGTTTGCATCTCGATGCTTCATACGTCTCTTTTGGTTGTTTACATTAATGTAACAATAGGTCATCAAGTTCCATATACACAACGCCGCCGTTCCATACCTTACCATGCGCAACACAAAACGGCATTCTTCGTGTTGCGAACTATTTTCATCATCTCGAGTTCCCAAGTTCACATCCTGCAATAATATCCACCTGTCCTTCTCTCCACGCCAATCCACTCCAAGTTCATACACCGTTTTCCCTGGATGGGACGGGTATTTAAAAAAAAAAGAGCCGCAATGATTGGAAATGCCCATATTAGTCCGCAAAATAGAGTACATTATTGTGAAATGAGAACCTGTAGCGTGAAGTAGTGTATTCATTAACCCGGACGAGGCTTGAAGGCTTTCGAGTTGCGATCGGGCAGGCGCAGGTGAGGAGGAATGGATTGGGTACGTCTAGCCCCTATAGTGTGCTCGCAACGCGTTGACATCAATTCCCCCGAATAAAGAGGGTTCTTCTACCTCCCATATCTATCGGGTGGTGGACGATCATAGATATGTCTGTCTGGCGGCCTCAATTGCTGTTGCAAAACGGACGGCTGTTGCTGTTCACGGAGATGGGCATCTCGTACATCCCGCAAGTCTTGTCCCTGAGGTGGATACCCTCTATCGTAACTAACAGGCGTATAGCTTCTTGGAGGACCCGGATCACGAGGATCGCGTCCAGGGATAGGCGTGGCATATCGAGGGTAGCCCGCCGGGCCTTGCGGTGGGGGTGGCTCGGGGGCGCGCGAAGAAGGCGGATAAGATACCTGTAGAGGTGGTTGCATACGCGACGACGGATAAATATCGCGTAGTGCCATCGGATCATGTCCACGGGGCGGTGGGGGAGCGTTGACCCATGAAGACTGTGGTGGCACAGAACTACTCGGCTGGGGGGGTTTTGGCGCGGATGCATGCTGCGCGGCCCAAGCCGACTGTGTTGGCTGAGGTTGCGTCGACTTCGGGGGCTGTGGTGGATGCGAAGACCATGCTGGTGGTGGTTGTTGCTGCTGCTGTTGCTGCTGCTGCTGCTGTTGGTGTGGTTGATGCTGTTGCTGGAGTGGATGCCCTGGGCTCTGAGTGGGCCACCCAGTCTCTCTGTTTGAAGGTGACGGCTCATGACTTCGTGAAATAGTCTGATGAGGTGTATACTGCGGCGAGGGAGATGAGGCATTCGGTGGCTGTGGCTGAATCGGTGCCCCATAAGGATATGAAGTTTGAGACTGATACTGCACCTGTGGAGGTTGGGCAGGGGGCTGGTAATGAGGAGTGTTTTGAGGAGAGTTTGCAGCAGTAGGGGGGAAAGGACGCGGGCGACCTCCATAATAATCTCGTTCAACGGCACCCTCCAAAGGCATATGCCTCGGAGCGCTTAGTGATTGGGCCTGAGGTGACGCGGTATACGGTTTCAGTGATGGCATTGAAGAAGGAGGTGGCGGTGGGGGCGGGCCCCGTTGATACATGTAGGGCTGGCCTTCTACAATGGAAGAATCACGGCGCACATGCGAGGGGGGTGGTGGGTAGGGCTGGGCTTCTACAATAGAAGAATCACGGCGCACATGCGATGGGGGTGGTGGTGGCGGTGGTGGTGGTCGAGAGAGATTGGCATGGGGTGGGGGGGTTGATGATGACTTTGGCGTTGCCGGTACTTCGACTACTCGCTTGGGGGGAGGTGCTGGTGGATCATCATTCAGGAGAGCCATCAAATTCGAGGTCTTGGGAGCTCGGGGTAGCGCAGGAGCAACTGATGGCGGAGTGCGCTGAGCTGGGGGGGCATTGTATGGCTCTGTTCCGCTTGCACCAGACAATGGCCGAGAGAGCGTTAGAATAGACCGTGGGGGTACAGGGGAGGACGGGGTTGACTCGTTCATAAAGCCCCGACCAGGCTGATGATGCTGGAGGACTGCATAAGGTGCCGGAGGGGCTTGTACTGGGCCGCGAGAAGCCTCTACTGGCCGGGACGACAATGGCATGGGCTCTGCGCGCGACGATGGCGGAACGCGGATTGGCGCAGGTGGTGCACCGTAGAACTCGTGCTGAGGGGGGAGATCTGGTTCTTGCTTGACGCGCATCTGCTGTCGCTCTTGTTGGCGAACTGGCTCCTTGGCGGGCTTTGGTTCAGGCTTTGGTCGTTCGGCTTGGGGATCGAGCAAGGAACCAGGTAAGGGATGCCTTACGGATGGTTCTGATACCGACGACGGGGCGGGATGGGGAGGTTTCGAAACCAAGGGGGTACGTGTGGTTTGTTGGGGGAACGCTTCGCGTTCACGATCAGAGAATGGAAGGGGTGCTCTCAAGGGCCTAGAACTGGGGGACATTGTCTGCGTAGTTGGCTGGGAAAGAGGTTGTGATACTACCTGGGGCATGAGATGACTCGGCACGAGGGAAGGTGCTTGAGTTGCCTGAGTGAATGGAGACGGCACAACCGGTGGTGGCTGAGGCTGAGCAGCAATAGGAACATTAAAACGGCCACTCATCGGCTGGCTGGTAGGAGGGTGCTCCGTTTTCGGCGTAGGCACGTCTTCCATGATGGCATCTGCTGCTGCTAGTGGTCGATTGCTCGAAGAAGCGTCGTAGCGCTTTTTCACGCTTGTGTTCGACACAGGGGGGGGTGGCCTCTTCTCTCCTCGATGTTTTCTTTCATCTGCCTCTTTTACGATCGCTTCCCAATCGGTGCTATCCTTTCGGCGAGTGTAATAATTTTTAACCTAGCTGAAGTTAGCAGTGTGGCGCGGTCAAGTTACATAATACCGGAAAACACCTACCATGACCGCGGTTTTGGTCCGCATGTGAGCAGCAATAGCCGCCCAGTCGCTTCCGAAGTACTTGAGCAATGACGGGAACTCGGCAGCTTCAGGCACACTCCAATAACTCGACGGTTGTCCACCAGACTTGCGATCTGGGGGTGTCGGCTGGCCTATATCAAGTACAGCCACCGGGGGTTGTGAGGGTGGTTCTGGTCGCAAAGGCGGAGGAGCCATTACATCAGACATGGAGGAAGGGGGGCCACCTCTCTCAGGGCTCACGAGAGGCTGTGTCTGTGGATAGGTTTGTATAGGCATACCTGGGGTCGACTGTCCAGGAATTGGGGCTAACTCATACTGGGAGGGGAGACGGGGGATGTCGTCATGGGCTGACTGACCAACCCAGTCTAAGCCTTGAACCCTGGACGCGGAACGCGAGCGGTTACCTTTAGTAGCTGGAGATGGTGTTGGCCCAGGACTAGGCGCTGCAGCAAGAGTGACAGCAACTCTTGGAGCCTTCTGCTCCTTGTCCTTGGCCCGACGGCCCCTCTTGGGCTTTTCAGTAGTCCCATCCGCTCTAGCTGCGGCTGCACCTCTCCGTCCCGGCGTGCCCGCCGGTGTTCCACTTTCGCCGTCCGTAGCAGGTGTAGCTTCTGAGTTGAAGGTAGGGGCAGCCGCCCTACGTGGCCGCCGTCTCTCACCATTCTCCCCTGTCTCCTGCGTTTCTTCATTGTCGTTGTCTCCGTTTCCGAGCTCTGACACTAGAGCACTTGATCGTGTTTTGCCACGACCACCCCTTTTGCGCTTTTTAGGCTGCTTTTTAAGCTTTTCCTTGAGGTTGAGCTCGTCTTTCTCCTTCTTGAGATAGTAGAACTGGATCGCCGTGCCGAAATCTCTATTGGGTAGTGGCTCGGAAACCCGACCCCACTGTTTAGGGAATTCCAGGTAGGCCTTTTCAAACACTCCAGTCTCGTCGTCGTCGAAGTTATCCACGGGAGGTAGGACTTCCCATGTTGCCACGATCTTCTCGGGTTGAACGAAGCCTGTGGTACTGCTATAAGATTCGCTCTCCCTCTCCTTCTCTGTTTGGTATTGACGAGGGATGACAGCTTCCTTATCGGTCCTATACTTCTCCCTCTCAGCCTGTAGTTGTCGCTCACGTTTTTCGTCCTCAATTTTCCGTGATTCTTCCAGCACTCTTTCCAGGTCACGCTCAGAGGCGTATCTGCTACGTCGTGTGTGTTCAGGCTTTGGCTCTAAGCTCAGTCCAGGCTTATGGCTAGGATCGACGGCACCGAAGATACAGCTAAACTTTTCACGACTTTTGACTGCAAAGGGCTCATCTGACATTGTAAATCGGATGTAGCTATCATAATTCCCACTGTATGTCTTCTTCAGCTGCGTCTCCATGACCTGCTGGGCCACTGCCTCTTCTTTCAGTTTGCGCAGGATAAAGGCACTAACATCCGGTTGAAGCGTGTTCATGGATCTAATAAATGCTTTGTCTTTATCCCAGGGCTTCTCATCGAAGTATGGCAAGCTGTCCAGAGGAGGTGTTTGCATGTACTCGCGTACAATCCCGATACTATGAAGGTCCACGTCTTCAATGTCTGTTTCGTCTTCGTCCTCGGGAGACGGCGTGCTAGACTCCCTGTTACTCGCATTACGTGACCTGATCTGGGCTTCTTCGAACGATGGGAGTACTGGTCCCCCTTGGAAAGCGGGAACCATCAACTCTGTTGGTGGTCGCACTTTGGAATCGGCATTGTCAGTCACTGCATTTTCCATGGTCACATCCCCATCATCAGTTTCCGTTTTTTGGCCACTTGGAAGAACCTGTTGCGCTATTGGTATGTCGACTTCCCGTTCGATTGATGGTTGAGGTTGTTTAGGTGCATCATCGAAAGGCCTGGCAAGCTCCTTTCCAGCCAACAATGGAGCACTTTCTTCATTCGCTGGTTGCTTTACATCGTCATGGACAGGAGGAATATGACCAATTTCAGGCTGTTCCTCGACCTTCGGGTCTGGCTCTGCAGTTGTTTTCTCTAGAACCGAGGCTGTCTCTGGAATGGGGCCAAGCATGTCTTCCAAGCCTTCAGGTTCGGTAGCAACTTGCTTGACGGCTTCAAGCGAAATCCAAGCAAACCGTACTATGGCGTCCATGGATACCGAGTCCTCCACCGCTTCTAATTGCTTCAGTTCTTCCTCAACTTGAATCATTCGTGACTCTATCATATCTCCGATCTCCTCATCATCAGAATCCGAAGATTGATCTAAAATAGGCTGTTTGCTTTGCTTTTTAGACAGGGTGATATGTATGGCAGGCACTTTCAGGGTTGGCCGTTGGTTTATCGCCGGTTCTGAACTCTTGGAAGGGCCTGGAGTAGTAGCTTTCTCCAACAGCTCAATATCTTCACCCTCTTCAGTGGCTTCAGCGTTAGCCTGGGCAGCGCTAGTTTCATCTTTACGTTTCTCTCGCTCTACAGACGAGCTAGCGGATTGGGGTCTCAACTCAATTCTAGAGACCTCGCCCGAGTCCACGCTGTGCAGTTCTTGGGTGTTGCCCTCTGTTCTAACAACTTCGAAATCTGGTTTTGCATCACTGCTGCGTGGTCGTTGATGAGAGTCCCCTGGCTGATCTGATTGGGTGCCATCCGTTCGAAATCCAGCCGACCGAGATTGAGCAAAACTCGAGGATCTTCCTAGTTTGGGGGACTCTGGTACCCTACGCTTGAGGTCGGGGTTGATCCATTGCTTACTTGAAGGGCCAGGGCGCTGTGAGCGTGGGCCCGAAGGTATAGGTGGGCTTCTTTCCGTGAAAGATGGCTTGGATGGTCCCGTGGGTGGAGCTCTCGTATCTACAATAGACGGGGCGTTGGCGGGGGTAGGGCGATCCTCCTTTAGAGCTCTCGGTCCCGTAGGCGGTGCCTTTCCAGTAGCTGACCCCATTTCACTAGTCAAAGCTGTTCTGTTAGGCACGGAGCCGAAAGAAGGTGCCGCGGGAGCTACCGGGGGCGGCGAGACATCCTTGGTTGATGCCGGAGGCTCGTGGGATGTCCTATCAAGTTTCAGTCGTATCTCGCGATCCCGACCATCCCGACCATCCCGATCATCCCGAGGGTCCCGTGGACGCAAGTCGGTGTCGATGTATCTGTTGTTATCTCTGTCACGGTCATCCCTATCTCTGAAACGCCCCTCTTGAGAACGCGATCGAAATGGACCTCCGTATCTATCCCTCTCGTCGTAAAATGGACGACCACGACCACGAGCGTCCCAGTCCCCGCCTCGACCTCTACCACGACCACGTCCATACCCACCGCGATATGATGAATCACCTCGGTACGATGAATGGGCAAAAGGTGGATCGGAAGAAGAAGAGCCCGCTGAGAGTGGTCCGTCTCGCGACCCACGCCGGGCTCTATCCGCATCTACGCCGAGAGGACCATCGCGCGAGTCTCTCGAATCTCGAAAATCCCTTCCAAGAGGTGAACGCGGGCGGGGGGAGGGTCGACGCCCCCTGAAGCTGTCTCTTTCACGGTCGCGCCAGTCGGGGCGCTCACGCTCACGCTCGCGACTGCGATCGTCCCTATAGGGGCCATCTCTTCGATCCCTAAAATCAATATCCCGATCTCTCCCTCGATCCCGACTGTCATCCCGCCAGCCTCTACCCCTACCACGGCCTCTGCCGCGAAAATCGCCTGAGTATCCGCCACCTCGAGGCCCACTAGGAGGGTCAAGCAGAGCTTTAGGCCCACGCGGAGTATCCCTTGGCAGCGTATCCCGAAAAGAGTCTCGATTCGTCTGAAAAGCCGCAGTATTTGACCTCGATTCTGCGGAAGACCGTCGAGGACCACTATCACTATAGAGAGACCTCCTATCAGGTGAACGATCACGAGACCGAGAGCGGCGTGAGTCGCCATCGTATCGCGACCCGGTGTAACGGGACGCCCTTAATTTCGGATTAGCCAAAATATTCAAGGCTTGTAATCTGCCTCCACAATACTCCCTGGCCGCATGATGGGATTCAGCATGGCAAGGCATGAACCAGTGAAGTCTGTGCAGCGACACTGAAGGGGTGTTGCGGGAATGTAGTCTTTGCAATATGGAAGGGGGGCCTAGATATTGGACGGCATCTGACGGGTACTCTGACCGATCGTTACGCAATGAAAGGCTGAATTGAACTTACATGATGACGAGATCAGGTCGGCCAAGCTCTAAATTGACTCTAACCTAGCTTCAGTAGTTCGCATAGAGACTGGTGTGAGAAAGCAAAACTAGAACCTGGTGAATTGTTCCTCATATGAAAAGAAAAGATAATCCCGTCAGATTCTCGTACACAGTCAATGTTGGATCAAGGCTGTCGCAGCAGTAATCAAATCTTGCGGTATGGTGCTTAAAACAGATGCTAGGAACCAAATAGAGTCATAGTCAAGAGTTCGCATGTAGACGTGCGCAGACTGGCAAAAGGGGAAAGGTTATGAAATGCAGGTTGAAATGGACGTGTATGCTATGCTGTGTATGTACAGTAGAGGATTGAGATTGCATTGGAGATCTTGAAAACACGATTTGGTCTCGGAAGCGCCTGCCTCACTACACTACTACTTAGTCTAGTACTAGTGGAATGGTACCTAGGTACACAGACACAGACTACTGCAGAGAGCAGGGGTGCGCCTGCCCAAGTAGCAAATCCAGTAGCCTGTCTATCAGCCTTGAATGGCTCAAGTTGACTGGCTGAGACCTGTGCATGATCACTACTCAGGTAGCACGCGGATGGTACTTGTACATTCGATGATACCCACCCAGGTCTAGGTAGGTACGTTTGCTTCCAGATGTCGGGTGTGATATACTTTACTGTACGTACGCGTGTATCTACTTAGTAGGTATCTGCCCAGGGATCTAGGGAGAGAAGGACCCCTCATCAGATTTCCATATACTCCTGTCAAGCTATGGTTGAAAAAAAAATAAAAAATTTCATAAAGAAAAAAAAAGATCACTTTTATCATTATATTTATACACTGTATATACAAACAAAACAAAACTTACAGTAATGCTAACGCTATATGCCTAACAAGTGGTAAAGTTCAATTGATTGTCTTCAAAGAACCCTGGCTTAAAAGTACCTTGAATATTTTTCAAAGTACCTAACCCAGTCTACCTAGGAGAAGGATTTTCAAAAGTTGCATGCATGTACCTGATGTGCCCATCCTTGCCCCATGTGTAAAGAGAAACCGTCAAACACTAGTTCCAATTATAGGGCAACTTTCACTGTGGGGTTCAACGTTGACTTGGTTAGTGTACCTAAAGTACCCTACCTAGGTAGGTAGCGTAGTGTAGTGACATACCCACCTACTCTACCTACCAGGTAGGTATTATGGTACAAGTACCCAGGTAGGTACCTAAGTGCTCAGTGTCCACCTGGTACTACCTAGTTACATGGAAGTGGATGTATATAGTGTACCTTTGTGCATTCAAGTACAAAGCTAAGGCCCTAGGTCCACTTATCTGTTCTTAAGGTTTCTTCATTCAATTTCTTCATTCATTCCTTCATTTCTACTGTGTCATGTAACCTACCTACATATGTAGGTATAGGTTAAGTCAGTGTAGGTATATTGTATTGTATTGGTATACCGGAGATAGTGGTTCATGAGAGATACCATACATAGGTAGGTAAGTAGGTGCCTTGGAAACCGGGTTCACATAGTCCCAAGAGTCAAAAGTCTATCAAGGATTGCCTACAGTAGAGGAAAGTCATTTGCGAGTGTTATTTAGGTATTATGCTTCCGTGTGCAAAGAGAAAATATCACTAGTACGGAGTACTGTACCCAGCCATGCACGTAACCCCTAACATCCTAGTCCTTTGGATTAGAATACCCCAAGCCTACTCCGTACTACAGTATCCATGAAAAGCGCCTTGACCACCTATCTAGTCCACGAGGACACAGGTGTATCGTCACAAATATACATATAGTATGCGTGGAGCTGATTCAGAACTCTTTTCGTAACAGACTAATGTTCTGCTATACTACAATATAATAGATATAGGTAGACAGCAAACGGCCCAAAAGCAATAGCTTTTTGCTCAGAGTGAACGTCTCCACATTGCCTAGACTAAGCTTTAAGTAACGTGTTTTCTTGTAGAAGCACAATTTGCCGTGCCTAGATAATGCCGAGATGCCGAATCCAGCAATTCTAGAGATATAGGCAAAGGGGGTTAGTTCTTTCGCGAATTTGTAACGGTAGGCCCAACCAACTTGCAATTCTCCTATGTTCTCACTTTTTCCCCGCCGAACGAGGCCTCACGCAGGGCCGATGACCGTCGTTAGTGAAGCTAGCTGTCCACCCCGCCCCCAATTCTAAGTCTTGGTCTGCCCTCCTACGCTTTTTTTTAACATGAGTTTCGATTTCTCTCAGCGATGATGATGGTGGCGAGGCCTTCTGTGTCGATGGCACCGCAAGCTCTTGCGGTGAAGCCGAGGTCGCTAATTCCTTGTCTGATGCCTCTGGTGCCTCTGACGCAAGAGCCCGCTCCATCAAGGTTCCAGTTGGGTCCTGGGACAACTTATCCCTTTGTAGCTCCAAGCGTTCTGCCGACCTATTTTCCGATTCTGCGGTCGAGGTTCCCATTTGAGGTGTAGGCACCGCATCCTTTTGTAGCTCACCTGGGCGTTCCAGTGGCTTGGTTTTTATTCCTAGTGCTGGATTCGGATAAATCGAGGTTTCCATTTGGGCTATAGGTAACTCACGTTCCCCCAAGGTTAAGTTTGCTGGTTTTTGAGCTTCCCTCACATCTCCCGTTGAAACTCGACGACTGAATCTCGACCGCCTTAACTTACTAGCTTTCCCTTCCCCTGTTTCTTCAATCTGTTGTTGTATCCTTTTGGGATCCAAAATATCTTTTTTCATGGCCTCGAGGGCAGCCTCGTACTCTCTCAATACGGGCCATGGCTGTTGTGACTTTCGCTCTTCTCTCTCGATCCATAACCCAGCGGCTTTTTCGAGATCACCCCCGGATTCCTCCATATATTCGTTTGTTACTCTTGCTATCCCGGAATCCATCAATCTTTTCTGGTGAGCTCTCTCCGCTGCGTCTTCTTGCATCTGCTGTTCAGCGGCCGTTTTACGCAGCCCCGACGTTGGGAGTGGCTGTATAGTACGTCTGCGAGGGGGGTTACTCCTAACCGGCCGCCGGGGCCCTTTTACACGAGTCGGCGTAGCAGTATCAGTATCTTGTATACTTGGCTCCATTGGGGATAGTAATTTCTTCCCAAGAGTATCGTCAGCCTTGGCCTCAACCATCTTGTATCCATTAGAAGCATTAGAAGAGACTGCGATAGGATTCTCTAGACCGAGAGTATTATTAGCACTATTCCCAGCTATTTCGGCCGTATTAGAAAAAACTGCAGCCCTCTCCTCTGATCCGAAAGTGTCGTTAGCATTGTTCATAGCTATCGTATATTCATCAGAATGGACGGCCTCAGTCTTCTCTAGACCGTCAGATATATCCCGTGTATCAAGCATATCCAGGTTCGATACGTTTCTACTGCTCTCAAGCGCAATTTAATTTGAAACGTATTCGGGACCATTTCCACGTGTGCTATCACTGGGCAGATGCTTGAGCCGATGCCTAGTCTAGGTTAGCAAGTGGCAAAGGTTAACGGTTCGAAGCCAAAATACCCTCACAGGAAGGATAGAAACCGTCGGTATGGAATGTATTCCGGGGGTTGCTTATCAAAACTGACTATTCCATGAAAGTTGTCCGTGGTGTCGACAGTGGTTGAGGGTGACAGTCTTGCGTTTTCTACGGGGAAACGGCTAGTCGAAGCTTATTGGTATGGGTTTTTAGAATGTTGCCATAGATAGGATAATTTTTCTTTTCTTTTCTTTTCCCTTTGGGCATTGCCCATTGTCCCAGCTACCACGTTTTAGAGGAATGTGGTTTTTGCACATTCAAGGCTGGCACCGGTCGAGGGTCCGCAGCTCCGTGGTTGAGGTCTAGGGAAGTGCAATGGTACGAGCCACTCGATGGGCAGGTGAGTACCCTGGTAAACCACAATTCGACCGTCCTGATGCCACTCCGCCTCAATCAAGTACTAGGGTGGTATTGATAAGGCCTCGAAGGTGCTCCCAGTCGCGCCTTCTGTCGATACCGGCACCCCTACGCTTTCTGCCATATTATTATCAAACCTAGCGATGCGATTCATACTATTGGTAGATTAAATATTGGTGTTGGAGTTGCGGGTGGTTGAGGGCATAGGATGCGCAGTTAGGAGGTGTAGTGGCAGTTCGTCTACCTTAAGGTGGTGGGTGGCAATCGTGAGACCCAGGCAGTGGGTAGAGAAGGGAGCGCGAGGAAAGACAAGAGACTATGAGGACCTCCGGAATAGGAATAAGCTTGCCCTGGTGTTTCACTAGTTCATGTTAAACTCCCGAGTCCATTCGCCCCAAGGTACTCACGCGTAAGTCTAAGACGAGAGAAAGAAATCACCCACCTAGGTAGGTAGGCCTGACATGTGGTATAAGAGCTCTAACAAAGGTGCAAGTGAGTTCTTACTAATCGACCGCCACCCACACTCTAAGCCGAAAGTTTACACCTTTACTAGCATGTGGGATGGACAACAGGAAGAGTTCATTCATTGGCGAGCCCTAAAACTAGATCCTCAAATAGTCCTCCCGGTATGTGACCTATGATGCATCACACGGCCTTCTAATTCATCGCCGATTCTCCCAGGTTCGCTAGGACTTTATAGGTAACTTAAGCTTTTTAATAGCATTTGACCAAGGATATGAAGTGCGATTCCTCGCATTGGAAATGCTTTTTAATAACTTAGGCATCTTTTGCAAATGTACTAGCCACAATAAAAGGGAAGCATGCTGAAGCCTCTAGGTATATCTGTAGCACGCATGTAGTTAGCCAATGGTGGAAGGCTACGGCATCTCGAACGTTATGACAATACCTTAACATGATCAGCTCCCGGCTTGATCTTTCCCCATGAGACGGCCTCGTCCGGCCTTGCTCCAGCATCACTCCCATCAAATTCCTGGGCTGTGTTTATGTAGACGGCGTACTCGGCTCCATTCCTCATCAGGCAGGCATTGGCAATGTGGTGCTTGACGACACCACCACCTAGAATAAGCATCCCCGCTCGCTTCGCACGCACAGAGATGGTGTTAACTCGACGGATGTCTTCCACGATGTCAATCTTCAGTTGTTTTGGTGATACTTTGAAAGTATGGAAGTAGAGCATATCGCCTAGACTCCCATCCGTCAGAGCTGGGCAGAAAACCGGTATATCGTTTTTATATGCCCAATAATAAACCGATCTCTCATCATTAATTTCCTTTCCGAGTCGGTGTATTACTTTCGATGGGGTCCAGTTGATCTCGTCCTCGGTGCCTTTACTAGCCTCCTGTTCCTCAAGCATCTTATCCAGAATAGGCACAACCCAATCTTCAAAGGCGCAATAGTTAGCATTGGGTACCATCAAATTCCCAATTCTATTAAGGCCCTTGGCTCGAAGGTCGGAGCCCTTTGCGCTAAAGGATGACATGTACGTGTCTCCAAGGCATTTGATGAAATCCTCCTCTATCCCCCCAGCGGTAGTCACGATGCAGGAAACATGCTTATGCTCTACCAAGTACCGGAAAATGCCTCGCAGGCCGGAAGATATCATGTTGGAAGTATATCCTAGGAATATAGTGGTCTTGTCACCAGTCTCCGGGTCGCGCCATGCTCGCTGATATATCATGTTATCTCTTGGCCCTCAATCTTAGACTTCTGGTGAATTTAACTTACCATCTCATTAATGATCCTCACAGCGTCCCAGATTGAAGAGGCTTGGAACCCCATGTTGCCCATACGCTGGATGATATCATCAACGGTTATTGACTTGCCCTTGAAGGCGTTGAAGTCAATTTCCTCAACCTTCCGCGCACCCTCAGGGAGTTCATCTGAAGGAACTAGGACTGCATCGGTAGCCCCTTTAGGCGGGAGGTTTGGTATTGGTTCCGACGAGGACATAATGAATTTTCTCGACTTGAATCAATGACGACTTGAAACAAATCTCCGGGGCAACAGTTGTGGTTCTCCGTCTTTTTTTTTTCCCCTCCCGTTTCGATCCGTACTAAACGTAATATGTGATACCAAAGAGGTGGGATACCATTCACATTCGATTACTATCTAACCTAGTACCTTACCTACCATGCCTACGGACTTAGTTATTCGGACATGAAGAAATACAGCTAGGTACTAATCGAAGATGAAGCTAAGCCTTGTAGAGGAGTTATTCTCCACAGTTAACCCACTTCCGCTGGTCTACCCAATCAGATCATATTTCCACCAAATCAGTCTCATATAGTATATATTTGACCAAAAGTCACGGCTGGCCCCCACAAGGGGTCCCTAGGGGACCCATGTAGGACCCACTCTGCACACACACTTAATGCCTGATAATTCCTTCCTTTCTTCTCTATCCTTAGATTAATATATACACTTGGATACCCAACTAGGAGCATTGCCTCCCAAAAGGACTCCTCTCGTGACAACCAATATTTATACCTAACGTATAAGCTTTTAATACTTACATTTTATAAACTTTGTTTTCAGTATATAAAGTAAACTATAGTTTATACTTGACAGATAATAGGTAAATATATCTGAATTAGGCTTAGCTTCATGTTCGATCAGTACTTCTTCGTATCCGAATAACCAACCCTAATTGGGTGGACCCGCTACCTAAGTAGGTACCTAGGTACTCGTATACTGTAGTACAGAGTGCTGATAAGATAACAAACCAGCGTGGTTCTGCGAGCAAGCGTGCATTCAAGCTCCCTTGATCCATTAGTCCATCATATTTCGCAGGTGATTTCGACTACACGGGCATGCGCAACACCACAATCCTACACCAGAACTGTATGGGACTTCTAAACATTAGGTATTTTGCGTTTGATATCGTCTATCCGCAGAATCATCCCACCAAATCGGATTACCATCATCTCAAGTAATGTCGTCCATTTACAACCTCGAACCTCAACCGACCGCGTCCCTCATCTTACATACAACGCTCGGCGAATTATCTGTCGAACTCTTCGCAAAGCAAACCCCGCTTACGTCTCGGAATTTCCTACAGTTATGTCTCGATGGCTACTACGACGATACGATCTTCCACCGACTGATCCCGGATTTCATCATCCAGGGAGGTGATCCTACAGGTACTGGAAATGGGGGTGAATGTATTTATGACGGTGGCGCATACGCCGGCGACCTGGACCCGTGGCCGATGGACCAGCGGCGAGGCAAGAATGGGGGATCCACAGGTGTCAACTTCAAAGACGAGTTTCATTCACGGTTAAAATTCAATCGCAGAGGCTTGCTTGGCATGGCAAATGAGAGCAAGCCGGATACAAATGGGAGCCAGTTCTTCTTTACATTAGGCAAGGCCGAGGAGCTAAACAATAAGAACACTGTTTTTGGGAGAGTAGTGGGCGATACCATCTATAACCTCGCGCGCATGGGGGAGGCGGAGATTGCTGAAGGCAGCGAAAGACCCCTCTACCCTATTAAAATTACCGGCACCGAAATATTGGTCAATCCTTTTGATGGCATGAAGAAGAGGACGCGTACGACACAACCGATAGCACCCACCGGTCCTATAGAGAAGAAGAAAAAGAAACCGAAGGCTGGCAAGAAGCTCTTGAGCTTTGACGACGAGGAGGGTGATGTCGATGCACCGGTAATTAAAAAGGCGAAGTTTGATTCGCGCGTTGTAATGGATGTAGATTTAGGGGATGGGGCTTCGGCGAAGAAGCCAGCGGCTTTGGAGCAAACAGAGAAAAAGGTTATACAAAAAACCATACCGGTACGAGAATCCCGCTCCGAGACTCCAAGGGCCAAAAAGCTTTCACCGCCACCCAGAGAAGAGAAGCCCGCGCCCGCACGCTACGAACCTTCTCCCGAGAGGGAAACAGTACCAAAGAAGTCGGCGCTAGATCAGGCAAATGAAGAGATCGCCGCCTTGAAAGCGTCCATGAAACGGACCATACATTCGGCGCCAGCACAGGAAGTTAAGAAGTCCGCTCTGGAGCGAATGATACCCGCGACATCATCACGCGGCCGGAAGCGACGTAGAGGGGGCGAAGGCCCCACCGCGGACGAAGATCTATCTATATTTCAGGCATTCAAGACTAAATTAAAGCAAGCGGGCCCTGAAAAGGAACAGACTACTGTGCTATCAGGTGGTGATGCCGAGGAGAAATCTTCTGGCGCTCCGGAAGGTGAAGCTGAGCTATGTGATCTACACTTCATAGCTAATTGCCAGAGCTGTACATCATGGGACGAGGTAGAGAAGGAAGATAGTGATGATGAAGGGTGGATGTCGCATTCCCTAAGCTTCGCCGCTGATAAGTTGGGTAAAGACCTAAACTATAGGAAGAAAGCTGAGGAGGAGTTGGTTGTGATAGACCCTAGGGAAAAATCTCGCACGCTCAAGGAGGAGAAGCGGGCTCAGAGAGAGGCTCAATCTGGAAGATCAGGAAGGGAATGGGATCAAGCCAGGAATGCCAAATTAGCTAGAGCATCAGCCCTTGCCGGTAGAGGAGCTAGATGATGTCGCTTGAGTGATGACACATAGGAGATGGTAAATTGAATCAAGGCGATACGTGTCGTCTCTTCATGAGACCCAGTATGCTTTATATACAATTTTCGTAATGATATTTACAAAACTAGAGTAGATGAAGAGATTTTCATCGTGAGGCCACAGAACCCATCTTTTGGGACAAGCCGGGGACTCGAGGCTATTTTATATTTGGGGCCCCTAACCAACGTTTTTACAATATACCTAGGTAGGTAGATATATCACGTCCTATTCCATGTAATGACTGACCTCACGTCAGCTTGCTTTCCCATATGCACCTTCGCTAGGAGAGTTTCGAGCGCACAAGCCTTGGCTAACCTACCTAGGTACCTAGGTAGTATATAATTAGTACCTAGTTACATCCTATCTACCTAGGTAGGTCGGTATAGTGGGTGAAGAACTTGAAAGTTAGGTACTACTTAGGAGTTCTGGTAGTAGGTAGGTATCCACGGTAGCGAGGTAGTCGTGTGGATCACTCGCCAACTCCTGCCCCTCCTATCTATGATATACCTAACCATCCATGGATATACCTATACCTACTTACGTAGTACTTACTAGTATATGCGTGCACTACCTCCACAGGCAGTGTACATTAGTAACCTGGTAGGCATTCCAGCAAAGCTTCCTCTACACTATAACTGTCATAGTGCCGGGTGCCTTAGCTTATCGCTCCCCATCTACCTCTCTGGGGACTACCTACCTAAACCTTCCAGCATCTATAGCTACCTCATCCACACATAGTTATGGGCGCCAAGAGACGCTTTCTTCGTGGTGCAAATCCCTTTTATTACACGTCTATTGCTTTACTGGTAGACAATTCAAGTCTTCCGTTCCCAAATATCGCGCTCAAAGTACCTACCAGCAAGGAAGAGGGAAGCTGGTGTATTAAAAGAGACCATTGCCAAGACATAGCAGACTTAGCGAAGACTAGGTTCGTGTCCACCATCCGCCGTCCACTAGGTATCCCGGTCTCGCGGCCTGTGCCGGAAAATCGGTCAAAGAAACAAGAGACGTCTTGATAAAAAATAAGCAACGCCATTCTCCAGCCCCTCCGAAACAGCATACCAACACCTGACCTAGGCTGGCAAACCACCACCTGTCGGGCGAGACTGGCTCGCGCGCATTCTCCTACACAACCTGCGATCCGGGAATCCCATTGACGGAATCCATTGACCGTAGAGCGCGACATCCGACATCCATCACATTTGTCGCGACTTCGAGAACAAGAGATCCTTTTCTACGTCTTAGAGACCTTCACTTTCGTTATCGTGTCGCGAGAGACAATCCTGCTTGACAGTGTCTTGGAAGCTTCTTTCCGCCTTCCACACTTGATTCACTTTCCTCTCGTCCTGCGTTTTCCTAGAATCCTGAGTGCTATATAGGTCAGAGGGTTCCGAACGTCGAAGAAGGCTTGGGATTTACCAGTGGACTCTGCGCATTATCGCCCGAAACGACTTGACTACCTTTGTGTCCCTGCTGCCTCCTGCACACCTCCTTGCAAACTGCCAGCTCCTCCGATCGCCCCATTTCCCGGGACGCACATTGCACTGCCCAGCCTCGATTCACCGACGAAACGCACGTATAATTGCAGTTTTGCGCTGGTAGCCTAACTGTGCGGCCAACAGCCTTGCCGGAAATCCGCCCACCGCGCGTTGCCCTACACTAGGGCGAACGACTCTGTGATCATTCCAAGTAACGCAACGTAAACCGAACTCTAGTGTGTCGATATCACTCCTACTACCACTTACTACCTTATCTCTTTGCTTCCCCCCTGGTGCCCCTGTGCGGTCGGCCCAACGCATCGACTCGATAAGTCAATTTGGCCATCTTTTCATACAGATATTTTGATCCATGTACACCTACTATCGCTCGATGCCTACCTCAAATTCCCGAAAACGAGCAGCTCCAGGTAGTTTACCAATGCCACAACAAATGCCTCAACCGTATAACACCCCCGAACAAATGCTTAGGTGGAATGGAAGCAATGCCGGCAACTTCGCCGACAACGTTTCCAATCCCATCCACCCATATGGCATGATGTCTCCTACCCAGGCTCAGTTTACCCAAGGAGCCCCTACTACTTCCAATGCACTAGCTAGAAGGGGCGGGAACAATGCCTTGGTTACTGCCAACCGCACATTTTCACCACAGCCTAATGACCCGTGGTCAGGCTTCACTGACGATAATCTGTTGTCAACCCAGGCTAATGGTTCCTTGGATGAGCATGATAATGTAGAGCTGCTTGAGGAGAAGGCACAAAGGGCGAAGAGAGAAGCCCAGGCCAAGAGGAAACAGATCCCTCCCTTCGTACAGAAACTTAACAGGTAAGTGCCCTTTCTCCACCTTGGTTCTTGCTCTCTCTCGCTCCGTTAAGCGGATTAGCTGACTTACGTATCGCTACTAGCTTTCTGGAGGATGGGAAGAACACAGAGTTAATCCGATGGTCAGATAAGGGCGACTCCTTCATTGTGCTTGACGAAGATGAGTTTGCTAAGACTCTTATACCTGAATTATTCAAGCACAATAACTATGCATCATTTGTGAGACAGCTTAATATGTATGGTTTTCATAAGAAAGTTGGATTGTCAGACAACTCCATGAAAGCCAGCGAACGCAAGAATAAGAGCCCAAGCGAATACTACAATCCTTACTTCAGACGAGGTCACCCGAATCTTTTATGGCTAATCAATAAGCCGAAGAGCGGCAATACCAAGAAGGGCGCTAAGAAACGTGGTGACGACGGAGAGGTTGATAGCGATGATGATGCTGCGCCAGTTGACGATGCTGTTTCTCAGCCTTTTAGTCAAACGAATGCGCCCAACCGGGCTCTACCCGCCCCTGAGGCGGGCCCGCTCCAGAAGAAAGAGTTGGCCCTCGTCAGAGATCAAATGACAGCCTTGCAGCAACGCCAAAAGCAAATCAGCGACGCCATTGCTCGATTACGACAAGAACATAACCAGCTTTTCCAACAGGCGATGATGTTCCAGAACATGCATAACCGTCACGAGAATTCCATCAACGCCATCCTGAACTTTCTGGCGAATGTCTTCCGAAAGTCGCTGGAGGAGCAAGGGGGTACGCAGAATGTAAATGATCTACTTGCCAGTATCATCCCCAATGTACAGGTACCTTCCGCAGCTCAAGGCAGTGTCGTTGACCTCGATGACTGGATGCATCAGCAAATGCCTCCAAACTCCACGAAAGTTGGGACGCCAAAGAGAGCACAGCGCCTATTGCCCCCAATTCCCAACAATCAACCCCCTTTGCATTCAACCACCCCTCAACCTCCCACCTACTCTAGCTTCGCCAATCAGGAATCACAAACAGGACATGTCACTGAGCTTTCTGATACACCTCTCGAATCGGCTAGCACACCGTCATATCTCAAACACGAGCTCGAATCTAATCCTCAAGAGGGCATGCTCAAGCTCATTCAAAACGCCAACTCGAACGCCGGCAAGACTGGGAACACACCTATCGACTTGTCAAATGTTGCTGCTAATACGGCGGCAAACATGACGAATGACCAACGGAACCGCATGCTTTCTATCATGTCTGGAGGCCAAGGTAGCACTGTGCCAACTCCCACGCCATCTGCTTCATCACCAAACGCAACCCCATCCGTGATTTCAAACCCGGGTACCTCAGCAACAAGCGGTGAGCCCAATCTTAATCTCCCAACATCCTTGTCTCCCGCAATACCCTCGCAGATGACGGCATCTATCCAAAGGATGTCGCAAACCGACGAGGAGCTAGAACAGCTCCAACGTCTGCAAAAGGAACAAACTCAGAAGCTTGAAGACCTCGGTACCCTACTCGGCCCCCTCAGTCCCTCGGGGCGCATACCCGGGTTAGATGAGTCCGACTACTTCGGGCCAGACCTAGGGGAAGACCTAGATATAAGTCACTATTTGCACGAGAATAGCTATGCTCCCGATGGGAGTGGTAATGAGTTCAGTTTTGATCCCGCCCCCTTCAACGATCCCACAAATCTAGATTGGCATCCGGAGATGACAGATTTCGCAGGCGGGACGGCCGGACAGAGCATGGAGCCTGGCCGAGTTGTAGAAACGAACACACCCAGCCATAAGTCACCAAGCCCAAGCGGCACGGAGGAGATCACGCGGGAAGACTTTGAAGATAGCCCAAGCCGAGCTGCGAAGAGGCAACGAAGGACATGAACTGTAGGCGGAAAAGGAATAGGTGGCGTTCGGGGGTTTCCGGATGAGGCTTCGGTCTGTTAGATATCAACTCATATGTGAGGTTAGCGGTATTGAATTTGCATATGCCATGAACAAGAATCAGACAAATATTTTACGCCTGGTTGCATGTTGGCGTTGGTGGTCCAGCTTATAGCTTATTTATAGGTAGTGTAGACATCAAGTCCTACGGTAGCTTGGGTGCTTCATAATATTTCGCATCTACTTGTCGAGTCGTATGAAATGATTGTTGATCAGCCCATAAGCATCATCCATCTTAGGCAGGTGAGTAGGTGAGTAGGTGGGCAGTCGTATCTTATTTGGTTGAAGGTTTCAAGCTTATGATAAATAAGGTGGTCTACTTGGGTATAATTTTGGCATCTCCACAGCTAACCTAGTCGAATGTCAGGTCCTTTCTTAGCCAGGACCCCTGCCGAATAGGGCGGCAGGGATTCCGACGATCTTTCCTCGCTGTTGCAAGCGCTTCTTGATGCAAGCTGTTAATGAAGGGTCGACGTCATCCCTTGCCGTGTTATGCAGCTGAGGAGGAGGCTTAGCCACATGCCAGCAAAGGCATTCGCGACGAGCTTGTTGGCTATCCCTTGTGCTTTTTGTTTCTTTCAGAGCCCGATCTATTGTCCCACGTCTATTGGTACTTCATTACATCTCGTAACATTTTCATTTATTTTTGAGGAAGTGCGGACGTAGTTTCAACGACTACGATACCGTGATCGATGGCTAACTGTACAAATGCGCCGCCCGCCGTTTCTAGCGACTCAGGTGTGGCGGGTATAGGGGTACGTAGGCTCTCAGCTAATGCAGGGACAAGCCCATCCATAATACTCTCTATCTAGGTAGCTTAGGCACTCCACGTGCGCTAACTTGTGGCCCGTCGCGATATCATAGGTTCTACTATCCTTCATCATCACGGCCGCCGTCGCGCTCGCCATCAGCGCATCGCTAGTTTTGCAAGAGGCGCGCGGGCGCACCTCGGCGCAGAAACCCAGCATATTGAGGCGCAAGCTGCTAAATGCATACTCGGATCAACAGATCCTGACGGGTATCGGGATCCAGAGCGTCGGGTTGGCCAAGGCCAAATCTTTGGTGCCTTACCACTTCTTCATCATCTGGATGCTGTCTCTGTTGTCTATGGCCGTACACAATGCGAGCTTGCTTGCGCTCGTCCACGATTTTCGACGGGATTGGGTTCTACGATGGCTGCGTCAGTTTCTTATCTTCGTCAACCTCGTTCTAAGTTCGCTCTACGGCATCTTTATTCTAAAAGCTGTCGGAGGCGAAATTAACGACTCCACGTTTCCCATCGCATGCGCCTGGGAAAAGACCGACGGCACTGGTCAGTCCTCGACAGGAAATCGCACCCTCTCGTATATTGGTACCATATTCGTCATCGCAGGGAACGCAGTCGTCTTTGTACTCGCGACATGGTATCTCCATTCGCGCACGCAGCGCTTCTACAAGATCATTCAGATCGGTGGGTTGACCCTTATGACGGCTATCTCTATCGGGGCCGTCGTGCGCGTGTCTTTACTCGCCGACGCCTTCAGTGGCAACCACCCGGTCAGTCTTAGCGACGGTGGCGAAAAGCAGTGGAGTTTTGGGCAGCTGCTCTCCGTTGGTATGCTGTTGCTTCCCATTGTCTCGATCATCGAGATACTCCGCGGTGAAATCAAGTGTGCGCCGCCTGTTGCAGATTTTGGAGACGATAAGGTCAGGTTGCTTGGCGAGAATGAGCTACAATCGAATCCCCAAAATCGAGGTTCATTCCAGCCGAATCCATTCTTTGGCTCGCAAACCAACTTATTCAAAAAATGAAAGGCCTAACCAACTATTCGGATAGATGGATGAAGAATCATGCCGGGGATCGCTTACCGAAGGTACAAGGACAGCCCAAGTTTACTGGTAAATTTTAGACGCTCATTCCTCTCGGCAGCATTTGAAGCAGTATTCAACCGTGATTTTGACGCTTACTGCGGCGTCGCCAAATATTAATTTGCTGGGTTACGAATGGTCCCGCGTACGGCGTACGCATGCGCATGCTAAGCCATGACAGCCACGTTTGTTGATGAAAAGGGACATGGCTTATCAAGGCGCGGGGAATAGATTGACAGGATGGCAGGATGTTCAATACCCCCCATAATATTTTAATCGGAGCAATCGGAGCACTCAAGGCCGGGGAACGGAATAAGAAACCGGCCCAATTCTTTGCATCTCCTGCTTATAGCACTTGCTGCTTTACGAGACCGAGCAGAGAGCCGGGAATAGTAATAAAAGGGAGCGAAAAATATATATATATATCCTATACAATTGAGCTGATATGTTTACGGAGTATGTATGACACGGACTAGTACCGCACGGCAGTCGAATAAGAACGACCGTGTCACCAGGTATTTTCTTACTTCAGAAATACGGCGAAATCGGACGGCTTATCAACTTGACCGAAGTTCGCTTTAACAGCGAACCTATGGGCAGTTAAGGGCCTGCGATAACGTAGCATTCGCCTCGGATTATTAGACATCCGACGTGGTCATCATATGGATTGCCTCGCGGAGCAAAGCATCGTGGCAAGTGTGCCCTAGCTAGCGGCCGTATCGCATACCGGGACAGAACACTGTCTCAGACCAAAAGGGCTCTCTCATTCATGCATCTAGGTAGTAGAAGAGAGAGATGAATACCAGTGCCATAATAAAAGAGTTATGTGATGCGGGGAAGCAAGCCTCCCTCTAGAAAGAGGGAGGGTCTCCTCCAGCAGCGTTCCATTCCGCCGCAAGCTAAATCAGCCAGATGTAACAACGATAATAGGATGCAACCCAAACCACCATAGCCCCTTGCAGCCATATGCACGACTCAAACGTATCCATTATACGCTTTACACCAGAGGAAAAAAAGGGCGAGATACATTATCTTGCTCCCGCCTGTGGGAGAATTGGCAAGCTTGGGTGCCTTTAGACTAAGGCACCATGCCGATTTAGGTCCCGCCATATTGTGTTATGATCACGCAATATTGTCCAAAAGGTGATCATTCCCGGTACCACCCAATGCAAGTCATCAAGACGGGAAACTTATTCCCGACGCTTCAAAAGCCTAGGTGACTTCGTCTTAGACGGCCGAATTCCGATCAGATAAGAGAGACTAGCGGAATGCCTATAATAATGCCACGGACAAGCTCTCTCCTTTCAACCTGGGGTTCACGTGCTCTGCACTCATCTTTACTAAATTATCCCCTACCAGCCATTAGCCAATTCACAGGAGTTATCTCAAAAAGGATAGTCGCGACCTCGTGTGCCCACAATGGCTCCTATTGCCCTTGACACCGGCTCCCCAGCCGACCCAGTGCAGAGTCTGAAGGCACGAGTGAAGACGGTCGACCGGGTTATCTTCCCTGACGGACTCAAGACATCAGGTATTACACCGCCAACCCTACGAGCGTCTAGAATGGCGAGGAATATACCTAGTTCGTTTACTGACCACCAGTCAGGTCAGCACCCACCATTATATGACCAGATCTACCCCTACAGTGCTTTCCCGAAGCACATTCAGGGGCCGACGGTATGGCGGCCTGAGGACTACGCCAACAACCCAGAGCGCTGGGTCCATCAGTTCTCGGCTGCCGAGATCGAAGAGATCTCCCGAGCCGCTGACAACTTCATTACATCCAGCCTCCCGATCACGGGCATCACGAAGCAGAACTTTCCTCTACCGAGCCTGGAGAGCAACTTAGCTGCCATGCGACGGGAACTGCTGAATGGAAAGGGGTTCATACTTTTCAAGAAAGGTATTCCTGTTAACGAATGGGGAAACTTCAAGTCGGCTGTTGCGTATTTCGGACTCGGCGTCCATATCGGCTATCCGGTCTCGCAAAACGTAAGTCTATATTCATCTTGGGCCGACCCCACTTAGTTTTCAAGGGCATTGCCGTTTACATTCGGATCATTTGCTTTTTTTTATGCTGAAGAAGGTATCGCGAGGGTTGAGAACTAATGGGTAATGATGTACAGAGAAATGGTCACATCCTTGGACACGTCCAAAGCCTTAACGTCGATGACACCAAAATCGATTCGGTGCGCATCTACAAGACCACCGCTAGACAGGTAAATAAATCGCTCGTTGATAATAGCCCATCTCATCGTCCGCATCCCCCAAAGCAACAGCTAACCGGTCTCTCAGGCTTTCCATGCCGATGAGTGTGACATTGTCGGCCTCCTCTGCCTAGCCCGTGCTCAATCTGGCGGAGAATCAGACGTAGCCTCCATCCATCATGTTTGGAATATCCTGCAAGCCGAGCGGCCGGACGTTGCGGAGCTTCTAACTCAGCCAGTCTGGTACTTCGACCGGAAGGGCGAGGTCTCGGCCGGCGAGGAGCCCTACATCCGAGGCGCCGTCTTCTACCTAGAGACGCCAGACGCGGCGAAATCAGAGCGTGAGCAGCGCGTCTACTGCAAGTGGGATCCGTATTACGTGCGTAGCCTCCGCCGCTTCTCAGACCTCGGTATCATACCGCCACTTTCGGCAGCGCAAGAAGAAGCTGCCGATCTCCTCGAGGCTACCTGTGAGCGCGTCAAGTTGCACATGATTCTTGAGGTCGGCGATATCCAATTCGTTGCTAACTCGCATACTCTCCACGCCCGCACCGCGTACACCGATCACCCGTCTGCGAGCGGGCTGCCGAGGCGACACCTTATGAGGCTTTGGCTTTCGATTCCGCAGGGCGAAGGCGGCTGGAGATTGCCGTACTGGGACGCGGACGAGAAGAAGCGCGGTGGTATACAGGTTGACGATACACCGCCGGTGGCGAGGCTCGAGGGTGACTAAAGCTTGAATATCTGTGAGGTTCGTAATCAAGAGATCGGATCGGTGGTTTGGTACAATGTTCAGCGAGCTGGAGTTTGGCGTATTATTACATAGCAAAGAGCAGCAATTGCTTTTAGATGTTCTGAATTGATGAAAAGCGATGCGTTTTAACTTTATCTTTACTCTTTTTTTTTCATTTGTGTTAACATTGATCAAGTACGATATGGTGTGTTCCAAATATGGCCGACTCGAAAGCTCCTCCGAATATTCGCAGGGCCCGACCTCCGTAGGTTAGGTACTTAGTTACATGGTTATTCCTACCATGTGACACCCACAACTCATGCTTTTATACATCGCTATCAGTATTCCATGATATCACATACGCGGCCGCAACATTGATGATAGCCACATGCGCTATAGCTACACTATATCACCGCGACGCTCGAGTTCTTCAAGAATGATCCCGTCACGCCTGCGCTTGCGTTTGCTATGGAGGGGTAGTATCATTGCTCCCCGGGCATACCTGCAGTATGCAGTCCACGCCCCGCGATCATTATTGGTGAGATAGATTGCATGGCCTACAGAAGTCCAGAGGCCAAAGGTCGGCAACAGGCTGGCTTTGGAGCCAACACATACCGTCGCAAACACAGTCATCCTGTGCTTTCAATGTGACAAGTCACTCATATCAGGGGTAGCAGTCACACTCTCTGGCGATCATGTCCTATCCCTCCTACTTTCGCTTTTATTACTACTGGGCTGGGTCGCCCGAGCCAACATACAGCATTAATCTAAACGACTCGACTAGTAGAGTCATCCCTTTGAAGACCTAGATAAGCACTATACAATGCCGAGCTCCAACTTCAAGGTCCCTTCTATTGGGAGCCAACATGACAAGAAGTATTTTCAACTGTGGCGACGCTTCTATGAACCTCTCGTAATCTTGAGGATTCTGGGAAATACGAGAGGAGAGCATAGTCCTAGACCTCTACAGCAGACTTCAGTCCATCGTTTCCTCGATAATCTAGCCTACCTGTGTGACTATCTCAAAGGGGGCTTAACTACTTCAGCCGTCGGCCTCGAAGATGCTCCCGAACGATTTAACTTCTGGATCGCGTCTAACGATCCCCAAAAGGGTGAAAAGAGCGCCATTTTCCTGGCGTCGATTTTACGAGATATCCGCATAATTGCGGATTCACCGGCTGGTGCAAGGCCGTCACTTCAGGAAAAGTTGATCCACCGCAGCATCGACTTTGCGAAACAAAGGGTTAAGAAGGAAGCAAAGTTACTCATGAATGATATTTCGAAATGTACGCGATTCTCCACAGACCCAGAAGGTTAGTATAGTTATTCAGATGTTCCACATGGCACCTGATCTAACATCGCTAGACATTGAGCTCTCTGAATGGCTGGAAATGTTCCGGGATAAAGAACATATAGAATTGTGTTATACTGCGTATCAAGAAAGGGACAGCTCTATGATGAGGAGGCTCAGCAGTCACCCGCAACCCCACGGTAACGTGTCGGTTGCAATCAAAGATACCGTGCATCACTTGGGCCGTCTAGCCCATCATATTCGTGCACCGCAGCAAATAATCGAAGACGTATCGAATCACCCGGAATTGCGCAATATCTTGGACGAATTCGAAGTCCATTCTCTTTTGCCATTGCCCATAATAGACCGCCCTTGTGCAGAGCCGGATATACACATGTACAGCATCATGAACCGTATGATTCCATGTGGCGAATTCGACGCGCGATACAAAGAAGCTGCGGATATTATGAACCAGCGATTTGAAATCGTGCCTCGGTTCAAGAAAATGTACGACGACAAGAACTTCAAACCCCTAATGCATGCAGAGATCCAGGTCCTAGAGCATTTCTGGGGAAAGCGAAAGCGATTCTTCAACGACGATCGATATATCGGGTGCAGCAAGCCGGCGTGCTATTGCTGCGATCTATACATGCAGAATCACCCATCTAGATGCGTAATACCACAGACAAGCCGCAAGGTTTATGTGAACTGGGGGCTCAAGGTATTATCGCAGGGCTCTCAGGACGATGAGTACATGCATCAGAGAGACATGTTGAACAAGATGGCGAAGTCGATTCGCAACGATGCTTTGGACCAGATACTACGAAAAACGTCTGCTGCGCCTTGGCATCCCGACTCCCAGACCGGCTTCACTCTGCGTGCACCGTCCGTACGCGATGAAGCTCGTTATTCTAGTGGGCAGGTGCTATCTACGGAAACAGTTAGGATGGTAGATCTTGGTGAGTATCAGCCGTGTCTAGTTTCCGGTTGAGAATCTGTCTAGAGCTGACGGAAACAGCAGACATGGCTACAGACTCCGATGAGAGCCAACCTGGTAATTTTGGTTGCTCTTCATCTGGTTCGAGGCACTCTTCTTTAGCTAGTACAAGCGATGATAACACTCGCGGTTTGCGTAACCTTTCACGGATAGATGATGAGGACTTGAGTGAGGACACATCGGATGGCGGTGCTAGGTTATAGGTAGGATTGGCGTCTGATGGGAAATGAAATACTCGCTTCCCGTGCACCAGTAAGTACTTACGTAGCCTTTGGCTACGAGATCCTCATAGTGTGCGAGGGGCAAACGTTACAGGTATTCCGTATACATTCCTTGTCCTCGGTCGTCTTAGTGGTGTTGAAGTGGGCAATCCTTGGGAGCTCTTGATAGATCATGGCATATGGGTGTGATGTAGATAAACCATATAAAGAAATAAAGCATCAAATACCTAGGTACTTGGTGGGGAGGCGGATGACCTCCAGAATCGGGACCCACCCAACCGTGCCTAAGGTAAGAGGTACGGAGTACATGATATAGCCCACTATTCCATAATTCCATACCTTACCTTGTACTGGTAGATAGGCTTTAGCTCCACTACTTCAGTTCGTGGCATCAAGGTACTTCGCGAAGTTCTAGGTACTCCCATCTCACAACAGGCATAAACGAGTAAATAACGAGTAAATAACAAGTAGCACAATCCGGTGGTGCGAATCTGAAATACACGGTTTGTTCCCGTGATGATATAGGTCCTAATATCACGACGGCTGCACCTGCGCCTCCTAGACTTCACCATGGATGCGCCGCCAGTCAAGCTGTCGGAACTCCTCCGACACCCCGAAGATCTCGACAAGATTGGAGCGCTGAAGCTGGAATTCACGCGCAAGAAAGCAGCGGTAGATTCGCAGCTTCGGGGTGGACTGCGCGACCAGTTAGAAACAACTCAAGCTGGCATGAATGGCCTCACCGATGGTCAAAAGACCGTCCAAGCGATTCGAGACGAGATGATGAAGATCGATACCCTATGCTCCGAGTCCCAGAACATGATTAAGGATTTCGCCAGTATAAATATCGTCTCGCAAGCCCATCGAAATTTTGGCGCTGTCGAAACCATGGTCGACAACCTCCAGACCTTCAACGATCGCCTTAATAGAATTGAGATTATGTTGAGGGAGGATGCGCAGGACATCAAGAATATGCCGAATCTGCTGCGAGTACATTACGAGCTTACACGATTACGAAATATCCGAGACGATGCGATGGAACAGATACAACGAGCCGAAGACCCAAGTCTACAATCTACGTTGGAAGATTACTTCTCGAGGTTGGACGATGCGATTGAATGGTTTGATCACCACTTCGACTTGATTGCGCTGGACATGATCAATTTGGTCTGTGATGGCGATGATGGGATTGTCGTACGCCTTGCCATAATTGTTGAAGCCGAGGAAAAGAGCGATCAGAGAGTAGAGGCTCTCCAGGAAGCCCTGAAGGACCACAAAGAGATGGCAACACGGTTTCAGAGCATAACTGACGGTGCCAAGAAAGTCAGAGGCTACAAGGATAGGTTTTTGAGAACCATAAAAATAACTTGTGAAGAGAGGCTGGCTGAAGCGAGGCAAAAGTTCTTGGAGGATCCGACGAAACTTGCGGACTCGATGAAGTGGTACTTCAACTACTTGAACGCAGTGAAGCAGGGAATGGTGCATTTGATGCCTAAAAAATGGAAGATACTTCAGACTTTCGGCGACATTTATCATCAACTCATGCATGACCTTTTGACTAGCATGATAGAAGATCCAGATGCAAGCTCGGCACATACGCTAGAAATCATCAATTGGCCCGAAAAATATTACAAGAAGATGAGGAAACTAGGGTTTATGGAGAGCGATCTAAGACCACATGTCATCGACAATCGGGAGCAAGAGCTTGTCAAGGATTTCCGACAGCTTATCATCAAATTCCTCGACGAGTGGATCGAGCGTATTTTCGCTCAGGAGAAACGCGATTTTGCAGATCGAAACGTCGAGGGTTCGAATCTGGATACGGATGAGTATGGTTACTTCCGTACTAGAAACCTGGTGGATATGTGGCGCATGCTCCGAGAGCAGATTGACGTTGCTGGGAACTCACAGAGAACAGACGTTGCCGAAGGCGTCATTGATGCTATGTTTCTCCGACTTCGTAGCCGACAGCAAACCTTCCAAAATATGCTAGAAGAAGAAGCAGCCAAGTACGAAGTCGACAGAGAATCCGAATTGGAGGGCTTCCAAGCGCTTCAAGATTGGCTTGTTGCTACTGCTAACGATCAAATGGCCTGCATAGACGATAATGAGGAAGATGGTCGGTTCGCGTACCTTTCTAGCTTCAACCAGAAATTCGAGCCTTTCGTCACCCCACAGTATATGGAGCACGCGGAATCCGAGATGAACCTATTACGAGATGGTTATGTCGACTTTAGCACATGGTGCATTAATAAATTCGCCAAGCTCGTTATATCGGTAGATTTTAAGACGGTCATCACGACCTTCTTTACGCCTAGATGGTACGAGACGATGGCCATGAAGCAAATGATCGTGACGTTCGAGGAGTACGTCGGCGATTACCAGCAAGTACTTCACCACTCGCTCGTGGACATATTCGTCGAGATCTTCGCCGACGAGCTGCTAGTCCGGTACCTGATGTGCGTACGCAACAAGGGCGCCAAGTTCAAGCGCACCGATCCCTTCCAGGATAAGATCTTTAACGACATTTCGACAGCCTTTGAGTTCTTCCGCGCACTCCCCAACCCAGATGTCGGTAATACCATCACGCAGACCTGGCGCGTCACCGAGTACTTCCTGCAGCTGCTCACAGCAGAGAAGGAAGCTCTCCCGGACGTGTTCCAAGATTTTAAGTCTCGCTACTGGGACTTGCAGATCACGTGGGTCGAAGCGGTGCTTAGATCGCGAGATGATTTTGAACGTAGTATGTTAAATGCAGTTAAGGCTCGAGCGGCGCAGATGGATGTTGTCAGAGGACCAGAGACGATCATGGGGAAAGTCAAGTAGGTCTCTATGTGGCTGTATATATATTGTTAGATGCCCAGCAACATATGCTTCATCAATGATACCTGGATAATAATGCTCCCTATGAAAAGTGCCCAATACGCGCTTAAATATATGCGCATTACATTAGCCTAGGTGTACTACGCGTAAAAGGAGATCCCCCTAGGGTTTTTTTTTACATAAGACTACCAGGTTTCGGGAGTAAGTTCATGTGAGGGATAGACATCTACGACGAGTCGACATTAGTAGTTGTCTCCGCTATGGATTGTAATTGGTCCAACTAATTTGTCATCATTCAATTATAGCGAGTTTTAATGTCTTGCTTTGAAATAGAGCATAGACCGTCGCAAGCCAACGTCATGAGCTTCGTATTCAACAGCTATATTAATGTAGGGATACAAGAACGAAACCGTGGCATGGTGTCAGGTAATTGACGTCCCTCCCCTTTTCGTATATTACGTATAATAATAACATAAATATAACATCAGATAATCAACGTAACAACCTACTAATATTGAATACGGGCTCTCCCACTCACTGACGATGCTTTGGTAGCCCCTGGTGTTTCCCTTGAGTGCCGGGACGAATGACGACTATGTAATAAAATGTTGCCCATGTCGTATACGAGGGCTAGCATGCAGGTTCTATTTCTGGCGCGGGCGTGGCTTGACTCCAGGGAAAATATGTGCAACGGTTTACAAGATAGTGTGTTGAGCATTGTCATTCAGAGTTGGTCTTCCATACTATAGGATATTTCTAGTGGGCGAGCTGTCGTGAGAGGGGCATTCGAAGTCAACACGACCAAATTCACTTCCGATGCTCTACCGACGCCATTGTATTGTAGTAATATGCCGATGGCTTACCAAAGCCCAACATCCTAAGCGGTCAGGACCAAATTACCCCCATATTTTGTATCTTTATATAGAGATCCGTGACCACGTGCTTCTGCCTTGGGTAAGAGAAGAACATCTAAATTTCCGCATTGATATTCAAATATAATAGAGAAATGGCTTGTTAGAATTAGATGAAAAAGATCTCCCTGTGGCACGTAAGTATGTTGTTGGCATCATTGAGTCTCTTGGCCGAATAGAGTGTATAGACCAAGAGTACGAATGTAATGATAGTCGTACGGCAGAAATTTTTACTGTAAACAAGGAGGTGTAAACGAGGCTTGATTGAGAGCACAAAAACACACCACGTGAGCAGCACAAGCGTGCTACTCTTCTGCAACAAGCCTTCGTATGCCGCCGAGGATGTCCCCGAGGGCCCAACATAAATACTGCGGAAGAAATGGTCTCCCACGCTAGTTCGTCGGGTACCCGTAGGGCTGTCGGCATGTCAAATTAGTTTCCGTAATGCCGTAAGACCTATACGTGGAGTTGATGATAAAGGGGGGGGTTAGAATAGCATCAAGAATCACAGAATTTGACGTTCCAATACGGACGTCTAGGGTAACTTATGGCTCCTTGGCTTCTTAGATTACATCCCGTGTGTTGGTATTGTAACGGTGTAGATGTAACCACATATGACTAGACCCGACAACGAGGTCCAGACTTGGCAATGAAGCTTAGCCTGTCCATTTTTCATCTATATACAGGTATATATAGGTTGATCGTATTTATGGGATATATACCAGGTCGTCTCGAAAGGGGAGGTCGGTGCAACGAACCTGCAGGCGGATGTGAGCCAAGCGGTACCTATATAACAGAGCCACATGGCATATGATCTTGGCTCCTTCAAGAAGATATCAAGGCATCTTGGCATCGGGATGGAAAACATCTCGTCTTGAAGAGTAAAAGGTTCTGCATCGCAAGGTGAGAAGGGAACGAATACCACCTACCTTGGTAGGCAGTCAGATCGGATCAATGCGTAGCAGGAGGCTGACGATTTGGAGATGGAAACTGATTGGAATGTAAACAGGTTTTGACGGTAATTTTGGCCGGAGAAGAGAGCTCGATATGGTTAGAAAGCTGAGGCTGGCGAATGAGGAAATATCTAACCTAGGTTAACCTAGGTTAAGCACTCTTCTCCAAAGACAACGCATGGATTCCGATCAGTGCCCAGATCAGAACCTTGGAAATGGGATGTCCGCAGCTAGACTAGCTCAGCCATGCCGAAACAACCCCACCGTTTGGCGCACCGTTGGTCCGTTGGTTCGTCGGTTCCAAAGACCGGGCAGACCTGACCGGGCCCCAAAGGTTTGTTGAAGGATTTACCCCTCGGCTCACTAGTACCGATATCTACTGTAAGTAGTATAACATTACCTAGGTAGGTTGGGGAGCTGGGCCACCTAGCGCCTTTTCCCAAGATGCCCTCCTTCTCCGATAGCCCGTTTTTTTTTTTTTCTCTCTGCTTTTTTGGGGGGCGCCTTGAATTCTTGCTGACACACGTCCTCTACCTGAGTACCTACCTAAACCTAGGTAGCTTCCGTCTGGGCTACTGTAGAATACCTAATAATTACCTACTAGATTAGGTAGTCTACTATTATCTTGGGTAGGTTAGGTAGTAGTAGTAGTACCCAACGTCTATCTCCCCCCAAAGTTCTACTTAGGTTCTTGCTTCAGTTCTGCTTATAGGTACCTTGCTCGCTCACCTTACCTAGCCTGAACAGAGGTCCTTCATCAGGAGCTCGTACCCAACAAGAAACAACAGCCCTCTTTTTTACGTCAAAGCAGCCTAGGTCAAGTAAGTTCAAGCACTTACAAACTGGTTCCAGGTAGTTTATTTATTCGCCTTTTTATCCACTACCTACTTCCACCTACCTTCCTACGTAGATAAATAAATAGCTTACTCCAATTTTCCTTTTAAATTCCCTTTTGCCATTTTCATCGCCCATTTTCAATTTGTTCCACCTTCTGTCTTCCGTCAATCCGTCCCCGTCCCCGTCCCCATCTGCTGCCCCAATTCCCAATTCCTAATTCGCAATTCACAGTTCGCAGTTCGCAATCCACACAATCGGCTTCCACGCGTCAACGCGTATTTAGCTCGTTCGCTTGGCTGATGAGAGAGGGGGGGAGGCAAAAACTCCCATGGACTCTGTATAATTGAGAATTATCTATCAATTCACTTAGGCACCTATCTTAACCTATCTACCTAGGCCCTAAGGTAAGGTGCCCATCAATTAATTAATTTACGGTTACTGTACCTCCATAATACGTGCATGGTGTACCATCCCATCGCCGACCTTCCATTGTCACCCTTTTCTTCTTCTCTGCCGGGAGATGCTGCTGGGCCCATCCCATCACGAGCCTGCGCACCTTACACACGCCCCCCCCCCCCCCCCCCCCAAAACAGAGTTTTTTTTATATTCTAGGCTTTCTTTTTTCTCTCTCCGCTCCTCTGGTCTCGGCGACCGTCTCTCGGAATACAGTTGACCAAACCTGCTGCTTGGCCCTGCACACAGCCGTCCAACACCACTGCCACTCTCGAACGCCCACCCAACTGCACGCCCTCTTTTGCACTACCTAGCGACCCAATGAGAACCTAACAGGCCCAGTGCAAACCCGAAATTCGAAATCACCCTCGAGTAGGACGCCGTCAGTCACTCGCAGTCGTTTAGTCAACTATGGACAGCAATGGGACGCATGCCAAGGACAAGAGGTCCGACAGCGACGCCAAGTCCAAAGACAATACTCCAAGTGCCGCCAACACACCCACTGATACCAATAAGAGCCCTAGAAAGAGGCGCAAGGTGAATCATGGTACGCTGCTGTTGTGTGATACTGCCAAAATTCTCCCATTCATTCCCCTGATGTTCCTCTTCTTTAATTCTCCCCCCTCCCCCTCCCCCCCCTAGTCGCCGCCACTATCATCCATCTGCCCGTGCTGTGTTTCTCTCCGCCGCCGCCGCATGGGCTAGGGCTAATTTTGGTCGCGCGTTCCTACAGCCTGCGTATACTGCCGCCGATCTGTAAGTCCTCATCCAGCAAAACCTTGCTCCTCACCATCATCAACTTGTATTCATTGGTTCCACGTCTACGCGTTTCTGCGCATGTATGAGGAGGGGAGATGCTGTCACTCGCTCGCCTCGTGATCCCATGTCCTACATTCTAGGGTCCCTGCTAGTATTGTGAATCGCGCGTGACGCGCCCGCCTCGACTCGTCTCGTACTTCTGAAGTCTTTCTCTCTCTTTTGATGTTTTTTATCTTTTAATTTTCTTAGGTGTGATTTCGCTGACCGCTGCCTCTATGTTCCTAGCATATGACATGTGATCTCGTATGTAAGATCAGTTCCTAGCTGCGTTACATCAATGGCTGGGAGCTGTTGCTCCTAGGTGCATGTACCGAGATTGACTAGGGATCGACCCCCTCGAACAGGACAGACCATGTACGAGATGCATTAAGCGCAACATTGGCCACCTCTGCCATGATGAACCCAGGGATCCGGATGCAAAGAAGCCCAAGAGCTCTAATCATGCAGCTGCACGTGACGAATCAGACACCCAGACTGAGTTGTCGCGGAACTCGATAGATCGAAGTACCAATGCGATGGTACCGCCCTCTTTCGATTCCAACAGGCCGTCTCAGGGTACCAAGCCAGGTTTTGGTCCACTTGGCCAAGGCAACCACCTGCAACTTGTGTCACCGAGCCCAGTCTCAGGTGCGCAGGCCGGTACGTCTAGCACCAGCAATATGAACCAATGTTAGTCCCATAGAAGCCCCTTTATGATTGTCTATATCGTAGACTGACCTCGCAGTGGCCGGTTTCTCTGATGCATGGCTAACCGCGCAAAATCAATTTCACGACATGCACCACTATAACCCCCAGTATATGCTTCCCCAAGAAGTCACTCATGAGTTTAACTTGCTCAATGACTTTCTGAACACGAGTCTTCTCGATGAAAATGGAACTTTGACGGATGAGCAGAATTTGTATAGGAACCAGTCTCAGGCGGGTCAAGCGGATATGGTAGGCTTCTTAGGTAACCCACTACCACCGAGTGCGATGGAGTCAAACTCCATGCTCCCACCAAATTCGGAGCGACACGCGATCCCAAGACCAAAAAGTGCCGCGCCACCAGACAAGACACGGGAATTTTACCTTCAAGCTGCAGATCCATCAGGTAACGACACGCCCGAAGCACGTATGCAACGAGTATTGAAGGCCAAATACGATGCTGGCCTGCTCAAACCCTTTAATTACATCAAGGGTTATGCGCGGCTTTCCAACTACATGGACGGACACATTGCACCGGCGTCGAAGCAAAAGATTCTCCGACAGCTCGATCGCTTTCGTCCTAAATTTCGCGAGAAGGTCCAGGGGCTTACAGATATGGAACTCGTTTACGTTGAAATGTGGTTTGAAAAATCACTAATGGAATACGATCGTGTATTTGCGTCGATGGCTGTCCCAGCTTGCTGTTGGAGGAGGTCGGGGGAAATCTTCAGAGGCAACAAGGAAATGGCAGAGCTCATTCACGTGCCTGTAGAGAGATTACGAGACGTAAGCCGGACGCACATCTTATCATTTCTGATGACGCTAACGAGACGGCGGCTAGGGCAAAATATCGATACACGAGGTTATGACAGAGGACTCGCTCGTACGGTACTGGGAGGAGTTTGGCACCATCGCATTTGACCCAGCACACGATACTCTCCTAACGGCGTGCGCGCTGAAGAATCCTGACGACCGTTCCAACGATCCTACTGTCAATTGTTGTTTCTCATTTATGATACGCAGAGATGACCATAAGATGTGAGTGTTGATACAGAGCAGGCTGAGGCTTGAATGCTAGCTAATAAAGTTCGACAACTCGGACAGACCCAGCCTGATTGTGGGCAACTTTCTACCGCATGATCCTTCCCACGGATAATGAAAGCACTCGGTGCTCGTACTCTATATGACTGCATGGTACAACGATATCTGGTTGCGTAAACTATGGATATAAGTGTCGGGAACGCAAGTTAGCGAAGCGCAATCCGACGTTGTTCGATGAATGATCGGAATAATATATGTCGGAATCATCGTTTATCGTGTGGTTGCCAGGGCTATCCATGTTAAGCCCAATAACATCAACCGCAACACCATTTCTATACATCTGTACTTCTGTATGGTGAGGAAGAGTGGTATCTACCTAATACCTACCTAACTACCTACCTACCTAGGTAGTTTCTATGTCGTAGCTTTGCTGTGGCTTACTATCTCAGAATAAAGAAACAGTTGGATCCCAGACGATATACACAAAATAGATATTCAGTCTGCTAATCACGTAGTATTTCTATCTAGCCGACATGGTAAGGGTCTTGAGTTCATCGACAAGATATAGAAACTAGACGAGGTACCTAACCTACCTAGGTACTTAGGGTAGGTAGTAGTAGTACATGGGCCCAGGGAAGTACCTACGTCTTGGGTAGGTATGGTGCCTACCTAGGTAGGTAGGTATGTGTAATATAGGTAGATTTAGGTAGTAGGTAGCTTCGGAATTTGGGGGGTTACACGCAAGCATCATAAATACCCACCTGGGTTCTCGGGTGGCGGCTGTAATGTAGGAAGGAGTAGTGTCGTGTCGTGTCGTGACATCCATAGGCCCAAAATCACAACGACGCTTTCCTCCAGCCGTAGAACCTGTATTTGAAACGATGAGCAAGCACGTTGTTGCAGTTGAAGCTCTATCCAAGCCCTATCTCGATTGTGTCTTGATTCTATCTCAACTACACTGTTGATTCTGTTGATTCTGTTGATCCCGTTCAATCAGCTATCCACGTATCTAGATAGCGACAGTCTCGTGTTGTTGCAAGCCCCCGAGGCAACACATTCACGCCCTCTGTTGCACCACGGCCAGCTGGTTTTATTGACGCTACACCACGTACGTTGTGATCAGACGAAGGATTCGGTACGGCTAGCTACTCCAGTACCATAGCCGGCTAGTATGGAATACTCAAATGCCTCCTCTGCAAATGCTAAAAAGGGCCAACTTGTTGATGCTACCATCCGTACGCAAACCCGTTGCTAACTCGAAAAAGCTCGCCCTAACTTTCCAAGGATTTTCTAGCCATCTTCGTGCCCTAGCTCTCCACGAAATCACCAATGACAGTCTTCAAGACCTCCATAATGAGATAGAAAACCAAATACAATCTCTCAGAACCTACAGCCCGCAATCCCTAAGCGCCGAGCATCATAACCAATTAAACACAGCCGGCCACAGCCTATGGAATTGGTGTACGCAAGCGAAGCGGCGTGAAGGCGGCAATACACAATTCACAAACGACAGGTTTTTCTGCCTGGTACGGGTACTTTCCTTCTCAATGCTAGCCCTAGCGCAACGAAGTGATGTCAATTCCTCAAGAGCCAACATCTACCTAGAACGACTCGCTATAAAGACTGGCAGGTCCTGCATTGGTATGTAACAAATAGGCCAATTAAGTAGCCAGGGTTGCGTTGCTCACTCCACGTAGCCAGCAATGAGCTTGGGTTCGGCCTTTGGGCCCTGCAGAAAGCCGTCGAATACAACGGACTGCTGCAGAGTCTGCAGGGCTTGTCGCCGGAAGAGCTACTTATATGCAGCCAGTTTGAGGTCGAATACTACACACTTCGTGTCGTGTTGGCAAGTGCAATTTCAATACGGGAGGCCTACTTTGAGCTAATTCGCCTTTAGGCCTGGAAAGAAGACCGTATGGACGTCGCCGAGAATCTATACGTCCGCGCCGAAAAACTAACGGAACAAGCTGACACTGCATCCGCTGAGAAATTTGCCGATGCTCTGTTTGAGATCGGGAGAGACTTGACGCTCAAGAAAAACTCTGTCCTGGCCGTCAAATGGCTAGAGAGGGCACTCGAACGAATCAATGCCCATGAAATCAGCCAATTATCCAGAGATGCCATTGAATTGAGGCTGGCAATCTCCCAATCGATGATCCAAGCCTATCTAGATATAGGAACCCCCGACTACATAAACCGCGCTGAAAATCATATTTCTTACATGGAAGATGAACTAGGTGACAAGCTCGTTGTTCTTCTCTTTCGGACCGAAGTCCTACTCCGTTCCCCAGCCGAGATTTTCGACAGCAAATCATATGCGGATATTCTACGACGCATGATGAGAGTCGTAGACATTTCCGAAACATTATTCAAGCTACTAATGTATCACATACGGAAACTTGACGAGAAGGATGGGCCGGCTTCTAGCTCGGTTCTTGATGATTTCTTGGTAAATTATATACTTACTTGCCAGCAAGAGCAATGGATTGACAAAGCTATTGCTCTACGCACCCAGATGGCAGTTCGTAACAGCTCACTCCAGTCCATACAAGCCCTCGAAGTAGTGTTAGACCAGGTTCTACCCAGCACAGGAAAGCCACTAACTGTTAATACTGCAGCCGGAATGCAAACGGTATGTTAGGCCCTATCTATCGGGCTGGGATTAATCATGAAGTTAATTTCAGATAGTTGATTTGGAAAAAGGCAGACGCCGAGTTTAGCCAGGGTAATTTTGACGCAGCCGCAAAATGGTGCCAAGTAGGTTTGCATCCAGCTCTCGAGCAATGTGGTCCGTCGAATACAGGCAAAATGGCCAGGTCAGTGTTCACTTCAAAATGAATTCATTATGTGCGTAGCGTGACGCTAATAGAAGCTTAGGAAATTGTTGCTCTGCGCTATTGAGCAAAATGACCTGGTTGCCGCTGGCGACATCCTGCAGGCAATGAATGATGCTACACTAAAAGAGCCGATGACAGCCTACTTGGCTTTCAAGGTCGCCGTAAAACAAGAAGACGCAGACAGCGCATTGAGGTACCTGGAACAGGTTAGCGAGGCCTCGTCTCCTGACCCCCAATACTTATACGCATGTTGTCTCGAGGCGCAACAGGCGCAAGCCAAGATGATTACGATTAAAGCATTGCAACATATCGTTTCCAAGCACCAGTTACATTCTTCAGGCTCTGTCCACCTCCCATCATTATTGCGAGTCCTGATACGTCTCGAAGTATCAGTCCTGTACAGTGAGCAAGAAACCGACGCCAATAAAGGATCATTAGTTAGAGATCTTTGTAATATTTTCAAAGCTGGTAAGCCGCACGCCCGTCATGTTCCCTTTCTCGGCCTAATCGTCCATCCAGCTGCTAGTGAGATAGAAAAAGACCGCCGAGATACTGAGAGCGAAAAGTTATTCACCATCGACGAATTAGACTGGTTTTGTAAGAATGCGTATAACCTTGGTCTGGAAAACGCAACGGCATGGGAAGCACGCCATGTAATCACCATTATAGAGTGCTGTCTCTCGATCATATCAAGCTATCCACCGGATATTCCAGCCCAGATGGTCGCCGATACATCTTTACGCGGCATGTTTTGCAACTTCATGGCGGCTACGGTACTTCTCGCTCTAGCACGTTCAGAAGACAACATTGAATTACGGCTACAAGACTACCTTAACATGCGCTGCCATGTGCAACACTTTCAAGAAGTCCTGGAATCAAGATCGGATTCCCTAGACCAAACTTCCCGAGAAGATCTCCAAACCAAACTTTCAACGCTCCTGGTCTTCGAGTTTGAAGGGGCCACTTGTTTGAAGTCATAGGATGATTTGAAAAGCATTACCCTGAGGGCTCAGCCAGGACAGAGCCTCTTAGCTTACCAAGCAATGGCAGATTGTATCCTGAGGTGCCAGTCTGTTCCAGGGCAAGGTAAGACTGAGCCTGTATTTCTCTTCACTTGATGCTTATTCTTGTTTGTACCAGTCTTGTACCAGACAATGCGTGAACTTGTCAATCAGATGTGGACTCTCGAGCATTTCGGGGGTGAAAAGCTCGCTAAGTATATGCGATGCCTACTTAAAGCGACTCTCCCGATGGAACACAACATCTCCTTGAATCTGATAAAGGAAATCTCTACAATGGTCAAGCAATCGGCAAGTGTAAGTCTATCAATGCAAAAAGAGAACTTTGTGCTCTATATGCTAAAACTATTTATAGAGGAAGGAGTGCTTCCCGTCCATGGAGCTAGAATGGATCGCTATTACAGCGTTCAACCATGGCGTTGATCTATATGGCGTCAATGAAGATGAACTGAGCAAAACCTGGTTCTCTTATGCGCTCACCATTGCTCATAATCATCTAGATGGCGGTGAATTAGAGACACACCTGCAGGAAAAATACACTAAATTGACGTGGGACGACATTTAAGCCGCTGGCAAAACATCAAAAGCTGTAGCTGATACGGATTGTTATCAAGGTGATAGAGATGTATCGCTCACCTGGGTGGTATTAAACTACGAGTGCAATTACATAAAGGGTATAGCTGGTGAAACTGATATTAATAAACTACAAAACCTGCTTCTCTGCTGCGTCCCTACAATTTTTGACTGCCGGGGTTTTATTGCAGGCGGATGAATGGATGCCAGGAAGCACCTCTTGTCAAGAGACCACGTTAAGCTGCTAGCACCAATAAATCGCAAACTTCTTTGGATATGCTAACCTATATGACAACCTCAGAATAGAACCTAGCAGAATTCGAAGATCGGGTGACTTGAGAGTGATTCTACCTATCCGTGACACGTTCGTTAGCGCTATTCTACCTTGATTGAGTTAGTGATCACGGGCAGTGAGCATAGTCCAATTATAATCGGCGCACCATTCTTCACTGCATGCATTATTACTACGATCTTCATTATCGCCATGATCCCGCACGGAGGGAGTGGCGTTGTTTAGTTCTTTGCTTTAAGGATTCCGAACGGAAATGCTATGGGTATCAATATAAGTCAAAGACATGGTCTAGATCACCCTGTGGTAGGCGAATCATTTCCTTTGGGCAAATGCCGGTTCTCTGCTGAGGATGTCCGAAAACGCCCACCAGTCGCCTCGCGTCATTCACTATCCACTGAGTCTATACTCGCCTTCTCTTGCGCTAGGAAGGCTTCTTGTTCCCTGGCGCTCTTATCTAAGTCTAAAAAGAGCCAAAGGCCTGCTGCGCTGACTAGAGTAAGCGCAAAGAGGAAGTAGAACGGCGCACTGCTGTTACTGTGGCCCGGCGATGCGTCGATGATGGCGCTGCTGACAAAGGGGCCGATGAACGAGGATGTCTTGCCAATGATGGTGAACAGTGAGAAGAATAAGAATTCGTGGCCGCGCGGCGTGACGGATGAAATGATAATCTGCGAATACGAATACCATTGACACACGAAGAGGCCGTAAAAGGCCTGATAGAGCCATATCTCCCAGACGTGGTGGAAGCCGAACTTGTTGGTCCAGTTACCTATCATGCCCCAACCGTCTAGTAAAATGATGCCTACCATGACGATGTTGAACATCATCTTGGCGCTTATCTGGTAGCGCTTCTGGAGCCACCAATAAGCGGCGATCCCTACCGCTTGAGCTACAATTCCTACTATGAGAAGATAGGTAAGGGTCAATGTATCATACGACACTACTTCATTCTGGAGGGTTGCGATGACGGTGACAGTCGTGTTGAGAGAGTCGCCGAGCAGGAAGTATCCGACGAGATAAATCAAGCTTTGCTTAAGATGCCAGATTTTCGTCACGGCCTCCTTTAGCTGCCAGAAGCCAACGCTAATGATGTTCTTGCCCGGCGGGATCTTCAATCCGGGCCGTTTTTTCTCAACCAAGAACCAGGGGATCGACAGAACGAGCCACACAGCGGTGGCGAAGGCTATAAGGACGCTCAGACCCCAGTTGTTGGCTTCGGTGCTCGCGTTCACGTTCACAGCAAACAGGATACCGACTATGATGGCGAGAATGACGACCCTATAATAACACAAGTGTTAGGAGTCATCGCCCATGGTGAAACTTTTTGCACTGTTCTTGGGATTTGCTGTACTCCACCAAGAGGATGTTTGGGAATACGTACTCGCCCAGACTTTGTATACAAAAGGCCATGTTGCTAAGCTTACTTCGCTCCATCTCGTCTTGGCGATCGTAGTCAGCTTGGCTGATCTCACCCTCGGCATACGCGCGGGCGGCTTCCTTCAAGTGTGGAGTGTTCCGCGCCAGCGACGGGAAGGCTGCCGTCCAGTAGGTCAAGGTAAGCTGGTAGCAGATGAGGCCGACGATGTAAAGGCCTACGCCAGCCTCCCACTTCGATGGCACATGGACGCCAAGCCAGGCGAAGCCGATGCCGAAGGAGATGATGGACCAGAAGATGAGAACCCAGCGGCGGCCGGACCCGAAGTCAGCGTACGACCCGATGATGATGAAGAGCACGGCCTGGATGGCGAAGCTGACGCCGTTGGTGAGGAGCACGATGCTGTTCACGTTGCGTTCACGGCCGGCGAAGCGGAGGAGACCCGTGTCTTCGGGCGCGGCTTGCGACAGAAGGTTCTGAAAGGCCGTCGGACCGAAATTGAACAGCGCGAGGCCGTTGGCGCCTATGTAGAACGCATACCACGACCATATCTCCCATCGGGAGGTCTCGGGAACGTCCGAGGAGGCCAAGACGGGGACGACGACGCCGTGCTTGAGCGCCGGGTCGGAAATGTCTTGGTCTATTATCTGTTGTGCCTCCGCATGATGAGGGTCTTGGGCATCGGGCTGTGGGATCACGGCCGGGTTGGGAACGGAAGACATGCTTGGCGAAGAGATTTACCCGATCTATATATACTGCTTTGCATCGTACGCGCGCACCAAGAACTTGTGTGTGCAGTATAGTGGAGGGGGTAAATTTGTCTCGCATTATGCGATCCCGAGAAATGAATAGGGACTGCATACTGTATCCTAGAACCCTAGCACTACCTCTGCCCCCTAGCTCCTGTACTTGTCTTCTGCACTTACTACATTATACGTCTTACCTAGATGCCTACACTACCTACATACGAAGTAGTAGGATAGACGGCGTACGCTATCTACCGAATTACCTAGCCTGCAGAGCGAATGCATCCTGGTAGTGTTGGACCTGGTTGAAGCAGGGATAAACGTTGATAATCAAGATACAGATGTGGATCAACACTCGAGATCTCTCTACTAAGTAGGTGGTCGCCCAGAAGTCGCTTATGGAGAGTTGGAACTATATTCACGACTAAGCAATAGTCAGGTTAGCGCCATATATCCCATCCAATACTCTGTCTCTCTCGCCCTGGCTGATCTGGAATGACTAATACTAGTAGTAGTAGTGGCCGTTTAGCGAAGGCGTACTAATAGAGTAGGTCTATGTATAGGGGTGATCAGTGTTCTAAATCAGAATTGTCTTTGGAGCGGTCCAGTATCTAGGTTAGTGTATTTTGGTATTTTGGCTTGCCTTGTGGCTTGCCCCGTTGGAACACGAAGTATGGTTAGACAACCCGGGGGTCTGGTTGTCGTGGACGCATTGTTGCATGATGCCTCGTAATAATACGCATAGATCGTTTACGAGAGCAGTAGCCATTGCGCGCATCATAATAGTATAATAACCATCGTGGTCGGTGCGGTGGGTATCGGCACGTTTGCAACAACTGTTTTCTCGTTGAGTCTTTTCAATTCTAGAACTCACTCTCGTGGCCAAGAGACCTAGAGCGGGATAGCAAAAGTTGAGCTGACTCCTCTCGTCAGATACCTAGTCGAGGTATTTGCGTAGTGTAGTTCGCCGAGCCTCGTACCAAGAGCTCATCGTCTATTAGCTCGCGCTCACGGCCTGTCAATAATAGTGTATCTATCAGTTGGCCAAGACTATGCCGTGGAGTTTCCCGCGAAGCTAAAGTTGCCCGACGCGACGAATGACTGGTGCCCTTCCACCAAGAAACGATCGAGTTGAAAACCGTCTCGCCAAGTCCTGGTTGACGATGTGATTGTGATGAGGTTTACCTTGGCGACGGGAGTAAGAAGTAAGTGGCGTGTCGTATGATTCGTATCATCCGTATCATCCCTTCCCTTTATTGGCAGAAAACGAAGCCTGCCGTGTCCGTCCTGTATGGGAGAGTGTCGTGATGGTATACAGAGAAGGAGCCCAATCTGAAAGAATAGCTCAAGGTGACGGATGGCTCGGACTGTTTTAATTTGCCGTCTCCCTCTACGTGACTTTGTAGACAAGCTGTAAATATGCATACGGTAAGGGGGGGGGGGGAGGGTAGGTATGTGTAAGCAAAATGTCTGGGTCATAGGGGCAGCCTACCTACTGTAGGTAGATGAAAATACGCTTTGTGTAGGTACCTATAGTACACTAAAATAGGTACTTACAGGTGGATGGGGGGGCACCTGGGGGACACTAACTTAGTGCCTACGTTACCTACCCAGGTACCCAGGCATACCTATGCCCTAAGGTAACCTAGGTTAGCTGGCGGGCGGGCGGTTCCTAGATCAGAGGGACCTTGGGTAGACACCTAGATAGCATGAATAGCGGGAGCTTGATCGGTTTCCTCGGTTTTCTCGGCACGAAATCCGACTCAGGGCAAGGTTAATTAGTAGGTTGGGTAGTTTCTATAATCAGTAACAACAATCATAGCGGTATCATAGGCTTGGGGCTGTCGCTGTCACCGGGGCTTGTACGAACATCACGACAGTCATAGCATCGAACGTACCTTAGTTCCAATCTAGCGGGGAAAATATTCGCCAGTAGCTGTTGACATCCGTGAGAATTGTCGCCTCGCAACCCTTCTACAACCTCCGACTCTCTTAGTACTTGGGTGCCACCAGCATTACTATCTTTCTCATTACTACGGTAGCTCAATATTAAGCTGGCGTTTGTGCGCAAGAGCCCCGGCGTAACGTCGCCGACGAGACCTTGGACTATGTTCTACCCGTCCGTAGTAAGTAGGTAGGATTGTTCGAGAATCGCTTCCAGTCCGCTTCCAGTCCGCTGGGTTGGATTGGGTTGGATTTGGTGTTACAATCCAAATACCTCCTGGCTCTCCTTTTCCGGGGTAATAACAAAGCCGAGATATAGACAACGAACGTGGTGATTATCGCAGCAGATCATCCCACGTTAGACACAGAACGCAACACAACGGAAGAGTCATCACACCATGGTCACTAGTAAGACCCAAGAAGAAGACCCAAGCAGAGTGACCGCCGTTTGAATGCAACTACCTAATCGATCATTGAGTTTTCAAATCTGAAATGACATGGAATGATGCCATTGACGGTATCAATTGATATTTGGGGTAGGTACTGACTGTATGCGATCCGCATACTCCGTACACAAGGTCAATCAATAACTCCGATCCCTGAGTTGATCCCTGAGTCAAATTTTACTTCTCCTATGCTTCAAGTCTCGGCAGTCTGGGGTCCCAGCACTCGTCAGGCCGCTTGCTCTCCAGCCTATGAACCATGTGACTTGTCGGTTCCTTCATCACGACGTACAGCACTGCCGTTAACCAGCCATTGACTATTGACGATATACGTAGAATCGACTGGCCCAGCGCTTTTGACATTCGGAATGCTCCGCGCAGATTAGGGTGCCAGTTATACTCACGGTAGAATCCTTCCCTGGCATCTGTCATTTTGCTACTGTGTAGTTCTTGATTGGGGTTAGAAAGAGCTGTGCCGCATTCTTAGGTTACCTATAATGTTGCCAAGTAGAGGCGATCATTATTAATAGTATTAATAGACAAGCCTTACCTAAGCGGTAAGGCTACTAAATGGTCATTCATACCCGTATTTGAATTAGAAGCTGTCAAAGTATCAAGTCGCCAAGGCTGCCAATGCTCACTAACACCCTTTTGCGGTAGTGTTCGACTTCATCTTGGGTAATCCAAATCAATGCCTTCCGCTCTGACGGCCAGGGAGGATAGCCAGGGCTGTTCATTTTTCAAATACCCATCCTTCTCGGCATTGAGGTGGCAGCTACACGGCAGCTATACGGCGCATGGCGGAGCCATCTCGTGAATACCAAGACTCTGGGCATCTACTGTGTAAGGCTACCGAAAGAACACTTGACAGTCAGCATATTGTAGCGTAGAGATGGCAAGGGGTCTTGTCTTATAGACGTCGAAAAATATATATATACATAGGGTAGAATTCACAATGGCAACTCTATTTCCATCACCGCACTTTACCTTCATCTCCAGCCATATTCGCTCGTCGTTCGTTTCTAATCTAATATACCTGTACATCTATTACCACCATTCATAATGAAGTTCATCAACGTCGCCACCTTCCTGGCCGCTGCGGCCACTGCTAGGTGCACTCCTCCCAAGAACCTCCCAACTACCACTTTGTATGGTGTTGAGGTTGTGGACACCCAACTCGTTCGTGATGCCCGAGCTATCATCAAAGACTTCGATGATTTCCTATACAAGCACTCAATGCGGACGTGGCTCTTCGGTGCTGCCGCCATCGCCGCCAACGAGACGTTGAAGAAGACGATTGATTTGGAACTACACGCCGTCAGCACCATCCTCCACGACCTAGGCTGGGACAGTAAGACTCCTGACACTTGACACGATGAATCGGGTTGAAACTGATGATGAATACTATAGTGACCCCCAATTCCCCTTGGGTCTCTCCTGACCACCGCTTCGAGATCGACGGTGCCATCGGTGCCGTTGGCTTCGTCAAGGGCCACAAGGACGCCAAGCACTGGGACGAGTACCGCCTAGAGAAGCTCCACGATGGTATCGCCCTCCACGCTTCGCCTGGTTTGAACTACGGCAAGAACCAAGATGTCCAGACCATCCTGAGCAGTATCGGCTTCGACAACCCCGGTGGCCGCCCAGAGCCGATCCCCGAGGAGGATTACAACAACATCGTCAAGGGCCTACCCAATGATGATATCATCGCTGGCACCAACAAGACTTGGATTTGGTTTGCTGCCACCAAGCCCGAGGCTACGTACAACACTGTCATCGAGCCCTGGGGAGAGGCTGTAAGTCATTCACCGTCCGGTTCCCGGCTTCTCAGATCCAATATAACTGACTCTCGGTGCCACAGTTCGTGCCTGGCTACAACGCCACCGGCCACCGTGTCTTCGATCTCCTCAACGGCAGCTCGTAAGGGCTAACAAAATGTACGGCTTGAAACGATGAAAACATGGGTAGCGAACGGGGTTTATTAGAGCGACGACGTGCGAATGTGTTTTTAAAGGGACTTTTACTAGTATTCGAAGTGAAAATAACGCCCACTTCTCTTCACGTATTATAGTTTATAATATTCAACTGCATATACGCCATCGGGCGGTCAACATACAAGCACCGGTCGTGACTCGATGCCATCCTGTGGCCGTTAATGTGAGGGAAATGACGGGAGAATCAACAACAGGTAGTAACGGGGTTGGTAGGGTACAGGGGAAGATCGATTATTCGGTCGGGCCCCTCGTGGAAGACGAGATGCATGATGTACAATCTACAACACGTGCTCGCAATATATGCAGCCCTACATTTCCATCCAAATCTCTACCTTCGGACCATTCATCGCTTTCGATACTTATGCAAAGGATCTGACAATTGAAACCCGATACCGGCCCTCGAAACCTGTCAGGCACAATAGTTGCTAACAAGACAAAACAGACGACTACTTTAGTCCATTTGGATGCTCCTGCTCCATACCATCCCACGCTATAGGATTTATCGATGCTATTTATAATTGTTTATTGTAAACAGAATTAAGACTGTTGGGGGCTTACAGGAGCAACAGACGTAGAGAGTCACGTAGCTCGAGCGATGGGATCTCGGTTCGGCACATAAGCAAGCTTCTAGGTTAGAGAACCAATCGGCACGAAGACCATAGTGATAGAGAGCGACCATGCGCATAGCCGAGCTGATACTACCCCGATGATGAGAGAGCCGCGTCCGAGCTAGCCGATGTATGGGGGGAAAAAATAGGCCTCGTAACTTTTGCGAAACTAGCTCTAGCAAGTAGCTATCCAATGGCCCATACACTCGACACCAGTCTCGGTCAAGACCTCCAAGATACACCGAGTTCTGCGTAGGCCTATCGACGCCCGTCGTCCATCAAACCTCATTCCTAACTCTTGGGAAATTATAGGCGTCTCCCTCGGAGGGAGAAGGGTTGGGGGTGGCGACAGAGATGGCGGGGAGTAGGTACTGAGAAATGGGATTTATAACACTCAAGGGAACCAAGATCGATAATAGGTTTGAGGACGTAGTCGAGGTAAATGGAAATTTATTTAGCTTACCCCACGTTATATTAGGTATGCTGGTATCCAGCGGCGGTCTACTTAGGAACTAGAAGTTAGTCAGTTACCTCTGCCTGTCCTGGCGTCGATTCCCCAACTCGTTCCCACTAGTACGTAGTATACTTATGCATACCAATCTCTGTCCGATCGGTTTCTTCGCTATCCGATCGATGGAGCTCGCAATCATGCTTTTAGCGAACCCGCGAAGGTAGCCGTGTGATTATCGAGTTCAAAACGTCCCCGGGTAGTACCCATGGTTCGTCTAGATAGGCAGACAGACAGCCTTCCTAACATAGTAATGCTCTGGAAGATCATCTGCTTCCTGACCTTTACGGCCGCTAAACCCGACTTGTATACCCATGGGAAACCCCGTCGTTGTGGGTCTCGTGAGCGTCAATTTGAGAATTCTTTTCCTCTCCAACCTATAGTAGCACAGCTTTGAGTGTATCGAATTACACAATACACTCCTACACCCAATCGTCTAAGCATTCAACATGATCGGGAATCCCGGAACTTCGTAGAGATGACATATGACAGTCGCTTCAGAGCTATCGGCCGTTCACTCCATTTAGCATGGCTCTTGGCGTGTACGTAAGTGATAGAGGCCCCTATTCGAGGCTCCTACTAGATGCTGTCTTTGATTTTCCTATCAAATATGATATCAGGGTCCAGTTCAATGAGGCTGTTTGTTTACCCGGTATCGGCTTTAGCCCAAGGTCCATATACTCCTTTGGTAATAAGTAGGTTAGGTAGATAGATATAACGCAAGTACTCTGCATAAATCGTACGGTGCTCACCGATCCATTTCCGCACTATTACCGGCCCCGGCTCAGGACAGCCGACTATTCATCAAGGGAAGTGGCAAGCCATTATGGGTTTGCTTCCGGTACTTTAATTGCCCTGACTAACCGTCACGTCACATCCGTGCCGCATCAAGTCAGCACGCCTCCAGCTAATAAGTAGAGAGTGCGGGATATGATTCTACCATCGTCGATCTCGGAAGCCCGCAAGTTGCCATAGAAGTCTCATAATTCTTGTGTTATATTAAGCACCTGCGACTTTTTTTCTTTTTTCTTTGGCTCGCGTAGCTCTTGCAAGGCTTACTGGCGAGTTGAAGACACCTTCGTTTACCGGGATTGAAACTCGGGACCGCGGAGGCCGGACCGGAAAGAGCACAGAAATTATCTGTTCAGAATATACTGCATGCAGTGTTCGTGTAGTAAAAAAAATTTCGTCCGATTTAGTAAAGCTCGAAGTGGAAGTATATCGCTGCTGCTTAAGAGCTTGTCTAGCTTCACTTCCCCTACACATGACATTCAGCCTCTATTGTCTACGTCACCAGCACCAGCCGAATTAGATAGTAGAGCAACATGGCGGATCCAGAGGCTGCTCGTGGGCTCCAACCGCTCCAAGAGGTGCCAACTCGATTGTCCCGACATTCCTCGACCGGGGCCCCGATGAGACGAGAAGGGACCTCCAGCCGATTATCAAATATAATTCGTACAATAAGCAACCAAGACGCGGAGTCTCGTTATAGAACCGAGGGAGCGGACAACAGGGTACAGCCAAGTGATGGATTACCTTGCGGCTCTATACGCGACACCACGGACAGGAAAATCGTATCGTGGGAACCAAACGACAAAGAGAACCCCTACAATTGGTCAAATGTGCGTACTACATACCAATCGCTCCCGTGCGTGGCTGTCTAGGCTCATCTCACTATCTGCTAGAGACGCAGGTTGTTCATTAACATCACGTGTATGGCGACTGTTGCCAATAGCACCATGGGTAGTAGCTTACCAAGCATGGCCGTCCCTTACATGACTCAAGAATGGGGAGTTACTTCGAGTACGCAGAAGGTCCTGCCAATCTCAACATACCTAATAGGCTACGTTTTCGGGCCACTACTCTGTAAGCCCGAGATATTTACCATATACATGAGGCAGAGGCCTAGGGCTCTCTTCGCGCTGCCGACCAAACAGCTTACAGTTACTTTAGGGGGGCCACTTAGCGAGCATATCGGCCGCCGGAACCTGACCGTCGCGGCCCTCTCTCTGTTTACTTTATGGACATTGGGTTGCGCGCTTTCTCCCAACTGGTCTGCTTTTCTTGTCTTCCGGTTCCTCTCTGGGACGTTTGGCAGTGCTCCTCTCGCTATCGTGACTGGGCAGCTTGCCGACATATAGTCAGTATAGCTGAGTTTTCCCCTTCGCTCTCTGGAGAGTTTTTGCTCTATATGCCATGTTACCTCGTGTTCTTGCGTAGAGCCCCAGGGGCAAGCCAACTTTCTCTATAGGTCCCATATTCTGACCCTTAGTTCCTATAGTGATGACCCTGTCGCTCGGGGGCGTGCCCGTGAGTATAAATACTCCTTTTACGTTCACGTATACGTTCGCGTAACGCACACAGAATATCATTCACTAACTTCAAGCGTTTTTAGTGTCGTACTACTTTGCGGTAGGTAGTTTAATGCGATACTCAAGAAAAATTCTCGGTTGCTAATAATATCGTGTGAAGACGACCGTTGGCGGACCCCTATTGGCGCCTATTATTGCCGGGTTCTGTTCCACGACTATTGGTTGGCGCTGGACTTTTGTAAGTCATGTAGAGCTATATTCTTCTCATTCTCGTTGTTTTCAGGGGTTTGGAACCACGTCTCAGAAGATTGTCGTGCTTCCGAGGCCTTACAGACTTCCCTCAAAGTGTCTAGCAATGACTGACTCCGGATGGCGTAGTGGGTTGCTCTCATATATGCCGGTGCAACTTTAATTCCGGTCGTACTATTTCTTCCCGAAACCTATGCACCTGTCCTATTGACCAGGCGAGCTCGGAAGCTCCGCAAGGCAGATACAACGACCCAAGCCTATGCCGCCTTCGAATTGGAAGATAAAGACATCAAACAAGTTATAACCAAGGTCTTAACACGGCCCATCCGTATGATCTTGACAGAAACAATCGTGACAGCTACATGTCTCTACCTCGCTCTTGTTTATGCCGTGAGCAACTTTATCATGTTTCCGTGAAACGCTCCACCATTGTGCTGACTCTCGAGGTTAGATTTTCTACATCTCTTTTGGGGCGTTTCCCATCGTCTTCCAAGATCTCTATGGTCTATCCCCTGGCGTTACCGGTTTGCTTTTCTTGCCTATCTTCGGCGGCGTCCTCATAGCTCTAGGAGTCTTCTTTGCATGGGAAGGCTTTCTCCGCAAATCCCGAGAACGTAATCGCCCGTGGACGATGAAAGAAGAGTACCGCCGCGTTCCTTTGGCGGCTATAGGTGGGCCAATATTCGCGGTTTCGTTATTCTGGCTCGGTTTCTCAGCTAAAAAGGATGTCCACTATGCGGTCCCTTCACTAGCGGGCATAGCCTTTGGAATGGGCTTTCAGTTGATCTTCGTGGGGATGCTGAACTATCTTACTGATGCCTATGAAATATTCGCCGCGAGCGCTAACGCCGCTGCTAGCTCTGCACGGTCCTTTCTTGCCGTCGTGCTTCCGCTCGCCACCACTCCCATGTTCGCTCAACTTGGTATCAACGGCGCCTTAGGGCTACTGGGAGGCCTTAGTCTGCTTCTTAGCGGCATCCCGTTTATTTTTCTATGGAAAGGGGAAAGAATTCGGGCGGGGTCCGCATTTTGTATCGCACTAAAAGAGAGAAAGCTTGAGATGCAAAAGGGGGCGGAGAAGGAGATGAAAAAAAGTAGCGGCGCTGCTACCGCCGGAAACGATTCGCAAGAGGAAAAAGAAGCCGTTTAAAAGGCTTTCAAGAACCTCCGTCTAAGTTACAAATGTCGCATTTGAGGAAAGCGGTCAATGCAAAGGATAAACAAACGGAAGACGGTGCCTATGGTAAGTTATGGTATGCGCCACATCCGAGCGGAATAAGTTTGAGATACGGTACAGCCGTTTGGCCATAATTACCGCTATAGCTAGTTATACTCACATATATCAAAATAAGAACAATTATTACACCTTCGACCCAGGAAATTCTCAACGGGTGTGTATTATTATCTCCGCCTGCAAGGGCTGGGATATCTATTACTCATAATCTGTTATTCTGGTCGGTCCTCATTTTCTTTAGGGCTAGGGATCAAGGACACTAGGATTCTTAAGCCCATTTCGAAAGTCGCGACCAAAGTTCCGGTGTTTCATCGAGAGCTCATAGAAGTATCTCACATCCTCAGCCTCAAAATTCTGTTCTACTCGACAAGCAAACTTCCTAATGAGTCGGTCCTTGAACAACAAGGGTAGGCCCATCACAATCTGAAGCAACTCCTCAAAGTGATGCGGTTCCATTTGTTCATCGGAGAATGCGATATCGAGGCGCTTCAACGCAACGTCCGTAACACGGTTGATATATGAGACGTCCAGATGTTCTAGTCGAGAATCTTTCTCGGAATCGGCAATGTGCTTTTGTGCGCATTTAGCGTGAAAGCCCGCTGTTTTCTCGGCCTTGGAAACGATCTTCTCTTTGACTTGAGCAGATATGTCCTTTCTCTTTTGGATTTGGGCAATGTAGCAAGCGCTGCATAGCATCTGGTCGAAGATATTGACCTGCCTCACGTTACCGAGACGTCGGCAGTGAGGGTAAATGAGGCATAAGGGGTCTTTCTGGAGTGGTTTACGAGTACCCTCAGCACCGTACTGGCAAGCACGAGGCTCGACCCAGGGCTCTATATGACTACAGCCATAGGTGACATTAGAAATAATCTTGCACATATTCGCAAGTTGGGGGAGTGTAGGTGTAGGTGATAGGTCGCTAATATGGGATTGTATTGTCGGAAGGACTCTCGATCGAGTTGGCGTTGTTGATAGGCTAAACACATCATGGCGATGGATGCTAGCGATCAATTTATAAGCCGTTACTATCATGACTCCGGTTCGCTCAATCCTTTGTGTGTCATCTGAAGAGAAGTAACGCCTTTGTGCAATAGGGTGGGTAGCCTGAGTATTATCTCGAAATGACAGGAATAGAACTGAAACTCGCCGGACAGTAGAAACAAATCGAGCATTCTACTAGCCCGGCTGAGGTCGAAAATATTCGCTACGTAGATTTACACAGTCGATGGAATATTGTGCCTCTATTTCCTTCCTATGTCTTCACGTATGGATAAAAATGTTCCGTTATTGGTTAAGACTGTTGTGTCTTTCTTCGCCGTACTACCTAGAACGAGTATATTATAGGTTGTCACGAACTTGGACCTCCATGCGCTCCTTTATCATATCCCCCCCCTCCCAGCCTACAGTATCTCAACATATGAGCCAGAAGCAATGCCTCACAGGAAATTCTCCTTCCATCAGAAATGCTTAAATAACGAGGGGCTACCCCGTCGACCAAGGGTATGCTGGATTCAACGCAAACCCGCCACATACTCTGAAGGGTCACTAAACTCAAGATCTATAACACAACAGCCTTATAGAACAAGAGGCGGCAGCCAAAGGACCAGCATCATACGCCTTGTACTATCAAACAATCCGCGGCATGAAGCACACCGGAACAGCCATCCTGCCTCGGTCCTACAGCGGACCGTTGCGGAGGGCACACAGTCTACTAAAGCAGCCGTCATTGGCGTTATCCAGGACGGCTCGAACACTGACCGGTTGGGGATGGTATATCGCGTTGGGGCATCCGCGAAATATTCATCAAGCTCTTTTACAACGGCTTCATCTAGAAGCTATCAAACCCCTCGTCAATAAAGGAGATGTACCACCGTTCGTGCCGTAGGGCGACATCTACCTTAACCACGCCGCTATGTAGGCCGGCAAGCCAATTCGACGCCAATATCCACATCCTTTCGATAGAACATCCTTCCGTCATGGATGCATTCGGTCTATCGGCTTTGCGGGGTCGAGTCCTCTTTCGAGCTGGGCTACGGCCCCGTGCCCAATATCAATCACTTGTACTTTGCTACCTTGGTCGGGATAGAGTCTCGTCCGAGCGACCGATCATAAAAGGAGATGGGTATCGACTTCGGTTGTTCCCAGGCCCGCGGGAGCACGCTACTAATGTGGGGAGGAATGTGTACGCCGAGAACATGAACGCGTAATCAACGTACTGATTAGGTGCATCGTCAATTTTGAACATCGGGGCCTCTTCACATGGGCGTCCAAATACAGTGTCATAGGCCCTGCTTATCGGATCACCGAACCCCCAAGACGGCTGCTGGCGGGATATGCGGCGGGTGTGTTTTGTGAGGGTTTGCTGGAGACTACGCGTTTTTAGAAAACACTACACTATAGTAAATTGTTACTGCGGGATCACCCCGACATATACGTTAGCGGGATATTTCGCAGCGCATGGAATGATAAGGATTGTTTGGGGGGAGGGGGGTATAGTGTACAGTAAGTAGGCGGGATTGCCTCGAGAATGGCCTAGAGCCTGGCAACTCGTCGCCGGGGGATCGTGAACACTGTAATAATACTAAAAACTATGGTTTGGGCCAAGTGCAACGGGCCAATTTTTTTTTCCCTGATCAAGCCGAGTTTAATTCTGCAAAGCAAAGCCTTACATATTTCGCCTAGAATACAGAGTACACATCCAATGCTGAGGCCTTGCTCATACTTAACAATCCGCCTGTCCACACAACAACAAAAGCCCGACGGGAACCTGAGAAGCCCTCTCCCTCCTTCTCGAGTACTATCCTGGCCAGACCAATGCCTGTAGCCCCTATGTAAATACCTATAGCTCCCGATGATGGCTATATTGCGTGCCGACAATGAGAAAACGGTGCTACATGGGACAAACAAGACAGCCACTACCATGTAAAGTTAGATAGCTTTATTATAGGGGTCCTAGATGCACCCGGTCACCGAGTACGCAGGGGTGATGAATCTGATGATGGTCTTGGCAGCTAGTTAGTTTGACCCGAACGAGGGGGGGCTGGTATGGGCGCAGACGAGCGAAGACAAATGGTATGAGATAGAAGAAAAGCGGTGGTAGGGAAGAAGCGCAGGCTCAAGGCAGGCAGTTGTGTTCATGAAGAAGATGCCGAGTGGCTTAGATCGTAGAGGCAGTGAAGGAGGGGATCAGGTGTAGGAAGAGCTCGTTTCCTAGCATGTTTAACAGTGCATATTGAGATTCTGTGTCCCTCTTACCCTCTCTTTCCTTGTTTACCTCTATGATGTGAATAACGGGCCCTCGATGCAAGGAAAAGCTGCCGTGGACCATGTATCAACAGAATAATCGAACGATGTTTCACCGCCAGCTCGCAAGAATTGCACGAATAGGCCCCATCCATGTCATCCGTGCATATTTAGCATGCTTATTGCTCACAGTTTATTATCTAGTATGAGTTATGTGTAATGATGTGTTGGACGAGAGACACTCGTGAGCAAGGTACGGTAGTGTAATGGATGTAGTAGAACAATAACACACACTATACGCAAAGACATAGATTAACCTTCACATTTCAGAGCTGGTTAAGATGCACGAAACCTACAGTAATAGCCGGGTGTTGAAGTGGGTATTTGTGGCAGAGCCGTGGTTTGCTGGCATTAATCGCAGCCGTGAAAGTTACTATCCGGGTTATACATACAGGTCGGACACGTCACGAGATCCCCACGATGTGTGCTCAGGGGCCACGAATACAGTATTATATTCCATTGATATAAAGCAGTAAGATAGAGGAGTAACAATAGTAGATTGAAGGACAAGGGACAGGGAGACGGATAGAATGGCTACAGCAAGTAATTCTACTAGAGATGTAATTACTCCTAGAATGTCATGTATCTTCGTAACAAGAACTGACCATACCGTGGCTAGCGAATGGCTATGTTTACCGAGTATGAAAGTGCACGGTAGAAATACAATGCAAGCCTGCAAGCCTGCAAGCTATCAACCTAACAGTCGGAAACTCGGTTTTTGCATTATCGTTGTTCCGCCTTTGGGCCGTCTCGTCTCCTCTGTAATATTAACAGTGGCTATACAGCATAAGGCGTTCGAGGCAAGGTTCAGTTAATAAATTGCTTAGGTAGGGCTTACTATCAGTTTTAGTGAACTTAGAATAGATGACCGCTTGCTGTTGCACATCTTGCATGCGTGAGGTAATGATGCCATCAGCAGACACAAAGTCCACTACAGTATTACTTCTTGAAGGAATCGGCAATTATCTGCTTCTTCTATATCATACATACAACGACGCTTCAACCAGCCAACCTAATTTTGTCAGCCCAGGAGGTTGATATATCGGTAGAAGTCAGCCGGACCCAGTGTGCGTTGTGTTTGCGGGGGAGAAGTGAAATGCTAACCCATGAACCAAAGGTTTCTTCTACGTAAGCTGTGAGCCGCATGCGCATACGCTTGGGCGCATACACCCACACACGACAACCAACACCTTGCCTTGCACGGCACAGAACCGCCTATTTTCTCTGTATTCTGTGATCACCCCGTTTGTCTGCTCGCGCGAGACCTTGGCGTGAGTTCGGGCTGAGTGTGTTGTTTTTCCTCGACTCAATACGCGGTTTTGTAGATAGTATAAAGTCCTGAAGGGGGAAAAGGGAAAGGTTCTGCGTGGAGGCAATGCTATAAATAAACAAAACCCCGCTCAGTCTGCAGGATGCGTCTCAAGACGCGTCGATCCCGCGATCCTCGGTGTTCTGAAATCGCCAGCGTGACTGCAACCCCAGGAAGGCGAACGGGGAAAAGGGTCACAAGAGCCACTCCAGAAACGGTCAGAGCACAACAGAAAAGGCGCGGGGTAGAGTCCGTGTGTCTTGTTTATCTGAGGGCGCAGACTGTGAAGCAGATGCCAGTCATCGTGCATATGTCGCCTTGCTCCAATAAGGGGGTTCGAAAAGCCTGCTTCTGCCCCGTCTGCATGCCTACTGTACATACAAGTAGTCTCTTAGTAGTACTGCTAAGAGTATAGTGGATGCCTCCCCAGCAGATTGCCAATTGCGACGTAGATGCATAGCAGACGGGCCACTTCCAGGACGGGAAGGGGAGAGCCGTTCTTACTAAACACGTTATTGCCATCATCTCGTGTCCCAAGCTAGGCTTGCTGATCTACTAGTAGGTACTTTAAAGGCAATTCCGTTTCCGGAGACCCTACTATGTAGAGTCAAGCTCGGAGAGAGGTGTCTGCTCGCTACATGTCTGGATGCGCGCACACCGTCCGTATTCTTGCTGAAAAAGCAAACATAACGAGTAGCATACACCCGGCGAGGTCGCACGGTGGCCTTGTTACATTCTAGATGGAGCCACGGACATCGTTGTTTTTCATTGTTGTGGCCATCAGGGACTTCTGCTTTTGCGCCACATCCTCACAACAACAATCCCACGAACGATGCGAGAGTGTCTACACAGTATGAATGGCGGGGAATATTTTTATTCGAGTGGCTTGTTGGGAATATGACTCGTCATAAATGCATACGCGATGAGGAAGAGGGAGGATAAAGGCCCTCATAGTCCTATCGTTGCACGGTGCTTTTGTACTCCGGCCAGTTCCGGCACCCGTTGAGTTCAGTCAGCGTTGGAGTGCAGTGTTGCATACAGAGGTCTTTTTTTTTTTTCCCTTTTTCTCTTCTTTCCCTCGGTGGGAATTGTAGCATTGCTAATGCTCGGTTCATCCCGAAGTCTCAAGGACGCCAAAGCGCGCCGTCGTCTACTCGTGATAATTAGATAGCCCCTTCTTCTTCCTCTGCCGATCTGCCCCAGAACGGATGTTGCAGTATATTGTCAATCTAGTCATAGTAGCGATTGTAGCGGCGGGGGGCGAATCACAATCGTCCTGTAAGCCGTCTGGCGCGCGGATAAGTTAGGCGAGTTGAGTCGAAAACAGAAGACCCATGCTCCAAAATCCAGTTTACCCCTGCAGAGTAGCTCCAATCCCGCCCATCGCTCGTTCTTTCCTTACGAAGTAAAGTGTCCGCTTCTCGGTATCACGATGGGCCGTCCGCGCGACGTCTCCTCCTCACTTGCTCTACCACCTATTCTCGAGGTGGATTGGCTAGAGCAGCGGGCGGAGAGCTGGGGTGCCGGTCCAAGTCCTGGTCCTGCACGATAAACTACGACGCCTGTAATGAGCAAGCCGCTTGCATCGTTATCCGTTTCGGGTTTGAGTTCGTGAAGCAAGGATACGTATAAGTGGTTGTCGCTTTTTGACTTGAAACGACCTTGTCTTTGTTGCAGCTTGGCCTATAATACGCGCTTTATAGATGGGAGAGCTGACCGAAGTGGAGGGGTCTGACTGGTGTGCATACCCAGGCCAACCAATCATAATATAGTTCTTCACCGGGGATGGCAGCCCTACTCTGGTCACGTCATCCTCGGTCCTGGTATGAGGTGGAAGTGCGTTCTAGGGTCCGATTTGGAGCTCTGGTCGCCAAGGGGAGATCTTCCACAGTCCAGGATCGCAAACGTCTTGGACAGATCTTTGACAAATCATAAAATACCCGACAACCTTGCTGCGGTAGCGACCAATAAGAATCTTTGGCTTGGTACTGTATAACTAGTCTCTGTGGAGAGAGATCGATCCGTTGTGTCCCCCCCCCAAAACCAGTAACGCCTAGAAACCGTCGTGGAGGACGTAGAACCACACTGCATTGATGGCGTAGCAGAAGAGACCATTCAAAGATTTGGGTATTTTTTCTGTCCCAACACAGTTGTTCGCCTTTGCGAGAGGAAGATTCGAGGACATTCGGTCCTCCCAGGATACCTGTATATATACAATTGACACTCCTCCCCTTTTGAACTATCTATCTTAAGAGTACATGCAATGCTAGGCCATACCATGCTGCCGTTGATCAAAACTCCGTACCTCTCCGATTGCTCCTTAAATACCCAAGTAAATGCTTTTAATAACAATGGAATATGGTGCCCAATATGCAAACTTAATACAAGTGGATAAATAGCCACTAAGAAGCAAAAATATAATAATATGTAGACTTATTCATGTCCGATAGTCTAGCACCGCCGTGCCGTACACAGTTGTAGACTGCCGTATCATGATACGCCCTGGTTTTTCTGTCCGAATTCGCCCGTAATGGCCGTGCACCGTGTACAGCCGCTTAGCTAACGACAATGTTGCGCTGTATTGGAATAATAGGCCCCTTGCTATTGTCGACCGCACCGGAATATAACCACTGCTTAATCGTTGGTGCGCTCGCGAGGAGCTGAAGATGGCGGAGGCGGAGGCGGAGGTGGCGGCTGGGCTCCACGGCCCCTTTCTTCTGAAGTTGCCCGCGGGCGCTGTTCGCCCTCCAACGGCTGTCCTGAAGGTCTCACATCTGGAGCATATCGAGAAGAGGGTTGATCTGATAACATGGATGAAACCGAATGGCTGCTCCGTGATTGCTGATAAGGCTCGGCAAATGTAGTTTCTCTGGTTGTGCCTACCACTGGATTTCCAACACCTGGGGAAAAACCTCCATGGGGGCCAAATGGTTCCCCCCGGTTGCGGCCCGTTGACCGATATGCCGAAATATCGCTTCTCTGGCGCGAATGGCCCCGACGACGACCTGGCGGTGGATTTGACAACACAGATGTGCTAGCTTGCTGCCCAAAAGTCGGAGACCTTGACCGCCGTTGGCTCGGTGGGGGGGCCGCATGCTGTGGCCCGGTTGCTTTCCGCTTCTTAGGCGAATCTACTAAGTTTGCCAAGAGCACCATTAGTTTGACGAGTCTCTTATTTGCTGTTTTTAGACTTGGACGAACCGGAGGACGCTGCCTGCTGGCTGGTGCCAGCGCTTGACGTCGGAGGCTGCCAGTGGTGGAAGAATAGCGATTGCGGCTGCGCTTCCTGCTGGGTTGTAGCACCTTGTTGCTGTTGCGAACCGCCGTGCGATGCATGGGATGGTCCACTGCCGCCTTCCCCTGTTAACCGTGGTAGTGCTGAGCTCCCTAAACTTCCTAACGGGCGGCCACCTGAGCTGCCGAGGCCGCTGATCGTGTGCGCTCTACTCCTTGTCGGCGAGCCTGGACCTTGGTAGGGAACAAAACCTGCTTGTGCCCCAGATGCAGATCCAGGTGTTGGCGGAACACCGGCAGACCCTGCGTACCCATACTGTTGGGAATCCCTCCTATGCTCCGGGGACATTGGTCCTTGGGCTGGTAAGATCTGGGTATGATGGAGTTGCTGGGACGGTGGTATAAACTGTTGGACCCATTCTAATGTAGCCTGAGATAAATGACCACCGCTCATACCTGCGAAAACCACGGGTACCATGGGAGGTGGAATGCCACGCTCAAGCGATGTTCGAAGAATATCGTGCTCAATTCTTCTCTGCTCCAAACGTAAAGATTCCTGGCGTGTCCTTTCTTCTTCCTGCTTTCTCCTGTCTTCTTCGGCTTTGGCCATTAACCAGTTTCTCATTGAATCCTCGGAACCTTGCCATTGGGGCGGAGGAGGCAAAGGGCCAAGATTTTGGCTATGCGAAGACGGAGCTGGCGGTGCCTGAGTCTGCATTACTGAACTAGGAGCTGGTGGGTGAGGTGGACCATGTGGCGGCGGCGGTTGAGTTAGTGTCATGGCCGCCGGCAGTGGCAGGCCACGGTGAGGTGCCGACATGGGCTTAGTGGGCGGACTTTGATGCTGCTGCTGCTGCAGCTGCAGCTGTTGGTGTTGCTGGAGTGTCTTTTGCGAAGTGTCCAATATTGTCACGGGGGGCGAGGATCGAGGTGGTGTCGGTAAGTCATGGACTGGCCGGTAGCCGTAAGGAATGGGCTGGTTCATAGTGAGCATCATCTCGAAAGAAGGAGCGACAGCAAGCTAAGAGGTTTGATAGGACGACATTCTGGTCTTCCGGAAAGAGAGACAAGAAAAGAAAAAAGAGAGGCAAGAACACGAAATTAGTAGCAATAACAACCTTTGCATAAGAAAGCTGGAGAGGTCGGCCAGCTTAGTGGTGGGAAGGAAGCAGTCGGGGCTTATGATATAGTTGGGTCACTAAGACCAGCCTCATCTGGAGATCGTTGCCACACGCATGGGCACAAGTGAACTAATTTCGAGCAAGCATTAGCTGATGGACGATGCCGGTGATGGGGATCTGTTGGGGTGGTATCTGGGCGTTCCAAGGTGGGTAGGCGCTGGCGCGGCACCGGTCGAGAACACTCCCTTTCCAGGATATGAAATACGTACGTGGGAGAGGGGACGCTGGGAAGTGATTAGGGTATGTAAGTAGGTGTGGTGTATGGAGTAGTGTAGAGTAGTAAGTACAGTACAGCGGGAGTATGGTAGTAGTAGCAGGGAGACGACAGTAAGGGCGAGTGTAGGTAATACAGTACTGCGCTTGGTAGATCTTGGTAGAGAACGGCACGGCAAATGGACCTCTGCTGGATGTAGATCCTGTCACTTGCAGCCGATTTAGGCAATGCCCAAAATGGAAAGTAGGTAGGGGAAAAAACGTTCTCGAATGGAGATGTGGAGTCGTCGATGGCTAGCCTTTTGATTGGAAGCGGTGCGGCCGACGGACGAGCTGGCACCCAAGAGCCGCAGTGACCAGACCAGTTTGTATTGATCGGTTGATTGCTCGATGATGAAATCAGTTAAATAACGAAGAAAGGAAATGTGTGTCAGGGGCCTTGGGAAGAACGCGGTGAGACATGCAAGTCCGTCTGGTGGTGCTGGTGCTGTTTGAGATTTGGGGGGGGGGCTTTTGCCGAATGGAATAGGCCGTCTCTGCTACACCAGTGAAAAGAGTCTACCCACCGAGTCAGCAAAGCTACCTAGGTAGCGTAGAAGGCCACTCAGTGTGAGAGGTGTTGCGTGCGAGCAAAATGTAACATAGACAAGTCCAGCTGCGGGAGAGAGAGAAGGAGAAAGAAACATTACAAGAAAAACACGGGAGGAAATGGGCCGGTACGTGTAAGCTAAGAAGAAAGCGTAAGGTGTACGGAGTACCTAGGTACGGTACTGTACGCGGCGGCGTCTGTCCGAGGAACGACACACGAGAGGGCCACGAGTTGTGGCTTGACACACAATACCTACCTACCTGTAGGTACTGTATTAACATGTACATAGTAGGTGATGTACTATGTATACTAGCAAGGCAAGACGTGCCGGAAGAGGGGAACTACACAGGTACGTAGGTACCGTAAGGAAGACAGTACACACACATTGCCTACCTACCTACTAAGTACCTACATAGGTAGGTAGGTAGTGTAGCAGATGTACCCTACATTGTAGGTACTGTACTATATGTGTGTGTAAGTAGACCCCCTACTAGTAGGCAGGTATACTAGAAGTGGAGGAGAGCCTGTCTTTCCTCACCCTTGCAAAGACAAGGCTGTAAGTGGTTAACCTGTCGAGGACTATCTAGGTACATGGTAGGTGGACTTGATCTGCTGTAACAGTATCCTTGACTCTTTTCTCCTCCCTTATTGTTGTTGTTTTTGTTGTTTTTGTTGTCCAGGGGTCTAGGTTTGACGGGACATGGCCAGGGTGCGTGCGTGGCCCGATTTTGGGTTGGCGTGTCTGAGGTCAGTCTTGATTCCCTTTGGCACCGTGGGTCCCCTTTCAGAGGCTACCCAGGTGCCCATTTTTGATGGCTACAATTACAAGCTAAGAAAAGGCGCGAGCTGACTTGACTGGGGATAGATGCAGGGCCGATCCCTCGAGATTGAAGAGAAAAACATTGAAGGACTGGTGCTGGTGCTTTGCAAGAGAAGCGGACGAATCAACTAGAGTGTGGGGGTTGAGGACGAAGGGGGGGTGGGAATATACTACCGAAGCGGCTCCTTGTTAGCGTGACTAGGCAGTAGCTAGGTACCTAGTAGCTAAGCTAGCTCCTTTGCGAAGAAGGCTTGCTTGAATGAGTTGAATAAGTTGTGGTGGAGTCATGTGTAGATGGACAGTATGCCTAGTGCAAGAGCTGGGGAACACAATGCCGACTAATGAAGGACAATGATGATGGCCTAGGATTTCTAAGTATTCTCTCTCTCTCTCCCCTTTTATTTCTGATTAATGAAACGCGACTTAGAACAATTTAGTTGACATTAATTAGTAGTGGTATTTGCCTTTTATGCTGATGCTCGAAGGGTATAGCATCATGAAACGTATTCTTTATACCCAGCGAAATATTCCCTTGCGAGAGGCAAGAATTGTAGCAAGTTCTGGGTCTGTTCGAGAGCATGGTATAACGTGTAACCTATGTACTACCCGTCTACCTTACACTCTCACGGACCTTGATTAGCTAGCTAGACAAGGGCTTAGAGAGGCGGTGGTGCGGGCGAGGTGGCTGAGTCATGGAGATAATACAGAGGTATCATCTACTAGGTACTGTATAGTACCTATGACTGCGACGTTTTTACAGTGTGGTATTACTGTACCAAAACCATTGCTAATGTACCTAGGTAGGTAGTGCATGCATAGCATAAACACGTACACTACCTAAATGCATGTTACTCGGGGTGACTGGATACCTCTACTTACACTAAGTCATGTATATTATTTAAGTTGCAATAGTTGCAATACTCGTGTGCCAATGCAAGATGACAGCACATAGAGACTAACTATATATTACCACTGACAGAGAGAGACAGGGAGCGAAAATCGGAACGTCGAAAACCGATCACTTATACATATACACTCTGCTGCCGAGCCATAATACCTTACAAGTACTACTAGTAATTGTCAACCTGGTAACCGTTGAATATTGCCCCACAAGCTAGCTGTTGGTGGCGGGGGAAGTTGCTGGCATGGTTGGATGGGGTGGATCCTTTGCGCATTTAGCATTGGCCTGTAATGGCGAATGAGCTACGGCTTTGGGGCAGTTGGAAAGGGTCATTGGTCGCTGTCTTGAATACCGTGAGATCGATCTATGAGATCTACCTAACCAACCTTAGGTAGACATAGAGGTAGGCCTCATTAGTGGTTACTTTTCCTGTCTTTATGTATACTGAGTGTATAGTAGGTACTGTATCACTATGACAGGTCGAGCGAGAACACTCGATATGTGTCGAGGGAATGGGAGTTATCACGTTGTTACTGGATGCGCTGTTAGTCTTAGTGCAGGCAGCGATACCAACCATACCTATTGCCATCCCGACGGCTCGTCCAGTCGCATTGGCTCATTCTGTGTGCGTACTTATCTCTTGATTCGAGGAGGTGGTTCGGGACCGATGGTTGACCGTGGGTACTTGGTACTTGGGTATCTGTCATGCCTCCGCGATTATCATCAGGCTTGATTACTTCCACCAGTTTCCTGGTCCCGCGTAAGACCGCAGGGCTTGTAATCGAAGTAAGGGTGCGTATTTGTGTCTTGTGCAAATGCGTGTGTGACGGATCGGAACCGCATTAGGCAAGTCGGCCCCGTCACGTTTAGTCGTTTCGACTAAACTAAACCACCCAAGCCAACCATGTGGGAAAGCTGGGATTGTTAAAATTGGCGTTTCGAATGAAGGACCACAGCAGGAATGCATATCATCACCACATTAATATAGTCTGTATCTTGCATTTCGACGACTTTTTTTTCTCCCTTTTTTTTTTCTTTTTTTTTTTTTCTATTTTTCTAATTTTTTTTTTTCCTATGCATGTGTATCTAGGTAATATCCATGGATAACTAGGTAGGTATCGACAGCACCTATCCATATATTTCGTTATATCTTACATAGGTAGACGTCTTTCAATTGGTTACCTGCATAATACTCGTTGGATGTATTGTATAGCATAGTATATAGATAAGTGACTTATCCGGTCTCTCAAAATCATTCATGTTATGGTGATCGGCGCAAGGTACTATGACAATGCTGCTAATAATAGGAGGAACTTGGGAACTCTCCCTAATCCCAACACAGTCAGTCTATTCATACTTAAAACTCCATGACAAGACCCGAAGCATTCACTAGGTACACTCCTGAAATTTCCTTCACAAACGTAAAAGTGAAAAAACAACTTCCCTAACCACATCCATAAGCCCAAAAATGATAATCTAGCAGTGAGTATTGAATACGACCTTAGCTGTCCAACTTCTCTACAATAGACCTGTTCGGTTTACCAGTAGTGCTCTAATGAATGCTATGCAACCCCATCTGCGCAGCAGGACCCATACCGAGTGGTCGCGTGTTTTCGATACTTCGCCCTTGGCTTATCATCGACTATTTGCAAAGTGCGGACGCGAAGACTGGACTCTTGGTGGATACGTAATCGCCTATAATAGATGGGTTGGGAAGAAAAGTCCCTTCTAGTCTGAGCATCTGTTAATGGGATGTTGACACCCAATAGGCAAGAAATTGCACTCATGAAGGCTGCATAAATATCACATATATTACGTTTGTTTCTATTCACAAATCCAGAGTCTAGGTTGGCGTTATCTGCTAACCAGTCTGCGATATAAATTGGCCGCTCTCGTTAATAAAACGAGCCGTCTCGGGTCACAGAGAGCAAAAGATGGTGAGAGGTAGAAGAGCTTGACTAGACTACTAAGCTACCTGAAAAGCTACCTGCTAGCCTAATGGGTTCTGCCTAGGCAACCGGGCCGGATAGTGCGGCCTGGAATCTGACGGAATGGGAAGGCTTGGCTAGCATTTATAGCAGTGGCATCACGCTGCAGATCGCTCGGCAATACAGACGTTTTCATATTGACTAGATAGAAGTACAGCAGCTGAAAAGTGTTACACTGTAACCCCAAAAGAACAGATAAGCCATACAAGATGCTCGTTTACTTGCGCGGTAGGCTGTCTCCTGTAGGTAACGGTCGGGCCTGGTCACCGTGCTAAGTGCGAACGTTACCTTCTAGCGATGAAGAGGAGAATAATGAATAGTTGTGCATTGCTCAGTATGTATGTACCTACGCCCTAGATACCTGGGTAGTCTAAGCACTCTCTTCGTATCGCTTGGGGGAGGGGTTGGATAGTGTTGCATATCCTGCGCTGCACATGAGTTGAATACGAAGCACAATGTTTTTCTTAGCTACTCTTGTAAACCTGCAGAGGAGTACGCATAAGAGATAAATAATGACGCAATGGGTGGCAACCTACCTAGCCTACATAGTAGTAGAAAGTACAAAAAAAAAGACTATAATAGCCATCTACCAAGAGAGTGTAGTGTGGCAGAATACCTAGGTAGTCCCATGGATAACCAACCCACTGAGGGCAACAGCCGTAGGACCAAAAGGGGATCAGCTATGTGCTACGAAAGGTGGTGAATGATACGCATAACAGGCCTCAGCCGAGTCACGAGAAGACTGACGATGAAACTGCCACCGGTAAATAATGTCCACCTTCTTACCTACGCACAGTACCGTACAACCACACTGTGAATACATGCGTATTATTTACGCTGTTCGTAAGGTTCATCGGGTACGCTAGTTTAGGTGCCCCATTTCACCCAAGTACGTACAGTAGCATGCAACACTACATTGCACTAATGTAGTGTAGCGTGAATAAACTAACCCGATAGGTACTAGTATATAGAGAATGATAAGCCACACAGGGCTTGTGTGTGACCTGTCTATTTGAGTAGGCAAGGCAGAAAGCAGCTCCACCTGTTTTCGGGTGTTATAGCATTCCTAGCACCAACATAATTAGGTACTTGTTACAGGACTACCATTCTAGCACAAGTATATCTTGTAATCGCTTCCGCAACCTTGCGAGATCGGTCTGTGACGGGATTATCTAATAACGCAGACTGACTAGGTTACCTGACCTACTAGCCTAATTACACTGCTACGTACCGAACCAGTTCATCCCACCATTGGCCGAAGAAGCAGTACACTCACTCCGTACCACTCGCTAGGTACTTGGCATCCTCGAACTCCCTCTCCCCCTACAAGCATCGCTTCTGGCCAGGACCATGTTGTGAAGTATTGTACTAAGTAGTGTACCTCCTGCATGTTCAGTAACCGTGTATGGGGTCTGTATGGGTATGCTTAGTACTACTAGGTAGATACTGTTTATGTTGAGTACCTATCCTACCTAGTACCTAGGCGGTATATACGATACCCGGGTAGTGAGCCGTAGTGTACTATGTACTACGTACTACCACTACACGTGTGGTGCACTTTAAAAGCTGCAGCTAATGGGCTTAGTACGTAGTAGTGGTCGTAGCGTCCTCAGCCGTGACCTACTTGCCTGATCGAGCTGATTCTGAAACGACGCCAGCATGGCATTCGTCCAGTTCTCACATTCTACAAGTACCAAGACTGCCCAGGTCGCTACTGCGTTACCCTGTCCAAGAAGCCTGTCTGTGTGAAACTCGAAACACCACCAACAGTCCCTCGCACAAATTAGAGTACAGTACCACGTAGGCAGTCAAGTCACCTTACAACACTAAGGGAGACCTTTGCCAATTGAGGGAACTTTTGCATGTGGGACACACAAATTATTCCGCTGCCACCCGATCTTGTGTTGTCCGTAGCTGTCCGTAGACCACTACCTACCTCCGACTACTACGTATACCTACCTAGGTACCTAGGTAGGTAATTACCTAGGTACTACTTGCACTGCACTGTACTGTACTGCACTACTACTGCTAGTAGTGTACTTATCGGCTGTAACCACCTATATCTATAGGTACTAAGTACCCACTCTCGTATACGGCTTGGTAGGGTACACTGTCATCCCAATGACTGACCTCAAACTCTCGTCGTTGTTTGCTTACCATACAGGAGATAATAAGAGTGAGTGCCCCCTATCAATGAAGATGATAGGAAGTGCCATTTTTAAGCCGGATGATGCCGACAATGATGATATTTTTGACGTTGCCCTTTTTGAGAAAACGATAGATGCAACGACAGATGGGCGATTAGCCGGCAATCCTTGCCCTATCACAATGGGTATCACGACCGACCTGGAGCCACGGCTGCGTTCCACCTGGTTAGCTTGGAGCGCCGTTATAACGAAAAGCGCGCTAATAAACTATATTGGGTCTACTAAGACCGTAGCGTACTAAACAATGTTGCATCCCGTCAGCCACCATCCCGACCGTCTGCCCGACGTAATAGTAGAGTAGACAGAAAGCAGAGAACATCGAAGAAAGGAGACCGATAACCTGGCAGACAGTGGGAGTGGGATGTCATCATGAGACCATCTCTTGGGGTTCCAGCCATATGGCTTGGAAACCCCAGTCCCTTTACCCATTTCCATGATGGCTACCGGTTATGCAAATGGAGTTAACGTGCAGAATTGTCTCGCCTCCGGAGCTCCGATGCTATGCTACACCAGTACTGTCTACTTGGCTGGGTGTTGTGGCTGACCACCGAGTACTGCAGGATACCTACATTAAACAAGATGAACTGGTTGTTAAGCAGGGGTAAATCTGCTCAACCACCAACTGCCATCTGATCTCATTCGCAGATACTAGTAAATAGACCAATCTACTATTATAGTATAGTATACTATCCCCTGTCTGTTCACTTGTAGGACATTCTCTGTGCAACTTGAAAAGCCTCACACGACGTATTTGGACTCTTGGCAACCCTTGATCCCGCCTAGATTTTCTTTTATTTCGTAAAGCTTGCTTCTTTCAGAACGGATGCCTCTGCATCAGTAGTACACTAGAGCGAGCTCGTTGGCCCTTGCACCTAAACGCCTTCGTCGCATTTGTTTGCTCACCTAGAGGAGGGGTTTTCACAATCCCTAGCTCGCGTGGACTGATGCATCCATCTGTCGCCGTATAACGCGTACCGAACTAAACAGGAGAGTTTCCGCACCCGACTAAGCAATCTTCTTGCTCGCGCTCCTCGGGAAAGCCTAATTGTCGACCCCGTACTCTACGCTACACTAACTACCTGCACCGCAGTACCTACATAGGCGCTTCGTATGTTGATCCACAGAGACTGAGGGGCGGTGGACTATTCTTTTTTCTCTCTCATTTTCTTTTCTAGGAGTAGATGCGGAAGAAGAGAAACTCGACAATCCCTGCGCAATTACCGTACCGGGTGGCATGTTGACGCGGAATACCGATCGAGCAAATTGGTTTTATTATCAGGTAGTTGCTGAGTGACTGATCTGTGTGCGCAATTTCATACAGGACTAAGCCTTGCATGAAATCCTAGTTCTGTCCCAGCTTTGCCAATAATGTCACTTCGGGTGAGACCGAGTGTTTGTGGCTGAAATTTCGTCACGTTCTCGACTATTCCGCTAATGGGTGGTTACGGAGGTTTCGTCGATCGTCCCACATGGTTGGGCCGCGCGGGGCGTCAAGTGAGCCAACAGTTGCCAGACGCACAACGGTAATATCGGCCGAACCAGCGAATGCCACGGGAGGGCTGATGGCTGATGGCTGATGGCTGATGGCTGATGGCTGGTGGCTGGGTCGGAACACGGGTGTATATGGGCAAATCACGTGCTCGCCATTGACCAACAAGCAACGACTCCGTAAACAAAATGGGTGATACGCAAGCTGGTGTTAGGGAAGGTAGGTGGTTGATGATGGCCAATGAATATGAATGCATGAATGGATTGGGGATTTTACAGTATGACGACACGGCTGCCTCTTGCTGCTGTTACGATGTACTCTAACTAACTATACTTAAGTAAGTAGTCTACCTAGGCTAGGTAGGTATGCAGATGCTGCAGACATGCAGACAGCCCGCGTATACCCATTAGTAAGTACCTACCTAGTTAGGTACCGCCTACCTACCTACTAGGCTACCTAGGTAGGCAGGTATGTTGGGCTATGCGTGCTGCAAGCTGAAAGTATTTGACCTAAGCGGGCTAGAACGGCTCAAGAACCGTGGTCCGAATCAGTCCATATTCCACTTTACATATGAGGCTCATCCTTGACCGCGCGCTACCGCAGCATCTGCTTTCTGCCCAGCTTCTTTCTGCCCAGCGTCTGCCCAGCGCCTGCCCAGCTAACCCTGTACACACTACCTACTAATAGGTACGCGACGCTACACGACACTACTAGTACAGTGAGTACCTGCGTCTTTTTCTTCTTCTTTGATACTAACTTCTTCCAGGAACCACCGGGTTCTTTCTGCCCAGGGAATCCCGCACAAGCTCAAAGGGGTCAAATGCCTTCTTTGGTAACGCTAGAAGCTTCTCTTTTCTCCTCTTTTCGCCTTGGGTAGAAATTTGCTAGCTTAGTACCCAAAAAGGCGCCACAGACTGCCCTTGCCCTGTCTTGTGCAGCCCCTCCTCCCTCTTGTTTTCTTGGCCGGTCTTTCGCAACCAAAACCATCTAAGCTACCTAGGTAGCTAACCATCTATTACCTCAAAGTACGTCATGTCGTGTACCCTAGATGGTATAATCCCGTCTACACTACAGTAATTCCACGTTCCCAGTCTGCTTCTTTTCCATGCTGACTGGTAATAACGCAGCCTGTTATGAAACTTGGCGGCAACGGCCGACTTCCGGAGACCACTCAGAGGACAGAGCACAGTCATCAGCAGAGCTCGATGGCTTTCTCGTCACAAAACATATTGGCCCCCCCGTCTCACTCAGCTCGGCAAATAGTGCACGTCTTATCAGTTAACGCTCGACTACAGAATGGGTTTTATAGGGCTCGTACACACACTAAGTGTTGGTTCCGCTTCCCTGACTACCCTCCGCTAGGTGGGATGCTGACGTCCCTGGCATTATTATGCAATGCCTCTTATCACCAGGGTTTAGCCACCGTGAATCCATGTAGAAGATCCTATATCCAATGGGTAGGTAAATTAATTCCCTCTCGCTTGCGATGACCTGCAGGACGTTGAACTTTGGTGGAGATCTGGTATCGGCCCTGATGAGCCGCGTACCTAGGGCGCTTTAGTCTTGGTAACTAGGTAGTAGTGTAAAGGCGCCGTGCGAGAGTGGAACAATGTTGCAACCACCTTCGTGGCCACCATACGGCTATCCTAGGGGGTTCTACCTAGGGCTTCAATGTTCTCCCTCTTCCCAGAGGGTAGGGCGCCTTTCTATGACTTTGGACACGAGTTTACCGTGATCGCCTATATCTATATAGTAGTAAATGAGACTGCTGGCGTTGTGATACGATCTTTCCTGCCGTAGTTAGGACTACCTTGGTTGTGGCGTGGGTGACGGCTAGGGTAGGGTAGCGAACAAAAAATAGATAGAAGTCAAGCTCGATCTTTTCTGCCATACAGCAAAAGACACGGGTGCCATACCGCGTGCATTGGGACTCACATGTCGCTAGGCGCCTCTTCGGCGTATATCGCAGATGCCAACTGCTCCCAGCATCGTGATCACATATTGGATTAATATCGAGGAGCGCCGACGGGAGAAAGTATGATACCCATCACGATAGTGGCTGAGGTGGGCCGGCTCCCCTGTTAGGACGAGCAGTTTCATCCTTAGCTTGTCCCAGGACCTGGGATGATTACGACCCTTGATACTATTCCTTGTTTCTTCGCTATATGTAGGTTATTGTTCCCTGAAGAGGAAACCAGTAGTAGTGAGTTGACTATATTAAGCTGAGCGTCGTACGAAACGGGAAAGGATGAGGTTTCTCTGTGGTCCCATCTAGTGAATGGTTCTAGATCCAAAAAAAACCGACTAATAGGGGTCCTCCAATCTCCAGTCTCTCTATGGTGAGACGCTGTCGGGCAGTAGACGAATGTCTACTAGGTATACTGATCATGAACGAGCAAAAGATCGATGAACCCGGTTTACATGTTCCTACCGCTGCAAGAGCAGAGACAATTCTAATACCGGAACCATGGGCCTCTCTCCCTAGTCCTTGTCCTATGGCTTGGGCCAGCTTTTCATGACAAAGAGGACAAGAAAGAGGTAAATTATCTGGGCAATATGAAACGAGTGGCGCCGTCCGCCTATGTGTCAATCGAAGCTAGTGTACAACCACCATCTTGCATTCTTACCGTTCTCAAAACGATTCCTGTACCAATATTATAGTGGTAGTATGTCATCACATGAATTTGGGTAACTTATCCGTTTTCCTATTCTAGGCGCCGTCACGAATCGTTTGAGCTTCCAATTTCATTTCAGGTGGATAGAATAGACATTGTTCCGGTTGTAGTCGAGTATACTACTGAATGGTAATTATTGAGAATATGCCTTGCCCTGCAATAGAGGATTATTTTCTAGTGTATGCTATAAAGTTCACTAAGCCACATCGCGTAGTATTGATCACGGGCAATTATCGTGTATTCATATATTTCTATTCTCAATGTGTATTTGCTATCCTACTATTTAGTGCAATTGAATTCCGATGGCTTTAGGCGGTCGTGAAGAGCCTAAGTGTGGTGGCGGGCTAGCTACTCCGCTCCCCTCGACGGAACATGATGAGCCCTCATCTATGTTACCAAACTACCTAGGTAATGCTTATCCCATTCACTCATGTAGCCACCCAATCAAGTTTCATGATCGTGCCTACGAGGACCGTCACTTTCGACGATGCCGCTCTCGTTGCAATGCCCCCCAAAAAGCGAAACAGGAATCATGCGTTCTTGTCTGGCTAGCGCCCGGCGTATGTGAGTGCTGCTGTTGTATCAAGCGAAAGGGTATAGAAGTGACACCGTAGACCGAGGCTACGACGAAATCGGATGATGAGATTCCTGTCGAATTGAGCCAGTGAACTACCCATGTATTCTTCTGGATAGTCTGGTATATAGCTCAGGGGCTGATTATAGAGATGTTACTAATCTGCCTTCGGCCTTTCGAGCAATATGTGATTTAGCGATGTGGAAGTATCATTGCTCCTGCCGGCAATCAAGGGAGAGCCGAGACACTTGGTTCTGAGCTCTGGCTAGGTAAGACGAACATGAGCTTGCCCTTGTGGCCCTCTGCCGAGTCTGTAGCTTGATAATAAGCTGAGTTTTGCAATAGAGCGGAATCTACAGCGCCGGGAGACGCAAAATCTGTTGTTTAGAGGGTGTACGTAACCGGGAACTATGGCCACATACCCTATGTTGTTCCGATGATTGATGTGCTGCGTCAGTTTCCTGTGGCCCCTGTGAAAATAAGCGGCTGTGGGGTACAAAATAATTCATGTCTGTCCAAGTTTAGGGGAATTGTGTGTAGGCGAAGTCTCGGCATTCACATGCTTTGACCTCATCGGATCCGGTACGGGCGCGGCGGGTGGAGTCGGCGGCAAGACTTGCCCAGTAGTGTATGTGTCGAGCTTTCGTTTGAGTAAGTCGGCTTTGACGGGTTTAGCCAAATAGTCATTCATGCCTGCGGCTAAGCACTTCTCTCGGTCGCCCTGGATTGCTGATGCTGTCATTGCGATCACCAAAATGCTTCTGACTTCCTCGTTAGGATCTTGGCGTAGAAGTTTTGTTGCTTCATAACCATCGAGAACGGGCATTTGAACATCCATGAGAATGACATGATAGGGCTTCCCTTCTCGGGCTTTCCGTCGCAGCCCCTCCACCGCCCTCAGCCCGTTCTCATACGCATCTACATGTATATACCCAAGCCTGCGTACATACTGGATGGCTATCTTCTGATTAATGTGATTGTCTTCGGCGATGCAAATCCGCAGTTGTTCTTTGGGTATCATAGCTAAGTCTATGTATTGGTTCGCTGAGTGGTCTTTAGCCATGGATTGGAGGCTCCTTCGTGGCTGTTCCACTATCTGCGCCGCTTGTATATTTGGAACATCACCAGCAGATACCTCTGGTTTTGCTTTGTCGAAGGTTACGGTGAACCAGACTGTGGTACCAATGTTCTCTTGGCTTTCTAGTTTGATACGCCCTTGCATCATGGTCTCGATTAACGATTTGCAGATGCTGAGCCCAAGTCCACTGCCACCATATTTCCGAGCAGTGCTCGCGTCGGCCTGGCTAAATGGCTTGAAAAGTTTTGCTAGCTGTTTAGGAGGGATGCCGATACCGGTATCTCGAACCCAGAAGGTTAATTCAACCTTTTCGGGCAAGTCTGAATCAACCCTGGCGCCGATGGTGATTGATCCGTCTTCGGTAAACTTGAGGCTGTTGCTGATAAGGTTCCCGAGGACTTGGTGGAGACGTATCGGATCCCCGTAAATTAGCATGGGGGGTAAGTTGATGTCTTGAACAATTTTGACATTCTTCTTTGACGTCTTTTCTCGGTTGCTGTACGAGACTGCACGAACCACTTCGCGAACCATTTCCTCAGGGTTGAACGCGATGATATACAGCTTCATCTTGTCAGCTTCCATTTTGGAGAAATCCAATATATCATTTATGACCGTCAGCAAGAGATCAGCTGATACTCGAATGGACTCCGCCATCTCTAATTGCTCCTTGTTGAGATTACTGTCTCTTAGAAGTTCCGAATTGCCGATTACGCCGTTCAATGGTGTGCGCAGCTCGTGAGACACGTTCGCGAGGAAAATATTTTTGGCTTTGGCGGCTTCTTCGGCAATTTTCACATTGCGTTTGGCTTCATTCTCCGCATCCTTCGCCTTAGCCTCAGCGGCCCTAGCTTGTGCAAGTGCTCTCTTCTGCAGATCGATCATTGCGTCATTCTCTTTGAATGCCTTCTCAAGCTCCTTCATAGCGAGGGCGTTAGAGTAGCTGATCCCTATTTGATTCACCAGCAATTGCAGCACAGTGATTATTCTGTCTGTAAAAGACCCGGATTCTCCCTCGAGATAAAGCACGCCCAGAAGCGGTTTTGCGCCATGACATATGGGGATTGCGACGACAGCCTTGCTCATTGGGTTTCTTTGCAACCAGGATTCTGCTACATTACTAAACCTCTCATCGGTAAGGAGGTCGGAAATGAAAACTACTTCACGAAAACGTGTGCAGTAGAGGATCACATTTTCTGCAACCAGAGACGTACCGATAAGTGGCAGTCTGGGCATGTGGGCTGTTGCGCCCTTTTCTGGGTCGCCGCTAGCGGCAATACACCAGGTGCTGTTCGCCTTGTCGTCCTCATCTTGAACAACAATGGCTGCCTGAGTGACGGATCCTCCACATGTTTGTAGTATGACATCGCACATTGTCTTTAGCAAGACGTCAACTCGCAGTACAGACGATATGACCTGTGAAGAAACTAGAATAGCGTGTAGATCAATCATATCGAGAGCTGGGAGACCGACACCTGGTTCGGTTTGTGTTGTTGATCCGCGCCATGCCGCCATTCGATTTTCTTTCGTCTCCTCAATTGCGGGTTGACTTGCCTGGCGAACATCTTCGCCGTCTGCTGTGTATGTGACAGATGCAGAATCGCCGGCGAAGTTTGTTTGGACGCCTGCTTCAATCGACCGGGGGTTCGGCGTAGGACCACGAAGGAGGAGCGCGTGGTCCTCTTCAATTGCATGGGCGACCCCTAGTGCCCCTAATTGCCTCCATAGAGATATTGATTCCTTTAGCACCGCTGTTGCTGACCGCCTTGCCGTTTGTCTAATGAAGAACCCGGCCATCAAGTAATTCCCAAGAGCTTCCTCGAAGGTGAAACTGTATTCTGAAGCATGATCTAGGCCGGCCTCGTATAAGCGAATGGCGGATCCATGCTCTCCACTAAGCTCCGCGACCTGAGCGTCTAGGAACTTTGACCACGCAAGATAATTGACATTAGAAACCAGTTGCCAGTCTTTGACTTTCTGATTGAAACTTCTGATCTGGGTAATGGTGTCTTGAACTTCATTTCGCATTTCTGCCGTGTTCGTTCGTGGATCTGCCAATTTGTGTAGGAGGAGGCCTGCGCGTGCTAACCCATAAAATACGAGAACGACCCTGGTGTTGCGAGCTGACCAGATCAAGTCAAGCTTGTCTAAGCATCTGTGCCCCAGCTCGCACGCTTCTTCGTAATGGCCATAGAGGTACAAAGGAATAATCTCTATGGTTTCGTAGAACAGAGCTGATCTGCCACCATTCTTTATATGTTCGTTCAGCCAAGCTTTGTAAGCCATCGAATCGTGTTGGCCATCAGACATGACACCCTTCGGGTCCATCGTATTCGTCTTTCCTTGAAGTGATCGACACGCTTGCCTAACCGAAATCAAGAATGTTCCACCCCTAGTGTCTTTGTGCCAACCAGGAACTTCCTCGCAGCAGTATTGGCATACCGACTCAAGGTCAGCCACGTTTTCGCTCGCAAAAAATTTCATTTGTACTGAAAGTCCGAAACTGAGAATCACCGACGCTCGGTCACCAGAACTTGCGGCATAGTCGAGAGATTGGTCGCAGACAGCGGCCGATATACAAAGAGGGGTGTTTATGTGGCCAATGAATGTTGAGTAGGCCATATGTCCACGAGCGACAGACGAAGGATCCCGATACATGTTGAGGAGGTCCGAACATTTGTTGCCAAGGTTTGAGGCAAACTCCAGCATATTGAATCTTGAAAGTGCAATCATAGCCAAATATAGAAATGCCATGCTAGATTGAGGCATTGGCCCCTCTGTTAGATGCATGTTCATCAAGGCCAACGCTAGGTTGTAAAACTCAAGGGTGTCACTCCACCATGCAGCCTGGGCAGCATCCGCGAGCAGAACACCGCAGGTCATTTGCTGGGGTTTGTCCTCGTGAGATGGATGGGGCGCTTCGGCATGACCTATGGCAATAATCTTCCCGTATAGGTCCATGAAAGTAGCATCGCATCCCTCATAGGTCGGCTGGGGATCGAACTGAACATCTAATTGATGAAGGCTTTGCTTTAAAGTGGTGAGGGCCGAAACAGCGTCGCCACTTTGGAACTGGATACGGGAATGCAGAAGGGCAGCAGCAGCTTTATCATCAGTGGTCGTGGCATTCTCGAACACAGTGTCTGTCAACTCCTGAGCTGCTTCGTGGTTACCCATGTAAATGTAGCATTCGGCAGCTCGGAGATGTAATTGTAGTGTCTCATCATAGTGCACGTCTTCCCTTCCTTCAGTCCAAAGGTCTGGCTGCAGAAGTGAAATAGCGCGGCGGTAATATTTAACCGCAGTTGGCTTCGCTCCATTTTCAACAGCCGTTGCTGCACACTCCATGAGATATTTTCGAAACGGGTAGCGATTCCGAACCCGCCGCTTAATCAAGTCGACAGACTCGCAAATATGGGAAGCAGTGTTATCCCTCGCCTTTATACCGGAGCCAAATTGCGTCATGAGAGTCTGCGCTATGATGAAATGCATGCCTTCGATGTTGCACTCTTTCAGAGACTGGCAATTCTAAGTTAGTGAGAATGTGGGTTTTTGTATGTTATTATGATTTTCCGGAGAAAGGGAAGGAGCTTTTGGAATAAAAGCTACTAAAGGCAAAGGCTATATGGTAACTCACCGCTGCTGCTTGAACATATCTATCATGAGCGAACCGAAATCGGTCATCTGTTTCTCCTTGCACAATGATACACGCATTGACTGCGGCTTGCAAGCCTGCGACGGCCTCTCTCTTTGAAAATACTGGGCCCCGCTGAGCATCTTCTGTACCAATACACTCTTCGTCGATGAGACCAAAGTCGCCACTCATCAGTTGACAGACCAGGTTAAAGGAGAAGGAGTTGCCTAATAGTGCTGCCCAAGCTAGTATCCAACGTGATGCTGACGGTAATTCGCTTAGCCTACGGGTAATGAAGTCGTTGTCTAAAACGTTGTAGCCGTGCTCGCCCTTGAATTGCTCAAAAAGCCGGTCTAAGTCGTAGAGCCAACGACTCTCACGGTAGTCATACCATATACACCGTTGACGGTAGCATGCATTCAGCATCTCTCGTATATAGAAAGGATTCCCTGCGCTTTTAGACTGAATAATGAGCGCCAAAGGAGTAACGTCCTCTGGGGAGCGACAAAGCGTGTAACCAACGTATCGCCCAATTTCATCCTCAGTCAGGGGCGCCAAGACGATTCTAGTGATCTTGGAACGGCCGGCGTTGGGAGTTTCTTTGGGATATTAGTTTCGACGTATTGGAAGGCTAGGGTACTGTGTCAAATATCTTACCTTCTGTTTCTATTGGATGCAATATCCTGTGTAGCTTGTCCGGAGCCAATTCTTCGGGGCGATAAGTTACGATGAGAACCATGTTCAGTCTCGCAGCGATTATTTGTGTGATCAATTCCATAGATTCATCGTCGGCGAACTGCAGATCATCAAGGCACAAACAGATGAAATGGTGAGTCGCGAAGATTCTAAGAATATCTAGGAAAGTATTCATGAAACGGATCGTTTTTGTAGAGGCGCCGGTGCGTACATAATCATGCGAACTTTGCGTTGGTACGTGAGGACTACGCGGCTGTGAACTTGCTGGAGAGCTTCCAGATGAGCCTCTTCTCCTCAAAGGCAATAGACTGTTACGTCCGCTTGTAGAGCTTTGCGCAGAACTTTGTACCGAGGTTACCGATCTTGCGAGGTTCGGTTCTGGCGGGCCGAAGAGAAACTCGGGCAACCCGAGTATTTGATGCAGGCTCGGCCATAGAGGTCGAACATAGTCTCTGAGGGTTATATGAAGGGCGGTCTCGGTATTCCTTTCACCCCACACTTGTCTAAACAACGAGGATACTAATTTCAGGAGCGGTGCGAATGCTGTACGCCTCGCAGTATCAAATTTTGCGGTCGCGCAATATCCCCTCCTTCGCGCTTCCACCAGGACCTGTTGCACAAGGAAACTCTTTCCGAGGCCCCCGGCTCCTTCAACTGTTATAATTTCACAATAACCTCGTCTTCGATATTTCGATGAGCCTAATTGTTTCGAGAGTCTATTCGAGGTTTCACTGGCTGTATTTTTTGTTGAAATCTGTCGTTCACTAATATTATCTGCTCCGCTCTTAGCGTCAATAGATACGGAAGGGTGTCTTTCCCATGTCTTTGACGAGTGATTTGTAGAAAGAACTGATTTTCCAGAATTGGCTGATGATGCGGCGTCGTCCGAAAGGGTCTGGGAGTCGGTCCCATTGAGCGATGGTTGAGGCTCGAGCATCTGTTTTGCGCCTGAAGAGTTGGTTTGCGTGAAAGAATTAGTCAATGCATTCCCCGCGTCGACAGAGACTTCGCCCTCGCTGGACGCATCAATCGTGTCGAGTAGGTCACTAGCACGACCTGAGGCGTCTGAAAAGTGAGAGGTCTTATATTTTTTCCCTAAAGCTTGAGACCTCGAAACCCGTTCAATGACGTTGACTATTTCTGCTCTTTCTTTGTCACGACCCACCATAGCCGTAGGGAGCATAAAATAGGATGACACGTCCTTTGAAGCAACGGTCCAATTCTTCAAAGCTTCTTGGTCACCAACTTCGAGCAATTTCTGAACAGATTGGAGGTCGTACCTGAGACCACTAGCGGAATTGTACCGATCCGGAATATGCTTGGACGTACATTTCTGGATAATGCGTGATATAGCCTCAGGCACATCATTCCTGATGTTTGAAACCATCGGTATCCGCCGGCCCAGCACGCACTGTACGATGTCTAGAGGTGTAGCGCCGGCGAAGACGGGCTGTTGGGTGAGAAGCATCCAAAATAGGACACCTAATGAGTAGATATCAGTTCGAGTATCCGGCTCGGCAGGCATCCGTCCAGTCTGCTCCGGACTGATATAGACAAGCTTATTCTTTGCTCCAAGCTCTTTAGAAAGTGTCGACCATCCCGTACTGGTGAGCCCATGTTCGAAGGAACGCACTCCGGAACCGAAACTGACTAGTTTGACTTGGTTGGCTTGTAGGTTATAGTGGAAGGCGTCGGCCCTGATCTCTCCGTGTACCATTCCGTGACGATGATGCAGAAGCTCTAAGCACTGGGTTGCGCCAATAGCAAAATCTAGGAAGTACATCAGACTAATGGGGGGATCGAGGTGGAAGTCATGCCGCCTATATGCCTCCAGCCTATCATCAATTTTCCTGGCAAAATAAAACGCGGGGCCGAAATCGAGAGCTCGGAAGAGGTAATTGGGACCAAGGTGCTCGTAAATAGCAACGACAATAGGGCCACGATCGCCAGGTTGTGGACTCAGGCGGACTAAGTCGATGGGCTTTGTGTTATGCACTCCTTCAGGGTCGGCGGTAGCGATGAGCATCTTTGCTGTGTGGAACGCTCTCTCTTCGCGTAGGGCATGGTAGGAAACTCGGGCCACAATGGGCTGTTCGTCAAGACCGAAGGCGGCATCAGAGGCTGAGGCGACGGAAATAGCCGGTGGCGAAGTAGCTACACGTTCACTACTACCGTCACTTCTTGGCCCGGGAGAAAGCTGAGGTTCAAGAGGCAGAGTACGGCTCGGACTGAGTTTAGGAAAACTAGACGTATTTGAAAGGGTCTGCACAGGAGTGGTTGAAGGAGTTGAAAAATTCGAGGCGAAACGAGTGCCGAAAAAATGCCTGTGATAATACGAAGAGTGTTAGCCTTAGCGGCCCGCGGGGAATAAAGGTATTTTCAACTACCAGTTGTCATAACTCGAATGAATAGGCTTATTAGATTCGTCCCACGAATAGCCAGCCAGCTGTCTGAGTCGTTCGAAGATGCGGGCGGGCGGATCAAGCTGCTCGTCTAGCAGAGCGGCGGATCCGTCCATCATGTGTCGCAGTGAGGCATAGGACACAGACACGGACACGAAGCTGGATGACCCGGCGAAAGGTGGAAGGCAAAGGCAGGGTTGAGGTTGAGGTCGAGCTCGCGCTTGGTCAGGGTATTGACGATGCTGACGACACGATGCTCCTCATGGTGGCCCTTGTCTTGTCGAAGTTGGAGGCGGCCTGTTGTCGTCGTTGGTCAGAGGTAAACAACAAAGCCCAGACCGAGTTCGCGGACTGTTTCGACTAGAAGTCAGTTCGATAATCGATCCTGCACTTCTACACTACTGCTACTGCCGCCCGCCGCTCTTGGTAAGAATACTTTACTGAGTAGGTAAGGTTGCATGGAAGACCGACTGGAGCTAAACAGGGTACGCAGGTACCTACCTAGAGAAATAGGTGGTACAGGGCCTCACCCGTTTTTTTTTTGGGTGGTGGAGGGGGGTGTTACCTACCTACCTGGTACCTATATTATGTATGCCGGTAGGTATACTACCTAGGTACTAGGTAGGTACTTAGGTAGTCTTTCCTGCAAAACTACCTACTAGTAGGTAGGAAAATAGCTACGTACTTGTGAACTACAACTACAACTAAGACTAAAAACATTGTAACAGAAAAAGCAACTAAACTACGCTGTAATAGATAGTTATAAATGAAGCAGCATTTTACACTTCCTAGCCCAATCGACCTGCTACCTCCCTAGATCCCTAGATGGGCGATGATACTTACACCTACCTAGGTACTAAGTATATGTATACTACGTAATATACCTGTCTCTGCTCACTAGGGATGGGTAATGGTTCCAGTCACCAAAGGCTGTGTGACCAATGATAAATTGTTCCCTGGGGTGATTTTGCTTTTGGTGGGATTAGTTAGCAGTGGGATATTGGCGCCAGCTTGGTGGTTCATCTTTGCACGAGCCGTGAGTCGTCGCTCGTGAGTGGGTAAATGATGTAATTGCGAAGGGTGCTGGCAAGGGCGCGCGGGTACCGCTAGCTGCCAGGTACCTAGGTATACTTAGCATGGACCTGCGTGAGTACATATGTAGGCAGCTGATACTAAGTCATTGCTATCTAGGGTACTGACTTACCGGCCAGGTACCTAGTCAGGAACGGTAGAATTCTACCTAGTTAGTAATGGGTTAAGCCTTGTGGCCATTGCTTGACTCTGTTGGATCTAGAATTGCGCTTGAAAAAAAAACCTCTATACTATGTAAGGTGAGGGCTTTTAATTTGTTGAACGAGGGCACTATCGACCATGGGACGGACCAGTGTGTCACCATCCATGCAAAGAATTGTTGAATAATGTCACTTAGGTACCTACCTGGTACCTAAGGTAGCCCTACTACGTACATAGGTAGTATACAGGTAGGAGGTAATGCACGCTAACGTCTTATTAAATATACTACCTAGAGGTACATACCTAACCTACCTGGGTCTGCCTATCTACTAGTAGGTACCTAGGTATATTTCTATATTTCTGGGTCCTGAGCTTTGCCGATTTTCATGGGCAGGGGAACACGGCGGGGTAATGTGCATAAAGGGTTGAGCTCTCAAGAGCTCAATACCTCTCTTGGATACTTTTTGGCTTCAATTTCTCCAGAGATGTTGTTCAATGCTTTGAAGAAGCTTTTATGGAAGTTGTATTGAGTAAATATAATACGCGTATTTCCTTAGGCGAACATGTTGCTACCAACAAAGCATGCGCCTTAGGTAGTCTCCGTCAGGTAGGTGTGTTGTTGCACATGGCATTAATGCTCACTGGCGTCATATTGCGTAGCAATAAGCTGCCCGAGAGCAGAGTCTCAGTAATGTGACTGACTCTATGTCTAATTTTATATCTTGTCTACTGATAAGACTTCTTCCGGCTACTGTAGATCCCTTTCGATGCCTCGCTACGAAATTCCAAACCAGAAAAAAACCGGCGTTTCATCTACTTTCGCTCCGTATCCCGGCTATGTGCCTCATTAAACTCCATAGAAACTCGTTGAGCTCTTGCAAAGCGCCAATTCAAAACCGGCTGAAGCGCCCATGCTCGTAAAACGCACCCAAGTTCTCAATTTATTTCGCCCGCGTGGGAAGCGCGCCGTTCTTTTTAGCCGACAGAGGGCCTTGGTCGAGGCGGCGCTCAGTGTTCTGCCGGGTGTTGACGAAGTCGGGGTAGTTCAGCGTCAGCTCAACAGCACCAGTGGCAATATTGTCTGCGGCTTCCACACCTAGCATGAATGAGTGATCCTGGTTACCCACTTCGTATCTCCAGCTGCCGAAACGGCCACGGGACCAGATGTCGAGGTCCTGAAGCTTAGGAAGCAACTGCTTCAGCACACCCTCACGCTCAAGGGATGGTGTGGGGTATCCATGGTCGAACTTGCGGTGGTAGGTCGAGACGATCTCGTCTTCGGGCTTGATCATCTCGGTGTTGATTAGACCCTGAATGGTATCCTTCAGGAGGTTGGCTTCGTCCACAGGCTTCAAGCTCGACTGGGAAACCTCCAACATGATGGACCAGTATGGGCCCTCCTTGGGCTCTGTGCTTGAAGGCTTGCTGCCATCTGCGATAGCAATGGTGGGCAGCTTAACGTCAGCCTGAGGCTGGTTGTAGGGCGAGTAGTTGGAGAAGATGGTAGCTCGATAGAATGGGCAGTTGTCCTCAGGGAAGTAAAGCTGTATATCTTGTCAGTTTCAGGATATCGGATTATACGTAGAAAGAGCCTTACCCAGCACTTGTCGCCAATACGCTCAGGGCGTTCACCGCGGATACCGACACCGATGACATGAGTAGAAGAATAGAAGAGACCCTTGCTAAGAGAAACGAGCTCTTGGTTACCCATAGATTCAACCAATTGGTCGACATTCATGGTTGAGATGAGTTTGTTGTAACCAATTGTCGAACCGTCTGCCATCGTGACAATCTTCTTCTCGGCGTCGACCTTTGTGACTGTACCCTTCTTACCAAACCGCTTCTTCTCGTCGGGGATAGTGTTGGCAACAGAAATCCAGATACCTCCAGTGCCATCACGGGCAGGGAAACGGAAGGTAGAGTTGGGACCCCAGTTTCCGGCGACCTTGCCAAGCACAGTGTTCTTCACCACGAGCTTGGCATCAGGTGCGGCAACACGCTCACCAAGCCACTGGCATTGCATCTGTACGCCATATTAGAGATAAAGGGAATGCAATTTCGGCGGACTGCACAAACCTTTGTGGTGGGAACAGCCCAGACCTTGTAGTTGTATGGTCTCATGAAAATATTGGCAAGGCCCTCTCCCATCATGCGGACAATCCACTCATCGAAGTCCTTAGGCTTTGTGTTGGCGACACGAGCTTCCAAAGCGGCGTCAATTATACCGTCCAGACACTTGGCCTGGTCTTCCTTGGGCAACATGGAGACGTTGTTTTGGAAAGGGTATGGGACCCAGAGGCCCTTATAACGGACGTAGGAAATGCGCTGGTGCGTGTACCAGTCATCATCTTTGGGCAAGGCTTCGTTGATGCAGTCGTCGAAGTACTTGTAATGTGAAAAGATAACGTGGCCACTATAGAATTTGCTCAGTTAGCCCGTGATCCCACCTTGGAATTATGCACATCTTGTCTTTAATTCGGGCAATTGCATCCGATACCAGCTCCTCATTTGAAGCCCAATGGTACCGTCAATGAACTAGAAGTGTACGTGTACCGGGCGGAAGCACTCACCCAACGTCGTATAGCTAGAAAAAGGGTTGGTTAGTCAACATTCAGTCAACATTCCGAGATACCACTTACGAAACCCTCAGGCGTAACATCTGTGGAAGCCAAACCACCGGCCTTCTCGTCTGAGTCAACAATGAGCCAGGACAAAGTATCCTACTTGAATGTTAGTCTTCTCAAACCCATAAGGCGGTGTGTGAAGCATACGAGTTGATTGAGTCGCTTAGCAGCTCCCAGACCCGTGGGGCCCATGCCAATAACGAGGACGTCTACTTGCTCTGATGCCATGATGTCTGATGTCTGAGGTCTGAGGTCTAAGGTCTAAGGTCTGAGGCCTGTTTCTCTATAAAAGTGTACGATAATACGAAAGAACGAGAAGATTTAGAGCATTGGAGGAGCAAACCTTCATTCGAGAAGGGGAGAGAGGGAGCTCTATTTGGGGACGTTGGGGGGGAGGGGCACACCCTCGCCTATTCAAAAAATTGTGTGGGGCACCAATGTGTGGTTGGTACAACTATCTTAGTCCAGTACCCCATCCATCCCTCCAGTCCAGCCTTGAGAGTTTGGGGGGGGGGGGTCTAATCATAATTTAATCTTCTCTACTAACCTTTAGGTGGGTATACTCTTACTACTACTAACTAAGTAAGTACACACGCCGTACACTATTAACAAGACTAATTTTGATTAATGATATCTATTTCTCAAATTTTGTTCAATTTTTGTTATCTGGCAGATGTCGAGGAACTTCCCCTCATGCTGTGAATACTATAGGCCTTACCTCTACCTACTAGTACTACTAGTATATAGGTAGTATCTGTCTTAACGACAGGGTGTTACTTAGTATTAGCGTTAGTGTGGTTGAGAGAGGGTATTGTACTTAGTACCTACCTAGGTAGGTAGTATAGAGGTAGATACGTATAAGGATTGCAGATTACCCGATTTGGCAAAGCTTTATAAGGCCACCTACTACTACTGTAAGTACATTAGGTGGTTCATATACTATGATTACCTACCTCTATTAGACTATTACTGCTAGGTAGGAGGTAGTACATCGCTCGCGCTATAGCTGTCTCTATAAGCACTATAGGTACCTACCTTTAGGTAGGTTGGTATTTGCTGATCTGGGTGCATCCTTGGAATTTCCCGCGTACATTTTGAGATGTTGCTAAGAGTCAAATTTCCCCCGTCCCAAAAATTAGAAACATAATCACTGATCCATACTATAAAATGCCATGTAGTTCGATCGTCTTTCGGTTCCGATCGAGGAAAATTATTGTGCCTTTCCCTTCTTTTCTTCCTCTTCGGCCCTTCGATGTCGACTACGTGGCCTTCTCGGCGAAAGTCCGTAGCAAGTGGGTAGACTATGATTCAAACAACGAAGTGCCTAGTGGCCACACCTACAATCCAACAACTGTGCAGTAACCGTGTATTAATCATGTACCTATCTCTATATGATCATCGCTAGCCAAGGAGGTACTCTTCTTGTTAACTAATAAGAAAGCTGCCCTAGACGTCTAGTCAGGTAGTCAGGGCAAGTGTCAGGGGATGTCGATAGACCCAAAAAGGGGGGGAGGGGGGATCGTAAACTGTGGAAACTGATGGTCAGGGGAGTGTCACACACCGCCAATAACATGTGAAATAAGTCGTTTCTCTCTGTTGATAGGAGCACCGACCACTGCACTGCCCGGACAATCTCAGAATTTAAAATTAAATGGGTGTGAATCTCATCTTATACGATTATACATGAGATGCCGTACGCGTCAACACTACACCATCCACACTAGTATACAGATCATGGTCAGAACATGGTCACCATCAAGATATCTTGTTAGCTTGGTGTGTACCTAGGTAGATTCCATGAATCGATTGCGCAGATCCCCCCAGCAGCTGAGGTTCTGCACCTATCCTGTAGTGTACCGCCACGGCAACACCCTGCTACACTAGATGGTCCGCCCGGCTAAGCGCTAACAACAGGTGCGCCGAGTGCTGTAGGTGCACGCTACGGCTCTAGAGCGAATTAAAAGTTGGCTGATCTTTAATCGTGTAATGTACTTAGTAGTTGAGAAGATAGGGTGATGGGCCTAGCCCTAAGCTAAGAAGGTATTACCATGAGTTCTTCAAAGGCGAGTTAACAGCTATGGTGTACTCCGTACTGTACATGTCTACGGAGTTAAGTAGTGTTGTGGTTAGGGTAGACTTCCAGTACTGTAGAGATCAACGTACCTATCTTTGACAGGCTGGCGGCCAACGCATCTATCATATCGCAGCATGGATCATCAAAACCCTTATCATGCTAATATCCGTAGGCCCTTGTTTTATCGCCTGGGCTTCTCGCAAGAGCTACAACTTCTAGTTTGAGTTCCGGTTACTGTCCCGGTCTTCTACTAGGTTGGTAAGGGGCCAAAGTAGTTTGGGCTCTGGCTCTGGTTTGGGTTCACCAGGTTGAGGATCCTAACCATCTACTCGTTTCCTTGTTTCTAGGATTCGACGTGTTAGCGATATTAGTGGCACGGCAGATGAGATGATGCAAGAATCCTTGTTGCGTACACCAAATGCACATGGGTGCCGTACTAGTACATAGAAGCGGTGGACAAAATGGCTGGTGCGCCATCCGACTAGGTATGTATCTAACCGTACCTACAAAGCTTTCTCGACGGGAGATGCTCAGGTGAATCTTCGTCTGTGATAGTAACCAAAAATGCATTAGGATATTACAACTCTTATAGGGAGCACATTACAATCTACCTAGGTATTTTATAGATTCCAAGAATTGAAGAAATCCAACTTGATTGTTTGATTCCAGTTTCCATCGCAGCATCCACTGCTTGTTTGCTTTTACTATACTAGCTTTTACTACCTACCTAGGTTTTTCAAATTTTGGCTACTGTGTTGCCCAATGTCACAACGGACGGATGGCTCCGCAAGGACAAGAGATCTGCGAGATCTGCGAGACAAATCCAGACAAAGTCATCGTTTCTAGCTTGTTTCAAGTTGATGTCTCCGCTATTGGAAGCCAGCAAGCGGAGCTTTACTAAGTTACACCAAAAATCCCTTGGAGCCAAGTGCTAGTACGGCCAGAAGCACGGCGTCTCCATTCCCTGATGCCGTACAGAATCCTCTAGTGTGTCATTAAAGCCCGCTTCTGATGGTGCAGATCAAACTGATTCGAGTCAGGACAACCAGAAAAAAGTTGGCTATTCCGTCAACATATCCCCTTTCTAGATCTGGCACAACACGCCCGGTTACTAGGCCTAGAGCAGATATCAATAAGGCAATAGGCCATTAGGTACATATCTGCCCACATCAAGTCGGATGCCACCATCATCCCCTAGGCGACTACCGAGAGAATAAGAAAGAAAGAAACCAGATCGATACATAACATGAGGACTGGGTAGGTGTAGGTGGCATCGGAAAGCCATCGGGGCTATACTTTGTCGTGTAAAATACCTAGAAGTACGAGCGTATCCGGTGATGATAGCAGAGGGCTGGTCCTGCAAAGTTTGAAAGCTACATACTTTTCTCAATCGATAGCCAAGGGCTTAATTCGCCTCAGTATACAACTTTGCTTTTATCTTCTGCCAGATGCCTAGAATAGAATTTGGTGCTTGTATGGCCGGGCCGCGTATGGTGTCGTCTCGGTTTGCTGGGCGTGTATGGGCCTCAAAAGGAGGCTCTTACACTAATTTAAATAATTACGTCATACGCTTCTTTTTTTGTGGAAGGGGGGTTCTTGGGGGGTCCAGCGATTAAATCCGTCCATTCACTTGGTTGATCTGGCAGAGTCCCGGGATAGCTGGAAGCATCTATGCATTAGGCATTGAGCATAATAGATTAAAAGAGTCAGGTTTATGTATGTAACAGCCCGAAGATTTGCTCCTCAGCTCATTTACCAACTCGCTCCATCAATTAGCCAGGTATGGTATTCCATGCAATGAATTCACTGGTGAGTTGGAATCTTCTATTGTTGCCTGCGTATAGGACTCAACGGTGGCCCTATATCAACTAATTCCCACCGTATGGTGGAGGCACTATGTACCGAGTAAGGTTTAAGAGAGAGACTTTAGAAAGCATGAGTGAAGATGTTTTGTGTTGACGAATCTCAGTACCTAGTGTTAACCGAAATACTAAATTCCAGCCTCGAAACCCACAACAAAGCTTGATCAGGTGCTTAAAACAGCATACGGCATACCTAGGTACCTGTCTCTCTCACAGGAGGATTTGATTGCATGAGCCCTCTACTACAGTAGGTAATCAATTCCAAGTTTTACTGGCTCCCATATCCACGGGGCCTAGGTTACTCGTCTTATAGGCTACTTTTATTAGGGATACCATCTAGGTACACTCCACTAGGGGTAGTAAGTCCGTACCTATCCTTATTATGTGGCTGGATTCCACGACGACGTACATAGTAGACGGGTATACGGAGTACGTGTAAGTAATATCAAGTTTGGGATTTTCGCAACTACCTAGGTACCTACGTAGGTAGGTAGGTATAGTAGATATTACAGGTAGAGTAGGTATGGGTATGCAGCTGCACACCTATTGTATCATCTGCCTACACATATTATTATTGTATTTTAATTATCTGCTATCCAACGCCTCCCCTTTCTGATTGAACGCGGTGAGCTTTTGTATAATACCCACCTTACGTGCGCCTACACAATACCTATGGGCTTTCTAGAGGTAGGTAGTATTACTAGTGTACACACTACTTATTCAAGGTATAAGGATATTGGAGGAATCTGAGTCAATGGCATTTTCTACTGAAGCAGCCTCAGAGTGGCGGTTTCCAGCGGACAAAATGGCGGGTGAGTACAGGGGTGGCAGCGTACGCAGCGTACCTAGGTACACACTACCTAGGTAGTATTATACGTGTGCCACAGCGATACAGTGCGAGCTAAGTCAATGTACAGAACCCGCAGTCGCTAAAATACGGAATGGTAGAGTGCTTTGCACTGTACCTAGGTATAGAGTAGACAAGTAAACCGCTACTACTTACAAGGTACTATAGATACCTTAGGTAGGTATGCACGTAACTCTCCTGCGCCTCTTCCCAAAGGCTCATTGTTAAAACTGGACACAACCTTGGCTGCATAATTGCCTTGCTCGCCTCTACCCAGTACTCTGCTCTAATCAGTGCAGTTTTCTCATCTCGACAGCCTCTATATCGTATCACCTGTAATCTTACCTTGCCTTGTCACTCGTTCGTTAAGTTCGGCAAACCTCTTTGTTTTCTTCTCTTTACCTCTAACCACCACTCCTCATCTTCTATCGCGATGGCTGATGAGAAGAGCCGCGTGTCTGGCGAGAGCCCACGAGAGGCTAAGGGCCCTCTATTGCCAACGTCTACCGCTGATGTCGCCGCCGCCGCCGAAAAGACGCAACCCGCGAAGCCGGTCTTCCATCCGGCATTTTATGTCGTGTATGTTCGAACCACGATCTCTTGAATGGTAGACAGTTACTGACAGCAACCTTCTGACGCAGCATCTGGATCAGTCTTTCGTCCTCTGTTATCCTGTTCAACAAATGGATTCTTGACAGCCTAGACTTCCGTAAGCGACAAAACCATAATTCTGGCGGTAGAAAGAGTCTGACCTTTCCTAGGTTATCCTGTCATCTTGACGACCTACCATTTATCCTTTGCGACCGTTGCTACCCAGCTAATGGCTCGTTACACCTCATTACTCGATGGCCGCAAATCGGTTAAGATGACTGGGCGCGTCTACCTGCGCGCCATTGTTCCCATCGGCATCTTCTTTAGCTTGAGTCTCATCTGTGGAAATTTAACTTACCTCTACCTCAGTGTTGCCTTCATTCAGATGATTAAGGTATGGGAAAGGCTGAAGTAAAAAAGCCAATGAGCGTAACGCTGACGTAGTGTACAATAGGCCACCACCCCTGTCGCTGTACTTTTGTCGAGCTGGGCGATGGGGATCGCCCCCGTGAATCTGAAGCAGCTTGCGAATGTGTCCGCTATTGTCGTTGGTGTTGTCATCGCTTCATTCGGCGAGATCAAGTTCGTTTGGATTGGTTTCCTATACCAGCTGGGAGGTGTTTTGTTCGAGGCTATTCGTCTTAACTTGGTTCAGGCCCTCCTCAGCTCTGCTGAATACAAGATGGATCCCCTAGTTTCGCTTTACTATTTTGCGCCCATTTGTGCGGCTATGAATGGTGTGGTCGCCTTGATCTGGGAGGTACCCCGAGTCTCTCTCGGCGAAGTTTACAATGTTGGTCTGGTGACCTTCTTCCTCAACGGTCTTTGCGCATTCCTTCTCAACGTTTCGGTTGTGTTCCTGGTAAGTAAAATTGAGGCGCTGTTCCAGCCGCAATCTAAGCTAACTCCCGATTGTAGATTGGCAAGACATCGGCCGTCATTATGACTCTTTGCGGTGTCCTCAAGGATGTTCTACTTGTCCTAGCATCTATGGCTATCTGGGCCACGCCTATTTCTGGCCTCCAAGCTTTCGGATATACTATCGCTTTGAGCGGTATGGTTTACTATAAGCTTGGTGGTGAAACTCTCAAGGGCTACGCTGGCGAAGCTGGTCGGCATTGGGCCGAATTCGGTTCAACACGCCCGGCCCTTCGCAAGATAGTGGTCATCGCCGGGGCCGTGCTATTCGTCTTCATCCTGTTTGGAGGTCTAGCCCCCACCTACGCCCCTGACTATGACCCATCCCAGTACATAAGCAATGCTGCGGGTAAGCTGGGTGTATCATCATAAGACGGCACCTTTATTAAACTCGTTAAACTTAAACTTAAACTGAGCTACTCGTTGGGCGGATATGCCCTTATAGAACACGTCTGAAATCTATTCTGCACACCCGCTTTAGAGGTTCCATGACTATAATCGGAGACCTTTTATTTCCATCGACTATCGAAGGCAGGGCCTGGGAACATTGGTAAGAAAGGTACGGTCACATCATGTGCGAACTATAGAGCGGCGAAATGGCGTCACGTACAGGGATCTGGTTGGCTCTAGCATTGCGAGGCTTATGTATTTTAGGCACGTGTAGGAATTAAGATCTGATTGATGAAGAATAAATGATTGAGACCCATTTCAGGGTACCATTTAAGTCTGTGGTCTATAAATACCGCAATAAGCCATTGCCTAAGTAAGCTTGATTTCTCGGTGCTGCCTCGTGAGCATTACCTCGACCGAGGGAAATCATATACGGCCGAATTAATAGTAATCTAGACCTAGGCATGGTTTGTCCTAAGGAGGGGTAGGAAAATTTCGAGTGGGTAGTGGTATCAACATAAGTCACGTATGATAGCAGTAAGGTTATACTATCTAGACGAGACGGGGCTACGCGGCCTCGTTTAACAGCAAAAATGAGGCCGAAAAGGCTGGTTTTTATCGACGTAATCTTTCTTCTCACTATTCAGTATCGGTGCTACTTTCGTTCTCTTCCCCCTCAATATCGTCATTTCTCATTAGGTAGGATATTGGCAGAAACTCAGGGACACTTGATATGGTTTTTTAGTTTGTCTCTTTTTTGTGTATTGTCCCTAAATGCAATTGCCATTTGTGACGCATGCGAATATACATCCCATACCAGACCAGACCTTTCTCCATTGCCCTGCTTTCCCCCTTTCACCGAAAAAGACCAAACGCGCGGAAGTCAGACGACGCAGACATGGTGGATGAGCTTAAAATCCTATACGTAATAGTGCGATTAGTTTTGTGCGAGGTATAAGGTTACAATGATTAATATGTGAGTAATAGGGTCGTGTCAGACGAGGGAAGAAAAAAATACGTACGGAGAGGAGTGAAGAACCATCTGTTCTTGCCGCTGGTGTAGCGCTCCTCGAGGACCTTCTTGACGTTCTTCTTGGCATCCTCACGCTGGCTGACCTCCTTGAAGGTCTCAGCTGTCAAGGCACCCTTGAGGCCTTCTAGCTCTAGTGTGTATCGTGTGGGCATCAAGTGGTTGTAGTTGATGGCCTTGACGAAGGGCTTGATCTTGGACCGCTTTTCCTGGCGCGTCTTCGACATGCGCCGTGTGACCTTGGAGGGGTATCGCTCGATACCGGCGACTAGGGCGTGGCCGAAGGGGTGTGCCTTGTTACCGCTGTCGACGGGTTGGATGATGACGACCTAGACGTGAAAGAATGTTAAAACAAGATCAAATGCCTTCGTCATGATGGATTGGAATTTGCGGCAATAGTGAAATCCGTAGATGCTCTATTATTCTCGTTCGTTGCCCGCGTCGTGATATCGCCGAAGCGATTTTAATCTTTTTGGAGGGAGAATTCTATCCTAAAATCGCATCCTCCAACTCGGATTTCCTGGAGGCATTGTGTTGAATGTAAAACGTACCTTCTTGCCAGCGTAGCGGCCGCGGGTGATTATGGCAACTCGGCCAACCTTGAGGAACTTCATTTTCAGTTCGCTGTGGTGATGTTGTGGTTAGTCTGGTCGTCGTCCGGAAGATCGAGAGGAATGAAGAGCTTCAAGTTACGAAAATGGTGGTGGGTGCAATTGGCCGAGATTTTGCCTTACTGTGGGGAGGTTACAGAATTTCTGGTGTGCGACTTGATTACCGAGTGTACCGCATAGATGCATAGCAAACTTAGCGCATAGATAATACTTTATAAAGTCATATATATTTTACTCATAATATATCACTATAAGGAGTCCTTAGACGACCCGCATCTCAACCCCATTGGGTATCTACCTCATTAATGTTAACGCATAGCAAGATACATTTCCCGGCGGGCTACTCGATTTTCAACCTTTCTAAAACTTTCTCGTCTCTTCTATCATACGCACAATATATTATATTAGCAATGGCCCCTCCAACTTACATCATATCGCGAGTCGCAGATCCTATCTTCGCTCTAGTGATTGGAGTAGGGGCCGCTACGCTCCGAATCAACCGCGAGGAAAAGGAAAAGGGCAGGACAACCCAGCAGACCATAGAGTCCGCAAAAGGGTATGGATTTAGTAAAACGCAATATCAATCCCTTTAAGCTTACCTCTATTTCAAGCCGACTAGGCCTATCCACCAAATTAGACCATTAATACCTCTCTACGCCGCTCCACGACCAAGGGATTAGCCATCCGACCCGTGAAGGCTTTTGAATACGCTCAGCCTAGTCACTCGAGCGGGTTCTAGATATTGTGTGCCTCGGATTAAAGTTGCAGACATTTTCACGTTGTGACAATCCTAACTGAAATACATATGGACAGAAGTATTGGGTGTTTGACCAAAGCGAGCACTTTCGCGTCGCCTGAGTTGGGTGTATTGGTATAAGGTCTATGGTTCAAACGATCATTGTACGAACGCAGGCCCATACTCCTTCTTCATCGCTTCCCGGACGATCTGCCCACATAATTTTGCCGTTGGGTTGGTGCTCACAGCCAATCCCTTCGCAACTTCATTTCCATACCGCCCCCCTAGAGCAAAATCCCGAGACGCTGCGCTTTCGAAATCCAACCTAGTCCATGTCTCTTCTTTGCGCCCGCCAAGAGAAATCGGCACATCCGACCGCATCAACTTGGCTGTCATGTAGTAAACCGCAGCTCTTTGGGTGTGGGCCTGTGACAAAGTTTTGCCTGCTACTGGCGATATGGGGGCAAAGGGGGGTTTTGGAGTCAGAAGGGAAATAGCCTCGTCTAGGTCCGACAACACCGTCAAAGAAGCTTGGAATATTTCTTCCGTATCCGCGCCTTGTATAAGTGCCTTCGAGTCGGGCTGTCCCAGCAGGATCAATGTGTCCCCATACAATCTTCTTAAGGCCTGTGCTCGATTATTCCGAGCACTAGCATATCGCGGATGCTCTGAAATGAGCTGTCTCAGCTCGTGGACAAATCGGCGGTAGTCTTTAGTCGGTTCCGTCGATGTTGAAGGTCTAAGCCCGGCAAGTTCCATTTCTAATTGCTGGATAGCTACCACAATATCACGTTCTTTCTGTGAAACACGCTCATATACTGAGGTGTCCGCGATGTTGGGGTCTTTAGGCAAGTTTGGATCAACCATGACTGCCGTCGTCGGATTGGCTTCTGGGTCTTTGATCTTTTCTAGGACGTTAAGGTCGCGGCGACTGAGGGAACCTTGAGCCATGATGGATGTTTTGCCGTTCCCTTGATGTGAGACGCTATCGGGTTCACTACGGAGACTATACGAGGTGGAAACAGAGGTAAGTATTGTTAATTTAATCGAGGGTCAATAGTTGTGATGGGACTAGGTACAACAGAACAGTAGGTAACAATGAAAGGCAGCTTATTTATGGAAGCTTTACGTCTAGGGGCTATTGACGACGGACAGCTTGTCGATTCAGGCATGGGAAAAGAGGCTGTCCGTCCCCTTGTCCTTCCCGTCGGCATGTGACTTGGTTATGATTAGTGCTAACTACTGCCGCAGCTTCCCGTTATCAGTTCCCTCATGATGGAAGCAAAGTGCCCCGCGCTATGGCCGTCAAGAGCCAGTCAGTTGTGTTTGATACAGGTATGGGTGGCGTCGGCAATGTCCGGTGTGAGCGAGCGTTGCCTGGCCCGCCTCCACCATTAGCTGTTACCTAGGTAGGTAGCTGACTAGGAAAGCAATGACGTTGCCTGATTAATGAGCCACGGCTTGACTAGGAGGTAGGCTATGGGGGGTTACCTGACTAGAGCGGCTATCTTCGGCCCATTGGCGGCTTTGTCCGTCCCATTTTGATCAGAAGTACCTGCTCCCACATCTCCGGCCGTACCTTCAACCACAGATACAAACAATATACAGCATAACACTCCAGCTACAGTTTATTCCAAAGTTTGCCGAACTTCTTTGTCCGCAAGGGCGGGCTCAGCCCGTGCCTGACAGCGGGTCTAGTGTGCGGAATTCAAGCCGCCCCCATATTTTCCATTCCTATCCGCCATTCCGGGGGCAAGCATTCAGGAGTCATGTCGCAATTCAAGCATTAGACAATAATGGTTGCATTGAATGCCATCCATTTCAGATTTGAATGCTGTTTATAAATCGATCAAGCGTCTCGAGTTGTTCTCTCTCTCCCTTTTTTTTTTGCTGATTATCGTACAGCCGCGGCCGAGTAATATTTGATACCCAGTGGACCTATAGGTTGAGCTTGACTACCTCTCCTTAGTTGGTCTGTACCACTTGCACACATATCGTATACCAACCATGGCGCCCTCGGCAATTACAAACTCGCCTCCACTGCCGCCTTCAACGACACTACCGCCCCATGCGGACGAATATGCCGTACACGCTGGTGTTCCGGAGTTCCATGGCTACGATCACGTCACCTGGTGGGTAGGCAACGCAAAGCAGGCCGCCTCCTATTATAACACTTTCTTCGGATTCCGCACAGTAGCATATAGGGGCTTAGAAACCGGGAGCCGGTATTTCACGTCATACGTCGTCACAAATAACGATGTCCGCTTTGTGTTCACATCACCTATCCGCTCCCACGCATATTTGCCGGTCGAGGAGCCCATATCTAAGGATGAGCTGGCTCTCCTAAAAGAAATGCACATGCATCTCGAGCGCCACGGTGATGCCGTCAAGGATGTCGCCTTTGATGTCGACGATGTCCAAGCGGTTTACGACCGCGCCGTATCAGGGGCTGACGGCATCGCTATCTCCGTACAACCACCGCGCGTGTTCCGTGGCGAAGGCAAGGACGGCGAGGTCGCGACAGCTGTCATCCGCACCTACGGTGACACAACACACACACTCATCTCGCGACGGGGTTACACGGGTCCATTCCTACCGGGATTCGTAGCGAGGGACCCGGCGCCGTCCTTGATAGCGCTGCCACCCATTGACCTCGTGCGCATCGACCACTGCGTCGGTAACCAGAGCTGGAACGAGATGGTAGCCGCGTGCGACTTCTACGAGCGCTGCCTCTCCTTCCACCGGTTCTGGAGCGTCGACGATAAGACCATCTGCACTGACTTCTCGGCGCTCAACAGCATCGTCATGAGCAGCGCCAACGCCGTAGTCAAGATGCCCATCAACGAGCCCGCAGCAGGAAAGAAGAAGTCACAGATCGAGGAGTTTGTCACCTTCAACTCGGGCCCAGGCGTCCAGCACATCGCGCTACTTACTAACGACATCATCGGCACCGTCTCCGCCATGCGCGCCCGTGGTGTCGAGTTCATCGCCGTCCCCTCTACCTATTACGATACCGTCCGCCACCGCCTCAAGACGGAGAAGCGTTCCTGGGAACTTGGCCAGGATCTCAACACCCTCGAGCGCCTGAGTATATTGATTGACTACGACGAGGGCGGGTACCTCCTTCAGCTGTTCACCAAGCCCCTCATGGACCGTCCTACCGTCTTCATCGAGATCATCGAGCGTCACGACTTCGAGGGCTTCGGCGCCGGTAACTTCAAAAGCTTGTTCGAGGCCATCGAGCGTGAGCAGGCCGAGAGAGGCAACTTATAGGCGAATGAGCGAAAAGAAAAGAAAAGAGGGTAGGCCCTAAGCGTTATGATCTTCAGACAGAAACATATAATAGCGAGCTCAGCCTTAATTAAGAGGCAGGTGAGGAGATACACCATCCAGACTTTGTACATCATACCAGACAACGAGAGACAAATTTAATGAACAAGAGAAATAAAATAGTAATTTTGCATAGCTTATTACCCAAGCCGGGTACTGACGGCGTGGTCGTCTCTAGAAGAATAAGAAGACACAACGCTATTAGTATATGTTGTCTTCTAGTATTCAAATTTGAACTAAAATTGTAGTATGGAGAATAATTTCTTTCATCGTTAGAAACTGAGGCTCATCATACATGGACGGGCCGCCAACACTATATTGAGTTGCTGGTAGAACCTCAACGTACCCAAACTCATCTCTCCATTTATGTGTATATATGCTTTTCCCCTTCCTCTAGAAATCATCATGGAGAGCATCCGCTTACCCCAAACGCCGCAATTATGCCCAAGTCGTTCAAATGCTTTTTTCTCTCTCATCCAATTACAATTTCCAAACCAGCTTCGTCAATAGGCCACATTTCTATGCGGTGGAAATATCCGAATAGTGTCGACTCGTTGTGAGATACAATGAATCGAGTCTGCTATTCAAGAATCAATTTCCATAGCCGTGCCATTCGCATCGTTGGTTTGTACTACGCCCCTGGTATCGCTCTGGCACCCGGGGCAATTATGCAGGACCTCATGTGCGAACAAATCACAGTCAATGCAGAAATGATTACCACAAACCTCGCATGCGTAGCGGCCAGATTCACTGAGACCCTTGACGGGAGGCCGGTCTGGTTTTTCTTGTCCCTTGCCATTGACTCCGATTCGTCCTGACACATCTGGGAAGAGCGTTAAACATGAATAGCAGGACTTAGACTGTTTCGCTTCGGCCCACGGCACCTCGACCCAGTTTCGCAATGGGAACAAGTGATGGTATGATCTTGCCAAGTGTGTGGAGAGGATCAGCGTTAACCCGCACCCAGGACACTCCGCTGGTAGCCGACACACACGAGCGCCGCACCGCGTGCATCCATAGCCTTCACGGGTGGGCCTATGGTGACAGGCACAATAGTTTGTGGTCTCGGGCGCAACGAGTGTGCGCGATGGAAACCCCATCATTAATAGACTGGCGTTGCTTTGCTCCTTTGTGCGCATGACTGGTGGCGTTGTAACCTCTAGCAGCAGATCCCGGAAGTTCGGCTCGTCTAGAGCAATATTGTAGCCTGACGTATCACCCCCATTAGTCTTCGAGCATAGCTCTTCGCAGATAGCTACTTGTGCCGCTAATCCTACGATAGACACCCGTATCCGATCCTTTATTAGTGACTGAAGCGTGTCGTGAATGTCGCCCGGATCGCTTGACATTAGCGCACCGTACACTATAAGTACCTCGCGGGTGCCGTGGGTAGGTGTGTGACTGTAGATATCGCACGTTAGTAGGTGAAGTTCACAGACTAATTCCTCATTCAAATTGGACGTACAAAAGAGCTCCACGGCACATCTCCAGAGCGTTCTGTAGACTTGGGTTACCCTGCGGGTCCTGCTTGACCCAGTCCTGGAGCTTCTCGAGATGGTCCCCTGGGTTTCCGCTCATATCACTTATCCGCATAGCAATCCCGTCGCGCATGCCGATAATGGCGAGCTGCGAGATGGGATTCTGCTCGAAATACTCCCGCACAAACTCTGAGGCGTAGGCCATGCTGAGCTGGTGGCGGGTGGGCAGTAGATCCTTCTCGAGCATTGCGAATGACATGTCTAAAACCAACACGAGATGCCGTATGATACCGCGCTGCAAGGGTGTTGTGTCTTTCAGTAGTCGGGCTCGTTTCTGCGCCTCGGCAAGGCCCTCGATGGTACCTGCGAGTGTCCCATCCGCACTCTCGACAACTACATCCCACGAACGTTGGAGATCTTCCCATGCAGCCTTACCGCTTTTTCGACCGCCTTTCTTCGGTTTATCTGTGCGAGAGTGGGAGCGAGAGTCGAGCTGCATGCCGGACGAAACTTGATGATCACCGAATTCGTCCTCGGACGCGTCGTCCCCCTGGTAGTCTCCATCAGAGTCTGCCATTTCCGTCGCGTTATGGGGAGTAAGGCCGCTCGCTAATTCGGTGGGAAGAAAGTTTAATTGCGGCCGGTTGGCTTCTGATAAGTTGAATTATACTACTACGCCAACAGAAACCTTGCGTGCATCAACGTAGCAACTATTGACGGAAGGCAGATGGATAGGATGGTAATCCCTATGATTGACTACCTAGGTAGGTATGACAAGGTGACTCGAACCCTAACACGCCTTCTTTCCTTTCAGTGATGTCCTTAAAAGCGGTCCGGATCGGGAGGCGGGAATGGAATGTATACCTAAGTAATGAAAAAAGAAAGGCGAGGCTATGAAGCTTGTCATGGCTCTGGTTAAGGCATCACAGCCTTGTACGTGCTATAAATTGGCACTATCTAATTATATCTTGCATAAATCGCAGCACCATCTATCTACCTACCACCTACCTAGACGAAACCTTGGTACTAGGTACCTCCTCGGGTACATATACCTACTAAATTCACACGCACTACCTCCTAACCTACATATGTACCTACCTGGGTAGGTACCTCCTCCACCCTCAACTTCACAGGTACTTATTACCGCATGCATACACGTATTTTCAATCCTCAAATGCTCTTATTCCCCGATGAAGTTAGCTACAGCCGGTCTTACTTCTTGCCCGATCTTTGGATAAAGGCTACGAGTTCTCGATTGCATACCAATGAGATGAACAGAGTCGAGTATATCGTTTCGTTCAAGCGAATACAAAAATTTAGCTACACATATTGCAGTCGTCTTGGTTCTATCATACGACATCATATACATTAGTTGCGCTCCTACGCTCCTTGGGGTATTCTTCCATCACACTTCAGCCCTTCCTTCGCCATTGCCTCGCATCACTTCGTGTCGCGCATCCAGCCGCTACGTCTCCAATCCTCGTTTTAGTACAAAACAAGATAGGGCGTGTACACGCAAATTAGATTCCAATGTGAGTTTGTGCTGATTTTAGTAGGTTCATCGCTCACGCAACGCACCCTTAAGACGAAAACAAACGGGTATGCCACTAAACCTAAACTCCGACGCCGTATTAACCACGTGACAAAAAAGAATTACGGGTAGCCCGCCTGAGGTACGACAGTAGGCCAGTCGTCCTCGGTGATACTGGACCAAAACACCCAGATCAAGACTACAGCAAGCAGAGTGAAGAGGGTTTCGAACAAAGCCCCGTCAATTTTGCCTGCTGTGCCGTCGCATATGTATGGGCTAATGACATAGTTGAAAATCTGGCCAAGTGCAAACAGCACTGCTGCGCCTGTTAGGTAGAGCATCGGTCGTACTTCGCCAAGGACGCGCAAGACTAGGATGGCTTCGAGGACGTAGAAAGCGACCAGGAAGATAAGAGGTACCAGCTGATAGAGCACGTAAAGGGCGATATTTCGGTTCGGCGACCTGTAACTATTCTCAAACTCGCCAGTCCAGCCAAATCCAGTGTCCAAGGTGATGTAGCCGGTGCCGATGAAAAGGACAGCAGCAGAGATGATTATCAGCCCTAATGAGAGAGGTGTCCCGTCATCCAAAATTTGAAATCCAACGATTGCGTTCATGAGGAGGACCCAGCTCGTCGCGATAATCATCCCAATGTGTATTCCCGTGAAGGCCTGTCGTGCGTGTTAGCTTTTTAGAGCCAGTTCAGTCCCAATGAATAGCACGTACGATTCGAGCCTTGGATGACAAGGGGAACTCGCCAACGGAAAAGATCTCAGCTATCTCAATTATGATAAAACCAATTAAAAATAGCTGCATTTCCCTACATGTATGAAAGTCAGTACCTTCCTGCACAAATATGGGAGTAATTCTCGCACCTTCGACCGACAGCGGCTCTTTTCCTCTCCGATCGCAACAACAGGAATACAGAAACTGCAATGGCGATACCACATAGCAGAATCGATCCTATTCTGCTGTTAAAAATACGTATTTAGGCCTCATCTAAAAGGAAACACGAACCAAGATTGCCCAGGTGCTGCCCGTTCTTCAACGGGATTCCCCTCAACACACACCCACCCCATTCCCCAACTTGATTGTGGCCTTCGCCCAGAACCTAGAAGCTTAGTGTCAACAATACGGTCCATCCGCGGATTCCGCTATAGCACACGTACATTGCAGACAGGAAGTGTCGAGTCTCTACAAAAGTCCTGTTTATCACCAAAATCCCTCGTTAGCCTTATTCTAGCGCAATGGACATAGAGAGATTCGCCCAGCGGCATCGCATAAGCCCAATTCGTACCTCGAAATTCCCAAAATTAGTGCTCCCCATTTGAGGATGTAGGCGGGTGATGGTCCCGCAAGCTCAATTACGTTTTTGCACAGAGCTATGGGCTAGGTTGTTTCGCAATTGGGTCGCAACCGGCCGTGGGGTTTGCGATGGGCGGATTGGTTAGGATTTTAGTCGTCGTGTTAGGTATAATGAAGTCTCGCGGTATCGCCGAGGGCCTGAAGCTATCACTATAGCAATTGCAACGCGGGCGTTGCCTGATAATGCGCCGAGGGCTGAGAATAGGCGTGCAATCGCCTAGACGCCTGGACTCGAGGGCAAACGAATTATTGGGCCGTCACTGTATGTCGCATTGAGCATCGTCTATTCTGCTGTGCCTCTTTCTTTCCCGTCCCCCTTCGACTTCTAAATTTTAGGATCCTCTTCGAAATACGCGTTCAGATCGTGCTCGATGTTCGGTTTCGTTGGCTCCGCGGTGATAGGTGTGGATAGAAGAAGGTGTTTCTTGCGCAAGAGGTGTAAAGGAGAAAGCTTGGGGGGGTTGGGTGCAGTGGGTGATTTTACTGAGGTGAAGGTACCTAGCTAAGTCGAGATAGGCCCGCCTCCAGTGTGACCTCTACCGGCGGGTAGGCTAGGACTAGCGAAGGAATAGTTTCTGAATGGCCACTCTTTAAATGAGCAGACCCGCTCATGCCTGGAAGAAGACTAGAAACAGCAAGGTACCGATCCTAGTGAATTGTACTAGAGATATGTACCTACTAATATCCACCGACCGGCTACGATCAAGTCAGGAAATCATTTACTAAGTACTAGGTACTAGTACCAGTAGTAATACCGTACCTAGGTAGGCCCAATTGATGTTTCACTATACTTACTTACCTGCCAGTCGCCTGCCGTTTGTGGCCACGAATTAATTTTGCCAAAGTTAAAGAATAAAAAATAAAAAACCCCGGGTGAGGCGGCTAGCTACCTACTAAATGAATGACGATTTTTTCCATATGCAAGGGGATTGACTGATTGGATACTACCATGCAATTTTGTAGTGTAGATGATGAGATCATGCATGATACTACTAAGTAGTAGAAGTGTAGAGTCGAGACTTCGGGTCCTGTGCAGTACTGGGTACGTCCTGACAAGCTTGTTTGCTTTAAAAACGGCACGGTCTCTCTCCCCAAATAGTCTCCCCAAATAGTCCATCTATCTCGTCAGTTTTTGTTTTCGTTCCTTCTTGGCGTCATTCGGCTAGGGTGTCAAGCATGGTCGTAAGGCTGCATCAGCTAAACTATCACTACCCAGGAAGATACGAAACGTGAAACCTACCATCCTCTCTGGCTTAGCTAGACCCTTCAAAACATCTCTTGGTATTACGCAGTCCCTGCTTGTTTCCATCAACGTATGCATAATTCGAAACTTGGTTCGGATGGTGCTGTCTTGGGAAAAATTGAAGACAGATCTCGCTTTCGTGGATTTACAGTGTTTAACTCGGCTACCGTTGCTCTAGACAGAATTTCGAGGTGCATTCAAGCCTGTTATGACCCCACCCCCGAGCAGAACCCGTGGTAAAAGCTTCAGTGGAGTCTAGCCGAGGTGGAGATGACTCGCAGTAAACGCGATCTACTCAGCCTCGACACGCACTACGGTGTCATCAGCCTCCTTTGTTCTACCTACTCTACGAAGTCTACCACTATTTATAGGAGTTATGTGCCCGGCTAACTAATGAGAGTTGAAGAGGGGTAAAAGAAAGGAAAACTACCTGATATATTATAGGGCTGTGGGAGTTTATTTTTGAACACTAACTACCCTCAAGGTTCCAAGGTTCCCAGGTCTTTATATTCAGGTCTCGGAAGAAGAGGCAGCGCCCCGTTCCATAACCTACGGGAGCGGCGGCTAAGAAGGCGAGTTTCAGCCACCGTCCTCATTTGCGACCAGTTAACCCGTCTGAGCATCACGGAATATCAGTACCTACACTACAAAGTTGCATCTTTAGGCTACCATGCATGACAAGCGTTATTTAGCTAACAAATACCCCCAGCTTCTCTTATAGGGCCGGCCGCGAGGTCGACGCTGATTTATTATGAGGCTATTGCACTACTGCACAACTGGGTTGTTTACTACACTGTTTCAAGTATAGAATAGCCGGCATGCTGAGTAACCCACTGCGCTCTAAGTAGGTAGGTACCATATAGGCAAGCAAGCAGGTAGGGTGGCAGAGGGGGCAAGGCTGTTGTAAATATACAGGTAGGTAAGCTGTGGCACGCGACCTTGGTTTTGAATTGGGAGAGAGGAGGCGGCGGTTAGGGTTGAGGTTGCAGGAATGGATTTAGTTGGGCAGGGAGGTTTGTAAAACCTAAATACAAGCGTCTTAGACAGCCATTACGAAAAGTAAATGTTAATGTTGCATACTAGTAACGGCCGGGACTCAGTTAAGTAACGAATCGACCTGGTTGGACCGAGGCAATGGGCTGGGCTGGCTGAATGATCAGCCATCATTGAGCCATGTGATCAGGCAGAAATCAGGGTCTTTAGGAATGTGACTATCTTCTAGTGCCAACAGCGATAGAGGAGGAATCTGGGGATTCTGCTAACGAGGATTCTCAACGATCTACGTGCGAGGTAGTAGTATACTAGACAGTAATAGGACAGACTCTGGCGGTGCTCTGGGGAGATGGCATTCAACCGCCAGAAAGCAGAAAGCATCAGCGGTAATGCGATGACGCAACAGTGTGGAACATCTTGCATCCTTTAGTGTTAAATAGGGAGCACTAAGACTGATCCTGCAGGTAGCCCACAAACCAACGAACCAACAACAACATACCTAACCTTACTAAGTAATTGATCTCGCTCTGAATAACCCCGACAGCAGCAAACTGTTACATTGGGAGGCAAAGAATGAGACATGTTTAGGAGTGTACTTGATATATACTTAACTAAGTAGATGGTTAACCTCGTTACCGCACAATGACAGCGGACCGAGAAACCAAGTCCACAGCCACCAGACGCAGCTTTGGTCTGCAATAGCACTGCTCGGCACACCGACAGAAGCACCGATACAAAAAGGCGGAATAGATCTTTGAATTTAGTGCAGGAGATAGTAGCGTTTACCTACCTAGGTACCTACCTAGTGTGCTGCCTAGTGGAGTGAGGTATGTACACTAGGTAGTCTAGTCTAGGCGGGCAGACTTCAAAAGCCTTGGAGAGTTGCTACGGGGTAGATTATGGGATTGTGGGCTTAAGTAAGTACCTAACCTAGGTAAGTACCCAGCAGATAGGTAGATACCTTTCCAAGGCAGCCATTGCTGCTGTATAGCACCTACACATACACACATACACACGTCGCTACAGGTATATAAGTTACGCAATTCCTATATGAATGAAATACCTGGGTAGAGCGGGATTTAGGTACCTTGAAGTGGAACGTTGTAACTAAAGAAGTTTGCGAGGTAACTTGGGTAGGTAAGTTAGCAGTTAATTCGGGTGGGACAACACTCCCACTGCCACTCCCACTCTCACGTTTGAATACCTACCTAGGTTAGCTAACTCTCAATTTACTGCTCCAAATTCAAAGGAAGATAGGACTTATCGTCTGCGCTCGAGATCATGCGTAGTCAGACCTAGTCTAGGTACTGTCTAGGCATATTGTTGCCAAGAAAATCTATCAGAGTGACAGAGACAGGAGACGAGACAAAGGGAGCCGAAGCGAAAGTCATTACCAAATACGTGCAAGAGATGGGCAATGGCTGATGAAGGGGCCCCACACAGTTTGCGGCCGTGTTACCCGCCCTACCTCCCTAGTTATAGTGGTTGACGGATGTACCTGTCGTCTACAGCCGTACCAGCAAGCCTGCTAATTGATCTCTAAAATCGACGGCTATAGGTGAGGCTTGGGGAAATGTCGAGTAAGGCCGTGTTAGCAGGATTATGGGACACAGAGAAGATTTACTGAGTAATAATGAACCCGTACGTGATATGTAGGTAATAGGAGCTACCACGTCTCTCGTCTCTCCCGGTCTCTCATCATGCCTAGGTTAGGTATCTACAATTCGAACCCTTTGCAACTCGATATTCCTTTTTCTTTTTCTTGTTGTTTTCCCTCCCACCAACTTGACAACATCTTGTAAAAAGTAACCTTTTTTGTCTCACATTACTTGTTCGCTCCCTTTTTGGATTAGGTGGTCTAGTGTCGTTTTTCGCGCCCGTACCTAGAATTCAATTCAGCCATTGGTTCCTAGGCTTCATACCACGTCCATAGATACAGACCTAGCATACGTACCTCGTGCATACCTACTACTACTACTAGAGGCCTAGAACAGTGGCACTCCTGCGTCTGCTGTATGTACACTATTGCGTACTGTGGACAGCCCCGAGTCACAGACGTCCCACCCTCGCTGCATGGTGAAGGTCATCGGGCCAAGTCGACGACAGCTGATTGCTTCTTCTACCAGATACCCAGAATCTCTCTCTCCACTCCTTTGTACATTCCCCCTTGAGCATCATTATCATTGCGGGCGGGCGCTGCTGCTTAACAGCGCCATCCTTTTCAAAATTCCTCCCTCAACTCCCAACCGTCTTCCTTCCAACATCCCCCTCCGTACCCTAGCCTCACGTTCAGATCACGGCCAATCGACGTCATTGCTCGACGACCACCGGCGTCATCTCTCTCACGAGCGTCACTCCGACGACTCTGCCGACTCGGACTCTTGGACCGATACTGGGGACCTCGCAGAACAGTTGGCAGATGAAGAGGATCCCCTCCGCAAGAGTCTTGCCGACACCTCCCTCAACGACGACCTCATCTCAGGTCGTTTGAAGCGTCATCCAAAGCACAACAAACGCGTCCAGTTCAAGCGTTCCGTTGACGAGCACAGATCCTCGCACTCCCGACCCAACTCGGGCCTCATAGACAAGGAGGCTATTCAAATTCCCGACATCTCTGCGCGCCGTATATCCCGAGGAGAGCGTTGTATAGCCGCCATCATGCCGGGCACGGGGGTAAACGGCTTCACGGGGAAGGCCCTCATGTATGTCCGACATGAGCTAAAATATATCGTAAGGCGTATTACTGACCAATCATAGCTACTTTACGAGTATTTTTGTCTCGCTAGGTGTATTTCTTTTCGGATATGACCAGGGCGTCATGTCAGGTATTATCACGTACGTCGTTGGGTTCCAACCTACTCGGCGGAGCTTCAAACACTAACCCAACCAATCAGCGGTTCATACTTCAGAGATTATTTCAACAATCCTTCCAGAGCTGAAATCGGCACGATGGTTGCTATTCTGGAAATTGGAGCTTTCATCTCTTCTCTAATCGTCGGCAGAGTTGGTGACATCATCGGTCGTCGGAAAACCATTCTCTATGGCTCAATGATATTCTTCGTTGGCGGAGCTTTGCAAACCTTGGCTACTAATATGCCGATGATGATGCTCGGCAGAATCATCGCAGGTCTGGGCGTCGGTTCGCTATCGACCATCGTACCCGTCTATCAGTCCGAAATTTCACCTCCTCACAACCGAGGTAAACTTGCTTGCATTGAGTTTTCGGGGAACATCATTGGTTACACTACATCAATTTGGGTGGACTACTTTTGCGGTTACATACAGAGCAACCTGTCCTGGCGCATTCCTCTCCTTATGCAGTGTGTTATGGGTGCTCTCCTAGGTTTGGGAAGCCTGATAATTGTTGAGTCGCCGAGGTAAGCAGCTCTTTTCATCATTTTTTTTCGTCATATTAACTGGTTACGAGGTGGCTACTCGACAACGATCACGATGAAGAGGGAATTGTTGTTATAGCGAACCTCTACGGCGGAGGTGATATTCATAATGCCAAAGCAAGGGATGAGTATCGTGAGATCAAGATGAATGTTCTGCTCCAGCGCATGGAAGGCGAGCGATCTTATAGTGAGATGTTCCGTCGCTACAAGACACGAGTTTTCATTGCTATGTCAGCGCAGGCTCTGGCCCAGCTCAACGGTATCAACGTCATTTCTTATTATGCGCCTTATGTTTTCGAATCGGCTGGTTGGGTTGGTCACGATGCCGTCAAAATGACAGGTATCAACGGCATCACATATCTTCTTTCCACGATCCCCCCCTGGTACATAGTAGATCGATGGGGTCGTCGGGTCATCCTCCTGACCGGCGCAATTGCTATGGCTATATCGCTTTCACTGGTCTCCTATTTCATTCATTTAGACGTAGAGTCTACGCCTACATTGGTTGTTGTTTTCGTTATGGTATACAACGCTGCTTTTGGGTACTCCTGGGGCCCAATTCCATGGCTCTACCCACCTGAGATTCTCCCTCTCAGCATTCGATCAAAAGGAGCCAGTCTATCAACTGCTTCAAATTGGGCGTTCAATTGGCTAGTAGGGGAAATGACTCCCATTCTACAGGAATGGATCGAGTGGCGGCTCTACCTACTTCATGCATTTTTCTGCGTCGTCAGTTTCGTCGTCGGTAAGTACTTTGTGTTAGTCGAAAACTCTTTGGCGTATCCACTAATATGTAACAGTTTACTTCGTGTACCCCGAGACCTGTGGAGTAAGATTAGAAGACATGGACTCGTTATTTGGGGATGCCAGTACCGCTATTGGGACTCCTGGCCTTCGATCCGAAACTGGTTCCCTTGTCCGGGCTGGATCCCCCGTGCCATCCCTCGATCTTCGAGGACGACCACTTGGGTCAGAAAATATTCCCCCGTTAGACATCGATCCACCTGCCGTCAATATCATAGATGGCAAGCCGACACCGCGACTGCGATCCGAAAGCCGCAACTCGCGAGGCCGCGTAGGCGAGTGGTTAAGTAGGATGGTCGGCCAAACTCGAGGTTCAAGTAGTAGCCCGGCAGATGGCGCCAGATATGCGCCGCTGGATCAGCGAGATGACTAAATTGCGTATACATATCTAGTTGCACACACAAAGATGATAGACTTTCTCTCTCTCTCTCTCTCTCTCTCTCTCTCTCCTATTTAGACGGTCGTGGCGTTGCAGGGCCATGAAGATTCCGATTTGGGTTCGGCCTCGTGATTCTTATAAACGGATGGGTTGGGAGTCTCAAAGCGACCAACGCTGGCTCTCGCAGGCAACCTAAATTACCAACTCACCACATTACGCGCGCTGGACCATGTATGACAATTAAGAATGTAACAATCATCACGACGCGGGCTTATTCCCGAGTCACAATCGTTTACGACTACACTACAGTACGGTGGTGGGGGTGGAGGGTCATGTTGGATACTGTATGTAATAGGGGAATTAATGGGAGAGAACCTGGAACTAGCAGCGATACGGCGATCCCCGTAAAAAGGGTTTGGATAATATACCGAGTACCTACTCTACCACTTCTCGATTTAACGGGTATAGAGGGCCTAATACTAGAGATGTACACGTTTACCTAACACTACAATATATTATTTCTCGATTCGTAAAACTAACAAGTATCCTTTTGTGTTAGTTGTGTCTCAAGCTCAAGGTTTGAGCTTGATCATGGAATGTAATACATTGTACTTGGCCAAGTGGCCTTTACCAAAACCCTCCGCCGGATAACCGTAGTAGGTAAGTACCTAGGTAAATTAGCTGTCGTCACTAGGTAAGTATCGCAAAGTCGAATATGTATCAATAAACGCAATATCTGCAAAGTACATAAATCCATTAACCCTCTCGTTATCATTGTATCAATTCAATTATGCGATTCTACCGGCAACCCATTTCTCAAGTTGCAGACCCGCTTTGACATTACATGTGTATAAATGAATGTCCAAAATTAGGTTGTACCAATGTACCCTAGGCCTAGACAAATAATCTCTAGCCTATCTCTCAGCCAGGTACTCCTGCTCCTATTTCATCATTCGACATCTGTCGACAACTTAGATCATTTCTCCTTGTTATTTTGTTTCTCGGGGAGATAGTAATGATCAGTCTACGATCTATCCAAGATCCTTTACTTCTATTCACTTCGTCTCACACTCGTTACCTATAACTTTTTTCCCGACGCCTTCTTCCAGACCAATATAGTTCCTTGATTCCCCTTCTACACCCGGGCGACCGTTTTCTAATTACTCCGACATCCGACAAGAAACCGAATGGCGGACAAAAACGCCGCTGTCGCCTCTGGCGCCGACCTAAGCGGCGATGTCGCTCGTCGTCGAAATTTACCTAGCGCGACAGCCCCCGGGGCCGCGACAGCCCAGCCCCAACCGGACGAGCAAAAGATACACAGAGCGAAGAAAGTGAGTAGAGGGGAATAGATATCTATACGCGTTATTCGCTAACATATCTTCCTCAGAGCCCTTCCGTGCTTGAAATTCTCGACGAATGGGAATTTCTCATTGCTCCCTTGATCTTCACGGCTTTCGCCGTCTTCACGCGCTTGTGGAAGATTGGCCTCAGCCCTATTGTCACTTGGGATGTAAGTTTCGGTTCCTGTTCCTGGTTCTGCGATTTTATGCTATAGATGGTTACTGACGGCATCGTACAGGAAGCCCAGTACGCCCTCCCACAGACGCCTGCCAACTCCCATTTTAAGGCTAACAAGAAGCTAGCTTTGGTAAATTCGGATCGCACTACATTAAACGTGAACTTTTCTTCGATGTGTTAGTCAAACTCCTGCCCGGGTTTGAATCGAAATGTCCGCTAATAGCGTGTCAGCCATCCTCCACTAGGCAAGATCCTTGTTGGTCTCTCAGGTGTGTTGGCAGGGTACAATGGGTCCTTCGAGTTTAAATCCGGCGAGACGTACCCCGAGGAGCTCAACTATACTTTCATGCGAGCTTTCAACGCCTTTTGGGGGATACTATGCGTGCCCTTGGCTTATTTCACAGCCAGAGAGTTAAACCTCAAGCGTCCCGCTGTTTGGCTGGTCACGCTCATGGTCCTTTGCGAAAACTCCTACACAACTATCAGCCGCTTCATCCTTCTCGATTCTATGTTGTTGTTCGGTACCGTTGCCACAGTCTTCTGCTGGTCCAAGTTTCACGGTCAACAGAAGTACAGCTTCGAGCCTGAGTGGTTCTTCTGGCTGTTCATGACTGGGCTGAGCTTGGGCTTTGTCTGCAGCATCAAGCTAGTTGGGCTTTTCGTGACTGCAATGGTTGGTCTATACACTATTGAAGATTTGTGGAACAAGTTCGGAAATACTAGGGTGTCCTATCCTGTCCTCGCCGCCCATTTAAGCGCCCGTATCGTCGGTCTCATCGTCATACCCTTCTTGGTGTATTTATTCTCTTTTGCCCTCCATTTCGCCATCTTAACGAGGAGTGGGCCTGGCGACGCTCAGATGAGTTCATTATTCCAAGCGAACCTTCAGGGTAGCGAGATCGGCCGCAATTCACCCCTAGAAGTGGCTTGGGGCTCTAAAGTGACAATCAAGAACATGGGCTATGGTGGAGGTCTCCTTCACAGTCATGTCCAGAGTATGTATTTCCGTCGCAGAACTAAGAAAGCTTACTAACCCCTAGTTAGCTTATCCCGAGGGTTCCACGCAACAACAAGTTACATGCTACCACCATAAAGATGCCAACAATGAATGGTGGTTTTACCCTAACCGTTCAGTAGCTAGTTGGACTCCCGACTCTGAACCCCATTTCATCAGCAACGGCGATACCGTTCGGTTGATTCACACGCAGACCGGCCGCAACCTTCATAGCCACGATATCTCAGCTCCAGTTACTAAGAGCCAGAAGGAGGTTTCTTGTTACGGAAACCTGACAATCGGTGACGACAAGGATCATTGGAAGGTCGAAATAGTCAAGGATGTAGCGTCGCGTGACAAGAGCAAGCTTCGAACCTTAACTACAGCTTTTCGATTAAAGAATGCTGTGATGGGATGCTACCTTCGAGCCGCCAACGTGAACCTCCCGCAGTGGGGGTTCAAGCAGATTGAAGTGACTTGTGACAAGAAAAACAATCCCAAGGACACCTTCACTCATTGGAATGTGGAAGCCCATACAAACGACAAGCGTAAGTAGCCGGAAATTAGCGAAGGACCGATTGACTAACTACTTCTATAGTTCCTCCTGGAGATCCCGGCAAGTACAAGTCGCCATTTTTCCACGACTTTATTCACCTGAACGTGGCCATGATGACATCTAATAATGCACTTGTCCCAGACCCTGACAAGCAAGATGACCTTGCATCGCAATGGTGGCAATGGCCAGTCCTCAATGTTGGTCTACGCATGTGTGGCTGGGACGATAAGATCGTCAAGTACTTCCTTCTTGGTAACCCATTCGTCTACTGGGTGTCAACCGTTTCTCTGGGTTTAGTCGGCTTAGTCACTGTTTGGTACATTCTTAGATGGCAGAGAGGTTTCAAGGATCTCTCCCAAGCTGAGGTCGACCAGATTCATTACTCTGGCCTGTACCCTGTTTTGGGGTGGTTCCTTCATTACCTCCCATTTGTCGTCATGGCTCGTGTGACCTACGTACACCATTACTACCCTGCGCTTTATTTCGCTATTCTCTCATTAGGCTTCCTCGTCGACTTTACATTGAGAAAACAACAAAAGGTGATACAGTGGAGCATATATAGTGTCTTGTATGCTATCATCATCGGTCTCTACATCTACTTCATCCCCATCTGCTGGGGTATGACCGGCAGCAACCAGAAGTATAAATACATGAAGTGGTTCGATACTTGGAGAATCTCCGACTAGAGCGCACCCATGTATATCGGATCGGTAATAGGCGGTGGGGATTTCGAACGGTCTCATCGATCTTATTTGGGGGGGAGGGGGGGACACAGGACACATCTGTCTGGTTGTACCCGTGGTTTACCACATGCTAGGAAGTTGTAAGCTGGCGGTATCATGTAACGGTCTGCTAGGAAATTGCCAGACGAAAATAACGAAGAAAAGAGGGAGAGAAAGATGTGTTTTGACGTACATTTCTCTCCCATCGCTCCTCTTGCCCTGATATATTAATGTATTACCGATGTAACAACGACACTTGATTAAACTGGGCTTGAATTTCTCTTACACTTGGTCTTCGCACGGAATAGGCAAGAGGAAGGGGAAAGGGTATGCAGGAGTTTCGGAAAGAAGGGGGGTTAACGTCAACAGGAGCATCATTGCTAAAATTATCATCTCCAGATGAGCCTTTTCTTTTCGTTGTGACATTGCAAAAGAATGGGAATAAAACAAAGTAAGCCGACCAAACCGGGTGTCGGGGGAGGGATTCCTAGGTGATGAATTACCCATTTCAAATACTTGTTGCTTAACCAGTTAGTCAATTAGTCGTATTATGGCTCTTCTAATACGCGTCTTTATTACAGTTATCGTTACCTACTCCATACTAGCCTTAGTGTTTTTGTTTTGCTTTCTCATGCGCCGGTAAATCAATTCTAGTGTTTACTTGTCTTTTATTGCCATTTTCTCGGAATAAGAGCACAGCTAGATCACGAGTCCACGTACGGGGTTGAGGCGTGTATACAGTCTTATCATCAGTTTGCTCCTTCATTCTTATGGCCTCCTTCTTTTCTCGTTTGCTGGGTGCTTGGTGCTAGTAGACATTATTACTTAGGGTATCATGACCAAATACGTGTCGTGTCCTATATTTCCCCCTCTCCCTCTCTCTCCCTCTCCTTCTTCCTGTGTCCGTCTGTGTGGTATTATATATACAATGCTGAGAGCTCAGAACCTTTCTAGCCTGGACCAACCCATGGTGGTCAGCAGAGGTAATAGGATTAATTACCCAGGTTGTCATCTCTCATATTAAATTAGATAGATATGCCCTCTTCTACTAGATATTTTTTATGTCTTTTTCAAGCCTTAACAGCATCCTGTAATCGAGGACCCCTTCCCATCGTTGGCAGAGAGCTTAATACCTCGCGTGACAGCTGTGCCGGGTCCGGGCCCCTTCACGCCGGACCGACGATCATTAAGGTCATATTTGCCGGCATTGATGTTTTCAAAGATACGCTCAGCAACACGCATGAACGCCGCCTCGACGTTCTCACCGCTCTTGGCGCTTGTCTCGACATACTGCAGCACACCGTTCTTTTGCGCCCACTCCTGGGCCTCGGCAAATGTCACCTCACGTTTGTCGCTATTGTTATCGACACTATCGTCAGAAGTAGTCTCTGATTGTACACAGTCCAGCTTGTTGCCCACAAGAATCACGACGATGTCAGGCTCGGCGATCGCGCGCAGGTCATTTAGCCAATCGGTTGCGTGGACAAAGGTCGCTCGTCGTGTGATATCGAATACAAGAAGGGCGCCAGATGCGCCTCGGAAATAACTTCGTGTGACAGATTTACTTTAACCATGAACGTTAGCTGACGCTGTCAATGTGAAAATCGAATGTCGGAGCCGGCGGCTTGCACGGTTCACCAAATGATGGGTGGGAAATCACGGTTCTGAGATAACCATGATACATAGCCTTTACGGGCTACTTACTATATCTCTTGCCCCGCTGTGTCCCAGAGGCTGAGTTTCATATGCTTTTGTTCTTCGGAGGTGGTCGTCTTGCCATCAGTCTGGGCATTCGATATTGCCGACAGAGTATCTTTGGGTTCGAATGAGGAGGAATGAGAATTCGTCGTTATCTTGGAATGTGGTGGTCCAACGGGTACGATCCGTGAGCCGAACTCAACGCCGATAGTCACGTCATGTTGGGGGCTAAATCGCCCCTCGCATAACCGAATCGTAAGAGACGACTTGCCGCATCCTGAATCTCCGATACAGACGAGCTTGGCTATATAGTTCCATGGCGGGGAAGACATGGTCGCTGGTTGGGGGCGGGGAACAAAATGGGTTTCGAGCTTGGGATCGAGAGAAAGGCGAAAAGAGTTGGACAGAAGAGCTCCGACGCCGCCCATCCAAAGGGATAACTAAGGAGTATAATACAAATCACCAGACTCGGTACTCCCACTGGAGGGGTGACAGTTAAGCGGATGAGAGGAGCTCTAGTCAAGATTAAGGCGATCCCGCCAGCTACGTAGCACGATAGCTACACGGTTCCGGCTAAAGCTCAGTCGATGAAGGCAATTCCCAGCCCAACACGTGATATCCGCTGCAGACAAAGACAAGCCAAGGAGTCCAGATCATCAAAAGGCCGAGAAGCTGATTTATCGGCAGTGTCCCGTAGCAAAGTGGTTCATTCAAAGGGAGAGACGGAGAGCAAAGTCGGACCCGGGAGAGTTTGTCCACGGTACGTTGTAAAGCTAAAAGATGATGATGGTGGTGGTGGTGATGGCGGTGGTATTGGTGGCGGCGGCAGGTTAAGTACATTGTAGTTAACCTACCTACCTTATCTACTATATAAGTCAATTTACCTACCTAGCAGGTAGCTTAGCATAGGTAGCGTTCAGTGTTCCAAACTTAGGTACCTATCCCACACCTCTGCAGCTCTGTGGCTCCCCAAGTTGAATTGAATGGTCCACTGTACATACCTACCTGTAAGTTCTCGGGTCTTGCCACGCTATACCTACCTAGATCGTAATACAAATGTTACGTAAGATGATGCTTTCAACCTAGGCCTGCCCGAACATAGGTAGTCCCCAATTTTCATAAGCCAAATCGTAGAGTTAGGCTTGCATAATTTCAACCATATTGTCATTCCAAGGTACATGTAGGTATTTAGATTACCTCTCGGTAGACAGGTACCTCCTAGTAGTTCTACCTAATTAAGTACCCAAGTACACCTAGTTAATACTACCTAGGTATAGTTACAAACGGATTTAGGTACCTTGCATTGATATGTTGCTTAGCTCCATTCCCGCCGGGGTCTAGAGACCGGGCCGGCCTCCTCACAGTACTAGTATACCACTGGTTTATATCCCCTTTAAGGCTCGAAGATAGTATGCCTAACGCAATATTTCCCATGGCCGTAGATCGGTTTTTTTTTCCCCTCTCTGTAAGACAACTTCAACGACGTTTGAGCCCATCATATGAGATCATGGTGTGTTACTATCCACAGTTGTACCAGTACCAGTCCTCTATACCGTGAGACCACCAGGAAACACCACATACACAACAGCCGAGACCAAAATATGGTAAACAGTTAGTTGCACCAGGCCCAAGTATAATTATGAGATTAGGTATAAGAGCTGTTATTGTAGAAGGGTTTTTTGATGGATATAGTTTATTTCCGCAATATATGACTATGAATAATCCTAATCCTTTAGACCCGGGTCAATCAAGTTCAAGTCAACCCTCTCAAGGAAATCAACCTCCTCAATCTGCTAATCAAAATAGGAATCATCCACGGTATCATATATAATATATTTCCGTCTCCTCGGGAAATTCCCCGGTATAACGTCGACCCATAGGCCAGCGTACGTCGTATTTCCATCTCTTCTTTGTGCCCGTACGTAGACACCGAAATCCTAAGGCTATCTAGGCAGCCTACCTATTCATTCAGGTCTTCGAGTCTTAGTCAGATATTTATATACCATAAACTTCATGAGAATACGGTGTGTGTCGAACAGAAGTTCTGTAAGGACAGTGAATCAGAATCGACGAAGTTACCACCAGCCAGGGCAAAATGCCGTATTGCGCGAATCGCTCCGAACAAGTTACCATTCAGCACAGCTCGGTTATTCGAGAATATATACAGCATACGCCAAGGCCATATACTCTGCGTAAGGGAATCTCTTTACGATAGTAGCGCATTTGCAGCCCGTGCGTTAGCTCAATGGGTACCGAACGTGATCGTGATCTGAGAATAGCTATCGCTCGCCATAGCGTCACTCACACTCAGTAAAAATGACATTCCAGGTTTAAGGGGTAGCATCGCCGTCGTAACAGGTAAATCGAAGTGCCTTGGGAGCCCGACTTCTCAGAAGCACCATAATTAATCGTGTCACATCTCCAAGAGCACCAGCGGGGATTAGAGTAATGCAAGACCGACGAGTAGGGGAGTACAAAGATTTTGAGGCGGATATCTGGAAGATTAGACGCCAGAACCGCCGTAGTATCTACGTGCTGGGAGATACTTATGAGGATCTTGAGGAGGGCGTTTCTGATCTGTAGCCGTCCTAGTTTGGCAAGGAAAAATTACCGGTTACCGAGATTTCAGTAGGCAAAGACCGATATCAGACAAAGGATTCAGCAAACGAGTCCCTAAATCAAGCTGTTGTTCGACACGTCGCTAAAGCTGTAGGCATGTAGTAAGGATTCCAGGTAGTGGTGGGGATATCCCAGTAATTAGTTGGTTGATTGATTAGCCAGTTCCGTTACGAAGTTTACGAGCTTCGAGATCCTTCCTATAAAGGACACCACATTTACCACTTTGCTATGCGCAGTCAGCATTGCGTAGCTAAAATATTAGACTGCATACAAGGCAGTTCGAAGCATAGGGTCGGCATCTCTTGATGACTGGCGACTTCTGTTTAGAGTAAACAACTCACAAGCACTGCCCGTAACACCACCTCATGGTATATCGGCTGCCGGTCATCGAGCGCGAACAAAAGGTCAAGTTGGCGGTGTGCCATCGATTATGGCTCAAAATATTTCCGGTATTCTTCCAGGATGAATTCAGAATGAATAGTCGTGAGATCACTATACCTAAGGCAGTAATCGCGTGTATATTAGTTGGCCCCATCCCCATCCCTTCTCTATGCTGGTATTAGGGTACCTACCTAGGTAGATACCTCCCCTTGTCGGCGACTTAATTTGTAAGCAGATTCTCCGTATATGGGCCCTCAGCTGAACGAGGCCTTTCTACCTAAGTACCTACAAGTCATATACGTTTCAATTCTTCATTTACTCGAAAGATAGGGGTGGTAGTCGACACATTACTAATTTGGCCTTTTGGTGTTGCGATCGAATGTTGCTCGGTGTGACGGACCATGATCTGTTCCGTAACCGGCCGGACATTTACAGCAGGCTATCTGGGTAATATCGCATTAAAAACCTAGGTTTAGGGGTGTCAATGCCGTAATCAGCACTAGCCAACAATCAACCTTCAATTTTCAACCAACCCGCCGTCTCTCTTCTGGTGATATCAATGGACGCGCATTGTACACCATCAAGCGGAGTTACCGCCACTGCGCCGACGAGCTCACACGAGTTTGTCAAACTGCGCCAGTCGTGCGATCAGTGTCAGAACATCAAAGTCCGATGTAGCCGCGACAAGCCCTGTAAGCGATGTACGCGGAGACGGCTTGAGTGCGTTTACAGTCCCGTAAGACGCATCGGGAGACCTAGAAAACAACTCAACGACTATACAGTGTCTAGTGGCGATGATGACCACGACGATGGGGAAAATCGTACCGACGAGTCCGGGAACGGGGCAGCCGCTTTACTATCGCCAAGTAGTCAGTATCGTAGCCAGCCTACACCTACATAAATTCTCCGAGTTTGACTGATTATCTCAGATTGTACAAAGCAGGGGACTTCAACCGTTGCAGCTAGTCACCATGATACGAGAATCCGTCATGCCAATTCTCGTGTTCCTGGCGTTCGCACGGGAGCATCTACCTGTCCATCACTAGCGACCCAATGCCGATCGGGTGAACATCTAACTCTTACCCCAGACAGCAACGACGCACTGTTTCGTTCGGTGGTTGATACATGGGTATTGTCGGACCACCAAATCTCGGCTTCAAGTCACATAGCATCTCGTACGCAGACTGCTACAACAAATGCCGGTCCATCATCTCATCGAGGGGCCATTTCAGCTACTGTAGCATCGTCGTACTGCCTCGAGAACCAAGATCAGTCAGACTGCTACGAAGCAGTTCTCACGCAAACAGTTAGGCTCGGGCAGGCGCTCGCACGGACGGCATCACCGACTCCAATCGACCTGGTACTTGAAACCGAACACGACTTCAATGCTCTTTACCATCGTTTGTTTACATGCACAGGCCACATCATATCCCTTTCTCCCGCGGCTAGTGACTCTCAATCACCATTTCCGCCTCAAATGCCCAAATATAGCGTCACGTGTCTCGCATCAGAACGACCCGTTCTCTTAGGACTATCTTTGCTCGCAGAACGGGTGGTTGGCATGCTCGAGGATATGTTTCGACTAGCTGCTCGGGCGGCGCAAACTGCAGACAAAGCGAGCGACTTCGTATGGGCCGGGACCCCGGAGACTTCGAGCTTGTCGGCGCGCCGCATACATCGCTCTCTTCGAAACATGATGGCTAGGCCATGCGCATCGGTAGACGTAGAATCGTACCGTTCATTGCGCGTTGATGATTTTGATGTTCAAGGTCAGGCTAAATCCGACGCGATGGGGCGCATTCTCAAACTACGGGCGCAGAGGGTCTTTGAGGCATTAGATGGCGCTAGGCGAGCGGAACCACGTACAAAGCAAGGTAGGGAACAATCGCCGGGTGGCCCTCTTGACTGGGGTGGCAGTGGGACGGTATTTGAGGAAATCACGAGGACGCTGCTGGACGACCTTATACGACGGATGGAGTCTCTGCTGGGAGCATTGGTTCTATTGTAGTAGATAGAATAAATGGCACAAGAAGCATGAAATCTAGCTACATTAAGTGTTCTATTACCACCTAGGTTGCATGAGAGGCGAGCAAGAGCCAGCAATCGCCATCGTCGTCGTCGTCATTATCGCAGATGCACGTTGCATGAGATGCGGTACGCAAGAGTTAAATTAATCATTCAGTTAGTGGGTTGGCACCATCTGATTCACGATACCCAGAAGTCTAAATAGCCGTGTAACGAGCCCTTTGATGGCTCTACCGCGCAGCGGGGACTCGGCTTCGTCGCGACTCGTCAGCGCGGCCTCCTCCTCGATATCCTGCAGCATGGTTGTGAGGCGGATGATAGAGTGCTTTACAGATTCCTGTATGACAATGATCCGTTCTAAGGACTCCAGCTCCAGCCTGCCAATAGAAACCCTGGGCTTGGCACTCTGGTCATGGACCTGTGGATATTGCAGCGACTGCTCCGGACGGCGCCGCGTTATTAAGTCGACGGCTATCTCGTGATCACGCAGGACTAGTCCGATAACGTCGATCAGTGAGCATAGGACCCCGAAGCTCATATGCGACTCAGCGTTCGGGCAGCCATTCAAATCTCCCCAGTGCTGAACCAAACTATGCGCCAGTTTCAACGTGGCGGGTAATGAAGCCTGGGACATAAGATTGGGGGTTGAGGTTTCTGGTGTCGCCGCCGTTAAAAGTGACAACGACGACGTAGAGGGCGTATAGAGTTGGCCTGGGCTGTGCGAGCAGAGACTGGCTATTCGCAGGGTCTCGGACCCGCAGGCACAGTCATAGGGTGTTGACGAGATATTCTGTTGCGATGGATTTGCGCTCGAGACAGCGTGGGCGTGGAAGTTGGGGCTCGTCATGAAGATGGTGTTTGGTGCTTCGACTTGTACAGCATAGCATTACACCATGCGTCGCGAAGTAGCTTCTACCTATACGTGATTAAGACGATCAGACATTTCTATACGCCTTATACGTAGTACCTATCCGACTAATGAGAAATTCTGCAAGACAGTGGCGTAACGAATGATGCTTGTGTACAGTCCCCAGTCATGGACGTAGGCCGTGGCTTGCAGGGTCCTTGGTCATTGCTTGGTGTCGGGTCTTACTTTTTTGGGGTGCCTTTTATCGGGTACTTTTATGTCGGGCCCTTTTCGCCGGGCAGTTTGATCATCGCCGGGTTCTTATTGCAAGCACACCTTCTACATCGTAAGTGCCTGGGTACCTACGTTCTGGCCTGCTTAGAAATATATAGGTACATAATTAACATATTTACCTACCTAGTAGGTGGTACATCATCTACCTAGGTACTATTCAGGTCATCGAATCTATGTTGTCGGGTCCTTTCCTCAGCTTAAACGCAAATAGGGGAGGAATTCACCCGAAATAAACCTGACGAAGTCCCCATGCACGGGCATTGATGAGCAAGAGGTAATACCTCAGAAAAGCATAAGAATGGTTGATTTGGTATTTCTTGGGCAGCCAGTCCATGGCTCGCTCTATAACCCGACGTTGAATACGTGAACTTGGAATTTCTATAGGTCTATTGTAGACGCCAGAGGGTGTGCGAAACGAAAGAGTCAATATCCAGATACCATACAACACTTATAAGCTGCTAGGGCGGATTGAACTTTATCAATCGAGTAAGCAACTAATAAACCCGGCGTCGTTCAATAGTACTAAACCCATTTATGGTCTACAATTAGGATGGCTACCGAAACACCTTCATCAACAACCTCGGACAAGGTTGATGAGGTGCTAGAAACCTCACCATCCGAGGAATCCAGACCTTCAAACGAGATTATGTACCCTTCCGCCTGGCGACAAGCTGCTATCGTCACCGGCCTGCTTCTCGGTATCTTTCTTGTACGTCATTTCACCTTTCAAGGGAACCCCCCCCCCCCCCCCCCCCAAAATGACGATATCATCTAACGCTTCCTCCCTCTAGGCTGGTCTTGACGTCGTAGGTATCCCAGAGACTGCGGTTGGGGGAACTAGGCCCTTTGAGTTCTGCTCTAATGCAAGTATTAATAGAGTATCATCTCGACCGCTATCCCTGCAATCACAAATGAATTCAATTCATTGTCGGAAGCTGGCTGGTATGGTTCGGCCTTTTTCCTTGCCTACGCGGCTTTCCAGTCGCTCTGGGGCAAAGCCTACAAGTACTTCGACACAAAATACGTCTTCTTAGCATCCATGGCCGTATTCGAGATTGGATGTTTAATCGGCGGAGTGTCACCAAATAGCGCAGCTTTGATCGTTGGCCGCGTCATACAGGGCGGTGGCGCGGCGGGCATCCTTCTCGGCTGTTATTCAATCCCCAACTTCATCAGTCCACCCGAGAGAGTGCCCGCTATCATTGGCATGATTGGTACCATCTTCAGCATCGCCAGCGTCATTGGCCCTGTTATCGGTGGTGTTTTCACGTCGGGGGTAGGCTGGCGGTGGTGTTTTTATGGTCAGTATCTGGATTCCGTTTCTGTATGTTTGGCCAACCTAATGCCCAACTCTCGAATAGTAAATTTACCGATCGGCGGCGTCCCCATCATTTTCATCATTCTCTTCTTCAAGACACCACCCCAATCCAAGATGTCATCCAAAGCAACCGCCAAGGAAATTGCCCTCAGCTTTGACCCTCTCGGAATTATCCTCTTCGTCGGTGCCCTGATCAGCTATGTCCTCGCAGCGACTTGGGGTGGTACAGAGAAGGCATGGGATTCGTCCACTGTGATCGGATTGCTTGTTGGATGGATAGTGCTCACTATCCTCTTTGTCATCAACGAGCTCTGGCAAGGTGAACGAGCTTTGGTAGTGGCACGAGTGATGAAAATGAGAGACATGTGGGTAAACTGCATATACCTCTTCTTGTAAGTCGTCGCCTCAACCTCACGCAAAGACGCATATAGTTTCATGGGCTCATTTTCCGTCGGCAGCTTTTATGGACCTTACTTCGCGATAGTGTACAACCTTCCATCCTACTTTCAAGCTATATCTGGTCTTTCGCCGAGGGATAGTGGAATCCGGACAATTCCTATCATCGGCGCGACCTGTAAGTTGTGGCCCCGTGACAGCTTTTCAAGCTTGAGTACTGAGTACTAGATAGCCGTATTCAGTTTCGTCGCCTCACTTGCAATTGGAAAATATGGCAAATATACCTTATTCGAGATCGTTGGTGCCGCCATATCAGCTATTGCCGGTGGCCTCATTTACACTCTTGACATCGATACTAGTCTAGACAAGCAAGTTGGGTACCAGATCTTACTAGGCCTTGGTATCGGGATGGTTGTCCAGATTCCACCGATTGTCGCAGGTGTCGTCAATACAAACGCGGATAAAGCAGTTGGTTTGGCAGCAGTACTTGGTAAGACTACCTACCACCTGGCATCCATTCACCTTGTTTGCAGTTTTACATAGGCCCGGTGAAACGTTAGCTGATCAAATTTTGTTGCACCTTATAGTCACTCAATTTTACTCTGCGTCACTCACCATCACTGCCTCGTCTGCAATCACAAACAATTTACTGATCCAGAAAGTACCGATCTACGCACCAAATATTACATCGGCGGAAGTACTAGCTATTGGGCCATATGACCTCGAAGCTCGCTTCAGTGGCGATACTCTACATGGAATCAGACGAGCATACATTGATGGCCTTCGTGGCGCCTGGGCTTTTAGTGTGGCTCTATGGGGTGTGGCTTTCCTGTGTGCGTTTCTTTCTAAATGGCCCGGCCACATGAACCCCCCTGTGGAAGAAGCAGAGGCCAAAAGCGACGGTGAGAAAGAAAGGGCTATACTACCTGAAGCAGCGTAGATAGTGATGTTGTGCATCATCTGAGGTGCTTCTTTACAACGCAATGTGGAAGAAAACCTATCTATAAACTGTTTTGGGGTCTTGGACGCAACGCTCCATGAATTTCTTGGCTCTGGTACTTCCTTATACATAGCCGACCCCTGTATTGCTTTTGTCTAGAAATTATATAGATTCATCTACCGCCAGAGTGTTTGCTCTACGTTCTAGGTAGTTTTAACCGTTATTACTATACATTATAATAAACGATATTATCGCGAAGTAGGACGCTTTTAAGCTCAGGTAGAAAGTAAACATTTAGATAATCTACCGCAATGCGCGAGCGAGTAGAATATGCGCTGGGGCGAGCTTGTGAACGGCGTTTAGCAAACCCTTCGAGGACATGAATATCTTCATCCACGAAACCCACAAAATCACCACTTTGCAATTTTACTCCTGCCGTTGCTTGTTGAATCGTGGGGGGCTTAAAAGGACTTGATTCTGACATTTCAACTAGACCTTCGCAAATGATGTATCAGTGCACTTCTCCATCAAATGAATTTCATCACATTTCCCTGGATGCATAGTTGTTCCTTAGGCTTAGCAAATGGGCAGGCGATCTGACTGTACATCTTAGCTTCGAGCCCGGTCAAGCCCTCTACTAAACCGTCGTTACGCGGCATAACGTATATGAGCATTATCGGCTAAGGCTCACATTCTAGTCGGGCGGGGTTGTGGTTCATCGAGCAGTGGCTGATTGAGAACTGTAAATTTCAATCAATAGACACCTGGTTGACACCCTAGATAACTCAACCACTCTAGTTATGGTTCGAACCACGGTGACGATAAGGCACGTAGGCAAACACACATTACCGATAAGTTCTCTATGGCGATTTAATCTTCCCATATGGCTAAGGATACGGCCCCTTATTCAAGCACCGCGTACTGGCGTCTAGCCTAAGCGTATTCTACCTCCCTCTTACTAAAAGAATCATTAAAGGATTGATGATTTCTACCGCCAGGACCAGGGGTTCACAACCCTTGAGGCCCGCAAGAATTTTGAGAGTGAAGGCTACGTTCATGCCATACGCAAATCTCAGAATGGCCGCATTATTGTTACGTGTCGGCTAGTCACTCATCTTTTCCTCGTGGGCAACGTTTAAGAACGTCTGTCCTAGAGGAGGAGAGGCCATGAAATGAGAGAATGTTTACTTTCTTTCGCGGGCAGACCCAGCTAGAACGCGTACAGCAGCTGAACAGATAGATGTTGTATGACTCGTGGGAGGCACTTCGAGCTTGCGACCGCGAGCTGGCTGATGGTATGCTCTGGCTAGTATACGCCTTCATGCTGTCTTGGAATGACCTAAGACATCTCCAGGGATGAGATTCGGCGGGTATATTGCATATTGAGAAAACGTCGGCAAAGGGTTGGGGTTGACCGAGGACAGCGCCTTGATTAAGGATGCTGGCAAAATAGCTGTGAACTGCCCGTCTTGAAATACGAACCAAGTAGTAGAATATATTCATGTGAGTGTTTGGGTATTAAACCCTCCCGTGTAATGAAAGCCGACGCAAGTGAGCCCTTCAGAGTGTATCATTGACCGATCCTGATGTCCTCGGATGGATTTGTGTCAGAGCAAAGCTGTTCTGACCCGAAGATGGCAACCTATGCGAAGATAGGGTGAATCCACGGAGTCTTAAGTGCATTGACATATTTCGCAAATGGACTGATAGACATGTGGGTTCAGTCGAGGCTTGAATGGGGGATGTGAGCGGAGGTGGATATTTGATATGGTTTTCTGCTGATAAATATCGTGAGGTTACTGGATTATAAAGCCATGGCCATGTCATAGCGTACATGTGCACCCCGGCTTTTTTTTTTATCTTCACGATCCTATGTCGCCGGCCCGCACTGCAAAAGTGATAACCTTTAATTCAGCACCAGAGCTACCTTTAAATCGAACAGGTGATAATAACCTAATAGCCTGAGAGCTAGTTACCTGCGGGTTGGGATATTCTTATCACGAGTTGCAGGTTGTGCCCATTTCTCCGTCTCGATCTCTTGATCTCGTGGGGACAAGCAAGGCATTTATTTAGTTCCTTAACCTCTTTGGTGTAATCATGTTATAGGGATCTGGAGACAGTAAATAATAGAGTACTAGTGGCTGGAGACCCACTGTATATACTATGTACTCCCTACCTACCTACCGAGCACCTAAGTGGGCACCTACCTATCTGCCTAGGTAGGTACTTAGAGGTAGTATGTACGTAGTATATACGGGACCTACTGTGGTACTGTCCCTATCAGTGGATCTCACGGATGACCTCACAGTTCACTCGTGACCCTGCCTGACGAGAGAAAATGGGACGGGGGCTGTCAACTTCACACTACTTAGTACATACCTACCTGGTAGGTAGTATCTTGTCAAAGAACTTATCATCTTTCTAATAAGTCCCATGCCCCTATACAGATAAAAACACTCAAGTCACATGTTTCCACGTTTCTATTATTTGACGTATTTGAAAGTGCTTGTAGGTAAGTAACATGCTATGGGCTGCGCACTACCTCGGTCATGTTGGGCTAGACCTTTGTCTTGTGTGGAGGGCCGTCTTGGTACATCCGGCATAATGCTGCAGGGTCCCAATTAGTGGGCATTAGGTGCCTAATCTGTGCTTTCGACGCTTTCTGTTAACAGATTAAAGATTACAAGAGGTATAGAGATAAAACCTATCTATACCTCGCTGCCTGTCACCTGGGCAGGAGGATTGATCCATTTCAGTCGGTACCAGTCGGTACAAGTTGGGTCAAATGGGTGCCCGACTTTGTGCTCTCTGTCCGTTTGTGCCTATCTACATTACTGTAGCAGTGTAGTTGTATTCGACCTTGGCCGCTTCCGCTTCCGCTTCCGCTTCCGCTTCCCCTTCCGCTTCCGTACTACCTCCCTTGCGCTATGAGTAACTGACTACCCGACTACCCACTATGTAAGATGTAAGTAGATCAGGAGGTAGGTACCTATAGTAGGTAGGTAGTGGGTGCGTACTTAGGTAGGTATGTTTGTGCTATACACTTATACACTCCCTGCCCGGGTAACCTACCTAACTTATACACAGCAGGTACCTAAGTATAATTAATACCTAGCTAGGTACCTAATTCATGCCTGCATGTGAGCAAACAAGCTGCCTGCCTTGTTGCATCATTTATCGCTGCACTGCAAGTCATCGTGTTTCCTATGAATAACTGACCGACTCTCCAAACAAACATTCTTCTCCGGCTCTACAACAGTTTAGGCTGCTTCATTCTTTGTTGGCTTGCATTCAAGTTATTCCCAACACAATAAAGACGCAATTTACAATACCCGGTCGCATACATAGCTCCAACAAGCTAGTCGTTGTTTTTATTGTCATTGACTAAAGCCGCAATAAGCCTTCCCCATCCCATGGTCCGGGTTGATGGTCGGCTTCCACTGCTGGACATCACCAACCACCCCAGCGCAGATTGACCGAACTGACCGACCGACGATCGATCGCACGTATCGTCTGCCTACTTCCGGCCTAACTCCTTCACTCTCTTGATCCTTCCCCCCAGTATCTGCTGGAGTCTTCCTCCTCCAGCGTTAACACAGCAAAAACATGTTTTCTGAATGTGAGTGCCCAGGCAACTTTGTCCAACCTGCTCATGTGCCCCGTTGAGCCTAATTTTTGGTTTGTACAGATGCCTCCCGTTTCCTTTCTCAGTCACAGTCCCGTTTTTCCAACTTTGGAGGTCCCTCCGACGGTAACGACCCTTCTACGCGACAGCCGTCCGATGCACCTTCAAGACTCTCTAGGCAACAGCCTGCTCGATTTTCCTACCAGTCCCGTCTCGGGAACCCATATCAGTCGTCGCAATCTAGGTTCGGTGGTTTCACCTCCCGATACCATCCTGCCCCCGATGCACCATTATTTCATAGCACCCTAAACGAGTTTCGAGACGACGACGACGAAGATGATGTTAGGGAGGCTGCCGACTTCCGTGCTTTACAACACTCGCGCCGTGTTTTTGTCTCTAGTCGCATGGAAGATAGCTCTGCTTCGGAGAATGACGCAAGCCGGGCCTCACTGGACCAGAGTGGGGAACGCGATAGTAGGTTGTACGAGGACCGGGATCGTCCTACAGGAATCAAGAGCAGCTGGAATGGCGAATCGAGCTTCAAGGGTCGACAAGCTAAACGAAAATCAAAGGAAGAGCAACCTAAACCTAGTGCACAGAAGAATACACGTCATAACTCAGACAGCGACGAGAGTGGGAAGATGGTAGACGTCGGGCTAGAGTCGACGGTCATGGACAACTCGGTACCAGAGGATCTTCTTATCGAAACGCCTACGGACTCGTCGCCACCGGCATTCCAACAGTTTAAATCTACAAAAGGTAGTTCCAAGGGTGCGGCTAGTAGGACACACTCAAATCTCGAGCGCGACCATCGTCTCATGCGCCAAGCGATCGCCGAGGAGGACGAGGACGAGGAAGGCGAGGTAACTGAACAGCCCAGAGATATCCCGGTTCCTCCGCACCCACGAGTGTATGGCGAAATATTTGTGCACGATCAGTTCTTCGCTTGGCTTTATTTGATTGCTTTCGCTTCGCTTGTCGCAACATTCGTTTTAGTGTTACTACATACTTCAGCCCCTGGTGGAAAGATCGGCGATACTATATACACGACACTCAAGTCGTCCTTCTATCTGCTGGCCGTCGATACCCTCGTCTCGGTGGTCGTTGCGCTGGTTTGGATGGCGGCGCTCAAATCTTTCATGCAGCCACTAGTCTTTCTCATTCTTTTTGGCGTTCCCATCGTCCTTTTCTCGTTTTCGCTATACCCCATCATCTCCAGTTTTCAAGGGCCAGATCATGGATCACGTCTCCAGGATGTTGTAATGAGGTACGCTGCTATTGTACCTGGGGTCTGTTCAATTATATGGATCTGGCTTTTGTATAAGGGTCGACATGAAGTTCACAGGGCTGTTGAAATGTTAGACTTCTCTAGCCGTATACTCGCCGCGAATCCAGCTCTCGTGTTGCTGGGCTTCGGTACTCTCGCTTTCGTTGTGGGATGGACCTGGGTATGGCTTTGGATGTTCACCCGCATCTTCCTAGGGGGCTACTTCTCAAAGAAATTGTCAGCTTTTGTAATTGGCACTGCGACATGGTGGCTTGCCGTCTTCTTCTTCCTAATGTACGTCTGGACGCTCTCAGTCTTGAGTGGGGTGGTCCGTGCTACAACTGGAGGTACCGTATCCAACTGGTACTTCCATAGGAATATGCAGACGCTTGCATCATCGAATGATATCGTCAAGGGGGCCCTGGGACACTCTACAACCACAGTCTTCGGTACTATTTGCGCCTCGACTCTACTATCCCTAGCTGTTCGAGTGCCCATTCTCGTACTTCCTCGACGCATCGCAGGCATATTCGAGTTTATCGGATGGAAACTAGCACCACGGCCTGTCACGGTACTAACAAATCCTTTGGCCGTAACATATGCTTCCATCCATTCCCTACCTCTGATGGAATCAGCTTCGCAACTGAGCAGAATTCAGTTCTTAGCCACAGGGCCAACTACCACACTCACGCCAAGCGCCTTCTCACGGCGAAACCAGACGGCCTCTTTAATGCCGTATCGAATGGCCAAGTTGTTACTGCACGCTGCACGTTTTGTCATGTCAACTGCTCTAGGATTTGCGGCTTGGGTGATGACGGCCCGACAACTACGTGTACAGGTTCCAGATAGTACGAGTATCAAAGGAAGTGCCTATGCTTATGTTGTAGGTATTGTAGCCAGTATGATTGGGTGGGGGGTGTTGGGTGCTATGGAAGGCATCCTTTCGGGTATTCTTGATGGTGTTCTCATTTGCTACGCCAGCGAGAGGAGACTCGAGCGCGCCACTTACTGCATTGAGGCCGCGAAGTTATTCGAAGATAGGAGATACGAAAGGGATATGGTATGATTTGCCCTTTTCATGAAGCATTCAAGGGGCTGGATTCGGAATAGGGAGTCAGGCGCTTCTCTATTCAAATTACTACCAGCTGGTAGTAATGGACTGGAGTTATCAGAGATTGGACATACATCTATCTATTCGTACAGTAGACCGGTTTGTTGCATCTTTAACGTTCACAAATCACAATATAACAGAATTCCAGCGTTACTTTTGAGTATGCATCATGGTGCAATCCGGACGACCGATCTCGTAAGAACCAAGTATATTATTGCTGTGGTCACTCGGCTACCTCAAAATAAAGTAAAGATCGGATGATACTCAGGGCTGTTGAAAGTTTAGCGCCTACACGCGTAGCCTTGCGTTACTCTCCTCGTTCTTCCGATCGATCGCCCCCCTCCCGGGCCTTTAGCCTTTCCGTTGCTTTACTATTCCTACCGAAATCAATGCCACGCCCGCCTAGGAAGATCGTATCTGATGCTTCGATCGTCCTCTTTGGAATAACATCAATATACTATACATTTCCGGAGGCAGTTTCCAAAATGAGATCAGGCCTTCAGACAGAGAAGATAAAGTCGCCCGAGGAGCCCCACGCCACGGCTACTGTTGCGGGAGACTCAGGCATGGAAAAAGACGATGTGTGGGAGGAATTAGATGGGGTTGATGTCGAAGTTGACTGGAAAAACTTCGGTATGTTGACGCATTTTGTGTTAAATTCCCAAGTTACTCACATCTCAGTGTGGTGCTCCCGCTGTGGTACCATGGCCGCTACATTCTCTTGCCTCGTACGGGCTTTTGCAACCCCTTCTCGGGTCCTTTTGACGCCTATGTTATCCATGCTAGCCTCTCGCGACTTCCTAATACTTCGACACTGTCAGTCGACATGATCGAAATACGTACTCTGCTTTCTTATACCGTCCCAACGTCCATGATAGCGTCACCAAATGCACCAGTTCCTACGGATATGGCCTATCGTGTATTCATCTAACTAACTCCTTTCATCGTTTGGTAGAATCGGATTATTACTCCAGCGAAGACGATGCCACGATCGAGGAATCTACCGAGAACGGCGATTGGCTTTCTATTGGCCACAAGCACTCCTCTCGTAAACAGAGCCCCCTTGCGAGCCTGGGTGAGGAGGAAGAGAAGCTGGAACTGTCGTCCAACGGGACAAATGTACTAGCACAGAATCAACCGAGGAAGAGGGAGCGTTCACCGGATAGTCCACTGGCTCCTGCACCCTTTGTTCAAAAGTTAGGCAAATATTGGGTACGACGGTATCGTTCGGGGTCCGCGAGGGAATTGAAGTCCCAGCCCTGTGAGCCCATTCACTCCACTCCGGCCACTGAGCTTTGGAAAACATTGTCTGAGGGTGAGATGGAGACCCAAAATGCTAAGATATCCGGGTTTCCCAATCACGTTGGAAACAAGGATATGAAGGAACATATAGTAGTAGAGAGCTGTGAACCAAGGCCACAAGAGAAAAGACCATCGGCGGAAGCACTGGCTGAGCTGAAGCCTTCCACTCATGATTCCAAAAGCGTGGCCGATGAGCGATCTAGCACCAACTGTTTGACTGTTAAGAAGACTAAGGTAACGAATATCAGATAACCCGAGCCGCGGGACGCTATCCCTCTAGAGGTTAACGAGATCGATAGGCAAGGGAACGCTCCTACGAGCTAGACCAAGCATATCGAGGAACCCCATCGGTACTACACCTGCTAGGCTCTCAGTAATATGTTTTTGGCCTGTTGGGGTTAAAGGAGCTGAATAGCGTCGGACTAAGCTCTGTGCAAGGTTATACGGCTCTGTCGATTTGTTGATCTAACCTTGCGTGGAGCGGCCTTGTATATATGTTTGTCTTACCGTTGCGGAGAGAAACCCTGGTGCATTAGTCGATACATACAATGTGAAGGAATTGTTGAACCGGACGACGACCTGTCTGAGCTCATCTAATTACACGAATACCGAACGGTCGTCGTCGTCGGGTCCCGGGATCCCGTGTGGCAAAGCTGGCGGATAGGGGCCATCCCGTGGCTTCTGCCCGTGTGCAAAGTAGTTACGTCGAAGGAATGCTAAGAGGCAAACTGCTGACCGGACACCGTCACACGAGTATTTTACGCGCGTTGTAGTGAACTGTATTGAGCCACGAGGAAATTATCCTGAGCGAGATAGATATACCAAATTCCAAATCTGGGTCGCTCAAATGTCCAAGGAGACTCAGCCACCACCTGTGACGCACCGGTCGACTAACATGTACATAGTACGTACGCAGTCTAGACCATGATGCCGCAGAACTTCCGAGCCTGAGGCCGCCGACCTGCTACTTGGTAGATAATCCGTGGTAAAATCTGTGGGTGGCGAGAACAAACAATCACCCAAATCCGTGTGTACTGTAGGAAGCATCATTTACTCATATAGTAGGTAGGTTAGCCAATTGAAGGTAGATTTAGTGTCCATGTATAGTACGGTAGATCGGGCCCTACTAGTACGGTCATAGGCACTGTCCCTACCTACCTAAGGTATACTACCTAGGTAGGTACATAAATAATGCGTAATACTACCTAGGTAGGTACCCTAGATAGGTAGTATAGTAGACTAGGTTAAGTATCTAGATAGTAGACAAGCGGGCAGAAAGCGGATGAAACTGACAAAAACACGGGGGCGAAACGGTGACAGGGACAGCTGGGGTGAATGGGGCGAATGGGATGAATGGGGCTGTGTCAGTCCATTCTCTTCTTCGACCCTCTCTTGATCATCTCCCTAAGTTACTACTACCTACGCTAGTACCTAGGTATACTAAGGTAAGTAGTGTAGTCTATCTAGAGCATTCGTTATTCTTCCAAATATCTATCTAACTACCTACATGTAGGAAGTAGGTTTCTACATAAGGAAAGGTAGGTAGGTAGGTAGGCAACTGTATTCGCAATATTAAATACCCAGTAGGTACCTACTCCGTAGACAGGTAAACAGAACACAACTGACTGTCTCAGGTGTCAGTATCCCGAGCGGATCAACATAGGTACCTAGGTACCCATTGGCTTGGTATTTATAGTAACAATACACTACTACTTACCAGGTAGGTACCTAACCTAGGTACTTACACCCCTCTATCAACCCCTCCTTCTCCTTGCGTTTAGGTGTTACCTACTTGCACCATTGCACCAGAGTGTCACAATCCATCCCACCCTAAGCCTATAAGACTGCCTAGATCACTTCCACGGCTACTTAGTAAGACCAATTATAACGGCCATCTTACCTAGGTTTCGTGTTCGCATCTTCAGTCCCCGTCTCCCTGTGTTCAACTATACATAAACCTATCTACCCGCTTCACCCACTCGAAGCCCTTCTCTGTGCACCTCCTACCTAGAGCCCCCGGCTACTAACGCATTCCAATCACCCCGTATGGCAGACTTTGAGGCTCCCACCGGCCCTCCGCCGCCTAAAGTTCCAGAGGGTTGGATCGCACGCTGGAACGCCCAGTACAACGAATGGTGGGTTAATCTACGCCCCGGCCTGCCACATATATTCCTTCACACTTGATCCAAACCGCCCATCCCTTGCCCCGGTCGCCATCAGCTAACATATGTGTCAGGTTCTACGTCAACACCTACACCAAAAAGTCACAATGGGAGAAACCCACTGCCCCAGCCGTAGACCCCAACTCCGACTCTCCCGCCGGCCCACCGCCAGGCTACAGCCCCGGCGCAGGACCCGCGCCTACCGATAGCAAGACAAATCCCTTTGCTAGAGACGCTTCTCCCTACAATAACGGTAGCGGGTCAAGACCTCAGCACGACGAAGATGCAGACGCTCGTCTTGCGCGCCAGCTTCAAGAGGAGGAGAACGCGCGCTCCCGCAGCACAGGACCCGGCGGCGCCGCGGCATCATACATGAACAACCCTGGCGGAAACAATAGTCAATCATCATTCCCTGACCAACTACCACCGCGCTCGTCGGGCGGCGGCTCCGATAAGTCCAGGGGCCTCTTGGGCAAGTTCTTTGGCGGCAATAAGAACAAGCATCACGATTCATATCAGGGGAACAGCGGTTATGGCGGAGGATATCCTGCTCAGCAACCCCAGGGATATGGTAACTACAACAGCCCCCCACCGCAGCAGGGGTATTACGGTGGTGGACCGCCACAGCAATATGGAGGCGGGTACGGACAACAGCCGCCATATGGTGGCGGTTACGGCCAGCCAGGACCTTATGGTGGTGGTGGATACGGGCAACAACCATACGGCGGCGGCTATGGCCAACAGCAACCCCCTAGAAAGAGCGGTGGTGGTCTAGGAGCTGCGGGTGGCGCCGCGCTCGGCCTTGGTGCTGGTCTCATTGGTGGTGCGTTAATTGCCGATGCTATTGACGATAACGAGCATGAGGCATATGCCGACGGCTACAACGATGGTGCGGGCGGCGACGACTTTGATGGTGGTGATTTCTAAGGAAAGACGCGAACAAGAACAATTGGGATACGATCAACGGCGCAAGAGATGGATCTACACCCTTAGATGGGTGCGAGATTTTAGGGGACGCCAAAACGTCGTTATTCGGGTCTACATAGTGAATGTATAAGGTCATAGTGTAGGCTGTCACTGCCGCTCATTGCTGCTAATGGGGGCTCGGGATGGGGACCCCCAGATTGTGGCATATATGCGTACATGAATTGCACAGGATTACGATAATGACAGTTATAAGGAATATCCACTAGTTTTCGGCGTTAGTTTAGAATCCGAACTTATTCGTCGGGCAGGGCCTCTGCTCGAGCTCATGAAGACCGAGAAAAGCATGACGATGGTTTAAATTTAGAGGATTACACTATACACGGAGATATAGTACTATTTCAAACCTCTAAAGGCCGGAAGACTTGGACAAATCATCATAACTAACGCCCCTTATCTCAGAAACTTCCAACCGAGCATGGTTTATCATTGGCATGAAGATTGAGAATCTGGACTACAGCAACAGCTCAAGCCCAAGAAATCGGCGTGTTCTCAGGAACACAAGAGACGGCCCAATTGACCATGTAAAATCTTTCCCCAATATATGCTATAGTTTTTTGCACACCAACCCACGCGGTTCCTTAGTCTACATGTAACCATAAATCTCACCTCTTACCACCCTTTTTTCCACTATTTCCGGAACTCGGTTCTGATTCGTCCTTGCTCCCGCTCCCTTGACCGGCCAGGAAGCCCGCCATATCAAAATTACCCATAGGGTTAGAACCGGGTTGCGGGCCAGACATTAGACTGTTCATTGGGTTTTTCTTGGATTGCTCTTCGAACTCGGCGCGCATCTCGGGGTCCACTGTTGGGGGGAAAGGTAGTTAAGGTTAGTAAGAGTTTCGTTGTGTGTTTTGGGAGGAGGGCAGTGCTAGAGGCGAAATAAATCGGGCAGAAAAGCGGCGAGAAAGACAAAAACATACTGTTCTCAACTAGCTTGGGCATGCCGATGAAGAGGGCCAAGCTGACCAGGCCCATCAGGATCATGGGGTTTTTGAGGATGGTGAAGACGGAGACTGTGCGTGGATCGGCAGTTAGCTTCGTAGTTCTTCTTTACTCTCTAAACGCATCAGGAGAAGAGAGTGGATGACTTACAAGATCCACGCTCCGTATAATAAATCTTGGACCCCAAGACCTTGACCGGGAACGCCCCGCCTACGGCTGCAGGTTGGATCTCCTCGCCCTTATTCCCCCAGTCGTTCCCGCGGAACGTCTCCCATATGTGCAGGCCCGCATCGGCTCCTCCGACTTTATTAATGCCATCGCCGGCCGCGACGGAAATCACGTCGACGCGCAAAGGCGCAAACCCGTGCGTCGCGCAGTGTACGTCTCCTAGGTACGACCCGGGTGTCACATTCCGGAAGACGAACGTATTATCTGTGGACAAGGGGGCTAAGAACGAAGCGCCGAGGGCAGTCAGTGTGGCGTGCGTGGAAGGCGGCAGGACAGCCGGGTTCGGGATCTGCGGCGAAGGCGGGATGCTCAGCGTCACTGTTACGGCAGACGCTGGCGAGAAGAGGAGGGACAGCGCCTGGAGGGCGATGGCGAGTGGTAACGCTGGTATTGACCGTAACATCTTGGGGCCCTTATGTATTATGTACTTGATATTTGGTACTAAAAAAGCACAACGGAGAGGCAACGTTGATATGAAAGGGCAAGATTTTGCACTCAGTAGGTAGTCTGTCAGTAGCTCTGTCTAGTAGACCGTCTGTATGAGGAGCTCCGGTGGTCATGATGATACGAAGTGCCGCTGTCTGGGCCTCAAGGCCAGGGGGCTCTGACCAATAGCGTCAAGCCCCCCCCCCCACTTCTTTCTACCACAACTTTTAAGGTATTTACGAAGTGACTCTTTACGTAGTAGAAAGAGATGTTCATTTAACTTGGTTAGTTCTACCTAGAGAATTTTTTGAGAACTTTTTATTTCACTATCAAGATGTCAAGAGCTATGATTTACATGCCATGAATGGGCCCCTACTTGAAGTAGGTATTTGGCACTTGGGAGTTAGTTACCTAGCACTCCATCAACTAGGTACTTTATCAAGGTTGATTTTGCTACATTGACTTCTAATGCAGACGCAAGGGGTCCCAGTAGGAGCTCAACCCGCATGCCTTGTTCACACAGAGCGAAGAAATTCGGAAGTTCATCTTTGCTCATTCAAAGGGTATATTTCTCAACTATCCCTCCCGCCTTGATTGCGCCTTTAAAAGATCACTTGTATTCGCCTACTTTCGCAAACCCATTTCTTCCTAAACGACGGTTGGCGCTTCGTCTTTCTTCTCCTCGGCAGCGCCCTTCTTCCCTACGCCCTCGGGCGTGGCGGCAGCGGCTTTCTTAAAAGATTGCTCAAAGTCAGCGATGATGTCGTCGATGTGCTCTGTGCCGACAGAGATACGAATGAGGTCCTCCGTGACACCCGAGCTGATGCGCTCCTCATCAGACAACTGCTCGTGCGTCGTCGTCCAGGGGTGGATGGCCAGCGTCTTAGAGTCGCCGACGTTGGCGAGGTTCGAGATGAGCTTGAAACCATCAACGATTTGGCTACCCGCCTCACCGCCGCCCTTGACGCCGAAGCTCAGCACGCCACCGAAGCCGCGTTTCAGATACTTTTTGGCTAACTCGTGGCTGCCGTGGCTCTCGAGGCCCGGGTATGATACCCAGCTGACGTAGGGCGACGATCCCAGGTACTTGGCCAGCGCCAGCGCATTCTGTGCATGCCGCTCGGCGCGCAAACTCAGCGTCTCGATACCGAGGAGCAGCTGCTGGGCTGCGAAGGGGTTGAGGCATGCGCCTAGGTCACGCAAGATCTCGACACGCGCGCGAATAATGAAGGTAATGGGGCCGAACGTCTCCCAGAACTTCAAACCGTGGTAGCCGTCGGACGGTTCGACCATGTGGGGGAACCGCGCCGCGTTCGCACCCCAGTCGAACTTGCCGCTATCGACGATGACACCGCCGATCGTTGTACCGTGCCCACCGATCCACTTTGTCGCAGAGTGCACTACGATATCAGCGCCGTGCTCGATGGGCCGGACGAAGTAGCCACCGGCACCGAATGTGTTATCGACCTATCAACGCAACGAAAGTCGGATTAGTTTCACTGATGCCTGGAGCACTCCAGGGTTTCGGATATGTAGAGATAGAACCAAGTGATAAACCTACTACGACGGGGACGCCCTTAGCGTGTGCGGCCTTGGCGATGGCCTCAAAGTCAGGTACATTGTACCGGGGGTTGCCAATGCTCTCGATATAGACAGCCTTGGTGCGGTCGTCGATGGCAGCCGCGAAATCCTCGGGGTTGTCGCCCTCGATGAACTTGGTCTTGATACCGAGGCGCGGTAGAAAGACCTTAAGTTGGTTGTAGGTGCCGCCGTACAGGTTCGACGTCGAAACGATGTTGTCGCCAGAACTCGCAAGCGCCGCGATGGTAATGAACTGCGCCGCCTGGCCGGACGCTGTCGCAAGGGCTGCCACGCCGCCCTCGAGTGCCGCAATGCGCTTCTCAAAGACATCGACAGTAGGCTGTTTGGTTGCGTTAGTTTCTCTTCGGTTTAACCGACCAATCTTGACTCACGTTCATGATACGGCTGTAGATGTTGCCGAACTCCTTGAGGCCAAACAGCCTCGCGCCGTGCGCCGAATCATTGAAGGCGAAGCTCTAGATTCCATAAGTCAATCACCAGCCCACGCCCACGCAAGCATAGGATACGAGGTAAGGTAGACGGGAAACTGACAGTCGACGCGTAGATGGGTACGGCTCTGGCATTCGTCGTAGGGTCTACCTCCTGGCTTTAACCGTGTTAGTTTTGACCATATATGTTTGGTCGTACGATATGACCGAATAGACAGGGGGGGGTCAAGCCTACCCCGCGTGGAGCTGGAGTGTCTCAAAGTTCTTGCTAAGCTCCTCGGCCATGGTGTGTGTAGATGCAGCCAGATCAGGACCAGGTCTAACTATTAAATGATTAAATGAGATCTTAAGAAGGTTTGTAGATATGTCTGGGGGAATACCCGGCAGGGACCAAATATATTTTATATGAGGGAAAGGCACATAAGCAGCGAGTGAACAAGGATGGGAGAGTCAATTCAATTTCTGAGACGGCTCCCGTCTGTCTGGATCGCAAGCCGCTTTTCGGCCAGCTAACCAGCCTACTAACCTAAGGTTATCTCTTTTTTCACCACTCTCCATCCCCGTTCAAGCGAGTGAGCGAGTGATGGATGTGCATGTCTTTTTTCCCCCTAGTGTACCTATGTGCTCTGCGGTACTTAGCGTGTCTTTCGACACCGAGCCATTATTTCGCGTCATCGTGGGGGATGATACTTGGACACGGCCCTTATTCATCGCTTAGCTTCGGCGGGGTTGAAGCACGCCATCGACGCCAACCTTCTTTTCTTAGGTTGAATATATTCAGCACGCCCCAATTCCGCCCTAACTATTATCTCTATGCTGGTAGGTAGAGCAAGACTGTAAGACCATTTATTGGCTGGGCACTAGCTTCCAATATTTCCCCGCCTATGGGAGGGTTGCAGTGAGATTTCCAAATTCTAGTTTTATGCGTGACAATCTCCGACTGTGCCTGACAGGTAGCATCGGGGCAGAAATCGGGACCCTCTCCCTCTCCCTCTCCCTCTCGATCGACACAATCCCCCACCTTCAGATGTTTCTCCCGTGAGGTCCAATGAGTGCTACCAGCTAGGTACATCACTTGCCGTCCTTGGCTAGTGTTTGTACTCTGCGTTCGAATTGCTTACTATTATTCTTTGCCTCGTCCCGGACAAGGGGAGTCTGAAGGGAGTTCAGATAGAAAGTAGGTCGCGTCATGGAAGTCTGCACATGCGTCTCCATGGCGGGGTAATGGTCTAATCTTTCTAGATACCTAAATAGTAAGTATCTACCCAGACTATCCCAGACTATCTGGCCTTTAGGGAAAATAGTAGATCTCTCCCGGAACGCGCTAGTGTACGTGTCTCAAGCGCGGGGTTCGTCCGACTATTCAACTACCTCATTCGTAGTCTACATGGCGACATCCAAGTGACTAGAATTGGAGCACCGGGCCGGTTCACTGAACCAACTGGGCTTCTCAAGGCGCTATATAGGTTTACCTCCGTATAAACTAGAACGAACAATAATTACAGTGTAAATATTCAAGGAGTAGTGAATTCGGGCGTATTTCTAGTTCTCGGTATGCCTTATTCTGTACCAAAAACCTGTCAATCCCAAACCTCCAATTACTTCATTGTTATTGGGTAGCCTTCTATCGTGTGCTATCATCTAGACTAAGCCATGAAACCGTTTTCATCACAAGTTCTGATGTGTTATGTTCTCATTGTCGCTGTAATAGACTGTCGGAGACAAGAATGTCGCTATGCCGCCATAGGAGACAGACTTCCCCCGCTCCGGTCCAGGCCAGCGCCTCGGGAAATAGAAATAGATTTGCTTCCACCCCGCTTTCATCTCCAGCGCCGGCGGAGCCTCCTCGTCCCACAATGATCGGTACGGGGACAAGGGGATCTCGGTATAGTAAGGACTAACAACAGAGAGGTGGTCGCCTTTTAAGGGGCTAAGGCTTCCTTCATCGGTGGTACGCCTAAAGGGGCCTGCGTATTGTTCGAGCGGCGGAACCCTTTCTTGAAGATATCTCTGCTCGTTATGATAGTCGAGGCAACCCAGAGGAGGAATTCAAAAATGCCGAACGCAACATCTGCCCGAGCGGCGCTGCACACGCTTCCGCGACAGAACAGCAGATTGCTCATGAAAGTCGATAGCGCGATAAAGCCCGCGAAATAAAATAGAGCATTGCTAAACTCGAGAGAGAGGGCTGCATAGGGGTGAAAAACTAAATATTGTGTCAATATCCCCAGTTCCGTGTGCCAGTTTATTAGGAGAGTACATACACCGGGGGGCAAATTTTGGAACTCCCTCGAGGACCCCAATAGAAATTATAGTAAACAGCGAGACAAATAGTAGCCAGTCGATTTGAGCGGGCGGAGGGCTCATGGTATCGACGTTATACCAATTTGCAACTACGAAAGCACCAGGTTAACTTCCATTACCGGCTTGTCTTTGATACCCGTCATCCGCCTTGTAACATACCATACGCTGACAACCCAAGCACAACAAAGCCTAGGGTGAACTGGGCGACCCTCAACCCTAGGACGACGATATTAGACGAATACATGTTGGCGTGAGATTGGAGAAGCCGGGGAATGCGCCGAGGATAGCGAGCGTCTCGGTGTGTACCGGTAGTCATGAACGATGAATTGTTGCAACCAGTGCACTTGAATGAAGAAGAGAAGGAGAAATGTGATTAAAATTGTACAGCACTACCGGAAAACCCAGTACAAAACACTCTTGTCAAGAAATAGAGGAGCACCAGGCGCGGAGGTCGGGAGACTACAAGCAAATAGGGGGAGTGAACTACATTAATGCAACTTGAAGCGTGGTTGTCATCGATTATCAACCTTATTAGGCTCAAGCCGTGCTGGCCTAGGAATAGCCAAGTAAGCATCGGCAAACGAACGGTCCTCTGATCGTCATCCGAAAGTGGTGTTGCGATACGTTGGGTTGAATCTATCTGAAACAGGCACGGCAGGGGTGATCGCTATGCATTCCATTTTGATACTACATCGTAGAGCCAATAGGGAACCCATGCGACGGCGTTGCAAAATGCCGAAAGGGATCATGCACGAATAGTGGAGTGAATGGGATTGAATTTCGAACGTTGAAGATGAAGTTGATGTATGTGTCTCGTTCTCCTTTAAGATTGATTAGTATAAGTAGATGTTGGCAATATATATTGCCATCTCCATCAAGGTCGGATAGGATGTAGAAAGAGTGTATTTAAACATGGATTCCTCAAACGCCCGGTTTCGATGGAGCCGTTCGTTTCTTGTCATGGAGGCGACAACAATAGGTACCTATTTCCTGCCAAGCAACGAAGCCTCTAGGGGGCTTCTTACATCGGTCCTGCGCGCCGTGGCGAGAAGCACCATTAAAGCAACGCAATGAAGGTTGTGCTAATTTCGGATTGCTGTCATGATAGTGGTTGACGTTCAGGCATTCGAGGCTCGAGCAAGTTGGAAACAGCTTGGAGTATCAGAAGACGACTCTAGACAGCTTGGCTACGAGAGCCAAGTCGTCTCAAGACTCCGGCACCGAGACTTGATCCCGCATCGCCGGGATTTCCAAGGTGGAGAAGATTGGAGAGCGGCGGTTGCGTTGTCAGTTTCATTACAACGGCCAAACAGCTCATTTACCGGTTCCAGAGCATTTATACTATATTCATAGGTGGTGATAGGTGGGCTAAAGAATGGATCGATTAATGAATGCCACGATACCAACCTGCCATAATGTGACGACGCATGAAAATTTTCTTCTCCATCTTGTGGTTATAGAGCCGTTTCACACTTTTCAAAGTCAAATACGCGCTGAGCATACGGCTATTTAGATAATCAATTCGGTTGCTCGAGGCAATACAGCTGTGTTTGGGATGTACGCCATGCGCTTACCAGCATGGTTGGCCTTGCTCAGATTTGCTCAGATGGAAAATGGCTTTGTACACAGTAAAGCGTTGACTGACTTCAATAAATATTGGAACATATACCACCTGGTGTGCGAGGGCCGTTGCGTTTGCAACTTTGTACTAAGTACATTACCTGTTATGGGACGATGTCTCTCAGCTGGCCCACTCCCAACGTTTGGAGGCCAAAAAGCATGTGAACAGGATACGTAGGTAGATACGTAGAGAATTCTAGGTTCGCTTTATCTTATCATCATTCCACTTTTGACATAGTCATTCCTTAGTGCTATGCGCAATTTCCTTCTTTCAATTTTTTTCCCTTCCCGGGCGGCACAATGCATGATGCGTGCTGCGTGTGTTGCTTACATGTGGTAGAATGCATTGGTCTTGGTTTTGCCGCCACATTGGCAGCCACAGCTTGATAAGCCCCCTAACTAACCTAACCTACCTACCTACCTACCTACATATGTAGGTACCTAGTCAGTCCCCTAGTCTACCTAGGTACGGAGCAGTCATGATGATGATGTCTTGATTAACGCGAACCAAACCCCAGAGCGGGACAGCGAGCCTCAGCCAATCATTGCACCTTCAAATGCCAATTGTAGTTGGCACCGAGGAAACCGAAGTCACGATGTTTCCACAGCCCCGTGGGGCTAGCCAATGGTCTAAGTCTAATTTAGACAGAAACCTCGGCTTCACGGTCGTTTAGCTGTAGCGGTGGGCCGCTAACGACTGAGCTACCTAGGTACTGCCTTAGTAGGTAGGCTGTTGAAGAACGGGCTCATCATTCCTTTCACTGTCACGACCACGACATTTCCGAGTCTGCAATAGGTATCTCTCCTTCGCACTGACTCCCATCTTTCAGTCCCTTTTATTTTGGAATTTCTTGGTCCGATCACTATAGTGTGCGCTCACTGTCAGTACGTCATTCCCACACCCCCCTATTCTACCAGCGAGACTCTCGCGAGCGTCGCTGCGTCTTTGCTTGACGCTTAAGCACTCACGACCGATAAATACGCGTGCTCTATTCTGTGTCTGTGTAATTTCCTGACAAATCTGGGAATTAGATAGTCATAAGGCTGCCAATTGCACGTGCAAAAATATCTTGTGACACCCTCAACCCCAACTCGGTGATTGGCTTCCGCGTAGACGGCGCCCTCTCCAACAACCATGACGACACCGGCGCAAATTACGGCTAAGATCCAGGAGATCGCGGCGCCACCTCCGCCAGGTTCCCCTTACGCAGTTCCTGTCCCTGGCACCGAGCGCGAAGGTCGCACACCTATCTACCGTCACTGGCGATTTCAAGACAAGCCCCTGCTTGCGACCTACGACCCCGAGGCGCGCACTTTCTACGATCTTTTTGAGCACAGTCTCAAGCACTTTCCGAATAGCAGGTGTTTGGGCACGCGGAACTGGAACCCGGACACCAAAACATGGGAGAACAAGTATACCTGGAAGACATATGCTGAAGTAGCCGCACGTGCCAAGAATTTTGGATCTGGTGTCTTCGAACTTCATCGTCGGATCGGTATTCCGCCAGGTAACCATGGTGTTGGTCTTTGGAGCCAGAATCGTGCAGAGTGGCAGATAGCAGGTAGGCGTTTTTCTGTCCACGCCCACAGTCCAACTATTCGACGCCCTGCGGATGCTGACCTAATTGAACATAGATATTGGTTTCGTCACCCAATCCCTCTTCTCGGTTTCCCTCTACGAGACTCTAGGCCCCGACACGTCTGAGTTTATCATTAAGCATGCCGAACTTTCCTGCGTCGTGACATCGCTGCCGCACGTCCCGCTCCTCCTGGCCCTTGCGCCACGGATACCCCAGCTGAAGTTGATTATCTGCATGGATCCCCTAGATGCCGGTGAACAGGCTGGGTACTCTAAGAGGGCTATCTTGAATGCTATCGCCGAGCAGAGTGAGGTCCAGGTCTGGGGCATGGACGAAGTAGAAGCGTTGGGGGCTAAGGTCGCACACCCTGCGCGCCCCCCTCGTCCTGAGGATATTATCACCATTAACTATACCTCTGGCACGACTGGTGATCCCAAGGGCGTTGTTCTCACGCACGCCAATTGTGTGGCGGGTATTGCTGCTGGTCGGGCCACCGGCCAGTACTCTCGAAATGATACCAACATTTCATATCTACCGGTGGCCCATATCTATGGACGGCTCATTGACCAGACTGCACTAGCTGAGGGCGCCTCGATCGGTTACTTTCATGGAGACATGTTGGAGCTTGTCGACGATTTGAAAATTCTCAAACCCACCGGCTTTCCCTCAGTCCCGCGTCTATTCAACCGTTTCAACATGGGCATCCGGGCCCAGACAGTCGATGCCGATGGGGTCAGAGGAGCACTTTCTCGCCGAGTGATTGACACTAAGTTGGCTAATATGAGTCTCGGTCCTGGCAAGGCTTATAACACACACTTACTTTACGATCGCATCTGGACCCCCAAGGTCCGGGCTGCTGTGGGTATGGACAGGTGTCGCTCTATGGTGAGCGGAAGTGCGCAATTGGATCCCGATGTCCAAAAGTTTCTCCGAGCGGCCTTCGGTAATAACTTTGCTTCGGGTTACGGTCTGACTGAGTCGTATGCCTCTACATCTTGCCAAACGGAAGGAGACTTCTCACTAGGTAACAATGGCGGCCCACTGCCGAGTACCGAGGTTTGCCTAGAGTCCCAGCCCGACCTCGAGTATTTCGTGACGGACAAACCGCGCCCGCGTGGTGAACTTCTCTTGAGGGGAACCTCCATCTTCCGTGAGTACTACAAGAACGAAGCCGAGACCAAGAAGGCTCTTGACCCCGACGGATGGTTCCACACGGGCGATATTGCTGAATTTGATGAGTTGGGACGTATTCGGATCATCGACCGCAAGAAGAATGTTCTGAAGTTATCGCAAGGAGAGTATATCTCGCCTGAGCGTATTGAGAACGTATATATGGGTAGTTCCAACTTGATCGCCATGGCTTATGTGCACGGCGAAGGTACCCAGTCCTCATTAGTTGGTATCTTTGGAGTTGATCCGATCAATTTTGCACCTTTTGCGAGCAACATTCTCAACCAACCCATTGCCCCCGAAGATATCGCTGCTGTCAAGGATGCGGCTAAAGACCCCAGGGTAGTTAAGGCTGTTTTGAAGCATCTTGATCAGATTGGGAGGAAACAGAAGTTCAACGGTTATGAGCGCGTACGAAACTGTGTCTTAGACGTCGAACCATTCAGCATCGAGAATGAGTTGCTGACCCCCACGTAAGTTTCCCGAGTCGATATGATTGCGTGATACATCAGTAAAACAGTTTGCTAATCCCTGCAATAGCCTGAAACTCAAGAGACCCCAAACTGCTAGAAAATTCAAGGCCGAGATTGATAGAATGTACGTCGAGATCAACGAGGAGGCCTCTAAGATTCAGCCCAAGCTGTAGAGGGCAGGCTAATAATAGATGACATTCTGTTGCTGTACCTTAGCCATGTAGTGATAGTAGAACACATGAGTTTTAATATACCATTCTGTTAGAATTCACTTTTCACTGTCCTTTTATTATAAATAATCTAGGGGGTAGGTTGTAATTATAGTGTATGTCGTGCGTTCTGTATACTTATATGGGTGAGTACTGTAGTGATATAAATGTGGTCCCCCATTGCTTACAGAATTGGGTTGGTCGGAGACTAGACCTATATCAATTGCTATGCGATTGACTACCTAGTCTAGGTAGTCTCCATTTTCTAGAGATCATTGTAATAATATAGACTCTTGACCTCATTACCTATAATAAATCTTATTAATAGGTAGAGTGCTATGTAGGCTATAAGCGGTAAGAATAAAGGTGTAAGTGAAAAATAGAACTGTCTTTACTTATAAGGCATTGTGACTTAGGTATCTATTCTCACATATTGTGGTAGAGTGGCTTGAGCCATAGTGGTTATTATAGTGGGCCCTTTAAACGTTAGCGTTTACCTACCTTTACTGTTAGGCCAAAAAGAATTGGAATAACTACTTAGGTACCTAGGTAAAGTGATAGCCTTAGTTATTAAACCAGACGGAATCGCATAATACCTTACATCGAATTAGCTACCCTGTAATAATAAGAGGTGATATTAATATTGTAGAGTAAATGAAGGCTAGTGAGTAAAACCTATTAGGAGAGGTAATATAAACATTATATCGCACTTTCCCTTTTATAATCCCTTTAAAAAAACATTTAATAATTAAAATAAAAGCTTAGCTATTTATTATAAGCTATATAATTATAGCTAAATAAATTATTTTAAATATTAAGCTTAAAAATTATTTGCTATAACTTAAAGCTATTTTATTTATAATAATAATACTTTAAATTTTATAATAAACTTAATTAAATATTATAGTTATATTAATAAAACTTAATAAAAATTTTAAAAGATTATATTTTTAATTAATTTTATAAAATATTTTATTATTGTTTTGTTTTTAAATTTAAGAAAAACTTTATTTTTGTTCCTTTTATTTTTTAGGCTTTATTTTAATGCTTGCTGTTTAGTTTTAACGCGTTTTATTATTACACAACATTTATAAAATGGCAAGATGGCAGGAATTGACGTTATCGACTTGACGTCTGAAGACACAGACTCTGTTATCGTCAATATAGCTAACAGTTTCCCGCTTCGCCACGTAGCTAGCGCCCATACCCAACCTTTCCTCCATCCCTGGGTAGAGCCTCCCTTGGGGGGGCGCCCAATACCCAATGGGGTCGCATCTAGTCATGGCTCTCCCACACCACCGGCAATGGCGGACGGGGAACACCATGCTCGTCCTGTAAAGCGACAACGGATAGGTGAGCCGCCTCGCGGGCTCGGTGCAGAAGAACGGCGACGGCAAGAGATCGCAGCGGCATTGGGAAAGTGCTTGGAAGAGCAGGTCTTCCCGCATATCGAGCGTGCTACCGAGAAGCTATCATCTGACGTCTACGACCTCGACAAGCTCGGTGCCAAAGTTACCAGAGCGATCGTCGACAAAAACTTTCAATACCACTTCAACCAGAACAATAGACGGCTGCCGTCGGCAGTTGAGCTTACTATTGCAGCTGGTGTTCACAGGCTCGTAATCGAGCTTGCATCTGGCCCAGTAAGTAGTTTGTATGGACCAAACGAGAAGCTACTAATAATCAATGCTACAGGATTACCGTCGACATACTCAGAACTCCCATTCGGCTCCTTCAACTGTCGCAGCTCCTTTTTTTACCGACACTATTGCTTCTGTTACGGTACCGGCTATCCTGCCTTCGATAGAGAAGGAACTCGATGATGATAACGATGAATTTGACGGTGATGAGAAATATAATAGCGATGACGAGCACAATGATTCCAGCCCTCATCCTGAAGCGAGCGCTGATAGTCTATTGGATGTCGATAATGAAGATGCCGGTGATCTGGAAGAGCTCCAGCAGTCACCTATACGTACCCCGCCTCGACATCACCCACCGAGAAAACCAAAAACAGGGCGAGAATCGGAGGTAGTATCTCCGCAGCAAGCACGTATCAGCGCCAAAGCAACTCAATCGCGGCCGGGAAAACCTTGCACTTCGGTATCGGATACCACGCGGCATCAGAATTCATTCGGCTTGCCACTACGTCCATACATCCCAGCATTAGAACAACAACAAATCATATCGGGAATTGGGGAAACGCTCCTGTCTCTCCGACCCGGCGGATCTTTCCCGTCCGAGGTTTTCCACGTCGACTTTAATGACACTGAAATTCGGTATCTACAATACCTGGCTAGGGAATTATATGGAAAGCCATTTGTTGATGGGCAAAGATCTATTCTCAGAGATCTCCGCAATATCCTTAAGAAGGTGCCTAGCATGAGGTCTAGCCTGCCTGACCTTCATACCCAAGGGTATATTGGTTATAACCCCCCTCCACTTTCACTCCAGAAACGCTCTCCTGATGATATCAGAAACTTTCTGAATGATCTGTTTGCCAAGAGGCTTAATGCAGTGCCGAAATCCTTATTTATTGATCTCGAAGACCCCGTGGCTCAGAGCGAAGCGAGTCGAGCCAACCAGATACCAACCTTGTTGTTGTCAAGAGAGGTTACCGGCAACCGACTAGGGGCCGGTCGAACTTACCGGAACTTCATAACGACTGTCAAAAGTAATCGGGAAGATTACCTCGAGCCACGAGTTGAGTGGACGAACTGTGCCGGTGACATTATGACTGTTAGCTGGCTTTCAAATACAGACTTTGTGTGCGGCACAACAACTCACTCCGATTCCCACAACCAGCAATATAACAAGCCCGGAAACCTCCTACTAGGGTCTACCACAACAAATACCTTACGTGCATACCCGCATCACCGAATTGTCCGCCCAATCGTGTCTAGCGGAGATAATGCCTTAGATTCAATGATTGCAAGTCAAGACCCCTGGCTCTTTACATCCGTGGTCTCCTCCGATTATGATCCATCTTGTAATCTTGCCTATACGTCTAGCTTTGACAAGACGGTAAAAGTTTGGAAACCTGAAAATGGTTCAATGGTAGCCCTGGCATCCTGGGACCATGATGGCCACGTCAACTTCGTCGTTACGTCCAAAAATGGCACGGCTACTGTAGCCACAGCTGCCGACGTACCGACAGAGGCGGTTCGGGTTTATCATCTTGACCAGCACAATATATCGGATAGCCGATATGACTCCTACTCGTGTACAAGAGTACATGATGAAGACTACGTGCCTTCCGAGAAATGGGCCTATTATCCAGCTGCGATCCGATGGGGTCTGGCTTCTAGTGTGAATCACCTCCTACTTATCGGTTATTCTCCCAGAAGCCCAACTGGAGAGGACCATGAGATACCTGAGGATAAACTTAACTCTGGGGAGCTTTGTCTTTGGAACACTATTACCAAATCTCAAGTCAAAGTAAACAGCGCCAAAACTCAAAACGTCTTCGAGGTGGTCTGGCATCCTTCGCGTGCTAGTTTTGCGGCTGCTACTTCTGCGTCTCAAGTTCTAGAAAAGACAGATCTGGTCCCACGGACACAAATCCGGCTCTTCGAAATGAACAATGAGACGGGCCAATACGGTGCCATCAAAACTCTCGATTGCGCCGCCATGGACATTAACGAGCTATCTATAATGTATTATACACCATTATACCTACTCCCCTGAATATTATTGGCTAATATTGAAGCAGGCCCAACTGTCTTCTTTTTTCGTACGTAGCAGCTAGCTGTACTGATGGCAAGGTCTATGTGTGGGACACGGCCGCTAGTGACTGGCCCATGTGCATCCTAGAACACGGTGGTAAGCCTGTATAAGATATTATATATGCGGTGATGCTTGACTAACGTGTCTTTAGATCCTGTTGAGGAGCTTCTAGGGGAAAGAGAGGAGGAAGATGTCGGTGTCAAGTTCACAGCATGGGCAACTACGGCTGACCGTCTCTATACTGGATCATCGGATGGCGTAGTTAAAGTTTGGAACATTCGACACGGCAAAGGTGTTCTAGTCAAAGACCTTATCGAAGCTGCGGCCCCAATCACATATGGCGCGTTTTCTCCGGACTTTACTAAGTTGGTGATCGGAGATGGTAGCGGGCGGGTTTACTTGTTGGCACTGGAAGGTCTCGAAGATGAAGACCCACCAGCGAATCTTGCGAGTGCTTCCTCCAGCTTCCTAAATATAAAGATGAAGGGCGGTGGTCAGCGTGCTATTCGCCGGCCACGTCTGTTTCTGCCCCATCCCGAACTACCTCCTCCATGTGTGCACTCGGACCAGCTCTCAGAGGGTCAGGAAAGGGCTCAGGAATATCCAGATAGTGCCCAGCCCGAGCGCCACCGGGACCGTACAGTCGGCGCAGTTCAAGGTGTAAATTCTGCAAACACAGGCCCATTTGGAACAGAAGCACACGTGGACGGGGATCCAAGCGGGCCTCTATTAGGTACATTTCAAAGTAAACAACTCACTTGTCGACCATATCCACCAAAAATTCGGGTTCCCCGACAGTTAAGGGACATGAGCTTGTTCGACGGCCGGTATGACGATCAGTGTACCCACCAGTTAAAGGATAGGGAACCCCTTGATAACGACGATGACGAGCTGTTGTCTAGTAACTTGGACCATGCTACCTGGTTAGAGCTAAAGAAGGAAAAGGCAGAGCTTGATGATCGCCTAATCGAGCTAGACTATGAAACTAGCATACTGGACAGCGATGATGAAAAAATATCATTAAGTGACGATTGACTGCAGGCAGGCAAGTAGGACAAACCGATTGTTTCGCTTAGCATATATATGGCGGTTGAACAATCCAGGTAAGATCTCTCTGCCCAGGGGGTTACACGTAAAGGGTTAGTTAGTATGGCAAAAGAGCTGAACGCTCGAGCTAGGCGTAGTCTACGGCTTTGTGTATTGATGTTATCAAGCTACCTACCGCATAGGCCATTATATTTGAGCAAAACAGAATAACAAGTTTAATACTCATATTTTCCGTTCTTTTGACCTTTTAAAAAGCCTACTATTTTATCACAGAAACTGGTGACGCAATTTGATTTGCTAATAGTAATTAGATACAAGACCATCTTGTAAGCACCTACCTAGATGTACAGGGTAGGCTGTACCAATCAAGGCTAGCATCACCTACGATCACATACGATTACATTGCTTACCTGTTGATAAATCTAGAAGAAGATTTCACCATGCCCAAATTTATGACGAACTTCAAGTTTAGGATCTTATTAACGGGCACTAGCAGTTGGCCGTGAGTGGCTTGTTGTGCCATCTAAATATGAACTAGAGAAGAAAAGAAAGGCGAGTCAGGCGTCGCTTAGCTATCTCGTTCCCGATAGTGTTTTAAAACCCATCGCTATTCGGACGCGTGCCCTCATCCTAAAAACACGAAATCCATAACTCATGTATATCAAGACCAACCTGGGTGCCAACACAATGCACTTCCTTAACGCCGATCCATGCAACAATACGAAGGATTAGAGCTGCCAGACACGATACAATGCGATGCGCCCATGCGCACGGGATAGAGTCTGTCGCGACACGGATAAGTCTCTCCACCACCAACGTGACGAAACCTATCCGGCTCCATTATACTGATCTGGGGCTGGGAAAGAAAATCCGGGTGGGAAGACCGGCATTCCGTTGGGGCCGGTTCCGATACCAAACGGGAACTGGCTGAAATCAGCCTGACCTTGGGATTGATCATTGGGAGGGCCGTTGTCTTGGCGCTGTTCTCTTTTGCCTCGCCAACGGCCGAAGTCGTCTTCATCCCCACTCCGGCTGGACTTTGGGCCATGCCTACCGCCCTTATCTGTCTGCATACGTCGGCTGATGGCCTTAGACGACACACCAGCACCAATCTCAATGTCGGGTTCTTCCACGACCAGGCCTGTTTCAATCTGTCGACCACCACTGCCGCCGAACTCGGCCGTCAACATCCACTTCCTGTCCGCTTCTGTTAACTTCGATATCGGAATAACGCTGATACCTGTTTGGTAGTCGCTACAATCACGCGGGCCAAACCCTACGCCCCAGCGGGTCTATGAACATGTTAGATGAACCACCCCAATTAATCATCACAAGTCTTAACTTACTCTGAAGCTACCGCTTTCCATAGCCTCTTTAGCATGAACAGCGTCTCTTCGTGTCACCATCTTGACGAAGGCATGGCGCTTATCTTTGTTGACAATGCAGGTTTGAACTTGGCCATGTCGGCCGAAAACCGAGCGGAGCTCGGCCTCGGAACATCTGTTAAATGTGTAAGCCACTCAGCTCAAAAGGTGTTACAGAGTAGTAGTTGCTTACGTCACGCCTCCGACGAAAAGCGTTCTGCTTAATACTATACGACCGTTAGCGCGAATGTCGTCGCAGTTTCTTCAAATGCGTACCTTTGATATGGCCCTGTGGTAAGGTCCTGTCAATTTCAACCCATTTCGTACCAGGACGAGGAAAATCCTGGGGAGGGGTTGGACTACGGCCACGACGACCTTGTGGGCTACGTTGACGGTAATCTGGCCCTCTACCACGCCGGTCACGGTCGTCCATACGTCCACCACCAGGTGAATTAGGACCGAAACCCCCGTAATCACGACCACGTTGGTCCCAGTGACGGGGAGGGGAACGCGACCTTGATCGGTCGTGATATCTAGAGGGGGATCTCACTTGGGTGAAGCTACGATCACGTGATTCGTCTGATCGGAAGCCCTCTTGGCCCCAAGAACTACCATAGGGCGGCTGGCCCGGCTGAAGCTGGGGCTGAGGAGGTATAGAGGAGGCAGATGGTGTGACAGCAGCACCAGGAGCACCACCATTTTGTATTCCTGCTATAATCAAAGGTATTTTATCCACAGGGACGCCCTGATCCGCCAGCAGTTTGATCAGCATTACTTGTTGCTGGACATTAGGGTCTACGCCACCAGCTGCGGCCGCCAGCGGTGCACCAGGAGCCACGCCAGGGAATCCGGGAGCTTGATTACTTGCAGTCACCGGAGGCACAAAAGGCTGGCTTTGAACAGGAGCCTGGGTCTGAGCCTGCGGGGCGTATGGGTATGATAAACTAGGAACATTTATAGGGTGCGCCACCGGTGGGAAGGAGGCTGGAGCGGGAGCCGAGGCTTGATTCTGTGTTGTTTGTAATGTAGGCGGCTGTGTCGGTGGTAGGTTGAAAGGACCAGCCGCAGCCGGGACAGGGACACTGGGTGGTGGAACGGTGATGTTCTGTCGAGCAATATTCGCGAGAGCCTCCATGATGGCATTCGGAGCCTCGGTAACAGGTGGCTTAGTCTCGGACAAACCTGGAAGGCCGGCGCCTGGAGGGGGACTACCAACGGGCGTAGTCGACTCGTCTATAATACACGGAATACAAATCAGATACACGAACCGATGGGAATGCACAAGGCACTCAAAGGCTAAAATGCGTTCAACAGGAGTTGGAAGACCTACTTTGAGAGACGGATGGAGCATTGAGCTTCTGCTTGAATGACTCAATCATGGACACGGGGAATGTTTGGCCCTTTTCCCAGATATCAACGAGCTTCTTAATTTTCTCCTGCTCGCAAAGGTTAGGTAAATGCATGTTTAGAACCATCAACAACACGTAATGCAAGCGTCTAGGGAGAATGAAGTCAACTGCTCTCGGTTTGATGGTTCCAAAAGCCTGCTTGGTTGGTCGTCGGCGCGACACTAAGATTACGGTGTACGGGATGTGAGTATATGCGATTTAAGATAGAGCGTACCTTTTGTTCTCCGGGGGCATTCTGAATTATGTCATTCATCAAAACCGGAAGTAGCTCCGTTACTCTATGAACACCAGCAGCGTATGTTCCATCTTGTGCAGCGCTATTGATGGGCTGGCCATGTTGTTTCGCCTGATCAACCCACTTGCGAGTTACGGAATCTACGACATAGAGTACTCCCAGTTTGTGAGTTGCCGGGGCCTTTTTGAAGTGAGTGTAGATTTTCTGAATGAGCACGGACTCGGACTACAGCGAGAAGTTCTGGTTAGCACGGGTTGAAGCAGTGTTGCGCGTAGGATACGATGTCCTATCTTACCTGGACGTTGTTCACGCAGAGGGCGGTTAGTGTAGTGATACGAGACCCAGACACTCCGGGAGGCTTCAGATTCTGCATGGCATTCAAGCCAGCCTCTAATTCTGCTACTGCGGACGACATGATGGCCTTTGAGCTATCTCTTGACTACTGGCGACGAGAGTGGAAATATACGCAGCTAGACAAGAAGAGTAGTATCGCAAAGTCTTGCAAGGTTTGCAGAGGAACGACGCTCTCTCTGTTGGCCGTTTGTTATCACCTTGACGAGCAGATGTCTTCTAGCACGCTGGTGACTACTAAATATGATGAAATGTACGAGGACACTTGGTAGAGAGTTGTTACAGCCTGGAGGGTCAAGTCTACCGAAAAAAAGGTGGTTGTCGCGGGATGGATGCGCAGAATCTCTCTCTCGTCGAGTGGCTTTACGAGCGATGATAGCTGGACCAATACCAACGTTTAGACGATACGCGCTAGAAGATTCAATGACGGTAAAGCCACAAAGAATCGGTGCTCGAGATCAAATAGAGATGGGATGGGGAGGGATGATTGACTACTGGACCGACCCGCTGGTCAAGTCGAAGCAAGACTTGCCGCGGGGGTATTAGGTTAGATAGGGGGGGGGAATAGAGAGAACGCGATTCGAGGTAATGCTGCACCAAGGCGAATGTCAAGGTGGAAGCGAGCGAGGCGAGTCACCAAGCAAGTAGTGGTAGTAAGGAGTAGGGGTAGTAGGAGTAGAGTAAGAAGAGTACGGTGCGTCGCTAGGATACTGAGTTATTGGCCTCGCGTTGGTTGTCGCAACGAAGTAGATGGCCCAAGGCGGCGATGATCGTAATGGTGGTTGCGCTTATCGTCTTGTCGGCGCGATGGTGGTGTCGCTGCTTGGTTGTGGTAAACGGCGATGAAAGGTAGTCGCTAGATTGGGAAAAGCGATCGAGAAAATGGGAAGATGAGGGGAGAGCTTGCTTTGCTTCTGTGCTCCGCGCGCTGCAGAGAATTTCAATGTGGAGCGGGAACAACGGCAGTTCCAAACCAACATTAAATATCTGCTACCCAGGTACCTACCTAGGTAGGCTCTGTTGGCCCAATGACCAATCAGACGCGGCCTTTCCCAAGCTAGCGTACACCGCATATGCCTGGCTATAGGTATGGACCTAGGTAAGTACCTGCCTGCAGGTAGTACCTACATGCCTGCTTGGGCAGTACAGTACTTAGGTACCTTAGGTACTTTCTACCTTCTACCAGGTAGGTAGGTAGACAGGTAGCCGTTTCAGGCACTCGCCGGCTCTATCAGGTACAGCACCTGTATTGTACAGAAGTGCAGAAAAGCAGACCTAACCTTATACCTAATACCTACATAGGTAGTAATAATAATACCTAGGCGGCACCGTAGGTATACTATTCCTTGAGTTTACTCTTCATTCAAGTTGAAGGGCAACAATGATTTACAGCTAGACACCTACATGCAGATATAGAATTGAGAGAGAAAAAACCACCTATGGATAAGATGCTAGTACATATACCATATACCTAGGAGGTAGAGAGGTAAGACGGACGTACGTAAGGTAAAGCTAAAATCGGTACTCTCGTGCATGATACGCAACGGATATAGACGCCAAAAAAGAAGAGGATCCAGAATGGTCGGTCTTCGTTCGCGTGGATAGAAATGAGTAATCATCTTCTCAATATTTGGGCAATGCGCATAGTAATATACCTATGGTCAAGAATAATTATCACACGGTTAAGTATCAGACAAATACATCATGATCATTGGTCAGGCCCTGCGATGATGATGATGATGATGCATTCAACTTGGACATAACCGGAGGATGCTTAACTCTGACACCCCTTTGGGACATTCGGCCTTAAAAAAAACAATCTACCGATTTAGCGACTTGATGAAAATCCGGCCGCTGTTACCTACCTAGGTCGGTAAACCACAGTTTGGCATCCTCAAGTCCGAACAGGTTCCGGGGTTCCTATTGGTCAAGTACTTCCCCATCGAACCCGACTCCTACCGCTTCTACTAAATCGGTCTTGAGCTATTTCTATCATAGCTTTTTTTTTTTTTCCTCTTTCATACTCTACATTCCTCTGTGAGCGTCTAATCGCCAATCCCACTGTAGTCCTGTCACTCCGTAGCCTCACACAGTCTTCTCTCTCCTCCTCACATCATGGCTTCTACACTTCGTCTAAGCTCTTCTGCTCTGCGGACCTCGCTCAGAGCACCCGCCTTTGCGTCGCGAACCACCGCCTTCAACGCTGCGCGATGCTACTCGGCTAAAACCCAGGTACGTCGCATTCAGAACCAATCGCTCAATCCCCGCTCAGATCAGAGTATGGCTAACGATTTATTGCCTAATTAGACCCTCAAGGAGCGCTTCGCTGAGCTGCTGCCAGAGAAAATTGAGGAGATTAAGACATTGAGAAAGTACGCTTTCCATGCACGCCACTATTGACATGATGCTTACCCCTCCGTACAGAGAGCATGGCTCCAAAGTCATCGACAAGGTCACTCTCGATCAGGTTTACGGTGGCGCACGAGGCATCAAGTCCCTTGTCTGGGAGGGCTCTGTCCTCGACTCTGAGGAGGGTATCCGCTTCCGTGGCAAGACCATCCCTGAGTGCCAGGAGGTTCTCCCCAAAGCCCCTGGCGGCAAGGAGCCTCTACCCGAAGGTATGTACAATCTGAATACGCTCAGTCAAACCCGGTGGCTAAATATCTAGGCCTCTTCTGGCTTCTCCTGACTGGTGAGGTCCCCTCCGAGCAGCAGGTCCGTGATCTGTCGGCCGAATGGGCTGCCCGATCCGACATCCCCAAGTTCGTTGAGGAGCTTATCGACCGCTGCCCTACCGACCTCCACCCCATGGCCCAGTTCTCTCTCGCCGTTACCGCTCTCGAGCAGACCTCCTCCTTCTCCAAGGCTTACGCCAAGGGTATTAACAAGAAGGAGTACTGGGGATACACCTTTGAGGACTCAATGGATCTGATCGCCAAGCTCCCCACTATCGCGGCACGCATCTATCAGAATGTTTTCAAGGGTGGCAAGGTTGCTCCAGTTCAGAAGGACAAGGATTACAGTTTTAACTTCGCCAACCAGCTCGGCTTCGGTGAAAACAAGGACTTCATCGAGCTAATGCGTCTGTATCTCACCATCCACACTGATCACGAGGGCGGCAATGTCAGCGCTCACACCACTCACCTTGTTGGCAGTGCCCTCAGCTCTCCTTTCCTTTCGCTGGCTGCTGGCCTAAACGGTCTGGCTGGTCCTCTACACGGACTCGCCAACCAGGAGGTGTTGAACTGGCTCACAGAAATGAAGAAGGCCATCGGCGATGACTTGAGCGATAAGAACATTAAGGACTACCTCTGGTCTACCTTGAACGCGGGGCGTGTCGTCCCTGGTTACGGTCACGCCGTCCTGCGCAAGACTGACCCCCGTTACATGGCTCAGCGCACCTTTGCCCAGGAGAAGATGCCCAACGACCCCATGTTCCAGCTTGTCAGCCAGGTTTACAAGATCGCACCCGGTGTTCTAACTGAGCATGGCAAGACCAAAAACCCCTTCCCCAACGTCGATGCCCACTCCGGTGTCCTGCTCCAGTACTATGGTCTGACTGAGGCCAACTACTACACCGTCCTGTTTGGTGTGTCCCGTGCTATTGGTGTACTCCCCCAGCTCATCATCGACCGTGCTGTCGGCGCCCCCATTGAGCGTCCCAAGAGTTTCTCGACCGCCAAGTGGATCGAGATCACCAAGAACCTGTAAATCTATTTTTAAACATACTTGGATTGCTATTTTCTGTTAGTGGGGGGCACAGGCTACAAATTATAGACGGTCAAAGGGTGGCACTGTATCAAATGGGGGCGTTGTGTTAGAGACTGTCCCCGAGATACCAAAAGCTGCGCTTGTACATTAATATATCATGATTATGCTTTGAGGATGTATATGACAATGTCGTCACCCTGACTACGGACACCATGCATATACACTAGTAACCCAAACTCATGTATGCGATATTGTCTGTTATTAGGGTTGAAGCAGCTCATATGTGCGATAACTGCCTCGGTATTCACCCTGGTGCGGCAGCAAAGACGGCAAAAGGTCACAGTATCAGTCAGAAACAATCTCTGGTCTGTTTGTTTATTGGCGGTGAAAGAATTATTATATCGAGGGTGATACTTTTGTTGATCTGTTGTGCCAATTAATTCGGTCTGTACGGACAGACCCAGGCTTCGTCCCAGGGACCGTCAGGGGTCCTAGTATAATATTTTGGGGAAAGTCCGAATGTTGAGCGCCGATAGCGCGGATAAATGGGTCTGTGGGATAAGGTGAGATGAGGTAGATGAGGTGATAGGTGATAGGTGGCAGAGCTTACTGTGCTAGGCTTAGCAATTGTTGAGGAGAAGGCAATCAGAAAAATACCAGGTAGATATGTCGGTAAAAAAAAGAAGCGATCCCTCACCACAACCACAAAATCTCCCACCACAGAGCAGTAAACCACAGTAAACGGAGCAACAGGGTAACTCCCTAACCTAGGTACCTAGGTAGGTTGTATAGGTATACGTAATGCTTACTTGCAGGTATACAACCTACCTAGGTAAGTGAAGAAGACGAACCCGACCACAGCTCAAGTAGCTACTAATAGACTACCTACCTAGGATGTAGGTACTTAGCCACCTCTAGGTACCTGGTAAGTACCTAGGTACTAGGTAGGTTAAGTAGGTATACCTTAGATACCTAAGATACCTATTGCTTACCGTACACGTGTGGCCTGCAGTTGGCCCTGAGGGCGCCTAGACGCTCACAGATATCGGGGCTTGTTATCAATTTATAATAGCCAACCAGTCGTTGATTACCTACATACAGTCTTGGCGTCTATCTTCGGCCCTCGGACGCATTCCCATCGCTCGGGTATTGTATCCACGCACATCGCAGATCGGAGGCGCCTAGCGTGGATAAGGACCATCAGACAATGGACGTCGGACGATGGCACATGTTCGCATGTCCCGAGCCTTCCAAGTCTTCAGCCCGTGACTTTTCGGTCCATTATCGGTAGTCGGTAACAGGCCGGTCTGCGAGGGTCTGCAAGAGTCGGCCGCCCGAACCACCAATCAGCATTCCCGTTTTATCGCCCCATTTACGATAATTAGATTTCTCCATCTGGAATAGTCCGGCTACTTGCCCAATCAAGTACATGTCCACTTTAGTATGTCCAGCTTGGCATTACCTAACTAGAAAGGGATGTCACTAGTCCTGGGTGCTACAGCTTACGGCCCCCCAACATATTATTCTGGTCAGCCTCACGATACGGATGGAAAGCTTTCCTTTACACCTTCCATCACAAGTCAACATCTTTTTTTTTGCCATCCATCTCCGGATTTCCCTTCCCTCCCGCGACGAAGCACCCGATTGCCTTGGTCAGGCCCCCCTCCCCAGTAACGACGACGAGCCATGTCCGCTACCACTACCACCGGTATGGCGCCTCCTCTGACGGAGAAGAAGCTCGAGAAGAAGCCCATCAAGTTCTCAAACTTGTTGCTCGGCGCTGGTCTCAATCTCTTCGAGGTCACCACCCTCGGCCAGCCTCTTGAGGTCGTCAAGACCACCATGGCCGCCAACCGAGGCGACAGCTTCGGTGCCGCCCTCGGTCGCATCTGGGGTCGTGGCGGTCCTCTTGGATGTAAGCGCTGTTTCTTTACCCCCCTTTGCAGTCATCAAGATGTAGTCCGCCTCTCTCTCGTCCCGACAAGGCAAAGCGATACACCACCAGGTTTTAATGAGCGTACCGTTGTTCGTTCCGTTGCTAACTCGAATGTCACTCTACAGTCTACCAGGGTTTAATCCCCTGGGCCTGGATCGAAGCTTCGACCAAAGGCGCCGTGCTGCTTTTCGTCGCTTCCGAGGCCGAATACTACGCTCGGTCCGCTGGCGCTTCTGAGTTTGTTGGTGGTATTACGGGCGGTGTCGCCGGAGGTGTCGTCCAGGCTTACGCCACCATGGGTTTCTGCACCTGCATGAAGACAGTGGAGATAACCCAGCACAAGATTGCCGCTGGTGGCGCTAAGCCCCCAAGCACATTCACTACTTTTATGAATATCTATCAGAAGGAGGGTATCCGCGGTATCAACAAGGGCGTCAATGCCGTTGCTATCCGCCAGATGACCAACTGGGGCTCACGCTTCGGTCTGTCGCGCCTTGCCGAGCAAGGTATCCGCCGCGTCACTGGCAAGGAGAACGGCGAGAAGCTCAGCGTCGTCGAGAAGATCCTGTCTTCGACTATCGGTGGTGGTCTCTCGGCCTGGAACCAGCCTATCGAGGTCATCCGCGTGGAGATGCAGAGCAAGAAGGAGGATCCTAACCGACCCAAGAAGATGACGGTTGGCAACACGTTCAAGTATATCTATGACACGAATGGAATTAAGGGCCTGTACCGTGGCGTTACTCCCCGTATCGGCTTGGGTGTCTGGCAAACGGTTTGTATGGTGGCACTCGGTGATGTGTGAGTTACCCTCTCCCCATTCTTAATCGTCCACGTCGTCTTTCGGCACAGCTTGCTAACGCAATTATCTCGCAAATAGGGCCAAGGCTTATGTTGAGAAGATCACTGGTGACAAGGTCACTGCTAAGCATTAGAGGGCGTTTAGACGGATTTGCTCGGGCTTTTTGGGGCACCAACAAAACAAGGGAACATATAAAGGAACGGATGGCTGAGCTTGCCAAGATAGACATTCCAGTCGTTGACGGGAATCATTTCTGATTTACAGGTTTTGGTTGTTTTATTGGAGCCTGTGAGCCTGTTGAATCAAACATCTTTACAGCTCGGGCTGTAGGCTTTTCATATCTTGCCATCTTAGAATATTTAGTATTACTAGGAACTATACGAGACGTAAGTGTGTTCATCACTTATGGTCTGATTAGTGTACCATTCAATGCGAAATATGCTACGGTTGATGAGCAGTTCTGAATACCAGTACTCATTCGAGCCTCGAAAACGTTCGTTATTCACCGTTTACAGCATTCAGCCGTTTTCGACTTCAAGACGACAAAAGACGATACGAACCAACTCATTCTTAATCTTTGAGGTCAATCTCAGTTCGTGCTAATAGTCTAGGAGCATGTCGTATATCTTAATGAATTGAAACATTAATATGCATCGTAATTAATCTATACGTATCATAGCCTATCCTATTCGCCTAGCATCCTCACAAGCCCAGGGACACCCGAACCGGGCCCAGGCGAGTTGGTACGGAAACACGCACCTATTGGAAATACAGATCTGTTAAATAACAAAAGTCTATGTTGTTAGAAGGCAACCTCTTATAGCTATCAGGAAATTCGTTGCAGTGAAGGTATATATCCCATTATTAGGAAGTATAAACATTACGAAGTGGACGGAAATTTTGTCGTAATAGGTATCCCGTGGGAGGGTGAGGACCAGTCGAACTACGCCGTTGAATGGTAACAACGTACCACCTGTCTCATACGGGCCGTTTATACTCCGGCTCTACACCCTTTGCACGATGTTCAAATAGTCTGTAGGGTAGTATACTTGAGCACTCGAACGTAGCTGGCTTGGCTACATAAACAAACTACGGCTATTGTAGACCGACGCCCGTCCCAGCTCGAAGCACAGGGGAGCAAATATAGGGGTACCGAGTCCGGGGAGTCTACGTTTAGGGAGGGTCTAATTCAGGAGCTGGTCATTTTTGGAAGCGGAAGCAGTTTTTTTTATTTTTAGAGGATAATAAACGACGTGTATCTATTATTTCCTTGGTTAACCAATCTGTGGCAAGTACAAGCGAGACGGCCGATTTGCGAACCCTTGATCCCCTTCTCGTCGTCTCAACTGGGATTATTCAAATACCATAATCAACGTTGATGGCTACGGGGAATATTCCAAGTTAGATTATCGGATAGTTGTATACACACTCTGTCGAGTGTTCTCGGTCCAGGATAGACTATCGGCAACTATTTTATTATTGAAGACTAGTACTCAATAGAATTGTGTATAGGATCTAGTAACGAGATCGTAGGTGTGACATACGAAAGAGGTATTTTGCAACGGGAGTTTTCAGTTTATCTTTATTTCAACTCGTTACCGGGGACGTTGTGTCCGAATGGTTTTTCTCTTGTTCATATGTTGAAAGCGGTCATTCTATCGAATAGGTTGGCCTAACAATGACCAGAACTCACAACGTCCATTCTTTGTCGGACTACCGTGTTTTTATGTATTATAGGGAGGATAGAGTAAGGACGGATAAATTTTCGTTATTAAGCCAATCCAAATGGTGGTAAGTAAACATTGATACCGGCTGGCCGTTCATCGAACACCAGACAAGGAACACTCATAACGATGTAAACTGACCATGATATGCGAGATTCAAAGCACTTTAGCTTGAGATATAAATTATCGTCCATCTTCCACCTAGAGCTGTTCAAGGGGATTGACGGAATCTGGGTTTTTTTTAATCTTTTTACTCGGTAATTCGAGAGAAGAGGAAGGAAAGCTTATTTTACGTAGTAGTTATCGTTCCGACTTAAAGCTTTGAACTCAACTCCTTCAACTCATAAAGGGCTTGTCACTAGCCTTAATCGGGGTCTGAGGTGAGAAGAGGCGACAGCAAGCTACGAAATCAGCGTCATGATCTCGTGTTTTCTCAACGCGATGGAGGAAGTGATGGAAGATTAACTGACCGATGGCCGATTGCGCTTCAAATTCACGGCACGCAGCCTGAAACCCCTCCTTGACAGCTTTGTCGCTGTCGAGGTTGTACGGATCAGGCAATTCCATAATGTCTCGATATAATATCTTAATACGCTCCAAGAATGCCTCCATCTTGGGGTAGATTGACTCAATAGCCTGCCTATCCTCAGCATTAAACCGGCCTGGATCATTGAGAATTACGTCAGCAGTGCTGCGTAAGTAGCGCGAGTCACTTTTGATACTAACTAGCATCATGGAGCATATAGCGAAACTAGCCATATCTTTGAAATACCCTTCAGGAGCAACACCATGAAGAGGAGCTAGCTTGGGGTTGAAATTGGCGTTGTTTGGCATTGGGAGGACTATAGCTGTTTCAAATTTAAATTGTTGGGGCTTTCTATAGGTTCTTGTATGGTTGGCTATTTGGGGGGTAGTCATGAAATAATAAAAAATGGAAGACGAGGAGGCGCCGCCGCGTATCTATAGTCCATACAACACCCCTATTATCGTCTAGGCGCTAGAACAAGATGTTTGTTTAAACCACACGCGTACATAGGCGGCTTTTATGTCACTGGGAATCAACGGGGCACAGCAGCAAAGCGGAAACATGTGCTTTGTCCTTGGGTGATGTTAGTCCGACTCTAGCATGTAACCGTTTTCATCGTCGTTTAACTCACGGTATTTTACAGAGACTTATATTCGGTTTCCCACTGTCGGCCGCTTTTCGGCGGTGAGGGGCTTGGTATTCCTCAGACAGGTAAATCCTGTTCGCTTCTTCATACCAACTAGGTATACCTCGAGGGCCCATGAGCGTGATTAACACTACTCTAAACCGGGTTTACTTTTCGTACTAATAAACACTTAGGCCTCGATCCCATATTAGAACTACAAACGGTTGTCACGACAGCCCACACCTAAGGTCTGAGCATATTCCATACGTCTAAGACCTGAGTGATTTTATTTTGTTAAACCTCCCCCCTTATCAAAAAGCGCGCTGCCTTTATGGCCCTCTCTCCGCATACGGTTAAAGGCACAAGAGTTGGATAATACAATCATAACAATTGGTTTGATACAGCCCTAGCCAATTCTTGTTAAATAGTCGGGGAGTGTTCTTGTTATATGCACTAGAATTGGTAGCTCTTGCGAGGGATGGGTTTGGCTACGGCGGCATGATTTCCTTTGTTCTTAGCTGTGCTGCTAACAACTATAATATGTAGAAACACAGCTAAGTTTGTTACTTCTTGAGATGGTTCAGCGTGGGGTTATTAAATGGTCCGAGAGCCTAACTTTCGAAACGAGTTTAGTGATCTAAGGATCGAGAGTCCTTACTTTAGTTTATATGTTGCGCATCACTACCCGTCGGTGAATTACCCAACTATACTATACAACTCTACGATGTCCCCAAGTTAAATGGCCGGGAAATAAAAGACTATACACTGGGATCGGTGCTCGACACTCCGAAATTCTCGGCGACGCCTCATTAATGGGACCAGGAAAAGCTTGCGACGCGTCGAACAAACCTTAAGACACCTCTTCTCCATTATATGGCATCGCTCACTCCTCAATGGGGTCACTAGTTTGCTTCTTAGCCGGTTATGCTTGCTCCCGAACCCACGAGGGTGGTAAAACCGCTAAAGTATCGATATGCGCCTTGATTAGGAACAAAATATAACTCGATTCTTGAATTAGGTCGGAACTAAGAGGGCAGACTCGACTTATCGAGGTGACATCATAGAACTCTGAGATAGCCATAGCCATGAAGAGACCGAGCTTTGTCGATCTGACCTGTCTTCGATACCAAGGCTTTGGACACCGCCGGGGCAGAAATCCGCGCCTCGTAGCAAACTTGTTTCAAGGGCAGAGTTGCCTGTCTCTGCCCACGTAAAAAGCAGCTAGCAATCTGCCTTTTTAGAGAGGACGGCGCGACGTTAGCAGTCCGTCGGGACCGTTTCACGTTTCATAGTTGATATACTCCCGGCATATGTTTTACACCAGGACCAGGGTAGCTATTCTGCCAAAGAGGCGACTGCTTGCATGCTTCAACGGACTTGCGTATCCCCCCTGCTTTTTCCCGGCTTGTAATACTACGCTACAGTACGCTAGATAGCCATGCGTTCGTAACCTACCCGGGTGTAAAACGCGCCCTAGAATTGAACACGCAGAAAATCAATTCTCCTCTAAGCAGACAATGCAAATGGCGTGTCCCTCTTGCGAGGTCGTCGCGTTAGTGAACCTAGGATGAGGGGTGGCTTAGATAGCCAAGACCGCATTCGTAAGCCGTAACTATGGATGAGGGCCAATAACTTTTGCGCTGGTACCATGAATTTGCGCATGAGACACCTTTTTTCCGCCGGAATATCTATACGGTACTAAATTATTGGAATTCTAGCGTACGTATCTCTACTACGTGGAGGACGAAATACACAACTGAAGATCTGCGCCAAGCCGTGGCACAGCCTTCAACTACAGTATGTGTTGGGCGCCTAACTTGATTCTCGGCGGAAAGGGAAGTCGCTGCAGCACTAAATGATGATCTCGACAGGTAGATGATGTGGAATGAAGACAGTCAAATTACTCGGAAACCGACCGGTACTTTGGTGCAAGTCTGCATTCCCACGTACTGTACGGTGCGCCTGATTGTTTATCGTTATAGATACTAGTAGAGCAAACACAGATTAAAGAGATTGTTGAAGAATGCCTAAACATCTTTCACATCACATCGCATGTAAATGCTGCAGATAGTTGCATCACATGTATGTCTATTAGGAGTCCACAGGCCGCTGTCTTGTTCAAAAACAGAAGCGATGAGAACCCTTCTAAAACAAACCAGAAACCTAAATGCCTGATGCTACCCAATTCTATGAGAGCGGTGTAGTGTACTTTACCTACGTCTCGGGGCCTGGGACACGATGATAATATCTATGGGACGAGGCCCGTAAAATTATTTACTCTTCTAAATCTACTAAGCTAGGTGCTCCATTGGCCACCGAATAAATAGTGGCATGTGTGTAATCCTCATTTCGTCAGCGACGATACGGGGGGACAATACCCGGTATGAAGTCAAGGTCAGAATCGCGGCTTTTACATACCTACCTATAGTAGGTATATAATTACTAAGTAAAGCGCACGGGATTGGTCTGGCTAGGGTGCGTTCCAGGACCCGAGAGTTGTTCTTGATAATCGGGGCTAACACGGGCGAGGGAAATAGCAGCACCAAAAAAAGCCTCAAATCCCTCTCCCGTCTTGGCTTGGCTTTAGATGCCCAAGATTGCTTGAGGGGATTCGGATTTCAGACCCTGTGAAACCAACCAAGCCCCTAATTAGAATAGGGACCCTCAATTAATCAATGTCTTCACCACGTTGCGACGTTTTCTATTCATTCGGGTTAGCAGTAAATCTTCCTCCCCCGCGTCCCCGGGGAAGCCCAAAGGTACCTACCATATGCATGCGGAGACAAACCCCGGAGCCAGAGCGGTCGGGGGCCAACGCGAAGAGCCCAAGAAAAAAAAAAAAAACAGCGCGAGACGCAGCGCACGCGGAACGGGTTTGGGTCGACAATAACCCCTTGCCGATATCCGAAGGAAAAGGCGGCTCCATCCACTGGGTATGCCGAAACGACTGCAACTATATCCTGCTGTAGCCTATATGTGACGATAATAAAGGTTGGTGCTGCTATTAATCTGTAGTGTAGCTGTATGGGCACAGCAAGGACTGCTTCTGATCTTGCGCCATGATACTAGAAGCCTTGGCTATTTTGCTGCATACCCCGGGCTCTAGATGCGAAGAGAAAGACCAGGAGGTGAAAATCCTATTGTGCCCGTGATAGATATATTGTCCCTTTGTGATAGGTACTGTGTCGTGTGAATTGAATTATGTCGTTAAGGTACGCTACACCAGACAGAGGTCTCGCTACGTGTAATATGCCAAGTCTTCGATTATCTACACGACACGAACAATAGGTTGACGCCACCAAGAGATCTTCGGACTCGGCGCCGGAGGTATTTGAGAAGCGCTTGGCGAGGGATCATTATGGGGGACTAATCTAGGCAATATCAATTCTAATTGTAGGTACATGATTGATAAACGGTAGGCATGCGAGATGAGTAGTGTCGGCAGGGGAATATGGAAATTCATCGGGATAGACGTCTATACGACGATGTGTAGCATGGCTCCTTGGGTGAATACATCTGATATTGTTGATGTCAGGAGATGGCAGTTCATGATCTTGTCGTTGTAACTCTCGGACTTGATCCAGTTTCGTGTTGTTGGATTTGTCCGAAACTACCCGCCTCTTTAACGACGGAGAGGCGAAATACTCGGGCGAGCTAAACCCGTGGATCTTAGTACTTACTGCTATTGCTAACGACTGCAAGGGCTATGGGCGGAGATGAACGCGGCGATGGCGACGTTACCTGTCCCACTCGTCATCGTTAGCTAGCCTTGGCTCGTACCTAGTGGTAGGTAGTGTACGCCTAGGATTACACGGAGAGAAAGAGATGAAGAGAGAAAGAGAGGTCAATATTGATCGTCGGTCTCTGATGCAGGTTCTGATGCAGTTTCGGACTCAGAGTTATTGGGGTCGTGGTCTGGTAGTGGCTCGTCATTGCTCTCTTGATTCTGCTCATGAACTAACTCTAGATACTTATACCACTCATCGACGGTGGTCTAACCGACGCGCTACATGTTGGGCAGTGTTGCCGAGGTAACTTGCCGCGACAAAGCTAAAGGGGACGAATTTCCAGAAGGAGCTGTGACGGGATTATACTGTACACTGGGCACGGTACTCCTAATGTACTACACCAACGCCTTTATGGAAGCCACAATCACAAGCCTCAGTCGGCTGGAAGATGGGCCAAGTGAAGCCGACATTGTTTTCATGTTGGTTCGGTATAATTCATTTAATGAGTTACATACTCCGTACTTAGTAGTAAGACCAATACCAAGAGCGATGCGAGCCTTGGCGGCTGAGCATCTCAAGTCAGCACTCTTTACCTTTGACACGCTAGAAGACCGAAGACCATATTATAGGTAGTCCATGAGCGAATATTTGAATGAGCCACTGAGTGACCATAAGTTATTGCTATTATTATTTTTATTTATGAGATCTCATAGATACTGGGGAATAGGCACTTTTGACTTTGCTACCTACTAAAAAATATCGACACTAGCTTTCTGATTGAAACGTGGTTTTGGGTTCGTTTTCGTCTTCTGCTCGTCCTTCTTGTGCGGTGAACTTAGAGTAGTGCAATTAGTACCTTCGTGGCTCCAATTGGCCGAACGGCTATTTCTTCTTTTTTTATTTTATTTTGTTTTATTTCGCCACGACAATGCGACCGAGGTCTGTATTGCTGACTCAAGGCCCCCCACGTAGTGGATAGTTGAAGGGGGGGTGAGAGGTTGAATAGTGTCTACAATGGACGGATCGCTAGTCGGCTCAAAGCATGCTGTACTAAGTACTGTATGTAGGTACTGTAGATGGCCCGAGGATACTCAATGTCGAGAAGGAAACAACAATAACAACAACATTGCACTAAAACAACAGTCGCTTCAGATATGGCAGTTTCAAGTTTTGGCGACTTGAGCCCTGGGGTTGAGTTTCATCTATATAACTGTGCGTGGCATGGGCCCTTGCTAAGCAGTCGGTAGTTGGTCGTTTCCTGCATGATATTGAGACGAGCGTAGATATAGAAGACGTGAGGTGAGGGCCGCCGACTTTTACGTAGTGTAGTGTGCGATACGATCCCGCGGGTTCTCCGGCAGTTTTCCTTTCGCTTATGTGTAAGCAGGACTGGATCTTGCCGCCGTTGAGTTGATAGGTATTTCGTCATCTGACTAGATGGCTTCGTAACCTAACACCGGCGTAATTTCATATGTTTGTAGTCTCGGCACGGCAGGAAACGATCGCCGTGTGGTGCAAGTCGCTCTCCGGAAATGCGCGCGAGCCTCATGGAACCTACCTACTGGAGATAGTGCAAATTATTATGCTGCTACACAACACTAGACAACACGGGAGCTGTGATAATAAAAATAAAAGATGGGTAATCTGTAAGATAGACCAACGCAAATGTCCGAGTAAGAACCCATTGGCCAGTAGCAGGACTGGGCGTGGAGGCTACAAGATAGACTGTTGCTAGCCTCTGCAATCCTCTGTAGCGACAGGAAGCGGCTTGTCTCATCGGTCGAGTCTAGAGACGTAGCGATGTAGCTGCACTAAACACTGTGTGTGTGTACATATACTGAGCCAAGGTACTGGATTATTGCTATTAGTCATGCCTCTAACGGTCTGTGATTGAGGAGTAGCGGTGCGAACAGAATGCGACGGGGGAGCTTCGTTCAGACTCTCGTTTTCCCCAGTACCTACCTGGGCCAGTACAGTCCCTGAGTACACTACCCCAGTGCACTACACTACACTACACTACTACGCTGCAGAACCCAGTGTTCTGCCCAGCGTTCTGCTAGTGCTGCCCCAGTAATAACGCAATCACACCAAGAGCTGAACCCTTGCATGACGAATCCCATTTTGGTCATTATTTTCACCTACTACGGACATGATTGGTTTGGAAGCCCACGAGTTGGCGTGGGGAATTTCGTGCTATGTGGAGATTCTACAGAAATTGCAGGGATTGGCTGGTTCGGCTACGGGTTTCGTTGCTCGCCATGCGTTATTGCACGTTGCGACCGCACGGTGGACCTGTGTCGGCCAGAGCCAGCAGAGGAAGTTGACGCCGGGATGAGGCGGCTTGATGGCCAGCTGGACAGATTACTTCCACTACCCCTACTACTTAGTAGGGATGAGCGGTAGCAGTGCAGTAGGATGGGCAATGCTCGAGCGAGCCAAGCCGGCACATGAGGATCTACCGCGTTTGAGGCAGACCTTCCCCCTGTGCTTTGACGATGTTGCGTCATGGCTGCGAGACTACAGCCTCAGACTACACTCTAGGACGTGGCCCGTAACTCGAAGATGCCAGACCATGGTATTTCATGTTACGGTTTTTAACTCTTGGCGATTTCAGAAGACTGGTTGTGTCGGTCAAATGCTGTCTTACTATGGTCGTGATGACGAGCATGGCCGACTCGACACTCGTGGTGGCGAACACCTGAGTATGCGCTAGAACATATCTACATGCTGCGGATGGGCGACCGCGACGGGATATTGACGAGGGACATTGCCGTAGTGTAGAATAAGCATCGGATTCTAGAAGCAGAGAAGACTCGCGGTGCCATGTCTGTACACCGAAAGGTGGTGGGGAAACGGCCATTCCGAGCGAATGCTGTGGCCGGACAGGTCGGAACGCTTGAGCCGAGCGCCTACTACCGTAGTACTAGTAGTTCTTACGTGCGGAAGTTTGTCGGTGAGCCCTGTAAGGAATCCCTTCTGTCCAGCCCAAACTTAAGCTGTACGCATGTCAGTAGGGTATAATTTTTTAATTTTTTTTATATTTAAATTTAAATTTTTTTTTTTTTACCGAATTGGCCACCCGGGTATAGCCATCACACACACCCAGCCTTTGGTGGTACTGTCCAATAGGGTACTATGTAGTTACGCCTACGCCCATCCGAGGGCTGACAGGAAAGGCGAAATAAAGTCGCATGACGTATGTTATCAGCCAAGCCGGGCCAGCAAAACAACCTATTAGTACACTAGACTAAACATGCTTCTTACTATAGGCGGTAGACCGTTGGATTATGATTTACCTCGAAGAGATTGAATAGATTGTCTGCGTTACCCCAAAGAAGGTAGTTAGAAGACAGCTTTTGGAATACTATTTCCACTACGCGGGGTTGGCTTCGCGGGACGGACGCCTAGATAGCAGGTCGCGTGGGAACAAACTGGAGAACAGAAATATTCTGTTGCGTACACTAGTAGAGTAGAACGAGTAGAACAGTGTGCTAGAGACAGAAGTAGAGGAACAGTGGTATGTGTGATCGGCAAGACCCATAAGACTGGAGAAAGTACAGTACACGATAAGCTAAATAGTAGACCAACTATCTACCTCCCTCCTTATGCTATGAGCCTTGGCTTACACTACACTATACTGAACGGGACCAGTACCGCGTAGGGACTCGTCAAACAAGTCTCTAACGCTGCTCACTCATAGAATACAGAATTACAGGCTGCCTACGGAGTATGTGTGTATGGAAAATAGCTCAAGAGCACGGGCGCATGGTTTGCTTGCCGTCTACGTAAGTTTCTCGCTTATTGTTTTACTATCGCGTTGCGGAGCTCGCGTGGTCTAACGGCGGATGCAACTCGAAGCATAGAGAACGGATAGATGATGCTATCGGTCCTAAGTATAACAGTTGGGCTTTCGTTTCATGCCAGCACCTACACGTGTAGGTAGTATCGCATGCGTGGCTGTTTGAGAGTTTTAAATTGCTCATAGCGAGGTGCACGAATAGGTACCTAAGTACGTGTACTAGTACTAAGTATACCTACCTAGGTAACCTAACCTACCTACTACCTACCTAGGTAGGTACCTATGTTAGGTAATGTTGCGTAGTGACGGGCCTTAATACGGTACCTAGGTATAGAATACAGTATGAAGAAATGGAATGCACCCTAGCGTACAGTGAAAGTACTCAGTAGGTCGGCCTGTGGCGCGACTCGCGCGACTCGTTCACTGTGGGTTGCTGACTAGGACGCTTTTGGTGAGCCGATCCAGATCGAAACTCTCGCCCTCGTTAGTGTACCATACTGCTCTATCAGGGAACAACCTAAACCCTGAGCAGAACTGACTTTCGCCCTGAACCTTCAGTGGGTACAGCACACCTACTACCTAGGTAGTTAGTAGTATAGTATAGGTACCTAGGTAGGTAGCCTACAGCTATCTACACTACTAGTACACCACTTGGTATGCTATCGCCTCAAGAGAAAAGGAGCACAGGGTTCTGGACAGGGACAGGGCGCGGGGCTTGGGGTTGACTGGGGCGCACCCTATTGCTGCAGGCTTACAGGGTATACGACTGGAGACTAGTGCCTAGGTAGGTTCTGCCTACGTACCTAGTCTAACATTTACTACGTACAGTACGGTACAGGCTAGTACTACGCAGCAGGGGTTGGGGTTGGTGAGTGGTCCGTGCTGCCCGCCCGTGCTGGGTGTGGGCTTCAGAGCTTGTTACTTGCAGAAGCGGAAGCAGAAAACAGGAACCAGAAACCTTGTTTTGTTCGGAAAATTCTGATCAAAACAATGGCACTCACACCTGTTAGTGTGGGCTTATAATGCAATTTAACGATCGGGAACGGCGAGGAGACATCCAAAACGAGTCAATTGCATAGAGGATGACTTGCTATAGCTTCTATAGAGCAAATATTCTTACTCAGGGGATGCCGAGCAAGGCCAAATGAATAAGTCGGCGATTCGAGGCATATTTGGCATCGTTGCGGTCTGTCGTCATGGCAAGTGAGGAAAAAGTTGAGTGAGTGATTTACCTACATGTACTACCACGGTACCTTGTCCCAGCCAAAGATGCCCACTAGATCGAAGTGGGGCACCGCACTTTCGACTCTGTATTAGAGACTTGTCAATACGGTACGCATCCCTTGGTATCTGCACGGTGTCTGGGTGGTCAGGATTTTCTCCTGCGAGTCTGCTTCTTATCAACGCTAAGGACACCAATTGGACTCCAGTACTTAATCCGCCTGGTCTAGATAGGCATTTATTGGCATAGGGAGGTATTGGGATGAGTACTAGGTACTAGGTATGTAGTACCTACCTCCTACAAGGGACAATTAAAACGCGAGTATGAACTTTGTTAGCACAATGGGGGATAAATGAATAGGTAAACAGTTTTACTATGTAAATGTACGATACATCGGACGTTGGTACTTTATCCTGGAGGTTTTCTCGGCCGAGCGATGCGCAAAGTCTGGATTACCTCCCTAGGTAGCTGCTACTCGTGGTAGTTTGTTCGCTATTACCTATAATAACGACGGCAAGGCAAGGTTGAGTTCTAAAATAAAATAAAATAAAAACACTGCAATTACATTGCTATGTAATAAGTAGCGCATAATATTACCCTCAGTACGAAATGACTTGTAATGAAAGAGCTTGCTGTAAAGGCTACCTTATTCATCGGTGCTGTGATAGGCCGGAATAGAGGATGGGGCGTGTGGATCCGCACTGTAGCGCGATGTCGCGAGACACCGAGCACAATGGAGTACCATGGCCCCGGCTTGACTGAGCACCCATTTTGGAGTAGAGCTTCTTCGGCGGATCCATCCATCGTCTCGCTCTTCGTCCTTGGCCTCTTATCCTTTAAAAATCGAAGCTGCCCGTCGCAATTGTCGCTCTCGTTTTCTCTTTCCTCTCTTTACCGCGTAGAGACTTGTTCATTTCGACTCGTCAACTATCAATAGGTTCTCGACGCTGGTGCCTTCCCACCATTCTCTCTCTCTTTCTCCCCCCTAACCCCCTCTCCCTATCTTTTGTGTCAATTCATCTGTAAGTTAAACTTCTCCCCAATTCCAGCCGGCTCTTCTCGGCTCGGGCTTTGCACAATCTCACTGTCGCAACAACATCATTTTACCTAGCTCCTACTCGCATTCCAGCCGCAAATGTCACCTCCTTCTTTGTTGCCCCCCCAACACAAGCATTCTCAACATTCGCAACAACAACCCTATGTAACGTACAGGTCCTTCTAACCCTCTCTTATTAGTAGTAGTAGTAGCAGCAGCTCTGGGACAGCGAGTAGATCTCGACTTTAGCCATATCCCTCGCCATAATGGCCGAGCCTAATAATTCTGCCGCCGCGCCGGCAATCAACACCAACATTGAGTCGGGTAACTTCGACGAGAAGGCGGGCCACCACAACACCCAGCCTACTGTCACCAAGCCCAAGGTCGAAGACGACGCCGAGGAGGAGGATGAGGATATTGATGCTCTGATCGAAGACCTCGAGTCCCAAGATGGTGGTGAGGACGAAGAGGAGGAAGAGGAGGGCCAGGGTGTCGGCATGGGACGTACTATTCCCGAGGAGATGCTCAACACCGATACCCGTCTTGGTCTGACGGAATGTAAGTTACCGCTGGCTTGCCTCGTTCCATTGTTCGGCATCGTGTTCCAATGATGGTCGTTGGACCCTGGACGACTTTGAGTTCCTTTCGTCGCTAATTGGTATGACAGCCGAGGTCAGCAACCGTCGCCGCAAGTACGGTCTCAACCAGATGAAGGAGGAGAAGGAGAACCTGCTCCTCAAGTTCTTCGTAGGCCTTCCTGCTCTCGTTTGTGTTCTGATATACGTCTAACGAGATCGTCATAGGGGTTCTTTGTCGGTCCTATTCAGTTCGTTATGGAGGCTGCTGCCGTCCTTGCCGCTGGTTTGGAAGACTGGGTCGATTTCGGTGTCATTATTGGTCTGCTACTTCTTAACGCTGCCGTCGGTTTCATTCAAGAATACCAGGCTGGCTCCATTGTCGATGAGCTGAAGAAGACGCTCGCTCTCAAGGCTGTTGTTCTCCGTGATGGTACTCTCAAGGAGATTGAGGCTCCTCAGGTCGTCCCCGGTGATATCCTTCAGGTCGAAGAGGTGTGTTTGTGGTCCATTCACCCGATGGAAAATTTTTGACTCACTATATTGATCTAGGGTACTATCATTCCCGCTGACGGTCGTATCGTTACCGATGACGCTTTCCTACAAGTTGATCAGTCTGCCCTCACTGGCGAGTCTCTCGCTGTGGACAAGCACAAGAACGACAACTGCTTTGCTTCCTCTGCCGTCAAGCGTGGTGAGGCCTTTATGGTTGTTACTGCTACGGGTGACAACACCTTCGTCGGTCGCGCTGCTGCTCTAGTCAGCCAGGCCTCCGGCGGTACTGGTCACTTCACTGAGGTTCTCAACGGTATTGGTACGGTTCTACTCGTCCTGGTCATCCTCACTCTATTGGTTGTCTGGGTCTCGTCCTTCTACCGCTCCAACCCCATCGTCGAAATCCTGGGCTTCACTCTCGCTATTACCATTGTTGGTGTTCCGGTCGGTCTGCCTGCTGTCGTCACTACCACTATGGCTGTCGGTGCTGCTTTCCTTGCCAAGAAGAAGGCTATCGTTCAGAAGCTGTCTGCTATTGAGTCCCTGGCTGGTGTCGAGATTCTGTGCTCTGACAAGACTGGTACCCTCACCAAGAACAAGCTATCTCTCTCTGAGCCTTTCACTGTTGCTGGTGTTGAGCCTGATGACCTCATGCTTACCGCTTGCTTGGCCGCTTCGCGCAAGAAGAAGGGTATGGATGCGATTGACAAGGCTTTCCTTAAGGCTCTCAAGTACTACCCTCGCGCCAAGGGTGTCCTCTCCAAGTACATTGTCAAGGAGTTCTACCCTTTCGACCCTGTCTCCAAGAAGGTTACTGCAATTGTCGAGTCTCCCCAGGGTGAGATCATCACTTGTGTCAAGGGTGCCCCTCTGTTTGTTCTAAAGACTGTCGCTGAAGACCACCCCGTTCCGGATGAGATCGACCAGGCCTACAAGAACAAGGTTGCTGAGTTTGCTACCCGTGGTTTCCGTTCTCTTGGTGTTGCTCGTAAGCGTGGTGAGGGTGCCTGGGAGATCCTCGGTATCATGCCCTGCTCTGACCCTCCTCGTCACGACACTGCCCGCACCATCAACGAAGCTAAGCGTATGGGTCTTTCTATTAAGATGCTTACTGGTGACGCCGTTGGTATCGCTCGTGAAACCTCTCGTCAACTTGGTCTCGGTACTAACGTCTACAACGCTGAGCGCCTCGGTCTCGGTGGCGGTGGTGACATGCCTGGTTCTGAGGTTTATGACTTCGTTGAGGCTGCCGATGGTTTCGCTGAAGTTTTCCCCCAGCACAAGTACAACGTCGTGGAGATCCTGCAACAACGTGGTTACCTCGTTGGTATGACTGGTGACGGTGTCAACGACGCTCCTTCGCTCAAGAAGGCTGATACTGGTATTGCTGTCGAAGGCGCCTCCGATGCTGCTCGTTCTGCCGCCGATATTGTCTTCTTGGCTCCCGGTCTTGGTGCTATTATTGATGCCCTCAAGACTTCTCGCCAGATTTTCCACCGCATGTACGCCTATGTTGTCTACCGTATCGCCCTGTCCCTGCACTTGGAGATCTACCTCGGTCTGTGGATTGCTATTCTCAACCGATCCCTGAACATCGAACTGGTTGTCTTCATTGCCATCTTTGCTGATGTCGCTACCCTGGCTATTGCTTATGATAATGCTCCTTACTCTATGAGCCCTGTCAAGTGGAATCTGCCCAAGCTTTGGGGTATGTCCGTCATTCTTGGTGTAATTCTCGCCGTTGGAACCTGGATTACTGTCACGACTCTGTATGTCAATGGTGAGGATGGTGGTATCGTCCAGAACAACGGTAACTTGGATGAGGTTCTCTTCCTCGAGATCTCGCTCACTGAGAACTGGCTCATCTTCATCACCCGTGCCAACGGTCCCTTCTGGTCCTCTATTCCTTCGTGGCAACTCACTGGTGCTATTCTGATCGTCGACATCCTCGCCACCCTCTTCTGTATCTTCGGTTGGTTCGAGGATGGGTACACTCACATTGTCGCTGTCGTCCGTATCTGGATCTTCTCGTTCGGTGTCTTCAGCATCATGGGCGGTGTCTACTACTTCCTCCAAGACAGCACGGGTTTCGACAACCTGATGCACGGCAAGTCGCCCAAGGGAAGCCAGAAGCAACGCTCCCTTGAAGATTTCGGTAGGTTTTTCCCCGTCATTCGTTTCCCTTGCATTACCAGAACCCCTGGCTAACTTGTTTCACAGTCGTCTCACTCCAGCGTGTCTCCACCCAGCACGAGAAGTCGCAGTAAATGGTCGAATAGTGAAGCGGCGCGGCGGCACCCGCCAGGCCAGGCCACGCCACTCGGCCCCCTTCTCCGTTTGTGTTACATACCTTTGCCTTTCGGTGTATAGATAGACCTCCGTCTGGCTTGGGGGTCGAACAATCACTCTTTATAATTTCACTTTTTTGTAAACTGAATGATGCGGCGGGCGGACTTCGGTCATATACCCTACCTATACGTCTTTTAGACTTAATTAAATAAGAAGAAAGTAAAACTTATTTGCTATCTCAGTGTCGTGACTCGGTATTGTTGCACATTTCACTCGCGTGAATGGAATTGGGGAGGCATGTTTGTTGATCGGGGTTCGTGTGTACCCACAAGATTTTTAACCTTTTGGACAAAATGTCATGATTTATTTGACTGACAGCTGAGCATTTATGGATCCAGTCCCTCGACCCCCTTTCCCTCCCCCCGTTACTTGGGGGTTACATGGGGTTTGCATACCTAGGTAGGTATTCGGACACCTGGAGTCGGGTGACACTTATCTTTTCACTAAACTAACCTACCCAGGCTACCTACCCAGGCTACCTAGGTAGAAGACTTAGGTAGGAGGAAGAGTCAGCTCCCCTGATCTCATAGAGCACACTTTATAACATCTAACCGGCCGACTACTGAGATCGCCGCCCACAATACTTTAGATTTATGCCGGGCTCATCTGCACTCCTGCCATACATCCATTAACGACGTAATCAGTATGCTCCAGCTGGCCGACATCCCATTAAGAAAAAACCACGAACCCGAGCGCCCCTCGGCGTAATCCGGAGAACACCTGTTTATGGATCCGCCTGTTTAGTCTCACGTCCCGTGAAAAAGGTGTGAATATGAATATTCCGGGCTATTATTACGGTCAGCTACCTCGCCACATTTCTGGATTTTCCGCTTCCCCTCTCCGCTACTTCGTGCAGCGTGGACATATATAACTATGGGGGCGAAAGCTGACGGCCCTATCAAGACCCCGAGAAGCAGCGCTATTTCAAAGTCGAAAACGGCAAGACAGCGCCCACAAATGCTGCCTGGTCGTCTACCAATGTAAAGAGGCGGAAGCTCCGCGACAAGGATGCCGCGACCGCTCTACAGCACCTGAACCTCGCCAAGAGCCGGATCAGGCGCGCAAGAGTGCTCCATGGGCCGCTGACGGGCGGGTTCTTCGCCCGCGAATATGGTGCCGTGAAGGACGACATGCGGGCTTCTTGCTTTGCCGAGGGCCTTACGAACAAAGGCTGTATACCCCTGGCCCAATTGGGGGTGGTCAGTCCAGTAACGCAGGTCAAGCGTATGTTTATAGGCGGCCATGACTACAAGACTGGGATGTGTACTGTGTATGCAGGTATGTTGCTGAAAGATCATTCCATCTTGCTCTTCCGCTAGCATAATACAATGAATTCCGATTTACGACGAGCGGAAATACTAAGATATAATGATTCCATTCGCTTTGCAGCCCCGAACGACACCATGTTACTTTCAACATACTTGCCTCGGGACAGAAATGGGCGGTATGTATTTCGCCCAAAGAGCAACACTTATGGACACTACAGCCTAGGTAGCCTCATACCTATATTGACACTGCGCTGACTAACTTATCCGATATGTTTTGTGTTATAGTCTCAACCAGCGTCTCCTAAACAACTACCGTCTCCCAGGACATCGCTACCAGGAGACGTCCCGGATAGAACATATTTCAGATATCCAATATCACGCCCCAAGTAATTGCGTGCTCGTGACGTCGCGGAAACCGTCTGTTGGCCTCAACCCCAATTCTCTGTGGACGCTCTCGCCCGAGATTGACGATGATGACAAGGACCCTCTCCGTCCGCGCTGGCTTCTCTCTTCAGGTAAGTTTGTGTTACTGGTCTTTTTTACCTTCGTCTCGCTCCTTCTTACAATATCTACTTAATGTTATCTGCCGCTCCCAATTGTCAATTTATTTGCCGTAACGGTTTCTTCCCCATGTCATCGTTAGTACCGAGCGTTCACATTAGCTATTTCCACTCCTTAGGGCCTTTGAGGAACCTAGCAACTAGAATAGAGCCGCGCCATAACGAATACGAGGCGCATTGCGTTGCTCCCGCGCCCGCATCTTCATCGCTAGCGTGCACGGTAGGTACGAATCGTGGGATTGTGCAGTGGGATCGCAGCTTCACGCCGTCGGCCTGGCCAACCCCTCCTGCATCGTTCCGGGCCGACCCTACGAGATATTGTCCAGGCAACCTATTCCGCGATGTATTTACGGTAGACTTCCATCCGAGCCACGGAGAGATCACGAGATTTGGCGGACGCCCGGGGGCGCTGTTCACCGCTGATACACGCGTGCCGTTCACCAAATGGTCGCATCTCAAACTTCCTTCCGCCATTACGCACCTCAGATGTTTAGACGGTGGAAACCAGGTTCTAGTGGCCGGGCTGCAGAACTGTCTCGGGGTTTACGATTTGCGGTTCGTGCACTCGCATCGGGGGACCGGGGATGACAGCGGCAGAATGGATATCGACGACAGTGACAGAGACAGAGGTAGTAACAACCGTAATCGTCGTCGGTATTCTAGACACATCGATTCCAGGAGCCAGAGCCGTAACGTTAAAAAGGAGAACTGGAACGGTAAAAGCACCGGAAAGTGGAAGAGTGATCTCCCAAACAAATCCATAGCTCAGCCCGTAATCCAATTCGAGCATTACCGCAATGACGCGCACATTGATATAGGCTTCGCATACAACGCGGCGACGGGCGTCGTGGCCGCTGCACATGGCGACATTCCGGGCACTGTTGCGTTGTATTCGGTGAGAACCGGCTCTCAGCTCCGAGTTCTTGATTTCGCATCAGAGGCTGGACCAAATCCTAATAAGACGACGTCGAGTTATCGGAGGCTGCAGCAGCTGGAGCGGCCTATACTAGAGGGGAACCGCATGGATGTTCCAATTATCCAGAGCCTACAATTCCAGACTTTCCCTGGGGATCACACGCCGACGCTTTTCGTGGGGAGTGACCGGCGGGGCGGCATCACTGCGTTCTCGTTTGGCGTTGATGACTTGGAGGACGAGGCGTGATGAGAAGAAAGGGAATCATAGGATACGCAGCCGCCTAGCACGGAAACATGCGGGGCAATAGTGGGTGAATGAGTTCGCGTAATATCTGGTCGGGGGTCGTTCAAGCCTCGGTCATTGACAACGGCGGTACGGACTTTTTAATTGGAACTGACCAGACACTCATTCCTATACTTGGCTAACTAGTTAGCAGGTGCCGGACGCTTGACATTTTACCCTAGTGGTATCTTCTTCGCTTTCCAGGAGAGAATATACACGGTTACCGGAAGAGAGGGAGTAGGACGAGCTGGAACAACTATCTGAAGTTGCAAACCTCTTTGCACAACGAATTATGTGGACAGTTGCGTCAAGAACTATGTTGAAGCCGGGGCGGTCTTATCACTAACGGTATCAGCTACTTCACCAAGGAAAAGGTGCCGTGTCCAGCAAAGCCTCCGCATAATCGTACCATCAGATCTGAGCCTCGACGATCCGACTCTCATTGAAAACATGTAGTATTACGGTTGAGAGCATGGAAGCATAGAATACATGAATTCCCGTCATCAACTTCTCTGTATTATGTATATAGACATTAACGTATGTATCGGTACATATCTTCCTCCGACGAATACGTCAAGTTTTTCCTTCACGCTATTAATTTCGGAATCCAATCGGTTCCGAATCACACGGATGCTACTGATAGCTTCCGCAAATACCATGCTTTTCTCGAGACTCTCTGAAGCGAACCGGTTCCTCTCCTTTCCCAGAGATTTCCCCAAATCTCTCAGTAAAGACAATTCACCAAGAATAAAGGATGGTTATGTCAATTGCTATGTGGTCCGATACGCCGCCATGTATTAATAGGTCATCCAAAAACGTGAACTACCCCATGGTAACGGGGTAGGTAGGTTTTGCGCGACTCCGGCTTTATCCCCATATTCCATATAGTAGTACCCTGCCATGCCCCTGAAAAAGCAGTCCTTGTGGTGTTCTTCTAGTTTTCCAAAACGCCATTATAATGCGTGCAAAATCAAGAGCCAAACGTACCCTGGACGCGGCGAACCCGCTCCGTAGTCCAGTGCGTCTCGTGTAATTACTATTTACGAACTAGACTTTTTTCGATTCAAAGCGTCGCCGCCGCGCTTTAGATTATACGTGTCTCGTAAGGCCGGGAGAGCTTGGTCGAACGCGTCGCCTAACGTCCAGTTCTCCAGCCTGGACAAGTGCGTCAGGAAGACGGGATTGATGATAGTCTCACTGTCATCTGGTGTGACAATGAGAGCATCAGTGTCTTCGTATGGCCAATTGAGGGATAACGTTAGTGTATAGGGGATAAATATTTCGTCGAAATGAAAATTCGGGTCATTATATTGCTGGATAAACTTCTCGCGCATGGCGGGAAAGGGCAGGTAATCGATCCATGCCGGATGCGGGGTGCTATATTGTATGTCGATGGGTCTCGAAAAGGAGGGTAGCAGGTCAAAGTTCTCCTTGGTTGGACATATGTGCCACCGCACTGTCATAGTCCGAGTTAGCAACTGCCATCACGAGAGCGACGTCTATATAAATAACGCCGAGCCATGAAAGCTCTTACGACGGAATAATAGTTGAGGCAAAACTACGTTGGTATTCTTGGGAACTATCAGGATAAGAGAGGAAAAAAAACTACCGATATTACTTACTGACCATGAACATGACGTATAGGACAGCCACCTTCTCAGGGACCTTGCAAATTGCGGAGAATTTGGATAGGATATCCGTGAAGACCTTAGAAACTGGATGGGAGTGCGAAACCTCCGTGGGGTTGAGCAAGGAAAAAATGGAGGGATATCTGGGCCCTACAAGCTCTGTCGGTGAGAGGCCCTCGGCGGCGCGTTGGCGGCGTTCATGCATAAATTTGAGGAGAACGTGATCGAGAGGGCAAGTTGCTGGGACATGTTTGATGATCGGGGCCTCGGTACCTATCCACGATACCTGGGGAGGATGGGAGGGATCGGGCGCGTACTCTACGTATTGGTTCTGCTGTGTTGGCGATGAAGTACTGCTTGTAGCAGTGTTAATCCGGTCGAAATGCGCGACAGGGCCCCAATCATGCTTCATGGGTACGTGTTGATAGGCTGGTGAATCTTGAGCTCCGTTCACTCCTGTCTGCATCTTATTCAAGCGCTGTGAAGGGCCGAGAACAAAGTCTAGCTCGACATACTCGCCGCCAATGTTCAGGTTCGGATGCCGTTGCTGATTAGGTGTTTTCACCGAAGGGTTGCCCGAATTGAGATGTGAACCTGGCTGAGCCAGTCCTTGGCCGTGCCATGATAGATCTACGCTCGAATGCGGCGTAGATTCACGTCCGGGCGTCGAACTGCTCTGAGTCGAGTAAGACGAGAGCTGTTGGAGTTGCTGAGTAGGTTGCGTAGAATGATGTATTGGGACTTCAGCTGTGACCAGCTACGTTAGTAAAACACCATCATAAAAAAGTGTCGCTGTGGCCTGAGAGCTTATTCCGGTTACCATACCCGTATTGCTAGACAAGAGAGGCTGTAGCAGGGCCACGACGGAAGCCATGCGCTCTTTTAGCTTTACAATGTTAGCCTCGGCAGCCTCTTTCTCTTGGACCGCTTTTTGGAGCTCCAGATACGGCTCTTGAGCGGTTAATTCGCGTATTCGGCTCTCGAGGGCCTCGATCTGATTTCTGGTACGTTCACGTATAGCTCGTTGCGCCTCTCGATCTATGGTAACCAAGTCAGATACTTCCTGTCTATCCACAAATCGCCATACCTCATCTAATACCCCCCGAGTGACCCCATGGCACATAGACGGTAGGGGCATTTTTATACATCAATGATATGTAGCGCTAGTAGTGGCAACGACAACGTAACGTAGTGTAAGGGAGGGGGGGATTGGCCTACCATTAGCTCGCTTCTTGGCTAACTGTTCAGGGGTCAGGTTGGCGACGTTTCTGGATCCAGGGCCGCCGGTACGTCTCTTTTTAGTGCGCTGATCCTGGGGCACGGCCGAGACATTGTCTCTCACCCCAGGCAGGGAGCTAGACGAATCAGGAGATTGCCCATCGAGGGACGAAGATGGGCCACGCTTGTAGAGGCTCGAGTCGTTGGGTAGAGGACCAGCCCCTAGTCCGGGGGTGACGGCGGCACTAGCAGTAGGAGTAGCACCAGCACGAGCACCAGCAGAAGCTGGTTGACGGTGTACGAGGCTGGGCTCGGTGGAGGTGGCGGCAGAAGCAGGGGGGAAAGTAGACGTGGGGGTGGGACGGTTGGTGGAGGTTGGGGATGGCGATGTGGAGGGAAGCATTATTATATAATAACAACGATAATAATAGATAGGTATAGCTGAACTGTATGTATTACACGTCACGTCACATTGCCACTCGACTTTCCATTCACTTCACCTCGCTGAATTCACACCGACCTGTCATACGTACAGGGGATCGGGATCGGGTTCCGACTGGCCACAAATAGGTGATGGATGGGATAGTTTGTGGTGGATGGCGGTGGGTGGGCGGTAGACGGCTTGCTGCTGGAGTACACTACCTACCTAGGTAGCAACCGTATAATAGCAGTGCCAGTAGCGGTAGCGGTAGCGGCAGCGGCAGCAGTGATAGATAGTGGTGGCGGTGGTGGAGGTATCCTTCGTGCCGCTCGTCCCCGGCTGAATCCCGCCCGGATCCTGTCTGCTAGGCTGAACACCAGCTACCGGACGCAGCATATATGTACAGCAACCAATATAGACCTAGTCGCACGACGTGAAGATTGGACGAATCGAGCAGCGGACCGGCTGGTAGGGCTGAATGGAGTCGGATACGACGCTAGAGTAGCAGACTAGATTAGCGACGGGTCTGGCCTTGACTGGGGATAATCAGATTTAGACGGGCGTGAGACGCGGTCAGGGTGTGAACTTGTGGGATGTCGCACGAACTTGAGGTAGATCACTACACTGGTCTAGAGCCAAGCAGTGTTTTTTTTACTGCAAGTGGAGCATGCATGAGTCGTTCGATATACCGAAACGAGATGAGAATGACTCGGTATTATTACACTCTGGAGCATCCCTGCCAAGCCCTCCTCCGCAATAGCAATAGCGATAGCAATAGCAATACATACAGTATGGAGTACGGAGTACATGCGATGCGGCCTAGCTCGCGCCAAGCACGATGGGTAGGTATCTACGTAGGGTAAGAAGGCAAGAAGGTAAGAAGGTAAGTAGTGTAAGTAGTGTAAGTAGGTAGGTAGGTGAGTAGGTACCTACAGGTATACGGGTAGGTATACGGGTAGGTATACGGGTAGGTAGGTAGGTAGGTAAGGTGTATAATACCACTTTAGCTTTGTATCGAAATCACAGTGCGGTATCTTACTCAGGTAGGTATTAATTAATACCTGGTACTAGGTAGATGGTTGGGTATTAGATGACACACCATATGGCCCATGATCGGGAAATAATAGGTGGGTGGCAGTAGCAGCAAAGTCAGCAATTAATTAGGTATTGACATCGTTTCCTATATAGGCCCCGACTTATTCCATACTTTAGGTAGGCAACCACGTTATTAGCCTTGTTTTCCCCTTCGTCTCTATATGATGCCGTAATCATACATCAAAATCGCATAGTGGTCTATTTCCCGGTAGGAATTTCACTCCGGGGCAGCCTCCAGTAGCAAGCGAGGACGATTCATTCATTACACTGTACTGCTTGCTGATGTCTATAGCCTCTGTCCTCCTCACGGTTCCCGCCTCACGGTATTCAATGCTCCTTCATATCTTCATACTTGTACTCTCATATGCTCAATCTGCAGATGCCCTAGCCAGTGCTTCAAGTAGATGCGGGGGAAACCTGTACCGCAGCTGGCTGGTATACGTAGTCAAATCTATGCTTATTTGTTTGAGGTCGTCGCACATCATCCGACGCGATCCTTCGTTGCCACTGAACTGCGCACCCATGAGCCGTTCCCGCTGTCGGATACAGCAGGTGATGGTCCACATCAGTAGGTTTGGCACATTGATCGCCACTGTCTGTGAAAGCCCTGAAAACTTAGACGCATAGTGACGGACCTTGGCGGCATCGCCACCGGCATCTAACGGAAGGATCTCGAGAGCACGGATTTTCTACGCCGACTGTTAATACATTTCCCCAAAGACGGAGCACAGATTGACGTGGAACTTACATCCAATGAATCGGGCCACTGGCCAGCTTCTACCAAACCCTTAATTTCGCTCATCTGTAATAGTAGATGACAGGCGATTCGGTTTTGGTTCTGGATCTTGGTCGAGAACATGGCATCCTTCTCATACATGGACATCATAGTATAGGCTAGCTGAACAGGGTCGTCGAGAGATGCTAGACTCAAACTGCTTCCTGGCTGCGTCTCGGCCGTCTTTCCGGTGGCACGTGGTTTGACGGGCATGAGACGCATAGGGTCCTCGCCAATCTCGAGCGAGATGGCCTCGCTCAAAGCACGGCTGACAATCGTAACAACACTGTCGTAGTCCCCAGCAAGATGATACAACAACACTGCATCAGTCGTCCGGCCATTGTCGTCAGCAAAGCGAGCCGCTTGGAGAGTAACTGTCTTAACAAAGTCATCCTCTTGCCGCAAGCCGATGAGTGGGCCGCGTTCTTCAATAAGCCCAGTAATACGGTGCCCATCGGGTCTAACGTCACCAATCAATTTGCTGAATTCCCTCGTCTCCAGCACTAACTCCCGTAGTGCCACATGACACAGTTCCGCTTGTTGGCGCCCTCCCTCGCCATGCAAATCGGCGTTGAGGCAGATCAAGGTGAGATAGTCAACCGCAGAGTTCACGTCGGCAGCGCGGAAGTCTCTTGTGTAGTATCCCAACATCCGACCAAAGCTCAATTGCGGCCTCGAGCGAGTATCATGTGAAAGAAGTGTGTCTGAAGTGGACCATGGATCGGCTGGTCGAAGGAGGCCGTAATACTCCAGACCAATGGCAAAGTGGATGGCGTCCACGTAGGAGAAGGTATAGAGATAGGATATAGCTTGCTCAAACATGCCAGACAAGATTTGCAGATAGAAAAACATACCGAAGGCGCCATTAGTATCTTCGGTAGGATTCTTGGGGAAATGCTTCAGTCCGATCTCTCGGATACTTGCCCGAAGATCTTGCAAGCCATACGACTCGCTGGCCACCTCAGTTGACTTATCGTTTTCACGGGCAAGATTGAATTGAAGCCATATCCAATCATCGATCTCTGTTTTCAAGTTTTCGAGACTGCGATTATTAACATCGCATCGTCCGATAACCTTGTAGCATGCCATGCGGTAGGGGTCGATGGAATTTTCGGGGGCGTTGCGTGCTCTTTGGTTGTACTCATTATTGCATCGGTCTTGCAGTTGGCGTCTCAGCCGTCTTTCAGGGCTGGCCACATACTCGAGGAGATACGAGGCGAATGTCCTATCAATCGTCCGGAAAACCGTAGATTGGGCCTTAACGTATTGTGCGGCCTCGGCAATATGACCAGACCGTAACATGAAAAACACGATGGCCCAGACGTACTCTCCGTTTGAATCCTGTTGAAGCTCAATATTGTCAGGCACGAGGTCTTTCCTCGCATTTCGTAACCGCACGTAGGCCTGTATCTTGCTAATAACGTCCGGCCGTCCCCCAAGAGCAGCTTCTCGAGGATATTTAGCGATGACGTTCTCAACTTCTTGGAAGAATTTCCTCTCCAGGAAGCGATTTGCACCGTCAAGTATCTTTCTTCGCATTTGCAGCGAACCAACAGACTTTTCGTTCAGGTCAAGATAATCGTCCTTGAACTGCCGCTCTCTAGCTGTCGCATCTCCAGCAAACGTCTCGGCATCTGGGTTCTCGCCGACGATATACATGGCGGCGTGATAGGCATCGACAAGTTGCTGCGCGTGCCTATCACCAGTTCTGCTTTCAACCTCGGCAAGCTCATGAAAAATGGGGTATGGTGTCTTCTCTAGCCGAGCCAAGTTGAGATCTCTAATGCGCTCCGCGAGCTTTCCTTGCTTCTCCCTAATAAACCGATCGTCAATAGAAGAGCCGTTAGGAGCCGCTGCAGGACTTCCTGCGATTTCTTCAACATCTTTGAACTCGGGCTGGTGAGGGCCGATTTTACTGGGTGTTCCAATGACCGACTTCTGCAAAGCTGAGCGCCCAAAAGCACTGCCTTTCATGCTAGGCGTTGCGGCCCGAGAAGCCTTCGGATTTCTTCTTGATCGACCAAACCCACCAGATGATTCTCTACCTGGCGCCCCAGTACCCTGATCACCAAGTCTATCCTCTCTTACCTTGATACCAAAATGTTCGTATATACGCTTTCTTTGTGCCTCCCACTCCATTGTAATGTTGTCCTCCAAGAAATTGTCAAAGTCTTTAGCTGATCTTTCGAGGCCGTCGGCAATCATACTCAATGTAGTCTTTGATTGGAGGTTCGCGAGATATGCTTCGACATCAATTTCGGTCGCGGCAGGAGTAGGAGTAGGTCGATCAACACGGCCCGCAGAGTGGACGCTGAAGTATTTGAGATCTTTCACGGCAGTGCCCGGGTCGACTCCGGAGGCGGCGAGCATGTATTGAGCCTTGCCATGCTGGAGCGGATCTGATTGCGGCCCGAGTTTTCGAAGGCGCTGTCGGAGATCGCCCAACCCAAGCTGCAAACTAGGGAGATCATCAAGGGGAGATTCGCCTTGAGCTTGCTTCTTGCTCTTCGCGAGGAGGCTGTCGAAATAGCCGGTTGTATTTCCTTGAGGTAGTGCGCCGGTATTGGTCGATGCCGTAGGTTGTTGACTGGTGCTAAATAGGCTCGACGCACTGGCGGTCTGATTAGTTGTTGAGGCGCTCAGCCCTAAGTTCGAAGGCCGAGCCTGGTTTTGGTTCGCAATTGAGCCGAACAATCCCGTTGGTTGCGGTTGGGTTTGTTGCTGTTGTGTTGCGGTGTTCCCGAGTAGCGCGCCGAACGGTGATCTACCTGCACCAGTAGCTGGGGATTGCACGTTCTGCGTTGTCTGGGTTCCGAACAAGCCACCACTCTGCGCCTGTGGTTGTTGTTGCTGTTGCGTCGCGTTCGAAGCTGTTCCAAATAGGCTCGGCCTAGTGGTTTGCTGTTGGCCGACACCTCCAAACAAGCTTGGCCTTTGACTGGTCTGCTGCTGACCAGCAGTATTCCCGAAGAGCGACATGACGGAATAAGCTAGCTAGTAACAGCTATCACAGGTGGTCGGGTCGCGTTGTTTCCCTTCACAGGAAAGACTGGATATTGGGATGGTAAAGAGGGCGGCGAGCGATAGAGAGGAAAGGAACTGAATGTGTGGCTGGCTGATCTGGCATAGGTACCCAAGATACTACTTGGTTTTGAGTATCCAGCAGCTGTACCAAAATTTCAAGACCAGGCTGAAAGAAAACAATCAACATACAGCAGGGAAGCTTCCTTGCGGGTCTGAGCTAGTTTCGCGCACGGACCAATCACGTTATAGTGGCCTACAAACAGCCTATAGAGCCTGCCTAAAGCATCCGGTGTACAGGTACCTACCTAGGTAGGTATTCTCCGCTATACCTATGTACCTAGGTACGTACTTGAGTACTTTAGATGCTGGGGTAGATACACCTACATGTAGGTACCGCGGGTTTTACTATATACATCAACCAACATTACGATTATCTCCTATTTTCATTCAAAATTCTTCCTGTACGAACAATTCGATATTCAGCTAAGCGTACGAGGATCAATTATTATGTGGCAGCTCTAGACATGCGACCCATGGTACGGAGTATGTATCATCTATATATAAGGTACCCATTATAAGGCTTGCTTAGCAACGCGAAATCCAATCCGTAGAGCTTACCTGCATCACAATCAATTTTATTCCCCACCTCTTCATTTAGCAGGCGTCTGAGCCCACATACTAGTCGCTTCATCTACCTTCTTGCGATAATCCTGCTGAGTGCGGCACTGGTCGAGGAACACTTCGTACTTAGTGCTGAATAGCTTCTTCTCGTTCTCGTCCTTCCCGGGCTTCACAAGCCGGCCAGGCTTGCTCATGCGGTCCATGATACTCCAGAGGTTCTCCGTGTTTCCGTCGTGGTCTGCGCTGGCCGCTTTAGCACCGAGCATAGCCGCTCCGTGTACAACGGCCGCGTGTACATATCGCGGAATAAGCACCGGCATGTCGCAGCAAGTGGCGATAAGATCCATAAGCATATCGTTTTGACACTGGCTGCCTGACATAAAGATCGTCTGGATGTTGTGGCCTTCCTTATTCATCGCTTCCACGATCTGTCGCGTCTGCAACGCGATAAACTCCATCGTAGCATAGTAGTAGAGCGCTAGGCCATCTACGCTAGAGTCGGAGCTGAGTCCGATCACCGCACCTTTCATGTTCGGATCCGCAACGGGCGAACGATTGCCCCATAGATCGCCATAGAAGAAGAAGTGTCGGCCAAGGTAGGATACCGTCGGTGCGCCGGCTTTCTCAGCTAGCTCGCGGAGGTGAACGTTCATGTAATCGTAGATATTCATGTGCATCGCTTCGGCAAGAGGTATGACTTCTTTATGCGCTGGGTGCGTCTCGATGACGTGGCGTAAAAGCTCGCCCGTGGCTGATTGGCCGCCCTCGGCCAGCCAAAACCCCGGAAGCAGGACGTCGCGGTACGGTCCCCATACACCATTGACAAACACGGGTTTCTCAGACATAGCTAAGTGACAGGTCGAGGTGCCAGCAACGGCTGCAAGCCGTGTTGAGGCCTGAGCTAGGTCGTTTGCGGGATGAGTTTCGTCTGCGTGTCCGTACTGCGTGTCTACTTTGGCTCCTACTGTGCCAATCCAGCCGGCGTAGGCGTCAATGACACCACTACCAACTGCGATTCCAACAGGTAATCCGAGCTGCTTGCTGGCGTTTTCCGACAGCGTGCCTACCAGCTCTCCGGCGCTCATGTATTTACCATTCTACACCTCGGGTTAGCGGTTCGCGCTTGAACTTAGGGTAAATAGGCTCACCACCCCGTCGACTCCTCCCATGCGCTTGAAGTTGTCTTCTACTAAGTCGCTTAGACCAATAGTGTGGTAAAAGTCTTCTTGCCAGCCCTTAACACTACCATCAACACCAACAGGGACGTATCCCTGCTTACAGACAGTACTGCAGAAGCTACGAATCTCATTGCCCGTTGCTAGGTGCGTTAGGGCGTCCGCTAGATCGTAGAATTTACAGCGGTCGAAGAGTTCGGCTGGCATGTTGTTCTTGAGCCAGAGCACTTTGGGGATCTCCATCTCTATACTCATCTTGCCACCGACATAGCGCAGTAGGTTGTGGCCCGTGGCATTGATCTTCTCAGTCTCTTCAACGGGACGATGGTCTAGCCATAGAATGACATTGCGATCGTTGCCGTCGTTCTCGAAATCGGGTCCGGTAACGGTGACGGGCTCATCGGTGTCGTGGGCAAATACAGCTAGCGAGCAAGTCGCATCGAAGCCGATTCCCTTTATCAATGAAGAATCGACACCTGACTGATGAACGACTCGCTGAACGCAATGGCAGATGCAGTGCCAAATGTCTGTGGTGGATTGTTCCTGATGTTGCTCGTTAGCGCGCGAAATTCTCATCTTGAGCTGAAGTAGGCTCTCGCGTGCTCACATAGTAGCCGGTCTGAGGCTGCCAGAGCTTGATGGCTTCGGAGGCAAGGGCCTTGATGTCTCCGGAGGAATCGATGAGGCAGGCACGGGCGGAGCCCGTACCGACATCAATTCCTATATAGTGATCCTGGAGTGACATGGGGGGTCAATTCAAATTACATAAGTTGGGTCAAGGCAACAACGATGTGGTCGTTGTGGAAGAAAGGGTTCGACGTAGAGCGGCACGCACATTATCCTCGAGGTGTATTACGTTACGAGTACTATCAAACGCCATTGTATGTTAGAGAAGTCACAGCTAGTAAGATTGAGGGCCTATTTTGATGTTACTCGAGAAGACATGTACAAACGTGTCTCAACTACTTAGTAGCACGACAGAAGCTTTTATAGCAAACAAGGGCAAGGGCAGCGCAATCGGGATCATCAAACGCCCCTTCACGACTTACTCCATGTTAGGAAATGAATCGCATCAACTAGATAGAGCAGCCACAGGCGTAATGATCGTAAGCGAAGAGGAAAGGGGCCGGGGGAGGGGGGGGGCGTCGAGGGAAACGGACTGCACGGTGACGGTTGCCGGGGCCCAATGGCGTCGGCGTATGCGGTGTCTATGCGAGTTCTGTGCGAGGGTGAGGTGAGAAATGATTGTGAAGCGGCTTATTCAGACCCTGGTAGTATTCCGTCATGCGGTAAGCTACCTGTTGTCTACCTAGTTGGCATGCAGGGTTCAAGTTTCCTTTCTTTTTCTGGTTGTCGTGCAGTACGTCGTAAAGAGAGAGAGGGAAAGAGGGAAAGAGAGATAAGTTGGACAAGCTTTCAGACCAACCAGGAATTTCTCTCTGTTGAAGATGTTTTTGTTAAGGGCAAGGAAGGGGTGATCCAAGTAATGTGGTAAGGGAGCTTTTCAAATGGCCCAAGGCCCATTACCAAGGGACTTTCCTTCTAATAGATACTCTTTGCTGCTGATCACCGGGGACAAACCCGACGTGTCGTCAGGGCAGCTCTGGTGGAAGCCCTAGAAGCTATGGGCGAGGGGATCGTCGAGGAACACTCTTGGAGGGGCAAAGCGCCGGTGCTGTCGTCACAAGTGGGGAGCATAGGTGGAGAGAGGTGGGGTAATGTATGTGGGAACAGGGGGAAGGGGGGCGTCTGGGCAGTTCTACTAGTAGGGCATACCAGGGGCAGTGCTAGGGGTAACCTCCTACCTAGGTACTAAGTAGTAGACTACACTACCTAACCTGTACCTGCCTACCTCCGCTGTCCAGGCCGCTATCCATGCTGCTGTCCAGGTCAGTCAGAAGCTAATGTGCAGGGCAGAACCCGGGGTTCCCATCAGAGGGCACTTAGGGGTTGATCCTCGACGATCATAGACATCAGAGCTCTTCCAACTGCTAATAAGTTGGGGTCGAGATCCAAGTCCACCCCGCTGGAAGCTGAACTTTTTGCACGCCACCAATCCTTACCAACTGTACAACATCGTGACCGCCAATTCTCGTTATTACTACAAACAGAGCTGTTGGGAAGCCCTGGTGGATCTTGATCAAGACGACTACCGCACAGAAGCGGAGAAGCTATATGGAAAAGGAGCAAATAATTTTTTTTTTTTTTTCGCATTCGAGCGCTAAAGTTGATCAGGTGAATCTCCCCGGCTAACCAGAGTATGACGGATATATTTCCCCGGAGCAGGCCCCGGAGCAGAATTCTGGGGGGCGCGGGATGGCAAGTAATCCAAAATGGATCTTCTCACGATGATTTGCCACGTTCCTATCAGAAGAGATAGATGTCCTAGGTAGAACCCAGGTCTTTGAGTACCTATCTCATGCGCCAACGTGCCGATCGTCCGGTTTTCGCTTCGCCTTTCTCACCCACATACTTCGTACAGAAGCTCGTATTGTGTTTCGCAACAAATACCATTGCGTCAAGAAAACACACATTAGTAATCGCCATCTCCATCAAGTGCCCCCCCCCCCCCCCCAAAAAAAAATCTTTTCTTGCGGTGCCGATTTATAAAGTCGGTGGGTGGGTATAGCCGTAGATAACGTAGTAAAGGAACCAAAAAAAGAAGAAAAAACCACGAGCAGCAAACTCCATTCTCCAACTTTCTTTCCTTAATACGATACCACAAACCAGCTGGCTGAGCTTGTCATTATTTGTCGTATACATACCATCCCTCCACTCGCATTCATGAATCATCGCCCGCACATGCTCTGGCGCTTCTTTGCCAGCATTAAACCTAATCCACCCCGTCAGGCTGTTCTTCAATAAGTATTACGACCGTCAAGGTCGCGGCATAAGCCTCGCGGATAGCACATGCCATGCTAAATTACGGTAGAAACACGCCATCGTCAGTTTGAAAATTCTCGTGCTTGAGTAAACGAGGCGATAAGCCAGAACGGTCTCGTCACTTACCACGTCTTCCCGATATCCGCCACCACAGCATTCAGTCCCCAATGTGAGCACCAAGCCCGGGCCAGGACCTCGTTATCCTTTACACCAAACGCCTCGATGACGAGAACCCGTTCGGCATCGTCCCCCTCTTCCGGTGTATCCTTGTGAGATAGCTGCTGTTTGCTACCGCTTCCGCCCACTGGCGTTGACACCGCGCTCCTTTCCTTCAGGCTCCCGCTCCCGTTTATCGGTTGCGGTTGTGGCCTGACCCAGTCTGTAATATCCACCACCTCATCGGCCCTCACTACCAAGTGTATGTAGTCGAAGAACAGTGGATGGGGACCATCTGAGCATGGCCACGCATGGACGAAGCACACGTCGTAACTTAGACGTAGTGGCCAACTGACACCGGAAATGGCAAACTGAATACTGGCGTCGAACCAACCCGGTCCTGCTTCCTGCCCCTCAGTAAGGGGTTTCAGGCTAAGCATCTCAATACGAACCGTGTCCACAATGTCGTCGCTATCTGGAGTCAACAGCTTGTACTCCTTCACAGGATATACTTCCGCGGCTGGGCCGAGAGGGTCGCAGCGCTCGCTCATTGTGGCGGCGTCTTCGGGTGACATGCGCTGGCGCGATCTCCGGGAGCGGATCCGCGCGATCTGAGAGCGACTAAGGTCTCCGGAAGGACGAGCAGGACCAACCCAACCAGCAACCTCCAGGCATGTCGGTGCAAGAACTTTTCCGACGATGCTCGTCGATGTCCAATAGGTATAGCTATTACGGTATTGGAACCCGCAGTTGGGATTCAAGTGAGTCAGTAGCGCGAGATGATCCGTCGCTTTATCAGGATCTATGTCGATCAGGCTATTCATCATGAGAAAGGGGAAAGTGGGCTACGCGTAGGTTAGCATACTCTCGAGTCGCCAAGGCATACCACCGTTACTTACGCCGGGTAGCACTAGCCCACTGAAGAAGGCCATTGCGTGAGAACTGACTGTGAGTAAGCTCCCTTCCGCATCCCGTTCCTTGAGTACGTCCAGCGTCTCCGCGAGGTTCGACCATTTCATCATTTGTGCGAAACGCTTGAGCATTTTGGTTTGGCGTTTCCTCAGTTTGAACCGTAACCGGACATGTTCAGCCGTTGCGCCATACTCCTCAATGCGTATGTTATCCCTCCAGCGCCTCGCCAAGGCCAGGTTCCATTGGATCTTGGGCGGGATGTGTCCCATGAGACGTTCCTTGGCCCAGTCGGTATGTAACCTTGAGTTGATACGCAACTCGAGCTCCAGGCTCAACAGCAGCTGGTAAAAGAATTTTAGATATTGCTCATGATTTGCTGGGCTCGTATCGTAGATGAACTTGGTAACGACTTGGTTTTTGGGATTAGTGAAGTCAATCCAGTCGACGCCAGACAGGCACATGACTAGATCCATGATTTGTTGCTCCATGCGTTTATGAGGGCTAGATGTCTTTTCTGGGTCTCGCAAGAACCGCTTGTAAAGCTGCTGGTACATGAGCTCTTGATCATCATCCTCAAGGCCAGCCTCGAGATCTTTCAACCGCTCGAATACTTGCGCCAGTTCCACCTCGCGAGGCGCCATTCCCGGATCGCGCAATGCTATCATGGGTGGCGGTGCGCTCGACCGACTCACCCAGGAGTTCAGGGTGATGGTACCGGGCCGGGCGCCGACGCCAAAGGCAATGCTCGGTTGCTCTAACGTCTCCCATGGGTAAATGGGGGGTCCCGAACCTTGAACTCGTAGGCTCATCAGTTGCGTCATGGCGTTGTGCTGGTTGACGGAGTCGCTCTCATCGCCGTGATTTCCAGCCGTCGTCGCATATAGACCGTAGTAGTGATCCGATGCATGCATGATAGGTCGCTTGTGACCTTTATGGGTAGGCACCCCCCTGGAGATGAGTTCCATCGCTTGACCAAGTGTAAGCTCCTCGTCAGCGGAAATACCAGAAGGGGGCCATTCGGTTAATGGCATCTGCTCGTAGACATGTCCGTTTAGCTGCTCCCGACCTTTCCCCTTGGAATCACGTGGATCAGGGCGTCGCGGCCGACGGCGTGTGCCGGCAACGTCGCCGCGTTGGCGCGAGAGCAGATCGCCATCGCTCGTCCTTCTCGGAGACCCCTCCTGTTCCTGTGAGGTCTCGGTGAGCGCTATGCACGGACATAGCTTAGCTGCACTTATAGATAATGTCGCGGGGATACTACGTACCACCGGCTTGCCGCTTGGCTGGGCGTTGCTGCGGCTGCGAAACAAGCTACTCCAAAACCCCTTCTTTTTAGGCTGCTCGGTCATGCTTGCGTCGCTGCGATGCGGTCATTCGGGCCTAGAAGAAAGACGGATCAAGTGTCCGAGTCTGGAGGAAACGATTTGAGTGTGAGATGTCTCGTATTCATCATCGGTGGGGGGAGGCGAACACGCGTCAATGGTTGTGGCTGGGCAGTGATAATCACCGCCCTAGAATAGTTGGTAATAAGGGATCGATGCGGTATAGTGGGTGTGGTATCTGCGGTATTGTGTGAAAAGAGAGATAATGATTGGTTTTGTCTACTTTAGTTTTTAAGCAAATGAGAGAGTGTGAATGAAGCGGACTTGGAACGAGAGTATCAGTTTGAGGCCGGTATGTTGTTGTTAATAATGGGTGGTACGTAGGGGGGGGGGGGGGGGGGGTTGTGATTAGGAGGTCTGAAAGAGGGTATCAGACCTGGCACTATGGATGATGATTGATTGATTGATTGATTGATTGATTTATGATCGATGATGACGATGATCTAGATTGATTTGATGGCGGTTCGATCCAAAGAGAGGAATCAGATAGATGATGGTCAATCTACCTTGGAGTACCTACCTATCTACCTAACCTCACCCAAAACCGTGATAGACGCATTAAATAAAGTACCTAGGTAGCTGTTGTAAATGGGTTGTAAACGGTAAATGATAAATGGTAAACGATAAATGGTAGAGATGGTAGAGATGGTAGATGGCAGATGAAGGCAGGGTAAACGGACGACTGACTGACTGACTAACCTAAGCTTAGATACCCTTCTCGTCAGACTGTATGTACGTAGTATGTAAATGTAAATGGACGACGAAGCAACCGTGCGTTGATGCGATGCACTTCGGCCTAGCTTCTACTGAATAAGGCAGAAGGGTAGGGGGTGTTGTACCTGACCTTCGGGCAACCAATTAGTGGCCTCGCAGCGAGTGAAGCTACGAATCATTACAAAAAGCCCTACTAGGGAGCTGCATGTGTGTCATCTCCCGACGCCGCATATCCAGACGTTGGGATGTGAGAAGCTGAAACAAACAGTCGAGCAGAAAGGGAAAAAAACAGAAAAAACAGAAAAACACAAAATGCAGAAAATGCAGAAACGCTACCATTTGTCCACGCTTCTCCATCCATGTAACACTTAGGTACCTAAGGCACCTAATCTCTGTTTACAGGTAGGTATTAAGGTACCAAGTACCTAAAGCGGACGCAGGTAGGTAGTTACAAAACATAAGCACGGCCTTACGGTACAGTACACCTGGTCTGGTAGGTTAGGTATATAGGTGCTATACGTACCGTACCGCATTGAACTTCACTTCACTTCATTCGAGACTATAGTGAATCTCCGATATCATTCAGTCATTTAAAGCCTCAACCCCCTCTACCGCTGGCCAAGATACCTAAGAAAGGCACAGGTAGAATCCGTGTCCAATCAGAATACTATTGGTTTACAAAAGCTCACTAATAAACGCGGTTTCTGTCTCATTATGCACCGTGCTATTCAATCTGTCCAGTGTATTTCGATACTATGCCAACGTTAGCTACTTTCTTCTCGATAAATACCGAGCTACGGAATCAATGTAGTTGGGGGAGCAAGCTTACCGCAAATACAAAATTCAATATTAGTGCAACCATCAACCCCACACTAATGGCTAGAGGCCCGACCATGTTGTCAAAATCGGTACCGCTACGCTCTACTATCATCGCCCGCCGCCGGTGAAGCATCAGGTTGCCCCATAGCCCAGCCAAAATCGCAATCACGATGTAGGCAATACCCATGCTCTCGGCCACAAAATTCTCACCTGCCGCTGTGTACAGCCCAAGAGCTAGGGAGCCGAGTAGCACACAGATATGTTGCCACTTGAGAAAGGTTCGCTCGTTTGCGAGCCACACTTTGGGCTCGATCTGTAGTGGCCCTGCATTCTTCAACCAAACCTCGGGCTTAGTTACACCTACAGGTAGCTGCTCTCTTTGACGCCTGCTCCTAGCGTAGCGGGATAAAGAGAAGCCGGGGAACACCGATGTTAGAGTGCCATAATTGCGCTTCGGACCCGATGATTCGGCATCATCATCTTCATCAACGTCGCCCACCCTCCCGCTCGATTCGTCGATGGGATGCCCGGTTCTTGCCTCCGAAGCAGCACGCTCAGAAAGGTATGATTTCGCGACGGGTGAGCTAGCAGCCGGCTTGTATGAATTGCGCATAGCGCTCGTCCCGAGAAGACTGTCGACCGCTTGCGCATCCTCAGCTTGCCGAGCGCGCCTCTGCTCTTCCTCCTCGTGGGCCTGCTGGGGATCCTTGCGAATATCCGTCTCTAGATCGCTTAGCCAGAATGGCAAGTTATTGACATAGTCCTCAAATAGTGACGCCACACCGTGGACAAATTTAGAAAACCTTGGTGTGGCATAGACCAAGTGAGAGGCTATTAGGTCGTCTATCCACCTGGGACGTTTACGGCCTTCTTCCTCCTTCGACTTAATCTCTAACACGGCGTAAGGGAACCTCGAGACCTCGCTCTGATTGATATTTTTGAAAGGATACGTCATCTTACTGTTATCTATGTCTGTACGATGCCACTCAGCGGGATCTCGACACGGTCGGTCATGGTCCAAGGTATCCTCGCGAATAAAGGCGATGTCGGTGTCAATAGATATCCTCACTCGGTCATCAGAAGGCTTTTGGAATGCCGTGCGGGTGTAGTTGGCCCTCATGACCGGTTCGAGTTTGTTGGTGACAATAAAATTCTGAATATCCTCGGCGGTAGCCCTAAACGAATCAATTGAATCGTTCAGCTGGCCCTGTCTCTCCATCTTCTGGATAGATTTCTCCATCTTGTATTCGCCATCAAGGTAATGCTTGATGTATTTATCCTTAATATTGAATTTCTTCTCCTCGCTAGTGCCGTCTTCGTATATAATCTTTTGCTCGAGCACGATATCCGACTTTTCATTCAACTGACCATACCAGCGAAGCCGTACCGAAGAAGCATCGGTCTGACGGTTAACCTTTCTGCCGTAGAGATCGAATTTGGAATTATCAAAATAGAGAGAGGTGATTTTGGGATCCTGGTTACCGTCGAGTTCCTTGGCGGACTGTTGACTGTACACAAGGGCTGGAAGATGTCGTAAGATCGCGGTTTTAACTTCGAGTAAGTTATCGGGGTGTACCCAGACTATGTGCTCTAGTTAGCCTTAAGATGGCGTAAAATTACATGAGCCAACTTACACTTGTGAGCAGTGTAACGCTCCCCGTTATGGAACTCTTCTTGATACTCGAGGTCTAGGGGCTGCTGCTGCTTGTCCTTATCAAGGGTTTGGTTGATGGCATAGTACATAAGGGAGAGCTTGTTGAGGAGGGGCGAATACCCTTGCTCCGAGTTGAGGCCGTGTTCGGACAAGCTTACGCGCATCATAGGACGCACCTTATACCGGCCACCACGCTTCCGGTCATGCTTCTTGACAATCTTGAGAAAGCCTGTGTAGTTTAGACTACTGTATTTCTTCAACCTAGTCACCTCGTTGACGATGGCGTCCAACTCAGCCCGAAGCTCTTCTAGACGCGGATTCGTACTATCGCTCTTGGATTTGTCATCGGAAGGTGCGAGGCCGCGGAGCTTCTCGAAGGCAACATCGGCTCGTTGTTGTAAACTCGATGCTGTCCTGGCTTGGAATTGGGAGACCTTGTCGAGCTGAATGTTGAATATCTCGTCGCAGAAGCGGTTCTCGTCTTCCGAGGTCCATGGTACATCATCATCTTCGCTAGTATTCTCCCGAAGCATAGTCTTTAGTTTAGAGTAATCAATGTATTCGTCCCTCCATGGTGGGTAGATGGACTCCCGAAGAGTCTTGCCGAAACGCATTCTGAAGTGCGGGACCAATTAATTGACTGCGTAAAAGAACATAAGCTAAGCTGAAAGATACTCGAATAAAATATGTCGGTGGTATAGAAAGCCTTAAAGAGGTAGCAGAGTAAGTAAGGCCAGAGAATAGAGAACGGCAAATTGAGGACGGGGCGTGACAAAGGCTGGGAGAGAAAAATGTTGGTCGAAACAGCAACTAGACTAGGAGGTAGTAGGTCGTATACACAGGTATCTTGGTATCGTCACTGTACCTAGTTGCTGTAGGTACTACGGGTACTGTAGATACCTGGTCCTGGTAGGTAGCTAGACTACCTACCTTAGGTAGAAGTCCTAGTGCATGAGAGAGGGGTTCTCAGCCTCCACTGCCCCGCCCTTGGGAGACAGATCACCCCATTGGCCAATCAAAAGACGCGTATCGCCACGTGCGGTAGGCGGTCTGGACGAGAGCTGCTCGTTAACATAGTACTAGACTGAAATTCCCAACACCATCTATCTACTACGTAAGAGAACATAATATAATCAAAGGCTCGAAAGCCTTGAGCATCTCTCTCTCTCTGTTTTTTTTTTTTTTTTTTTTTTCAATTTTTTTAATTTTTTTTTTTAATTAGGCAGGGCTTGCAATATCCTCAGGCGAGGACAGCAAGATAAGAATATAGATATATCCTGGGCAGAAGTATGGCTGGCTACCAGGAAGCCGGTCCAAGAAATGGGTTTAAATGTTTTCATTTTGATAGTTGTAAAGCATCATGAAAAAACCAATCAAGATAGCTTTTGCCCCAGCTTTCTCGCCGGTGGTATCATAATTTCATCAACAACTCATACATACATACATCCATACATACATACACCCCCGTCCGTCCAAGACCAACGACCAGCCCCAAACTTGCGCCATGCGAACATGCCCAAGGTTCCGGAGCAATCCAAACCAAAACGTGATATGCTCCCTCGAAACCACAACTAAACCAGATTGATAGATTCATTACGCCGTTGAGAGTATCTCAGTACCGAGGATTTCTTGAGCACTCTGCTTGACAATGCCACCAGTTACTGGTAAGCGGGTGGAGCCTTGCAGGTACATGTCAACCTCGCGGGCTGATTGTCTTCCTTCATTGATACCCCTGTCATCTGATTAGCACACACGTCGAGATATAAATGGACCCGCGAATTCCACCTACCAGACAATTAAAGATTGGCCACGACGGCAGTCGCCAGCAGCAAAGATGCCATCGACATTGGTTACGTAAGAGCCCGGGGGTGTCTTTACGTTCTTTCGAGCGTCCTTCTCGATCTCATCGCCCAGGACGCGACCCTCAGGGCCGACGAAACCCATGGAGAGAAGGACCAAGTCGGCAGGGAAAAATCGCTCGCTATTTTCGAGTTTCTTCATATCCCAACCGCCGGTGGCAGACCTAGTCCATTCGACACTAATGGTGTTGATGCCCTTGACGTTTCCGCTGCCATCATCAACAAACTCCTCAGACATGATACAATACTCGCGAGGATCCTTGCCCATATGCTGTGCGACCTCTGTGTGACCATAATCCACTCTGTAAATACGAGGCCACTGTGGCCAAGGGTTGTCACGAGCACGCTGGGGGGCTGGCTGCGGCAGGAGCTCAAAATTAATGACGGATTTGGCGCCGTGGCGAACTGAAGTGCCAATACAGTCGTTTCCAGTGTCACCACCGCCGATGACTACGACGTGTTTATCCTTGGCAGAGAGATAAGCGGCGTCGCTTAGCTCAGAATCAAGCAGAGACTTGGTGTTCTTGTGTAGAAACTCCATAGCAAAATGGATACCGTTCAGGTTACGACCCTTAATCGGAAGGTCACGGGCAACGGTGGCTCCAGTGGCGATGACAACGGCATCATTCTGAGCCTTGAGATCCATCAACGTTATGTCCTCACCCACAGTTACGCCGGTTTTGTATTGAACACCCTCCGCGGCCATGAAGTCAGTTCGGCGCTTCACTATACGCTTGTCAAGTTTCATGTTGGGGATGCCGTACATGAGCAAGCCACCGACACGATCGGCTCGCTCGTAGACGGTGACGCTATGACCAGCTTTGTTCAACTGATCAGCGCATGCAAGGCCGGCGGGACCTGATCCGATGATAGCAATACGTTTGCCGGTTCGCACTTTGGGGGGCTGGGGAACCATCCATCCCATCTCAAAACCGCGATCGATAATGGCGCATTCGATGGATTTGATTCCCACAGGATCTTCATTGATACCAAGGACACAGGCGCCTTCACATGGCGCTGGACAGACGCGCCCGGTAAACTCGGGGAAGTTATTGGTCATGAGGAGGCGATTGAGGGCATCCTGCCACTGATTCTGGAAGACTAATTCGTTCCACTTGGGGATGATGTTGGAAATTGGGCAACCAGTCTCAGACTGGCAGAACGGGACACCACAGTCCATGCAACGAGCTGACTGGTACTTTATTTCGTCCTCATCAAGACGTTGGGAGAGCTCAGCCCAGTCCTTCGTTCTCGTCTTAGCACTGCGATATTTCTCAGAGCGACGTTGGTACTTCATGAAGCCCTTTGTCTTGTCCAAAACAAGGGCCCGTTTCTTCTCAGTCGCATTGTCTCCAACGGTATCCTCCATATCTTGAAGTTTAGCGGCTTTCTCTTCCTTCTTAGGGACCCCCGCAATGGCGGGAAGATTATACTCGGCGCGCTTAGCTTCAGCGGCCCTCACAGCCTCCTCCTCTAGGACGCGCTTGTAATCAACAGGTAAAACCTTGATGAAGCGTGGTAGGGCTCGGTTGAAGTCCACTAGAATGCGAGCGGCCAACTCTGATCCCGTGTAATGATGGTGGTCCTCAATCAAGCCCCGCAAGAAGGCAATCTCGTTCGTATCCTCGATACGGGATGCCTCAACCATTTCACCATTGAGTTTCGACAAGAAATCACCATGGATATCGAGCACATACGCGATACCGCCTGACATACCCGCAGCAAAATTGCGACCAGTGCTACCCAGAATGACGACACGGCCACCCGTCATGTATTCACAGCCATGGTCACCAACGCCTTCAACAACAGCAGTTGCGCCCGAGTTCCGTACCGCAAACCGCTCAGCAGCGATACCGCGGAAGAAACAGGTGCCCTGTGTTGCTCCATAAAGACAGACATTCCCAACGAGTATGTTCTCCTCGGCCTTGAACACTGCTGACCGAGGCGGGTAGATGATAAGTCGGCCTCCAGATAGACCCTTACCGACATAATCGTTAGCATCACCCTCCAGCTCAAGAGTAATACCAGGAGCCAGGAAAGCCCCAAAAGACTGCCCAGCCGAACCCTTAATATTGACATGGACAGTATCCATGGGCAGGCCTGCTTCTCCGTAACGCTTCGAGACATGATAGGATAGAGATGTACCCATCGCTCGGTCCGTATTGACAATATCACATTCAATTCGGGACGGTAACCCCTTTTCGAGGGTCAACTCGGCTTCGGAGATAAGTTTGTTGTCTAAGCGGACATATAGCCTATGATCCTGCTTCCGGACGTTGAACGTAGCAACACCAGGCCGAAGTTTGTGGGCTGGTGTAAGGATGAGGGACAAATCGATGTTAGAAGTCTTGCTAGTCCGAAGATCATCTCGGACTTTCAGACACTCCACATGCCCAACCATTTCATTGATGGTTCGGAATCCCAGTTGGGCCATGATAGCTCTGAGCTCATTGGCGATATAATAGAAGAAGTTGATGACATGCTCGGGAGTGCCAGTGAACTTCTTGCGGAGTTCTGGATCCTGGGTTGCAATTCCCACGGGGCACTTTCCTAAGATTAGTAGCCAGTTCGAACAGAATGGAGAAGAGTTAACTTACCGTATTTAAATGACACTTCCTCATCATGATGCATCCCATGGCGATCAACGGGGTGGTAGCAAAACCCCATTCCTCGGCTCCTAGTAAACAGGCGATAGCAACATCGCGGCCTGTTCGAAGCTGGCCATCGGTCTGCACGACAACACGTCCACGTAGATCATTGAGGACTAGGGTTTGGTGGGTTTCAGCGAGACCCAACTCCCATGGAAGACCAGCATACTTGATTCCTGTCCATCTAGAAGCACCTGTGCCACCATCATGCCCAGAAATTAGAATATGATCGGCCTTAGCCTTGGCTACTCCAGAGGCAACGATACCAACACCAGTCTCTGACACAAGCTTCACAGAGACTCGAGATCGAGGGCTAGAACATTTAAGGTCATAGATGAGCTGCTTCAAATCTTCGATGGAATAGATGTCGTGGTGGGGGGGAGGGGAGATAAGGCCAACACCAGGAGTCGAGTGTCGGGTCCGAGCAATCGATTTGGATACTTTGTGGCCGGGAAGCTCACCACCTTCGCCAGGCTTGGCACCTTGCGCCATCTTAATCTGAAGCTCATCAGAATCGGCAAGATAGGCCGAGGTGACACCAAACCGGCCCGAGGCAACTTGCTTAATAGCAGATCTCATGGTATCACCGTTTGTCATGACCTGTGATCGCTCCGGATCCTCTCCACCTTCACCAGTGTTAGACTTGCCACCAAGACGATTCATAGCCACTGCTAGGGTGGAATGGGACTCCATAGAAATGGAGCCATATGACATGGCACCTGTGCAGAAGCGTCGAACAATGTCGGTCCACGGTTCAACTTGATCGATTGGAATGGGTGTGAACTCGTCAAATTTGAAATCAAGCATGCCGCGAAGTGTGCAGGCTTTGATTTGTTCGTATTCGGAACGCGAATACGCTTCATACGATTTATCATTCTTAGTTCGCACGGCATCTTGCATATTAGCAATTGATGTAGGGTCATTAATGTGTGCCTCGCCTCCATCGCGCCAATGGTACTCGCCGGACTCGGGCAACCCAGGGACACTCACAGTTTCCCGAGAAGGGAAACCACGCTCATGGAATCGGAATGCATCCTCGGCGATATGGGTGAAGGTTGCACCCTTGATACGCGAGGCGGTGCCCCTAAAGCATCTCTCGACCACCTCGTCATCGATACCAAGGGCTTCGAAAATTTGGGCACCCTTGTAGCTTGCCAAGGTAGAGATTCCCATCTTACTCATGACTTTGAGAATGCCTCCATCGCAAGAATGCTTGTAATTGGCGATGAGTTGATCGTCACTTAGTTGTTTACGGATTAGGCCCTCGCGGTTTAGCTTCAAGATACATTCCATGGCGAGGTAAGGATTTATCGCGTCAGCTCCATAACCAAGCAAGACACACATGTGATGAACCTCGCGAGCTTCGGCGGTCTCTAGGACTATGGCAGCCATCGATCGCCACTTGTTGCTGACGAGATGGTGATGTACCATGCTAGATGCAAGTAAAGCGGACACCGCAACTCTGTCGGTAGAGGTCTTGCGATCAGAGAGCACGATGATCCTGTCCTTGGCCTCAATAGCAGCTGTGGCCTCTCGGCAGATGAAATCTAGGTGCTTCATATAACCTGCAGTGCCCTCAGATTTGTGGAAAGTAAGGTCAATAGTCTTGACCGTCCAATCGGGGTGCACTTTAGAGATGTTCGTCAGGCTGTTGAACTCGGGGATGGACAAAATTGGGCTTGGGAGAAACAGCCGAGCGCATTGAGAAGCATCCATCTCCAGTAAGTTTCCCTGAGGCCCAACATAACACTCCAAAGACATAACAATAGATTCTCGAATTGGATCAATAGGAGGGTTCGTGACCTGAGCGAAAAGCTGACGGAAATACTCGTAAAGCAGGCGTGGGCCTTGAGCAAGGCATGCCAACGGTGCATCATTGCCCATAGATCCAAGGGCCTCCTTCTCGTCCGAAGCCATCGGTGCGAGAAGCAGGCTGACTTGCTCATGAGTATACCCGAAGGCCAACAAAAGAGGATCTTGCTGAAGAGGTGTAGAGTCGGGCTTGGGGGTAAGATCGATGTTTTGTTGCCCAGAAATTTGTGCCATAACTGTTGGAAGCGAAACCAGCTCGTTATCAATCCAAGAGCGAAAGTCAGCACGTTCCGAGACCGCCTTCTTGAGTTCCGAATCATCAATGATACGCCCGGCTTTGGTATCAACAAGCAGCATGCGGCCGGGTTGAAGACGACCCTTTTGCACAACTGACTCAGGGTCAACGGGAATCGTACCAACTTCGGAAGCGCAGATGATACGGTCATCGTCCATAACGTAGTATCGACAAGGTCGCAGTCCATTCCGGTCCAGGTTGGCACCGCAAAAGCGGCCGTCGGCGAAAGTGAAAAGAGCCGGGCCATCCCAAGGCTCCATCTGGCACGCAGCCCATTCATAGAATGCGGCCTTCTTGGGGTCCATGGCTGTATTGCCTTGCCAGGCTTCCGGGACCATAAGCATCACAGCCTCTGGCAAAGATAGTACGCCATTGATTGTGAGTAGTTCGAGAACATTATCAAATGCAGCGGAATCGGAACCGCCATCTTCAACGATAGGATACAGGTGTTCAAGCTCGTCACCGAAGACGTTAGAGTGCATGACACCTTCTCGTGCCCGCATCCAATTCTTATTACCTCGCAATGTGTTAATCTCACCTACATCATCACTATTATTAGATGCATTCTTGTTACCACCGCCCCTAGATTCAGAAACGTACCATTGTGAGCGGCCCACCGTAGGGGTTGGGCACGGTCCCAGGAGGGGAATGTGTTAGTAGAGAAACGAGAGTGTACGAGCGCAAAATGAGCCTGGTAATCGGCATTTACCAGGTCATGGTAGTAGGAGTAGACCTGGACTGGAGCTAGTTGTCCCTTGTAAACGATATTCTTGTTTGAGAGGGAGCACAGATAAAACCAGTTATGAAGGCCGATAGAATGAGTGGCGCGCTTTCGGAGAATATAAAGCTGTTTCTCAAATTGTTTATCGGGGAAGTCCTCTGGGTCCGTGTTTTCAGGAGCATTGCCAGAGCCATAAGAGGAAGCAAGGACAACAAATGGTTGTAGTATAGTAGGCTCGCGTGAGGCAGCAGCAGGGCCAAGGAGAGAAGAGTCTACAGGAGGTTCTCGCCATCCCAAAACCCTCAAACCCAGCGATTCGGCAATATCTTCCAACTGCCGTTTCGACTCCTGCAGTGTCTCCTCGTCAGGCTTAAGAAACAAATTTCCCACAGCATATTGCCCTAGTGGTGGCAGTTGAATGCCTTGTTCCTTTTCAAAGTTCTTGATAAAAAATCTATGGGGTATCGAGGTCATGACACCGGCGCCGTCACCATCTCGCGCATCAGAGCCCACCGCACCACGATGGGTCATGTTGCAGAGGAGGTTTCGTGCTGTGCCGAGTTAGCTACCAAAGACGTGATACTTTCCTGGGGGGTGTAGACAACGAACCATCGCTGACAATCTTGTGACTCGGTACGCCCTTGATGTGGCTATATGGAGGATTAATAGGGGGGCAAAATCAAGGTGGAATGAGCAGCATACCAGGCGAAACCGACACCACAAGCATCTTTTTCTAAGCTGGGGTCATACAACCCCCTGGAAGCAGCAGTCAGTGCGGATATTGCTAGAAGCAGAGCGGGCAACAACGTACTGCTTCACCGGCAAAGCACCCGCCCAAGATTCATTGTTCTCGGTTTGATATTCATAGGGATGGTAAGCTTCGGCCGTGGATTCGATTTCGATTACTCTGTCGTCAAAGTCCACAGGAAGGCCCATGTCAGGCGAGAAGATGAAAAACTGTTGGGGATCGACTAGTGGACCAGAGGTCGGGGGTCAGGATCGGGATTAAAAAGCTACAGCTGCAGCAATAGTAAAAGGATAGATGAAAGCAGCTCGATGCTACTCAAAAACCAGGCCTATGGGGTGAACAAACTGAGTTAGCCGTGCGTGCACCAGAATCTTATCCGGGCTGTAGTTTGATGAGGGAAAAAAAGACAGCAAAGCAATCCGGACCAAGGGAGGGGTTTAGAGTCGTATAGAGCCAACATCAGAGCACGATTCATCTGATAGCGTTGCAGGCTCAGTCAGATCAAAGCTTGCACTTTGGCATGACGGGCACCTAATAGCATAGATATAGATACCTATACTGGTAGCCGCCCTTAAAACAGCTAGCCGCAGGACCAGGTTACAGTATCGAGCAATGCTGGTAGCGGCACATGTGAACTGGGAACTGGAATGTGGGGAGGATGCATCCACACCCCCCTAGCTCAGGCAAAGCAGAGTGCGCGACTCTTTCACTCCCCACTCACACTCCACCACCCAAACTGCCTTTTATCTCTGTTCTTGAATCGTGGTTGTTGTTTTAATGGATGGGCTGGCCGGATGAAGGGAGCAGCAGCCGTGCCTCTGGTGACAATGGGTGCCCAATGTTGTGCTATCTGTGAAGTCCCCAATCGAATACACTCCGAGATCGCAGAACCGGTGGGGTTGGTCTGCCCTCTATATCTTGTCAAAGCGGCCATTTTCTTTACGTCGCGCGGGTGGCGTCTCGCGATTAAAAAAATAAACCGTAGATATCAATTGAACGGCGATTGGGCTTTTGTAATAAGAGTGCATCGGAAATGGCTTGGCTGGAAAGCCCCTCGGCAGAATCACTGCCTTTTAGAGTCTTTTAGAAGGCTGATGTAACTGTCGTTGCTGCTAGTGCTGCAACAAGCCGTGATAAAGATAGCTTGTACCCTGGTTTCGGTGATGGATTCAGGCCTGGGCGTGGGTGCGGGTGTGGGGATGTGGCGTGGGGATTCAAATTCATATCAGCACCGCCAATGATAGTTGTTGCAAACCCAATCATGCGGCTACTGATGCTGTTCCCTGATAGGTCTGCCGTCATGCAGTCTGATGTAGTCGCCTCTGGTATTCCACACAGCCCAAAGGAACAAGCATGTGCGAGAGAAACCTGGCTTGCTCCATTTTAGAGGGATCGGTTGAGCCGTTCTACGCAGACCAGACGGACATCGCCCGTGCTAGTACGAAGCCAGCAAAATCGCATTGCAACATGTTGATCGGGACTGAACGGGGAAACTCGAGCGTTGGCGCTCTCCGATATGTAGGCAGTGATACTCTGTTTTTGATTGTCGCCGCCCTTATTCTTTGCCCGTCGCCGCCAATGCTCCGTGGTCTCAACGTGCATTTGTTGTATTGCTAGACAATGAAATAGAAATGTACTACTTACAGGTGATTCTGGGTAGCAATTTAGTGAAGGGTTGACTAAAACCCTAGAAATATTGAGGTATGATAAATGGTCTGACTCGAAGAAGAGAGCAACTGTTTCGCGAGCTGGTTTGGCAAAAGAGAAAGAGAAGGAGGAGAGAGACGGACGGAGAGAGGTGTGGCGATGCTGTAGCTTTTATGGATGTATGGACGTATGAGATGGATCTACCTAGATACGGAGCAGTGCTGAGCAAAAGAGCTTGCAGCAGTAGGTCCGAAGGGGGATGTGAGAAAAAAAAACAAAAAAAAAAAAAAAAAAAAAAAAACCGTAAAACGTATATACAGTACAGTATAAGCCTACCTATGGTGTAGTATAACAGATCAGCCCCTCCCCATGGGCGTCCAGCCTTCTACCTAGCTAGGTAGGCTGACCAGGAGAGACGTGCAGTAGTACCTACCTAGGTAGGTACTGATGCAGGTGGGGGGTTAATGGCCGAGAGACGGACTTGCAGTGAGGCATGCCTACCTACCTAGGTAGCAGGCATATCTACCTAGGTAGCTCACCTGGCAAACACGACTACTAAGTAGGTAGGTACTTAACTATGGGGGTACATCGGTCCCTTGTAAGTTCTAGGTCGGTAGGATTAATCCGTAATGCTCATTGGACAGAGACTATTCGCCCGAGCTAGTGGAATTGGTGACGTTACTACTACTAGTCGCTGGCATCCTAAAACAGTTGCAAATTGGGAAATGCACTATTCTGATTGGTCAAAGTGGACGGGGATTGTTTGCGAACCTACTTCTCCTTCTGCTTCCATTTTCTCTGAAAGCCCTCCCAAGAGGGAGTCGTACCACTCACTATCCGCTTGCCACGATGCTAGAAAATAGCGCGTTAATCATACTCTAGCCTACGTTCGAACTTATAGTACGCCACCGTGATTCGGATTTTCCAAGAATCCATCAATCATAATGGTGAAATGGCCCCGTGTATGAGTAGGTAAGAAAAGCAAGCACTATCCAGGGGACGAGTTTGCAACGCAATCGACCGTGTTTGTTAATGAGATATTTAGACCCCTCTGCAATCATGTGTGCTGGCTATGATGTATTATTACCTACAGGTAGTGCCTATTCATAGTACTTATACTACCTAGGTAGTAGCAGACACTCCCTACTATTAATACACCCTACTAGAAAGTAGCCTTCATCTTTGTATAAGAGAAAACTTGCGACTTCCATAGGTATGGCACCGGGTTAATCCTGCGTAAGTGTGAGAATGGGCTATGGAGGAACTGTCCGACGCCACTGTTAGCCCCGCTTTTAAGTAGGATAGACCAACTATTTGACACTTCTTATGGTGATTTAGGGCTTTGGGGGCTAATGAGTACAATAATTTGTGCGTGGCGCTGCACTGGGTTGAAGGCTACTCGTTTTCGCCCTAGCGAGTTGTCGACGTGTCAAGATAATTCTTGTATAACATTATGAAGTTCCTTTCGCATTAAGCCTGGGGATAAATGGTCTCGAATGTTGGCATCCGACAGCGATGATTTTAGACGGTTCTGGTCCTACCGAGATAATGTGAGCTCTCCATGATTGGTCAATTTTGCTTTTGTAATGCTTTTTGGCAATCGTTTTTAACAATTATGCCGTTCATCGGAGACGGATTTTGGCTTGCAGCTAATGTTTGCGGAATGGGGGCTATAGGATCTATTGCATGTAGATCCCTGCTGGCCTTATATACAGAGCAACAACCCCACACATGCATGCATCTTGGCGTTCTCTAGTGACACCTTGAGACATTGGAGCTCCTCCGGTCGTCGTCATATGTGGGAAGACAGTTTAAGACCAGAAAGGGACTTAACGGCCGAGGCTGTGAATGACATCCAATCAGCTTAGAGATGATTCTCAAGTCCGATGTCGCCTCATCAGGTGAGCGGCAAAGCTCGAGGTGCCAAGCTTTCTAGTTTTGGCCCTGCATTGTGTTGACGACGAGGTGCAGGTTGACGACGGAATTATGGTGACATGGGCTACGGAGCAGCGCATTTACAGCCAAAATCGGACACCACGCTACCGTGGATGTCGAGCTGGGGGTCGCTACGTACTACCTAGTCCTGTATAACCTATTGTCAGCACCTGTACGGGACAGTTGTTTGACAGACAAGACAAAAGCGGTCGACCCGTACGCCCGCCACGATTATTTCCCCAATGTATCATTCATTTTCATGAAAAGGAAGACTCACAAGGCAAGTATCGGAACATCAACAGCTGTCGAAGCATTCCTATATCGTCAGCTCACCATCCGCTGACCATAACAGCTGTTCTGGCCGGAGATGGCTTTCGACCCCCACCAACGATGGGCTTGTGTTGCAACTTCGGCGGCTTCCGCTGTATGGCAGTAGCGTACTGTATGTACTAGTATTGAACAAAATAAGGCGGCAGCGTCACATACTACTACCTAGTACTTACCCATGGTAGACAGGGGCCCCTGTACATATGATATACCTGGTGGCCTCGTGACTTTCTGCATAGCTAAACGAAGAATACAATTATCGGCTGTCATCAATGGTTGCCACCTAGAGGAGTGAGATACAGGTAATATCCAACCACCTAACCAAGCACATTTGTAGCCTAGTAAGAAATGTTGGTTGTAAAAACAGTTTGTCATTTAGACTCACCGACAAACTTGCTGTTACATTTAGTCCAATGAGGTGAACAGAACTCACCTGAAAGCCGCTGGATCGCGCTGCCGACGAAATGTTTTCTGCGCCCATCAATGCCCCCTGTCACAAGCGCGCCATGAGAATACAATGTACTGAGTTTGCTCGGAACATGATAAATCTGTCCACAACGTGTATATATCGAGAGTATGGCGCTCAAGATCGTGAGTGCTAAGCCCTCGCTAGACTAGCATGCCCCGGGGTCTAAGATACCTCAGGTAGCCTGCGTATTTAGTCAAGAAGCACCGAACTACGTTACAGACCTAAACTACAAGTAGCGAGGGGTTCATGTAGGAATACTAGAGACGACTGATGCAACTTAAAGCTAGTGCGTCACGTTGCAGAAAACCAACCTGAGGAGAAGGTTGGCCCTGGAAGGTTATTCTGGTGCAAGAGTTGGTGTAGCCGAGCACTAGTCTAATCCTAATTCGACATGTGGAACGTGATGGAGAAACCCCTCGCGCACACAACGCGATCAGCTAAGTTCGACACGAGTTAAAATGTGGCCAATCAGAGTGTTTTAGGTTCGCATTCTACCTAGGTCAGATCAAGAGATTCGACCCCGAAGAGGGGTCGACTTTAGGACTTTAGGCATCCAAAACATGTCTTTACGAAAATCGCTTGTGGTTGCGGGGCGGGGGGGATTAGGATCGAAAAGGCGGAGCGGAGGAATCTACTGTATACTAAGGAGAGTTGTCTAGATCTACCTGTCTTCTGCCAATAACCTTAAAGAGCGCACACAACTTATACTAAAGTGCTGGTGGGAGCGGACTCGATTCCGAAAACACCCGACCCAAGAGGGCCGCACTGACATAAATGAGCACAAATGAGCAGAGCCTCTACTAGAACCCTATGACTAGGGCCGAGAACGGGCGTTCAAATGCCGCCCAAGCCGTTGGCTGACTCCGTGAACCGCGGAAAACCAAGAGGGGCCAAGCTTCCAGTCATCTACACAAGCTATACTAGCTGCATATCCCAATACTTCCGGGGTATTTCTGTTACCTCATGGGAACCAGATGAGCGGCGCCGTACCGGATCCCGTTCTGGGATTTCTTTTTGCTGCAGGCAACAATGTGGTGTCGGGGTTTGACCCCTACGTGGCAGTAGTATGGAAGAACGACCTGGGACTTACTACGCAGCAACAAGGTCGAATCTGTTGCTACGAAAAGGTCGGCCGGGTCCGATCGGGCCCGGGTCGGATCCGATGAGTTAAATCGAGCTGGTTACCTACTTAGATTACCCTTAGTGTAGCATGGATCATAGTTGGGGTGCAAAGAAGTGAAATAAGTTTCCGAATATGTCCGCAGGCTACGATCATAACTCCAGGCTTCATTGGGGTCGTCCCGGAGACTGAAAACTGGAGGTTTCCGCCCGAAGGAATTACCACGTGCTGAAACGCATTAGAATACGATCACATGTTTAGATGCCAGTGATGTACCCCTGCAGCCTTACACCTACTGCCCGTACTTAGGTATACTATTACCTAATGAAGCCATAATGCTTCACGATGTGTCAAGTTCGGGAGCCGACAAGCCGGCGTCAATTTCCAAAGGAGGATAAACTCAAATTCTTACAACTCTAAAAGCAAATGTTTTTTTTTTTTTTTGACGACTAATTATATAGTGATATTAGGTAATTGCCATCGAGACGGAAGCACGTACGTAATTTTCTCAGATTCATGTCGAGTGCACGATGGAATTCAAAGTTGGGCTGACTTGAGCGATAAGATAAGATAAGATCGATAAGAGGCTTACATTTGAATGCCGCGCCAACACTACCAGTGATGATGAACAATGACCTCGCAGTGCTTTATTCTCAATTCTACTATACCCAACTTCTTTAAACACGATGTTCGCCCTACTCCCTGACCTATTACCGCGTGATGTAAGTAAGTAAAGGCCCCAAGACAAAAACAAGCAAACTGCTAACCCAATGTCTCTACTATATACAGTCTCATTCATTGTGGTACGCGTCGTCGCGCAATCCGATCTCGTCGAGCAACACTCATGATGCACATCTCAGCAATCTGCACCACGAGCATAGCCATAGCCACCCCCATGGGGCCAACACGAACCACCGGCGCGGTACCCACTTGATTGAGCGCTCGCCACTCGCCCGTCTACGTGCCGACGAGCAAAACCTCGAGCGCCGCCAGCAGAATGTGACAAATTTCGGCAGCGCTTGGCTGAAGCCGCCGGGTCTTCCGAAGACGCTGCACCAGCTGCGCGAGGAGCGCCGTGAGGCAGAGGAGCACCAAGAAGCGCTGCGAAGAGAGCAGCTAGCACAAGAGCTCGCGGAGGCGGAGGCGGAGGCGGCAGGAGCGGGAGCGGGGGCGGGGGCGGGCCCTGGTGATGCCATTGGCGGTGGTGGCCCTGACACGATGCTAGATGCACCCCCAGACGGTGATGACAGCATGGATGACGTGCAGCTTGACGGAGCACATGATCTCGACGACGAAATTCCGGAGGCCGAGGATGCGGACTTCGGGCTCAGCGATAATGAGGATGAAGAAGATGAGGACGACGACGAGGATGAAGAAAGTGGAGATGCTGAGGAGCGTGAGATGCGCGCCGCGCACGCCCAACAACAGCAACTAATGGCACGGCGCATGCGACAAGCTAATGATACGTTTCGCGAGGATATGGCTCGCGGTCGTGACAGTGCAGCTTTCTATGGGATAGACGAGGATATCGACGACGAGGACCAGTCGCAGATGATCGAGGAGGATGATCTCATCGGTGCCCATGGGGATATAGACGACATGGGCATGGACGCAGATCTCGACGACGAGATACCGGAGGCCGAGAGCATGGGTGGATACGAGCACACAGATACGGAGGCCGAGCTGAGCAGCAGCATCGATGGCGATGACCACAATGATTCCCACATGAGCTTCGTGGCACCACAGCAAGCGAACCGCCTCCGACATAGCCTTGCCCGCAGTGAAGCTACGCGCAATAGTATTGCGATCAGTGACATCCTGTCGCGTGATGGAAGCAGTGTTTTGGGTAGTAGTCCAGCCGTACCACGTCAGAGGGTCGGGCTTTCTTCTCGTCGAGGGAGGAGTTAGACAACACACTACCTCAACCTGGACCCTAGTCCTTGATGATCTTTATTCTGCTCTGCTTACTCTTTACACGCATGTTCTATGTATACATCACTTCGCGTTGCCTATCGAGATACCCGTTTTCCGTTATTCCACTTCCTCCTAGAGATGGATCGGGGCTCTGATCACATCGTTATCGGTGCTCTTCTTATTTTTCCTTCTTTTATTACCTTTAGTGTGATGATATGAAGACATGAATTATGATACATTAATTACAAAATCGTTCCGTGATTACGGGAGCAGGGCCAGCGCAGAACGCTGGCGTATGTCCCAGATAGAAATATGTGCTTTCCTCCCAGGCCTATTCTTCTTTAGTTTGAGTCTAAACTCACATAAGCTAGCTGAATCAATTGCTTGCTTCGCCCGTAGATAAATGGGCAAATTAGATGCGGAATCATGCTCAAACGCCCTATATGCCATGCATTTACGTCTTAGCCGTCTTTTGGAAATCGATGACGAGCATCCTCCTCTGCCTTGGGCGACGAATCTCCCCGGAATGACAGGGTGGCCATGTGCGCCTGGTGGACTATTAAGCTACAGCCATGGAGATGGGACCGGATGGTTTAGAATAACCAGACGTAACAAAAGATAAATATAACGGCGGCGAAAAAGGCAAGCCAAACTTTCCAGCCGACACCTGTACGCTCAGCCATGAGCAACATGCGGTTCATGGTGCCTCGCAGCCGCAGCCGCGTCGAGTCAAACGTGTCGTTCATTTTCTCCGCCAATGCTGTAGAGTCGCGGATCTCGTCACCAATCGCTACTGTCATCTATTCGTATCCTATTAGTCAATGCTCCTCACCCTCTGTCTGTGCGGTCCTTGCGCTTTTGATCGTAGTCGCACCCTGAACCCATCACTTCGCATATAGTGTAACGTAGGATACGATAGGGCAAGGTACGCAGGGAATTGATAGAAACCGACCTCTTTCAGAACCTTGACTTTCCCCAATATCCCTTCGACCTGTTGGTCATTCTGGCTTTCGAGTTCGCTAAGCACCGCATCACTGTACTGCCCCCTATGCCACATGATCTTCGTCAGCCTAGAGCTCTTCTGGCGCGTCCAAGTTCGTCTAGTTCCGTCTTGTCGCGTAATCATCAGTCGCAAAGCCCGCCTCTCACTTCTAGTATGCCTGTCACAAGCGCTTTCCTATCTTCCACAATATTCTTCTCCTTCTTAAACCCCGATTCGTCTAGGGCACTTTCCTCAGATTCTCACGACGGAATCGCAAAACGTACCTCGAATTCGGTGTCGCCGGCCTAAATCCTCTGTTCTCTACGCCGAGATGTTGCGAACTGCTGCTTCCGCCGCCGTTGTATCCATAGCCACCCAGCGCCGGACTAGGGCTGGCGCTGGCGCTGGCCTGTCGCCTCGTCGAGTCGGCTCCGCTATATCCTTCGAAGAGCGCGCTGCGCGAGTCCCGCTGGTGGAGCGTCGAGTGTCCAAATCTGTTTGTGGATTCGTGTTTAGTTCTCGCGCTTTTTCTAGATGCAGCCTCGAATGCCGATTAAAGAGTCAAAGCATGCTTAATGGAAAACGGGGTGCAAGGTGCAAATAGACTACTAGTGCATCTGCCAGGCATTGGAGTATGTTGCTTCAGGCATGTTTGGGAACCAACGACTAGTTGAGATCATAAACTAGACGAGTCTCGAGAGGATTTGTGTAGATCCGAAGCCGTACATACCTTGAGGCCATGATGAAGTTGACCGAACCTAGTTAGAGAGATGGCATACAAGACAATCTTCAAGCATAAGCGACCACATACGTAGGTTTTATCTAAACTCGGCATACATACCAGCTAAAGTGGCCTAAAGTGCTGGGGTACAAACCGTCGGTCTGGTGACGGGTGGGGCCAGGTGATTTGCGATGCTTGTACCTACATGTATGCACCCAGGTACATCCTATCTCTTTATCCCTATTAAGTACTTACCTAAGGTACTACCTAGGTACCCTAGGTAGCACCTAAGGTACTGTACGGGTAATGATGAATGCCCTAAATGCCAGCTAAAAGAGCGTGCAGAAGGGTAAGTTCCGGTAGTTTCCAACAATGCCCATGCGTCGGTTTGCAACCCTACTACGTACACACGTACATACATAGTACGTACCTAGGTAGGTACGTAGGGATCTACATAATGTGATAGATACAATGTGGTAGATACAATGTGGTAGATACAATGTGGTAGATACAATGTGGTAGATACAATGTGGTAGATACAATGTGGTAGATACAATGTGGTACCTTATTATTTTAAAAGATGCGTGGGTTGTACGGAGTAAACAAGACCTATGTGATTTAATGTCAAAATAGTGTAACACCCTAACTAAATCAGGTTAGCAGACGCAAGCTTAGTGAGGCATACTAAACTCTGTGAGCCATACTATTGAACTTGAACAGAAACAACCATCCTCTATTGAGACGAGAATGCGTACTGTCTTTTGAAGTCACATACTCTAAATTTCGCTAAATATCGAATATTAGAATAGCTAAGTTACTGCACCCTCGGAGGCTGCTGATAACCTTGGAAGTCTATTATGTGTGTAGTAGTGTTATAGGTAGTTAGTCTACCAGGTCTAATGCTGTCTTGTTCGTGTGTCCGTGTAAGGACTCAATGCTGCTAATCGGTATTCTGTAAACGTATATCAATCAGGTAGATTATATAGTCTCCCAGCCAACAGCATTCAATGGGCGAGATTGCTAGATGACGGGTTGGCAGGATAAGGACATGTGTGGTTGTGGCTTGTTCGCGTGGCAGCTTTGAAATTCATGAGAGGTTGGTGGGATGCAGAACTCATGCACAGTTTCAGAAATTAAGTGCAAAACAATGCTCTGAAATCACTTATATTCAGGTACGCAACCTATAGCCGTGCATTTTATGTAAGGCAGGTTCATGCAGAACTAGACGCATGCTAGTCCTAGCCAGCAACACAATATCTCTCGTTGTCGCGTATTGCATAGTCGTCCAAAGCCGTGTTCTTCTTTATCCCGTGTTAGGACTGAAAAAACGTTGTGACGAGGTGCCCGGAGGTTGTGACAAGTAGCAAAAAGGTGTGGACATGCCCAGATCCGTAGGATCATGAGCCCACTCGGCGAATTTAGTCTTCATCCATCTTGTCGCCATCTGCCTCACCCTCTGGCTGGAAGTCGTCCTCGTCATCGTCATCATCATCGTCGGCAGGGTTCTCCTCGGCAGCTTTAGCCCAATCGATAACTCGCCCACGAGTGCGACGGCCGCCATCAACAATGTTGTTGAGGTCAATTTCATCCATGTTATCGTCGTCATCAGCTATAAATTAGGCCCATGTCAATTTAAGTTCATTCTATAAATAATTTGTGAGCTCGGTGCTTACCATCATCACCAGCCTAAAATATCACGTGTTAGCTTGATTGCGTATTATCATACTACGACGAGTTTTGCTTTGGCTCACCTCTTCGTCTCCACTGTCATCGTCTTCATCCTCGTCCATCGACTGATCGACGGGCTCTTGGGTTGCGGCAGCTTTGCCCTTACCCTTCACATCGACAGCCTCATCGGCGACCTTGGTGGGGTCTTGAGGGTTGGTGGTGCCGTTCTCAGATACCATTGTGACTCGAGTTGAGATTTATTCTCTTAGAACAAAGGTGGAAGTGAGGGAAAATGCTGATAGTCGAGGTTGAGAGAGCACGGGGGAAAGCCGCAAGTTGTTATAGTTTTAAAGAAAGTTAAGGTGAGCGAGAGAAGGCCGAGTGTTTATTGGGTGACCTCAGTGGCTGGCCAACCAATTCACGCCGCCGGATTACCCACTAGGCATGGTTCTGCCAGTAGGCTGCAGTCACCGCCCCTCGTATCGATAAGCGCACGGACTAATCCTATGTGGGGGTGGGGATTGAGGTACCTAGGTACCGTTACCTGATCGGTGTACCAGGTACGGCAAGGGAAGAGCTCAGGGGCTGCGGCGTGTAGAGTTAGGTGAGAGCAATGCTATTGGTATGTAGATAATAAAGAAAAAGAGAGATTCGATTCAGTACCTATTCTGAAGAGATAACTCAGGGAGCAGCACACCATAATGAGCCTAGGATTCTTGGGCTCGTATATCCATATCTCCATACTATCACTTCTCGGGCCTGCAGCGCGATGGGCAAGAAATTAAAACAAGTAGGTCACGAAAAAAAATAATTCAATGGAGAATGTATAAAAGACAAAGACTTGAAGTAAGACGTTGAATAAGTATGGTGAGTCTATTATTTCTTTTCGTCGCCACCACCGAGAACACTCATCATGACAATAAGTGCTATCACCCACCAATACCTGTAGAAGGTCAGCAAGTATATCAACTATGCGACATAGGGGAGAGCATCTATTTTGAAGTAGGGGCATATAGGAAAGAAGAAATATTCCTCTAGCTTGAATGGAATCCACATACTTCTGAAGCATTGATTTTTCCTCCGGAACCACTTGCTTTCCCTCAGGAGATAACACGACGGGCTTATTTAGATCGGGCTGCTTTCCAGGTGTAGTCACAAGAACCACAGCCTGGGGCCCAAAATCTCTTGTCTGTCCCGCATCAATCCTTACTCCACGAATTGCAGCACTGATTGGCACGCCAGACTGTCCTATCGTCAAGATGAGTGTTGGCGAATATCCCTTGTCGAAATTATCTACGGACGCAACGGAAGTCGAAGATGACCACTGTTTAGCTGCAGGGTCGTAGACGCCGACGCGGACGAGTTTCGCCTCGTCGGGCAGGTCGGGCGCTTCATATGTGAGAATCTGGGCTTCGGCGGGAGAGAGTGTATCGAATTGGAGCTCAGCTAGCGGTGCGGGCGTCGCAGGCTTCGCAGTTACCGCCTGGATGTATATAGTAGCCGTTCGCTCGCTGGCATTGGCAAAGCTTGCCAATGCAAGGGCGGCAAACCCCGGTAATATCGTTGCTAGCTTCATATTGTGTGCTGTTGAATGAATGGTACAACGTGTGTTCAAGTTTAGAATCTAAGAGAAGTGATTTATCAATATAAGAGGAATGATCCAGGTTTGCTTGGTAGCTGGAACATCCCTAAAAGATACCCGATACCTTAGGTACCTACCTAGGTACCTAAGGTAAGTGGGACGGTTAAACAGCCTTGGAAACAAGGAATTCTTTTAGCGTACCGGCACTGTACTGTACCTGGTAGACATGCTGATCACGAGGCTTCACAGCATCTGTGCCACCTTTATTACCTAACCAACCTATATGTAACTACTATAGATTGGATTCGGTCCCCCCAGTGAGTAAATTTGTAACCCCAACCCATATGAATCTCACAGGAGTATTTACAAGTCTTAACTTCTGGCATACTCATGTTCTAACGAGGTGTACAATTCGCTTATAACATCATACCTCAGTGGTTGCTACAAACCTCATGGCAGATCCCGAGTATCAGCTGAAGGACCTCGGGCAAAATTTCAGCATGATCCGTAATCATTTAACCCACCTTAAGATGTCAGTTTACTTGTGTCTGATACCGTATTAACGACATGACGACACTATTTATGATTGGAATATTCTGCCGCCCCAGAACCAAACCCCGAACCCTCACTAAACTCCAGATCCCTTTCCTCAAGATTCATGACGTCGGATGCCCTTTACAGTGGCCTTCACTTTCTTCCTCGTCATCGATTTCGTCCGCCTCCTCGTCTTCTGGGGCCCTAGCCTCTACCTCTTCTTGGATGATGTATCCGTCACAACGGTCAACCAGCCCTTTATAATAGGCTTCCAAGACTTCCGGAATGGGCACTATCCTCCAGTCCACTCGATAGAGAAATTCCAACTCTAGGAGTTTCAACTCTGCAACCTTTACACCGCCAACGCGCGCGTAAAACGAATTGTTCCAGAATGAATCAGAGAGGCCCTTCCCAGCCACGGTAGCCGCTGTGATTAGAAATCGATGGATAGTCAAGGTGTTGATGGTAAAATCTGTGTATAATGCGCATAAACGATCGATATAGTATACCATAGAAAGTAAGAGAGGCGGAGTCAGGGTGGCATGTTTCGCTAGTCGCTGCAAATAGTCCAAGACGGAGATGCCTGGTGCTGTTCTGAAAATGGGCGGGTGAGCATTCCTACCTATCTGTAGCAAAACCAGGGCCGCCAACTTACCGGGAATGAAACCTGGTGAGATTGCCACTCTTCATGGCTAACGAGTCGTTTGTTTCAATTAATTCCCCTATCATATTGGCGATAAGGACAACCATATCCTCGACGTCGCATAACTCGTAGCGCGATGGCAATGCTTTAGGAGGGCTTGCGTTGGGTCGGGTTCGTTTTGGTGAGCTGGATTGACTGGCCTCGACAGCAGATGCAATGCCATGGTCTTGGGAACTGCGTCTTTTCGCAGGGGATAGTGGATTTCTCGACTGCTTGTCCGGCTGAGCAATTTCCGAGTTCGGCTCGGCGGGCGGTTCTGTGGTCTTGGGTGGCAGGGCAGGCGGTGTTGCTATTTTCTCTGTCGCGGAAGTTGATGTGGGCTTGCGCGGAGCAGGCGCGTCGGCGGCTCGTAGAGGAACCGTTGGGTCAAAGGGCTCCATGGGCGAGTACTGCGTGGCTGCATCCACACCCACATATTGTTTCGGCCTGGGCTGCGATGGCGACTTGTGAGAGCCAGGTGGCGAAGGAGAAGGGTGAAAGACTGAGTGCTTGGAATGCCGACGGCGCAAAGAGGCTACTATCTTTGGGGACTGGTGCGGAGAGCGGGTCGATGGTGACGGCGGTAGTGGTGCATAGCGGAAGTCTCGCGGTGAGGCAGAAGCACTCGTTGGCCGTGGCGCTACAGGAGACGAGGTCAACATGGTCTCCGAAGCATCGTGGTCATGTCTCGGGTCGGGAGCGCAAGGCGCGAGGCGGAAAGACCGTAACGGTTGCACCAACTTGTTACCGTAGCACGACAACTTTGGTGGTGGGGTTATTAGGGTAGGTAGGTACGGAGTAGGTAGGTCAGTCAGTATTTGGGTAGCGTTCTATGCTGTGCCGTGCTGCTCGGTAGGTACCCCGAGGCTCCCTCTGTTTTCTCTCTCAGTGGTGGTTAAGGTCGCAGCCGTACCAGCTGGTCAATCTTCGGTGATACACAACAGTCGTACATGACCTTTAGACTGCTAGACTGGAAAACAGTACGTCTTGTTCAACTAGCCGGGGCGGTTGGTATGCGAATATTAAAAATAATAATAAGTAGGTACAGACGTATCGGTGGTTTTATCGGGATAGGATAGGTTTACCGGCTATACCGTGCCGAGTGGGCTACCATCTTGACATTCGATTTGTTGGTAGCAATGCCCTGACGCACTAACCTTAAGAAACTTTATTACACTAAAGAACCACCTGGGCATCTCGGAAGGGGATTAGCGGCATCAAGTACTAGTATGTTTAAATAATAATATATTTATAGTCGTCTACCTTGAGTTTAGAAACACACAACTTCCGGTTGTTTATAACGTTAGCGATAGGTATTCGTATGGGCAGTCTACCTTACCTGACAGCCTTAATCATTCCATGTTAGGATGTTAGGAGGTACCTAGAAGATGTGTGCTACATACCTAGGTAGGTAGGTATCTACTACCTAGGTGGTTAGGTTAGGTAGGTAGTACTAGTTGTAGGCTGGGTTCTGGCAGGTCAGAAGCAGGTACGCTAACCTGGACAAGGTCTTATCTACTATCAATGCGCATTTAGGTACTGAATCGGACAGGTTAGCGTGCTTTGGCATGTGCGACGACGCCGACTATCGCCATCCATTCTCCATGTTCTCTCCATCAATCTACTTCCCAGGCAACATTTCCTAGGAGAAGAAGTTGACGAGTCTACTGTGCAGTTGGCACCTTTTACATATTAGGTACCGACTCGCTATTGACCGAGATGGATCTCGACTCCAAGGCCATTATCGCTCAGCTCAATGCGAGTCCCGCCGACCGTATCGCTGCTCTTCGGTCACTCAAGAATGATGTGATTGGTGATGTTCAGAAAAAGACTCTATGGGTTCAACACGGTCTCATCCCCCACATTGTGAGGCTTCTGCAATATGACACTACTGGAAGAAACACAAATGGAAAGGGAGCGCGACAGCCTTTCTTGACCCTTGGTACTTTCACTGAAGACGAGGCGGCCCAATTACAAGCTTTACAACTACTAGCAAGTTTCGCAACTGGTACGCCACCGCTCTGCTCCTGTTGTTAACAGCCGTAACTTAGAGAGCTAATGGATGATATTATTTTGATCTATAGCCGGCCCTGCATTCTTGTTACCGCTTTTCGCTTCGAATGCCTTGCCCGCCGTCCTGAGCGAATCCTGTCTCCAAAATGAGCATCCCGAAATCGTTCTCGCCGCCCTTCGCGTAATAAAGGACTTTACAGTTGCCACCACATCTACCTCGGCATCCTCACCTATAAATCTCATGTCTCTAGCAGATGTCATTTTTACCGATAGTCATTTAGAGAGTTTGCACCAGATCTTATCGCAGCGAGCATTAAACCGCGATACCGAAGCCCAGATAACAATTGTCGCATATCTTATCAGGAATCTCTGCCGCGAGGAGCGTCATCAGGTTGTCTTGGTGGATTCCGGTATCTTGAATGCACTGGCAACAAGGATAGCAACCTTTGCCGTGGCCGAGGGATACGTACTTCCAAAAGCCGAGATGCGGGCTCGAATAGAAGGGCTAGGAGATTATATACCAGAGCCCCCAATCTCTACAGACGGCTTGGACGAGGTGCTAGGCGCCGTTGCTGCTATTATCAGCGACTCTCCCTTCCGTGTTTGCAAACTCGTATACTCGCCGCCAATCCTCGCCATCTTCCCCAATTTCAACAATGGCGGCAATCGGAATTCTACAAATCTACCCGAGCTCATTGTGCTACCAGGGCAGAGACCAACGAGGCCTAAGGAGCCCGAGATAATGGATTTACTAGTCCCTAGGACACCATCTTATCCTCGTGTACATGGCGATAGCGGAGGGTTCTCGTCACTAGGCACCCAATCCTCCAGAGAGAGCCCTAGTAGTAACGGTCGGCCGTCCTCGAAACTACAGACAAGTCTGGTATCTTGGACCCCACCCGAAGAGAATACTGCGCGCAATGCAGAGGTAGATGTTGCGCACCTTGAGAGCCCACTGGTGCCGTGGCTTATCCACTTAGTACGCACTCGTCACGGAAGCGAAGTGCTAATGGCCGCTTCGGTACTTACTTCGCTGTTCAAAACCGGATTTGCATATCCAGCAAGAGAAGCGAGCATGGGCCTATTGGTGATTCCGGTCCTGCTAAGGCTCCTTGAAGATGCCGAGGCAAGGATGAAAGAACCTGGGAATAACTGGACGAGCCGTGATTCAAGAATGAAACTGAATGTTATTGAAGAGACACCAGCGGTCCTCGCCCGCCTCATCACAGATAGCGAGCCTATGCAGAAAGCCGCCTTCGAGTGTGGTGCTGTTAAGACGATTTGTAAACTGTTGAAGAGCAGCTATGATACGCCCCTCGCTGCCGTAGAATGTCGTCCCTGGTCACCGAATGGCGACGGCACGGATGCCTCAAGCAGTCTCGCATCAGAGTGCCGGTTGGGGGACGAGGGCCAGCATGTACAACTCATTCACCGCAGAAGAGTGAGAGAAACCACTTTGCGAGCGCTTGGCGCGCTAGCAACTTTCAAAGAAGACTTTCGTAAAGCGATTGTAGACCAAGGAGTGGTTACCTACATAATCGACTCGCTAAACCAGGCTCCTGGTAACTCTAAACAGGCGAAAGATCAAGATGCGTCGTATCACGGCAGCTCTATAAGCAAGACATCACTGCCCGAACAGAACCCCGTATCTGTTATCATCGCGGCGTGCTATGCTATTCGAATGCTATCCCGATCCGTGAATACGTTGCGGACCGCCTTAGTTGATCATTCAGCTTCTGAACCTTTATTCCGCCTACTTCGGCATCCCGAAGTCGACGTTCAGAATGCTGCCACAGCTTGCATATGCAACCTCGTCACAGATTTCAGCCCAATGAGAGACGTGAGTACCACCTTGCGGTTGATGTGGAATGTCATACTAACAGTTAGTCCTATAGCCTCTCGTAGATGCCGGTGTGCTCAAAGTTTTGTGTGCACATGCACATTCTCAAAATGCGGCGCTAAGATTGAATGCACTATGGGCTCTAAAACATCTTGTCGATTCTGCCAGCATAGAGCAGAAAAAGCAATGTGTAGAAGAACTCGGGTCTGGTTGGCTAGTCAAGCTCATTCGCGACGATACCGAAGATGAGGCACTCTATCCGGTGACGACACGGTCCGAACGACAGCCGACTTCGGCCACTCCAGATGTCATGGACGAAGATGTAGACATGAGCTCCATAGACGAGCAAAGTCGCCCATGGCTAGCGAGTGTGGTCTCCAAGGCAGTCTCGTTTTCTCCCAAATCAGACGTTCGAATTCTCCAACAGGCAGAGTCTCGACTAGAGGCTCTTAAGGAACTTGAACAGAATCCTGTCCGTAAAGCCAGGGCTGATGATATCGCCATACACGAACAAGGTCTTGGTTTTATCAGAAATTTAATTGGCGGTGCGCACTCTGTCAATAACCCAGATTCTACCAACGACACAACAGAGATGATTGACCATCTTTTAAACATACTCAGCCAAGATTGTCTATTCGACATTTTGGCCTCTAAACTAAAGCCCAAGGTCCTGCACCCCTTCAGCAGGCGAGGCACTAGTGGCAGCGAGACTCGAGTGCTTCCTCCCCAGGTCAAGATTATAGAAGCAGTTATTTATATCTTGGTCCATATCGCCGCAAGCATACCCCGACATCGGCAACTTGTGATTGCTCAGACCGATCTGCTCAAGCAGTTAGCTAAACTCTTCAACAGCCAAGATCGAGAGGTGCGAGTAGCACTGTGCCACTTAATTAATAATCTAACTTGGCAAGATGACATGAGCGACGCAAGTGCGTGTTCACAGCGGGCAACCGAGTTGAGGAACTTGGGATTTCTGAAGAAGCTAGAGAACCTAGGCGCCAGTGACGACGAACTAGATGTTCGAGAGCGCGCCAAGTCTGCTCTATGGCAGATGAAACATGGTTATTAGCCCCGTGGTCCTCTCACGGAGCTAAATTAATGATCCTCGATTGTTTGATTATATAACAGCATGGGCACCTCAATGGCGTTTGAAGTATGTATTGGCATGAACAGTAGACGCAGCGGGAACGGAGCATAACCGGCGCAAGAACGGGAACAGCTGTACTTATTGGGTGTATTCCATGTTGAGGCGAATATGTGTTGGTTTTCTCAACTACTTAGTCCCGCGCACTTTGATATACATTAGGGCACCTAACGAGCGCGGCTCCATGAATATGGCTGCATCTATGTGGCCGCATCTTTATGGCTTTCCTCAATGGCGCAGCGTGACGTTCTGCAACGTAAAGAGTTCAATCAGAACTAATACGCGAGAATATATTTAACCTCGAGTAGTTATATAAAAAAGTATTCCCTTATTACTGCGCCTTTTTCTCGCCCCGTTTCCTCTCTGCGTTAGTTGCCGGTAGCCCCAGCCCCGCGAGAAAGCATAGCTTGCCGAGAAACGGTCCAACGGTCGTAATGACAGTCACGGCATTCACTAGGTCCCAGCGCAGCGGATTGAAAAATAAGGCGGGGCCCACGCTCTGTATGAGACTAGCCGTGTAAAAGACATCGCTGATGGCGGAGGCGGCCAATGTATGTCGCCAGACATGAAGATCATCCTTGAGGCCGTCAGATCGTAGTGTCACAAAGTCGTGAAAGGCCAACATCAGCCACGACCCCGTCATCTGCGTGAACAACGGGGAGAGCGAGAGTGAATATGGTACGGTTGGCACCGTTGAGCTGATGAGCGCAGACGGAAAGAAGAAGGCTTGGATGGCGCCTGCGGTTGCGAGCAGAGGCTCGAACGTCGTGAATAGCAGGCGGTATGCTCTAGGGATAGGTGATGGTGTTGCCGACATGGTGGATAGTGGTAGCGGTGCCTAATAACAGCAGAATAGGTAGGTCCTTGGATGGGAGTCCTGGTGGCGCTGCTAATGCCGTAGGTGCTATGAGGAGTCGTAACTCTTCTTAGACGATAAAGGTCTCCGGGCCAATAAGTCAACGAGTACTAAATGAGTGATAAAATACCTAACCTGTAACTGATACTGCGGTGACGATGCGGTCTGAAGCGCCACAGCTGACAATGGGTGTGGAACGAGGTGCCACAGGATGTGGCTTCAATTGAACAGACACGCATGACGCCCTAACACCCTACACTCTATACCTAGGTACTACCTACCTTGGTTAGGCAGTCTAGGTTAGGTACCTGTGGGTACCTATATACTACCTATATATATCAGTAAGCATGCCTTGGTAAGGTTCTAAGGTTAGGTTAGCCGGGGCATAGGTAGGCACCGGCCTGGCCTGTCTACAAGACGCTTAATTGGGCATCATGAATTCCTTTCTACCATGTACTACTATGTAGTAAGAACACCCGCCTATTAGTCACAAGATACCTATCCAAAGAGGTGGTCTTTTCCGATGCATCCGAGCTTATTCAGTCCCTGATTCGGCTACCTTAACCTTACGGCTTTCCATCTAACCTAGATACTACTTAGTACATGTATTTATGATTACCAACAAAACCCTCATACCCAGCCGGCGCCGGGCATTTCTGCTCATTACTAGTAGTACTAAGTAGGCAGTTTTGCTGCCCATAGTAGGTGGCGCTATAAGTCGCTGATCACCACCCCATTCTCGCTTATGCATAAATGGGGCCGGTCTATGGGATACCACGTTCAGATGTGTTCATATCACGTCAACTACCGACATGCAGAGCAAGGCAGTATAGTACAGTACATACGCTACTACACTGCCTAGACTAAGAGGTAAGTAAGTAAGTGAGTAAGTGAGGCTCTAGTCTACCTAGTCTACCTAGTCTACCTAGTCTACGTATTCTGGCTCTATAGTACATAGATGCCTTGGCCTGCCTGGGAGGTGCTCAATGGATGCGGGCAGTACTGCTGGTGTGAGCTCTCCCCCACTCTGACGACCAATTTCCGATTTTCCACCCTTGTTACTTCTCTTCGTCTGTCATATAGAAATTGCACATGCATGATGTCTTCGCGTAACATTTACTACCTAAGGTGTGCTGTGTTCGCATTAGTGATGGGCATCATCATCAAGCCACCTCATAGGCTCGTTTCATTACTTGTCTGCAATAAAGTAACCATATATGATATAGGAATGGGTTGTATCGGTGATCGGCCCCGGCCATTGTCCCCAACCAGGGTCATATTGTACTTATACCCAAGTGGAAAATACACTTTGGTTTCATGCTGGATCTACTCGGGCATGTTCTAATGCAGACACAGACGTACAAAACGTCTGATTCGGTCGTCATGTGTCACGACATCGACGACATTCGACTCGGAATCCACCGGCATTTGCCGGCAGCCAACCTCCATCACGCCCTAGCTATTGCCTACAATCATCACCTTAATGCCATCCGGTACTGCCGGACGTTGCAACAATTAGCAATTGATCCCAAGGTATCTCGGCCTCGCTTCTAGAGGGTTCTGCCGACAATGCCGCTCTTCAACGAGCTATCCTACCTTTCTTGCAGTTCTCGCCACGACGTCTACATGCACTACTTATAGCATAGACCACGAATTGATGCCAATGACTCTTCACTTGTGGCACGCGTAGGTATCGACGTACATAGTTATCCGGAATAACGGAAACTACCTTGGCTCCGTAGTCAATTGCTTCTTCCATTTGGGTAGCTCGATGCAAAAATAAAGGCAAACCAGAAAAGTTTCTCGGTCTTTATTAGGGTTGTTCTGGGGAAATCCCTCGCTTGCTCCCTGCCGTCGGTAGGGATCGTCGGTTGTTGAAGGCCTATGCAGCAAGGCAGCTTAATCCACTCACGTCCCGGCTCTAAATTGACACCTGACCTAGTAGCTGTAGACTCGAGCGGGAAATGCAAAACCTAACTGGCTCTTCCGGTGAGGGAGATGTGGTTGGGTGTGATTTATCATCCTCGCGTTTACCAAATGTCAGTCGATCATGAGATTAGTCCATCTTCGGACAGCTCGGACTTACACCACACTGGTTGCCCGCCTAGAGCTCTTCGACTCACACAATGAATCAATCCCATCTAAATCGAGATCCCGGCTTCCGCCCGCCCCCGGAAGTTTCTCGCTCCTAGGGTATAAAGGTGACCTTTTCCGCAGCCGCTTCCCGCTCCATTTCGTCATCCATCGAGTACAACAGCGTCTTCAGCGAGCTTGTATATTACCTGTCGACTTGTCCTAGTAACCATCGTTGTAAGGATTTGTCTTGCTATAAAGACACGTTCAAGCCATTGCAATATGCCTGCTCTACTATTAGGTCGTGAAAACGACGCCTTGAGCATCAACCCACCCGCTGGCAACGAGGAGCTCAGCGTGAACGGCAGCGACTGGCTGTGGGCAGTGACGGCTATATACGTCTTTTCGTTCATCGCCTTCTTCGGCTTAACTTTCGTGGCCCGGTCCGGCGAGAAGATATTCCACTATCTCTTCACCATTGCCCTGCTAGTCGGCTCGATTACTTATTTCGCTCAGGCATCAGACCTTGGCTACGCCTTAGTTAGCCAGGTCAATTCTAGTCCGAGCTTTGCGTTGACCCGGCAGATCTTCTGGCCCAAATATGTCAACTGGGTCTTGAGCTTCCCCGCCGTCATAACTGCCCTCGGCCTCCTTAGCGGCGTGCCGTGGGCTACTATCATCTATAACATCTTCCTCTCGTGGACCTGGTAAGCCACATGCCGCCGAGAGCCTATGATAGTGGGAAGCCGAAGATGAGTACTAATCGGTCTTAGGGTCATATCATACCTCGTCTCGGCATTCACGGTCTCGAATTACAAATGGGGCTTCTACGCCTTCGGCACCATCTCGTGGTTGCTATTGGCCTTCAGCTCCTTTAGTGCCAGCTCCTCAGCTAAGCGCGTAGGTGTATCGAGAGACCATACACTGCTAGCCGGCTGGGTCAACCTGCTCTGGCTTCTGTACCCCATTGCATTTGGTCTGACAGATGGTGGCAATCGAATTGGTGTCACTCCTGGCTTCATCTTTTTCGGCGTTCTAGATGTGCTCTTAGTCCCCGCTCTATCCTTCACCTTCATCTTCCTAGCTCGCAGATGGGACTACGGCCAGTTGAACTTGGGTAAGCCGTCCACTACATCGTTGACTATAGAGTCCTTTCTAATATCCTGAGCAGCTTTCACCCGGTACGGACGTGTCCACGACGCTGGCCAATTCCCTGAGAAGACAGCAGCAGCCCCTGCCCCTACAACCAACGATGCCGTAACTGCATAAGCTGCTCTCGCGCCCATAGCATAGGTTGGATCGTTGCCTATACGCCCAGCGTCGACAAAGTACCACTAGGCAATAAGAAGTTCGATCATATCATATAACGCATCGCCCACCATCTAGTAATTATTGCAACCGCTTTTGTATAGGTTATGAGTGTGGCGTTGTCGCTCGTTCACGATTTCACGATGTCTCTGCTCTCTTCTTTACCATAATACACATATACCCTCTTTTACACGGTGGACGATACCCTGGATACGGTTGATGGCGCGGTGTTCTGAGGTGTGGTGGACAATATATATCATAAGTAACACAGAAAGTAATAATATAATTCATCCATTTGATAGATCTAGGTTCGTTTTATAGCAGCCATGACATACTTGCTCATCGTCTGAGCTCAAAACTAACATAGCAAATGCACACGGCAACTTGGCGCTCAAGAGACGTACATCTGCGACCGGCGTTTTCCCCCTTGATATGGGTACGATACCTCGAAAATCCCACGGGGTACTGCAGCGTTAAAGTATTACAGAATTACTATTATTTAGTACTAGCCGATAGGCAACTCTTTTCCTTCCCCCCCCCCCCCTTTTTTTTTTAGAAATGACCATTCCAGTCACCTAGTCTCGACCCTATTCTCTCTCCGTGGCCTTGCCTCCAGCTCATGAATGTGTATATAGCTGCCCGCGAGTTCCACCGGTATCGTCCTCCCACCCGCTTCGTAGATAACCTGGCCATCAATCCGACTGGGTTCATTATCGGGCGTGACGTTTGGAGGTTTGCTTATTTGCGGTCGGTACTTCCAGTATCTTCGTAGAAGTGATATTGTTATAACAGCGAGCAGTATGGTGCCCAATGTCACGCCGATGGCAATACTGATTGCCGACCCCACTTGCCGCCCCGTGGGACGTGGCGGTGGTGCGTCTGAGGTGCTGACTACGTGAACCTGAGTCGTACTGGAGTGCCTGGTAGTCGGTGGAGGCGCGCTCGATGCGCCCGTCTGTATAGAATTCGAATCCGGTCTCGTTGTCGGCAATGTGCTGGTTATGAGGACGCTTTTTGTTGTTATTTCTGTTTCCGACAAGCTCATTATCGATGCGGTTGTTGTCGATAATACCGATTCCACCGACGTTGATGTAGTCATTGGCATGGTTGAACTAACACTCTCCGATACACGATCTTGTTACATGGTGAGCAAATTGCTTTCATAAATATGGCGAAACACCGGAAACATGGTCCCTAAGAGAGCTTCACAATGAGTGATATGAACCAGTGGCTTACCAGCATGACTGCAGTCGTACACGCTAGAGCAGTCTCTGCCCTCACGCGTGTATAGGTATGTTGGGGCCTGAGCGTAACACGCGAATGAGGTGTCCCAACTGTTACTCGCATAGCCAGCTATGTCCCCAATGTTTGGCCTCGAGCCTAAGGTGACCGTGAACACAGTCTGGCTCGTCGATCCGGCATCGGTGAACGTAGTAGTCGTTGTACCGTCCTCCCAGCGCCCGAGCCCCTCGCCAGGAGTAGTGACTACTGAGACGGAATCGGGGTCTGCAGTTGGCGCACTGGGATAGTAGGCCGCCTCTGACTGAGCATCACTGCTCCCTATGCAATTCACCAGGAATACATCTACGGATATGCATTCGTTAAGGTATTAGGATGCGCGAACCACGAACTGACACGGGCCTAATGCTAAGCTCTGTAGACAGTCATGGCGAGAGAAAGGAGGTTTCTCTTACGTTCTTGAGGACGGGATAGTTCTTCCTGCTTCTTGATAACCTTCATACTTTGCCACCAAAACAATGTCGATATAAACATAGAGTAATTCTTCAAGCGGTAAAAGAGAAGCAAAGATAGGTGACCCGGCGTTTTGTATCCAGTCGCGATCCCCTTTCTGCACGGCGGAGTGAGTCGTAGAGATTGATGCTATGCTCCTAAGCGCATCATTCGACAGCATTGAAGGATGTGGTCAAGGAAGGGGAAGATGCATGGTATGTGAGTTTTATTTTAGTTAAATAGAATTATACGCGGTATATTTCGGCCACACCGACCCAAATACTCCAATGGTCAATGAATCAAGCATGCACGATCGAGAATCGTCAGGCATCTTAGATTTTCGACACGAAGCACTTTAGGCCATACGACCAAAGAGGAGCCTGGGACTCCACACCAAATGGCATCTTAGGTACTATAAGGGGGAATAGGGTGCGTAAAAGGTCGCTGTCGAGAGAACGGCCCCCCATTCCTCAGGCGAGTCTTATGCGCGTCCTCTGATGTCGAGCAGCTAAATGATAGATTGACATACGTCGTGGAATAAACGCCCGATAACGCATGGATGGGATGGATATACCTCCTTCACACAATGAATACCACCGAGCTTGTGTGAGTGTCTTCTCGTGTCAAGTCAGAGTTGATTGCCTATTTGACAACATTTGCTGTCAGTCTAAGACCCCACTCTCGTAAGCTTCTGGCCGAAACCATGCAGTGTAGCTCGACATGCGTTATACTCTGCAACGAGGATAAGTTCAGTGTTGGTTGTTTCTTTGGTTAAAATTAGGGATCTGAGGACGACGAGGCTGGGGCCACAGGTGGCAAGGACTTTATTCCAATATCCTTTTCAAGATGTGGTAGTTATACTAGGTAATTGATTACCTGCTAGATAGGGATAGTATTAGTAGTTCTATGGGCTACACTACCGAAATTCGAGGAGATTCAAGGCCAGCCTTCGCGAGGTCTCTTTGCCACCCTGGCCTGTTTCCTGATACTTATTACATACTTATTACACCGCAGCCGAGGAATGCAATGTCAAGGGGGAAAGGAATCTGTTGGAGTTTGCCACTTGAATGTTAGATCAGGACCCCCTCTGGCATCTACGAATGTAGCTTCGGGCAAATCCACGTAGCTAAGGTTTTACAGTAGAGATCCCGTAGCCTACATATAAGCTAGCAATGCACGGTACCTGCATGAAGATGGTTACTACCTACTACTTTCCCCATCTCAGGCTGTCTCCTACACTACTACGGCTTTCTGAGCGCGGCCCTTATCCTCGACGTCACTTAAGGTAGCGTCTGACGACGACTTTAGGTAATTCGGTCTCTGTAGTCAGTCTTCGCCGCTGAGAAAACGGCCACCACCAATCGACCATGTACTGCAGTAACGTACCTAAGTATTTGCGTCACAGACGGACAAGTCGAAACAGAGTATACTGTAAAAGGACAGCCCTGTTTGTCAAATTGAAAAGCTAGGTAATGGATGGACCAACGTAACCTTAGGTAGGCGGCAGCTATTATTATGGAATGAGGCAACATTTGTGTGCTAATATAGATTGTGCACTACCTAGTTTAGGACATATAAAGCGTCGAAACCCTCGATATGCACTACTCTTACTCCTAGCATCGATAGGAAGGAATTACAGGCATTATTACAATGGAGGGGAGGAAGCCGTCGGTATAGTCTCCTCCTTTTCGATCTGCTCCTTACTCGGAGACCACTTCTCCTGTAAAGTCTTGTCAAGCGACAGGCTGTACACATTCTTAGGCCACCAATTGCCCCCACTGAGGAAAATCTGCTCGGGGTCACTAGGGAGGTCATCGCGCGTAAACGCTTGGAGCAGACTCTTGGCGCCTTTGATCATTGTCAGCAATTCTTAGACGTGGTTAATGAACGAATGGATGAATAGATAGATGAATGGATGGATAAATGGACGGAAAAATAGTTGAAATAAATAAATATATCGCACCTACCCTCGTCTACTGACTTCGCGTCGGGCAGGCTATTCGCGTCAGCCTTGATATTGAGGTACCTACCGAGCCCCGTTCCCGGGACCAAGCCTGGCGAAACTGCCACAACTTCACCGCAGTTCCCAAGCCGTCGGCGCCACCAGTGGGCTGACAACAGCTGAGCAAACTTAGAAGCACTATACACAACGAATGCACTGGCTCCGGACCCGGCTTTGAGATCAATGTCAAGTGTCCCTGTTGCCTCGGATTAGTCCATTGTCTAATCTAACCTGATTCTTTCCGATAATGCGGAGTCGGTCTAGAGAAAACGAACCGGGGTTCTGGTCCCGGATATTACGGATGATTCCGGACGATACGACGACAACCCGCGAGTGCGATTGGCACAGCTTCTCTTCGAGGACATGCATGAGATAATGCTGTGCTGTTGTCCCACGTTATCAGAGCCGGGTTTTCTATCATCGGGAATTCTAACTTAGAAAACCTACAGAGATGATTAACCACCAGCGACTCGCACCACTTGGACCCATTCGGCCCGGGTTCAGTAGCCGGCTTGTTCATTCCGGCGTTGAGGAATAGAATATCCAAATTATCCTCTCCTAACCTCTCTAGCGCCTGCTGCGCGAAGGACTTGACGCCTCGCAAATCCGTCAACTCCAAAGGCAGGATTGAGACCGTGTGCTTTGCGGAGTCGTATTTGAGTCCATCGTAGGCCGCCTGTGTTGCTCTTAGATTGCGAGCGCCGAGGATGAATCTGTATGGCTGCGTCTGCCGGAGTAGCTGTTTTACCGCCTCAAAGCCCTACATTCCCATATGAGTATGTGTGGTTGACGAAGAGACGGACATGTGTCGACTAACCAGGCCAGACGAGGCACCAGTCGCAACTACAGTCTTTGCCATCATAGTAAGCCTAATGCTCGATGCGTATAGCAGAACAGAACTAAAGCAATGTACCGCCAAATCCTCAATATTTTTAAGTAGATCGTTATCAAGCCGACACTTGACAGCCTATAGATACTTATATGTGCTCCTATTCGGAACCGTTACATTGCGTATGTGCGAGGAGGGCACCCGAGAGAGTCGGAACTCTGCATCAGACGCTTTGGAGTCTTCTTGGCGGGGCTCCTCTGCTCGCCTTGTGAGATGCGAGCGCCTCTTGTCGATGGCGTTTATATGCTCGTAAAGTCCCGAGAATCCCGAGCTATTAAGCCTGCCAAGGCCCGACCCGAGTGTCACAGTCTCAGTTACTAGCCTTTGATTGCCAATGAATACCCAGTAACCTAACCTTTTTGCCTTTCTGTTTTACTTTTCTTCTGAGACGGTTCACCCTGATTACCTGGCGTATCTTCTCCTCTCGGCAACAGAAGTTGCGGTGTAAAGGAGCCAAACTAGGATATATCTGCCAGTCTACTATCCAGCGTTGGTTTTACTTAGTAAATGATGGTTGAATTATAGGAAGAAATGTTGGGAGCAGCGATCGAACTATAGTCGAGATAGTTTCTGGGAAATGGCTAAGGTTACCGGCAAGCCTGTGTCTTCTTGTCCATCAATGAAGGCATCTCTGGTTATTATATGGCTACAAGGTCTCGAGAATGCCAGCCTTTGTTGTACTTCAGAAGGGATATACCATCCAACCACCTTGGCACAATATCACAAAGTCAGTCTCGATAGTTAACTGAGTGGAGGTTCGGGAAGCTTCCGTTTACATAAAATTAGCGTAAGAAATAACTTAAAACGTAAGGTTGCCGACGCCACGTTCAGCTGCTCTAGCCCTTGCTATGATATAGCACAAAGAACTTACCCGGATGTCATATCATGTCTCACGATGAAAGGGGGGGCGGTCGAACGGGGCAGCTTATAGTGGACGAGAAAGCCTGTTCTCACATATTTATGACGGAATTAAGCGTAAGGAAATAGAGAATGTAGTGGGTGATTGGTAGGCAGGCGGGTGACGGGTTTAAATATTCAATTCAAACCCATGTGTTGGGGAGGGGGCTTCCTCAAATGACCTTTCGAGTATATCCCACACTGTCGTGGGAACTGTCTCGATGCTAGTATTATCGTATTAGATTAACCTCGTGTCTAGTGCTCACTTAAGAGTTCACAGGTCGGTTACACCGACTTCAAAGTTGTTGATTCTCGCTTATTTCCGTAGTTGACTCCAGCTTATTTCCAGTATGGAGAGAAAGCTAGGTGCCTCAGGCGCCCTGTTAGCATGGGTGTTAGCCTTGTACTACCTAGGTACCTAAGTCTATAAAGAGCTGTGATAATTTCGCCAGGCTAAAGATGTATAGTTTTGGATCTTATTCACCAGTACGCCGTTACTTTGTAAACATAGTGATAAGGGCAACACTATATCACATTTTTGCGACCTTAGTTAGGTACGAAAGGGAGAGGTAGGCTAGCAATTGCCGCCCTACGCCCTACGCCTTACGCCCTGCACCCCATACCCATCCATGCCCCATGCTCCATGCTCCATTACCCCATCTCTCATGTGGGGGGCGCTTGCTCTAGACTCTCTAGGCAGTGTTACTAATTATCCCATCGCAGAGTTGGAGAGAATATTATAGAAGTCGAATAAATGAGCGGAGAGAAACACTATGAAAGCGTGGTATATGGAAGCTTAAAACGGAATGGAAATAATCTCTGTATATCTAAAATGGAATCATGTTTATACTTATGTATATATACTAATATCTTCCTACGCTCAACGACGCATCCTGTTTCGTCAATGTTTTAAGGGTTGCAAAGGTCCCACCAACTTAGAACCTATTTATTTAGCCTAGCAGCTTTTGCCAGGGGTGCGGCGGCTAGAAGTTTGAGACAGTTGACATAGCGAGTCAGATTCGAGAGGCAACAACTTAGGTGAGTTTGATAGTGTAGATTTTACCTAGTGTTATATATTAAACAAGATCATGCTCCAAAAAGACAAAATTAAATCCCTGGTTAAAACTATAACACCAGAACCTACTCTATTGACTTAAATAAAAGGCAACAAGCACTGGTCCCGCCGGCAAAGTTACATAGTAATTAGCTCTACTGTAGGTTGGGGGTGCCATATCACATAGCTTCCATCGTACCAAGAACCGGCGCGACTACTTGATATTAAACTCGTCCACCCGCGGCTTGCAGCATATTCGCTCAATGCCTATTGCCCCGATCTCAGAATAGGTCTACGTATATGACCAAATCATATATTATTTCGAGTGTGGCATATGGAGTTGCGGTTGGTCACGGTGTCCTTGTTCTAAATTCTGAACTAGATATTTTCTTTTACCGCGACCTAGGGCATCGATTATTCCAGGGTGACCTACACCTTCTGTCTGCCCCTAACTACTCAATCTCCAATTCTTCATCGAAAAATAAATGAAATTGTATGGGAGACAAGGAGAGTCATTCCGCTTCAAGCTTGGGTAACTAGGAAGGGGATTCGTGTACCCTGTAGTGTCGTGTTGTATCGTACAGGGTTTTCCTGAGGTAGTACTATGCTTACTACCTCGGAGGAGACCAATAATAATATGTAGTAGTAGCTACATGCATTATCTACAATATAGAAGGTCAATATGCAATTAGTATTTGCCTAATGTGGTTGGAGGTTGAAGGACTCCTCGTAAAATATCACAGTTATAACTTTATTCTCTACTAAATCAACATTTATATCATTATTACAAAGGATACAACTGGGAAGCACCTTGAGGCTCAATACAGGTCACCATTTTGGTTCTTCTTCGATGCCTCTTCAAGCATCTCACTTATGTACCCATTAATCCAGTAGCTGCCCAACCTTTCAGCATCTAACCCAATAGCACCTGAGATATGGCCGAGGCATACACCCTCGCCGGCGCCACACCAGCAATCGAACGGCTGCGCCATACGGAATTCTTATTTAGGAAGCTAGAGTCAGCAATTGCACTTACGGTAGATTGTATACGGGTTCTGGGAGCTCGCGGGAGTAGCGAGAGTAATTAGGCGACTTATTGTCCTCCCGGGACACGCCAAAAGTGGTACTGACCTGTACTTGGATAAAAGAAGCTTAATACTAAAGAATAAGTTAAGATTAGTGTGTGAGATTCAAATAGGGAATTGGATTTTTAATGTAATTTTTGATACTTCCACCATATGATTAGACACACCCGAAGAACAGGAAAAGAGAGACAGTCTTTTGTGGAAGTAAGCAAATAGGGTATACTCACAGTCGCCCTTCTTTAGATCGTGCTTTCTACTAACTCGGATCTCCATTCGTTCCATATCCCATTCGAGCGTCGGGTCACAGCTATGATTGACGAAAACAAGATCGGACTTGAGGTCTATATGCAAGTTACGCCCGGCCTAATCGTTTCAAACATATATTAGTCGATGTTGTATGTCTTTCGTCAGTACTCTTTTTGATGAGATATAGATTCTGACCTGCACCGAACTCCATGAGGGCCTGCTGACGGCCACGCCCGTGATTCGCGCGAACAACGCCCCGGCCGGTAGTTCAACGAGTGACACGGCCCATGACTGGAAGTCTCCTTCTACCCTCTTGACCTCCAGGAGCCGGTCAAGGTCTGGGTTCACCCAAGCGGGCAGAAGACCATTACCGGCTGAGGACGCGTGCTTCTTGTCACTACGGATGCCTGTAGCTTTGGTCATTTTCGATGTTTGTTGGAGTGCTAAAAACTTGTGTGTTGTTCTCCGTCGAAGGAAAGAGATACGCTGCTATATATCCTCCATAGTTCACGGGCAGATGGAAAGAAACGAGTCATTTATTCAAGTTCTGCCCGCCTCTCCACCGGCCCCTCCGCTTAGCGTACTTACAGAGTGGTGAGGACCGAATTAACCTGGCGGTCTTCGCGGCAATGGCGGAAAATGCACGACCCGTTTAGAGCGCGTGGCAATATTGGCAGTGACGTATTCAAGAGCAAGGGACACGATCGGGTGCAAGGAACACGAGTGCGACGCCCGTCCTATCTTCCGGATTTTTTTAGTCAGACAAGCGAAAAGTAGTCCTGCTGACTTCTCTATCCCATTGGCGTATGCGAAGATATCGGTTTCCCAGGCGACATGGGATTGGAAACTGGTCCAATAATATGGACCAAACGAAGGAACCGGGGGGCTCAAGATCGTTGGTCGGTTGTTGATTTGAGGATCTCGGACCCCCCAAGCACAGCGTCCCGGCAGACTGGGTGTTAACCTCATTGGCTGCCAAGGCGCTTGACCAGCACGCAACTTATCTTATGATGAGTCGGTCAGCGCAATGCATGTGACAAGTCTTCTCTTCTTCCACCCCAGCACCGCCCGAGGAGCCGATGGCTTACGGGCATAGATAGCGCCGTGTAAGCCGGGAAAGTCTGGCCATGAAAGACAAAATAAGCCATCTATTCGTTCTTTTGTATCCTCTATCGGATGTAAGCGTAGAAGCAATGCTAGTGGGTGCTCACCGTTATCGCTGCCGGTTGTCAGTGGTAAGATCCTTTTTGTTGATCTTAATACCAGTGGGCTTACATGTCGGAGCAATGAATCGAATGGCTATGCCCTAGCGTTTGGGAATGACGACCATACCTTCACGTATGACGAAGAGCGTACTTACCCAACTATACGCTTCCGTATAAACTGATAGCTCAACAAAGAAAGCAACGCAATTAATAGATCAGATATATCAGAACGCATTCAAGCTCTTTGCAGCGGATGCTGGCTAAGTGTGAGTGCAAGAGTGGGGAAAGTGGTTGTGACTATTGTTGATGTTGTTGTAGGTGTTCATGTACGTCAATTACAGGGTTCGAGGTGTTTTTACTTGGTAGATGTCCATTATGGCATGTGTGGCTATGGGAGCTACCACGTAATAACTCTTATTGGTGGCCTGTACCGGTATATCATACAATGGCATACCTACCCCAATTAGCACCCCTCTCGGTAGCTGACAAGATGCGCATATTATCGCGTCAGTGGCGCAGAGACATTTGTCTCTAGACGGGTTATTTTCACGAAAAAGCGACAAAAGCGTTCTGCACGAGCTGGGGTAATCATGATCCCGGGAAGCCGGGTGGATACTAGAGCCGCAAACGGTTTTCCTAGTGTAAACGACTAATATCTGAGATATCGAACCGTTACAGCTTTGAAAAGACTCTCAGTGTATATTAATTAAATTAACCAACTTTATTCCATCCTACGAACAATCAACGCCGCCTTTTACTAAGACTAAAAAAGGTGGTGATGGGTTGAACACGGGTGTTATGACATGTGGTAGCTATAACATATTACATACAGCGGTTCGTTAAGTTGGATGGTGGCATCGTGGGCGAATGGCGGCCTGATATTTGGTGTTGGTGTTCCTGCTGATTACCTCTAGGTTGGATATATTAATTACTTTGACGATCAAATTCCAACCACTTCCTTGTAAGGAGAAGCATCGTATTACCAGGGCTTATATAGTTAATTGGTCTGGAAGCATTCCGGCAAAGGGAGGGGAAAAAAGGCAAGGCAAGGCAAAGCAATTGCTAGTAATCGCAACCATTCCAATCACCGACAGTCAAAATCGATTAAAAGCCATCTAAACAATCACTAGCAGCCAAAACTACTTGTATGGATATAGATGATGTGCAGTTTGGCCATGGTCATTAGATGGCCACCAAAGCATTTCTTGGGCAGGTATTACAATTATATTCACCCCCCATAATTAATGATCATACCACGTATGCTTACCGGGGAGGCCACCCTCCCCTACTCTAATGGGTATCATCATCATTGTTGTAGGTTGAATAATCGAGTAACTAAATTCATTTACTCTGTAACTATATGTACCGCAGTAAGTAGGGCGAGTGAGATGGCTAATAGGATGAGAGTAACCTGCCTGCCTATATAATGATAGCCAACATAGCAAAGGTATATCATCAAGCGTTTTGCCGGGATACCGTGAAGTTAAGTCGTTATCCTAGAGCAACCAATCTAGTGTAAAGGCAAAGGTAAATAAAGAAGGAGAAGCAAGAAAGACACAGAAATGTAACGTCGGCCTCCTTTTTTCAAAAGTTTGCGTAATATGGTAGTTATAGCCATTTAGAACACGCCCTCATTTCGACAATTTACACACCGCTCCGGTCCCGCGCTCTGCGCTGTAATTATTAGGTATTCCAGCACTTTTCCGGTTGGATGACACACCGCCCCCAAAATCCTTCAGCGCCGAATATTCCTGCACGTCTCTACCCTCCTTTAGTATCACATGGTCGGATAGGCTACCACCAAGGCAATGGTTTGTAATATCTGCCGCTCTGCAGAGTGCCGATTAAGTCATTTCCGCGGCTCGTCACCGGAGAGAATCCACGGACCTTTAACTCCTTTTGTCGAGAAGATTAGAGGAGACGCGAGATCGCGGGGTCGTGGATCGCCACGCACATTTTCCGAAGGATATATGAGGCGTCCTCCAATCCAGAACTTGTCGACCGAGTGCTCGTTGCTTTGGACCGTGTTCCATGTTTTAAAACCCATGTATGCTACTATCGTGAGTGTAACGATGACCTTTCGCTTTAGCAACCTCGGAATACCCATGCTAGCTCTGTCTGCCATCATTGAGATGTAAAAGTGCATGCTAAGGTGCAGAGTCTCGCCGTACACGTCTTGGAGGACTGGCAGGCGAACTAAGCGATTCGCCCCTGCCCGGATTCGGCCATCCGCAGATTTGAGCGTCTGGGTCTAACGAGCAGACCAGAGTTCCGAGATCTCAGAGACAACCCGGGGTGCAGTATTGACGAAATTTCTTGCCCTGTAGGAAATATTCGCAAGAACACCTCGTGCAAACACTGAAGATAGGCACTGTAGTTTACGCCCATATTGCCCTAGGATGTGCTAGCCTTATAGTCCTGCAGGAGATTTATATTCAGGCTTAGCAGGTATGGGCCGCACAGAGCATTGGTAATCAAGATGGTCCCGTCTCCAACAACGTTGGTTAGGCCTGCCTAGTAGTCCCGCTTGGGCCCAAAGCCGTCACAAAAGCCATATAATTTCTAGGTGATGCTAAGTTATTCATTGGCATACGGCCGGACGGGAGTACTTCGGGTTTAGTACAAAAGCTCTCCCGGATTCCACCGATACGCGATTGGCAGACTTTCTGGAAGCGGAGAAACATACGGAAATGTCAATAAGACGCATTTATCATTGCCGAGCTTCGTGTTGGCTATAAAATTACCACGCCTAGTAGCGTACCAATACCAGAGCTCGGCGATGGGAAGCAGTGAGAGGGCCCTTGGGCTATCTACATTCAGAGGTGGAACGTCGAACGGCATGGCCTTGAATAAATTGTCGGTACCGTTTCAGTGAACCACTCGTAAACGTGCTATTCGTATTTTCGAATCGAAACAGAGCCGATCGTGCAGCATAGTATCATGGGTTTATATACTCATCTATTTATATGAAGATTAGGGGTTAGGCACTTAGCTCTATCGTCATCATAGCCCTTGGCGGCTACTATCATTAGATAGTCTACGACATGACGGCTCGGGCCGTTATTATAAGCCTATCTATTATACTGTCCGTTCGTTCATGCAACAGACGCGGATGAATTGAGGAGAAAGACACAGCCATCAGAAAGAGTATAGGGGTATATGATATACTGTGGCGTGAAGCCACAACAGCCTTGGAATCAAGCCACCTCCAAGGATACGTTTGCCAAGATACATATGTATTACGTTTTCTAACATCACATTTTCAAAGGTAGCTATGTACCTGTAAGCCCTACCTAGGTAGCATTCCGCCTTTCTAACTAATTATGATTATTCATTCTCTACACTAGGCTTTCTGCTAGCAGAATTCTTTCCAAGTGCCAAGATTCCCATGTTACCACGCTGTAGGAGGGCCCGTCGGCTATAAATAAGCGAATTGGACAGTCTTTTTACGAATCAATATGGGAGACAGTACCCGTTCCGGGCCTTAATATGGTCCGCAACCTACCCCATGAAAGGCTGACTTCTAGCATTCATACTTCCACTCGTCTAGTATATATCATAAATCCTGAGATGGTACTACTTGTTCGCATTAGCCTTTTGCATCATTCCTTGGATATTCGTCATTGAGGAATTTTTATCATATAACCATGCTTTATGCGTCACCCCTTTAGGACGAAGGGGTGTTCTGTGTATTAGCAATACACTCAGCATAGATAGTGTAGGCTCTCTGCGCAACAACAAGAGTTCATTACACCCCTATACTAGGATTATGGCATTCGTAAGAAGCAGGTCAGTCCCGTCCACTCCAAGATATATCTAGGCTAATCCATATTTAGTTAGGTGCTCCGGTTCCGTTGTAGACGATACAGAACGCTTGTATTTATTGCCTGTAATTATTACGATGCTAGATTTATTTTCTAATACAATGGGCTCATGTGATCCGTTTAGGCATATTAGCTAAGTCGTTAGACCAGAAGGTAACTTCTAGTCTCTTTCTCCGGTTTCACGGCCATCTGTGCGCATTATTATCAATCTTGTCGGTATTCACTATTACAAGAGCGTCGCCTCGGGAACAAAGGAGTGTTCCGTATATTAGTGATAATGCCTAGCATAGATAGCGTAGGCACTTCGCGTAATAATAAGTGTCTATTATACACCTATACTAAAGATTACGACAAAGGGACTTGAGGATGATATTTAGGTGCTCATATAACAGCACACGAAAGGCCCTGTGGCGGTAATGAGAATTCGAAAAATAACGCGATCATTCCCCGAGCAGGAATGTGCCGGAGCTAGGAAGATGAACCTCGGTGCCCGTGGCAGGCTACATCTGTATTTTCTTTTGTATAGTGGCTTGCGGGTTGGCTTCCAAGATTTACTATAGTAGTTTGATGGCTTTAAACATGCATTTCAGGAAACGTCTCAGATGAAATTTGTGTGCCAATACAGACACAGCGTATTAGGTAGAGGTCCAACTTATCTTCTTACGTCGCGTATAATTACACCTCTGCACATCAAGCAAGTGCACTTCTAGCGTTTAAGAACCGTACAGAGAAACACACACTTAATATTTTCCTTTAAAGATCGTCTGACGCGGAATAAAATCGCCGTGCACTTCTGATGGCAGCATAGAACTCGAACGGCCGAATCAGGGGTAAATAGGTGTATGCGGGCATGAACGTATGCCATGGCATGCATTCAGCAACTAGGATCACTCGTTCCCTTTCGGCCCCCCTTTGATGATCAAAAGGGGGATCTATCATGTGTAATACGCTAATAGCTCTGTGTCTCTTTCATCTATTGGCAGTCCAAACCACCCTTTTGCATTACAGGTATAGTATCACCACCTAGCTTTGGAGCACCTATGCGTTCCAGTAGAGACCGTCCCGACTGCGCTTTATGTATATTTCCCTCGGATTCTGGCTGGCAAGGTACCGATCGAAAATATGAAGAAGCATATGTATATTGGAACCTACTTTGTCGAGTGGGGGGGTTCGTCCGTCATTTTAGACTTCGCGATCATCACTGTGACTCTCCCCAGTCCAGAGGCTTCCCCTGAGGCTAAACCCGGTCCAGTTCACCACATACAGCATAATGGGTTGTCTCGTGTTCCGGTCTGACAGGAAAGGACGTAAGTTTGTATCACCCTCGTATGCAGGAGGGCGAGGCATGGAAGAAAGAGTAGAGCAAACCCTAGAGCGTAGCGGGCATTGTCTCATCGTGTTTCCTTCCCCGCGATTATAGAACTGGCACAATTAAATATCTAAATACTGCTCCAGAGCGAAGAATCCGATGAAAAAGTATCCCAGGATTGATATATTTATGTATAGGTGCTCTCTCATCGCTAGCCACGGAAAAATGCCAGCATCACTGTCAATGGGGACACAGATCTGGGGCCACAGATGGCTTTCCCTTCTCGTCCTTTTCATGCTATTCTTTATATATCCCTCGTATACGTATACGCTCCCCATATACGCCACGAAGCGGGCCCCTCATAAGGGAACATCGACCCTCGAACCACCAGCGAAAAAACCAGCAAACTTCCCCAAAGAATTCGCAACGGCGATGGGAGTGGCTGTGACGATCGTGATAATAGGGACGACGCTGATCTGCGCGTTCGCGCACTGCTGGAGACAGATTCTTGACTCGTGCCGAGGCAACGAGACGGGTGCGACGAGGAAGAAGCTGCGAAATGACGAAGAGGGTTGGTTCTGCGGGCCCGACCGGGGGTTACCGATGCCACAGCTTAGTATCTTCGAGCCTGAGTCTGAGCCATTGTCGCCTTATGGCCAGGTCCGCGAGCCCGGGATATACCCGGGTTCTTACTACGGCTATGATCACCCCGTAGTATACGCGCGGAATGTACCCCCGGGCTCGGGACCGAGATCGAAGGCGAATTGGAATAATTCGGCCGCAACGCTCCCAAGCTGGAATGATTCGGAGGAGATCGAGCGTCCTGCTAGCGTCGCTTATTTTTTGGATCGTCCCTAAACTCACTTAACTCGACTCACCTTTCGACATGCTAGGTAAAATGTGGAAACCCTTCAGTTCTGATAAATGACTATATCTAACTACTAGTAGTATCCGGAGGGCACGGTTTAAATTTAGTGTATTCATCTTGAAGTGCTCCTCGCGGTGCCCCTAGTCTACCTTGGTTATGAGAATATATATCAATAACATGAGCTCACGCGAACAAGATTCAAATGGTGGAGGGAGCGATGGACCGTGATCTTGAGAACTCCCACTTTCGTGTAGAATATATCGCTTACAATGGCTTCAAACGCCGAGTACGATAATAAGAATATATACATAATAGACCGAGAAAACTTTAGATGCCTGACTATTTGGTACCCCGGAATATCTGCTCCTCTTATACAGCAATTGTAAGGGCGCAAGCCTCCAGGGGCTGGGCCGGGATGCTACCTTTGAACGATAGCGAGGCATGTCTGTATCAGATGATGGCAGGGAGTGCCTAGCTGTCAAGCTCCGAGACCTTGATAGTATTGTCGCTTACTACTGATGATCACCATCAAGTCCTTCTACTCTAATAAGACTAAGAAGTTATAGGAGTATAGACAGAGTACTAACAGACTACAACGTATGTGGTTAGAATATAGATATTAACGATGCGATAGCGGACAAAATGTATCCTATGAACGATATACTATTCACTCCGAGGCGAACCCGATCTGATGAATACAGTTAGAGATTTCATGATTCTATCTACACAGTCTATCGCCACTCCAAGAGGAAAAAAAGGGTCGCAAAACCATGTGATTCTATTTGACATGTACTACAAAGCGAAATCGATATTGAAATAGCAAACAAAATAATCTTAAGTGCACAGAGGATCTCGATTGCAAAAGCATTGTCCACTAGGTATTGCATACTCACATGAATATACCGGGATCCACGTAAGGCGCTTGACAAACCCAGGACTGTGTACAACTCAACCTCGGTATTTCAACTACTGGGAGGCCTACCAGCTATCGCACATCGTAGATGGCCGCTCATAGCTGAGTGCTGCGAGCACGTTATTAGTGAATCTAGTTGGCAAAGGTCCGGTAGGATGGTACTAGGTAACCCGAGAAGCGTCTTCAGCATCACACGAATATTGTTTGCTGATACTGTCCGATACACAAATGAGGTGTGCTCGTGTACCCTGCCGAAGAGATGGCGGGCGTTGAAAAGGGCCGTTTGTCTAACATGCGATACCGAACACCGTACCGTTGTACAGTACCTGCCCGATACGGGGAATTCTTGAAAGGTTGGGATTGGTAGGGATTGGCTGCTTTCGCTATCCATGCCCTTGGGACTCGGCTCGAGAACATGTACCGTGCTCGCAATGCTGTTGGCTCCTCGTGGTGTTACAGGCCCTTCATTTCTTACCACACCGCCTTGGGGGATCGAGGACGCCTCCTGAGTGGACCGTCCTGTTGACCCAAGGCAACTGGCGTAGTGGCATAGGAACTCTAAGCGACTATCCTACTCTGTACAGTATGGACGCTGAAACAAGGCGGCTATGATTTTCTGTAATAGGGTAATTATGCTACTAGATTAGTACTAGATAGCGTAGGCAACACAAGTCGACAGGTAACACACAATTCTCGAAGACTGAAAGGGGGGAGCGGAGCGCTTTTATCGGGACAGGATGAATCGATCTTCTGTTGGACGGCGAGAGATTCTGTGAAACTCTAATATTTAGACGGCGGTTCACAGCGCCACTGCATTGCATTAGCATCATGATGCTTCATCATGCCGTACTACGTATAACGCCTGTAAACCCCAATTTTCATTAAAATCTGCAAAAAAACCAAAGAAAAAACGTGCGCGCTCGAGGCAACCTACCGATCGACTACCCACGTCAGCCACATCTATGGGGTAATCTCATTACGGCTGATCTTTTTGGTCTGCTATGTTCACACATATAGAGGGGCTTGTTTCAGAGTGAAGCCTGGTGGCCTCTGTATGATGTGACTCGTCAGTTATGAGCTGTGACCCTCACGTGTCGCTCTCTCGCGCCGACCTTGAGACAAAACATACAATATGCGGCACCTTAAAAAAAAAGATTGATAGAGCGTGCGGGGAGAGATGGAAGAACACCGTGGGACCAGCATCATCACGGCACTTATGCAACCGTCCGGACGATGTTTCATTCATCAGTACGGGTACCACGGGCAAACGGCGTGGCTTTGTACTCTATGGCGGGGGAAATACCAACGACACATGCATGCGCAATCTGTCGAGACCATACATAACCTTGTATTGGATTTGATCCGGTACAGGGTTATGGGCGCCACTCTCCCTACAGACTGTCCCTGTGGTATGCTTCAAGAGATATGAAATCGATCGCATTGGAAATGGGTTAGGCCTGCTCGTGTCCCCGCTGTCCCTGATAGATAGGTGCCGGGGTGATGAACGCCATGATCGGAGATCTCTGCGAGCACTCGTGCTGCCACTGCGGGTAGCGCTGTCACATCCATGGTGAAATTCTCTTGTTGTTGCGACACCTAACCCAAAATTAAAAACCGCCATACGACCTAAGCAAAAAGTTTACGGTAAGTATTTATGTACTTGCTTGTGGGGGTTATCGTTCATGGTACGTATTGTCATAGTTAAGACATTGTGTTGATAGACACAACAACCTATCGGCTTGACTAAACAGAGACCAACACACGTGGCGGATGGTTTGTGAAGGCGGGAGCATGTTCTGGATGAGTCTTCTCGGACGAAGTATTCCACTTAGTGTGCCTAGTCGGGAGCTAACTTGCATTACAATGCTTTTATTAGAGACAACTCTCGATAGGCCGCGTGCCAGTGGACTTCACACTGGCTACGTCTATTCCTCATCGCCGGGTATCTAGTTAAAAGGCAAGGGGCCGTAACTGTGATGTTATTTATCCCCCCCGAGAAGAATAGACAAGCGCTGGTTAGTTTCCAGCAACGCCTGTATCTCGGCATTCGCTTTGAATTATTTTGTAGCATTGATGAGCTCGTGGAAGGGGTACTGCTCTGTGACGGATAAAGGGCATAGTATACTGAAATTTTTGATACTAAGAATTAGCCATTTTAATCTGATAGGTCGTATGTTGGTTGATGACTGGCCAAAAACTGACAATAGGCGAGTGACATTGGCGTGAACAAAAAGGATTGACGATTAGGGGTTCATTCGTCAACGAGGGACGTAAAGCTCAACGGTAATCGAGTAAATCGATCAAAAAGCGATTCCAGCACCCTTCACTCAATTACAGCTACTGCCTCATCGACTCCATGTGGTTGCCAAGGGCTTGGTTCCGTGATGTTGAATAGGTATGCTAGTCTAAGTATTGGTCAGGTCTGTAGCCGCATCGTTCCGTCTCGACCCCATACCCAGGGTTCTGCCTAGGGGACCAATTTGATGTGAGGGTTCCGATGGGCCGGGACTATCTACTATACAGAGTCTGGCTCAATCAAGCACGGAGTAGACTGGTAGGTAGCAAGAATTCAGCCGAGACGTGTTACAATTACACCAGGTTTCGGGAGTGAAAAGGACCATGCTGGCAGGCTGCAGTGTAGTGTGGTACATTTCTGTTGGAAGCGGCCCCCCTTTCTTTCTTCGTTGTTGGCGGCGTATCATCCGGCGGCACAGATAGGCGGCAGAGTGTGCACTTTTGGCTCTCTCTATGAGTAACGAGACTAAACTAGGCATCATGATAGGCTGACGTGACTGTGTTAGACATGCTTGTAAGTTGTAGCATTTGCTGCGTTTTGTTTGTGATGGAAGAGACAATATGACGACCATTCTGACCACCTAAGCACGGACCCGACTGCCGAGTGACCCAGCAGATCTGGATGATTTGACGGGAAATATATGTAATGAGAGAGCCAAGGGTCACTGTCGGATCATGGGATGGTTGTACTGGTTGCATCATGCACGGCACTGTGGCCAACACGGTGCTTCCACACTCACGGGCTTGTTCATCACTGGCCACATCGTTCCGAGAGGAGGAATGTGGGTAGACAGGCGACTGGATCGCTGAATCCCCCTATCATGTACAGATATACACTAGTAGTATGTATGTAGGTACTGTACTCCCCTTCTGCTGCCCTCGAACAGCCTCGAACAGGAAAGTAGAAAAAAAAAAGCTCTTGCACCCCTGTCGGCAACCTTTACAGGGGTTGTTCCATACGAAGCCTGCTTTTCATTTTGCCCACTTTACTCGACAGAGTGTTACTACTAGTACTATAGTATATGCCCGTTGGGATCTGTGAGATCTATCACCGTCAGACTGACGAGACTGGGACAGGAAACCGGGCCGGGGGGAGGAAGGGGGTGGGGGTGGTTTACCGGATCGTTTAGCGATTTGTTCGTGCTTTCTTCCCGACCCTTGGTGTGAATAATCATGGCACACCCAAGTGTTCGCTCGAATGTGACCTTGGCTAACATCGGTAGTTCAACGGTGGCCCCTCACCCTCAATGGGAGTACTAGTAGATAAAAACTTTATTATTGTTATGACCTGATGTTTGTCGCTCAGCAAAAGATTGTTCAGTTGTGTAATGACGGGGCCATATTGCAAAAGCCACGCAGGGCGGGTCGTTAGGTCGTTGAGCGGGGGATGAATCGTTTTCAAAACAGCTGTGGAAATGAATGTGTACACTTTGGACACCTAGCGCATCCGCCTAGCGTAGTGTAGTGTATGACACACCCAGCAGGCCGGGTCGGGGGACAAGCAGCTCAAGGTTTTTCGTCTCCCGCGCTTCTGACCCGCGACTAACTGCTTACCTGCCTGTAGACTACCTAGGTACTTGGTTGACTACTGCCACCTACTTAATAGCCGGACGAGGGCGGTGCGTGCATATATGTGGCAATTTGTGAGACAGACAGACAGACAGACAGACAGACGCAGAACAGGCAGAACAGGCAGAACAGACAGAACGGGCAGCAGTCCTTCGCCTCGGATACTACTCGGAAGGATTGGCTGCCTCGGCTGTTTTTTGATTGCTGTTTGCACTAGCGCAGAAGTATGGCATACTAAAGTGTAGTAGAAAGGTCACGATCACTGCAGTTTCGCAACCCGATTCCCAACTTGGGATAAAAAAGGAGGATGAAATTGTTAGGCCACATATACTCTAGTAGTGTACTACTACTGTGTACAGTACTACTACTCAGTACTAGTAGTATACCGACACTAGTGCGAATGCAAATGGTCAGGTAGGTAGAACCGAACCGAACGGAATACCACCCATCTACTGTATAGTAAGTACGTAGGCTATGGGGGCGGGTTGCTCCTAGATAAACAGATTGGTTGAATTACCCAGGCGGTAGCCTAGGCAGACTGCCTCGAGCACGGTACCTACCTAGGTAGGTAGTTGCACAGTAATAATACCTAAATAGAAATGGGTACTGGAAAATGACGCGCCCCGAAGACTCGGTTCTACCCGCCAAGGGCCCGTGGCAAGTACTAAGTATGATTATTTTGGTGGCTCGAACTCTCGGTGGGCGAAGGCGGCGGAAAGAAGACAGGCTTCTGGATAGGCTGCAGAAAACTGGAATCTACTACTAAGTATATGTAAGTACTACTAGGAGTAAGTACTACCTACCTAGTAAACGACACTAATTTGCCCCATCTCCTCTCCCTGCTGCAACTCTACTGTAATGTATACCTACACTACCTACTAGTAGGTACTACTTATTTATTACAACTTTGCGAGAAACCAGTGACGCCTTTTTCCCCAGCGTCGCTTATCAGCGCTAATGGCCACTATGGCCACACATAAGTTAGGTATCATACGAAATCACTACCCGGGCAGAGGGTATATGCTAGTGTATTGTACCCAGTTAGTGGATAGGCAAGGTTTGCTTTTGATATTGTACTACAACCCAGTACTAGTAAGTACGTGAATATAAGAGTTGGTATACTTCGTAGTTATCACCGATCGGTGTTGTGCGCGCACATACATAGGAGTACTACACACTAGAGTATACTAATAGACATACACATATATATATATATGTGTGTGTGTGTGTGTGTGTGTGTGTGTGTGTGTGTGTATACTCACTACCTACCTACCTACCTAGGTAGTGTACTTGTATGCAGGAAGTATGTAGGTATGCAGGTATGTAGGTACTGAGGTGCACTAGTTCCCCATTGATTGGGAACTGTGGACTTGGGCCGATGCCCTGAATCCACGTTGGTGGGATCACACGCTGCACCGCCCAGTCGGGGGACTCCCTCCCTTTGCGTCCGTGTACGGCGCCAACGTGGTACGAATGTAACTAGACTAGAACATATACACTCCGGAACGCGCTTCCATAGTTCTACAACAACTGAAAGACACACCCTGGGGCATGGTATACACTACCTAGGTACAGTATGGAGAGGCACATGGAGCAGCTTAGGAGATGGCCCCCGGCTACGCTATATACTAAGTACTACTGTCCCCGTCGGTCGGTCATATGGCTAGGTTCCGCCCAGGCTTCTAATATGGGAACACAGATGGGAGGCGGCCTACTGGCGATCCAAGCAGTACTCAAGATGCCAAGGAGATTAAGCTTGCTAAGAGATGCGAGGAAGCGGGTCGATTTACCGCTGAAAAGTGGCAAAGACCACCTGCAAACAAGACTGAGTTTCTGTCAGAAACTTCTGGTACTGTGCTGGGAGTAAGTAAGTGGACAGCTGGGAGGAGTGGAGAATGGAGCTTGTGCTTATACTATAGGTACCTACGGTAGGTAGGTACCTAGGTACTAGAAGGTTAAAAGATCCGCCTGATTGGTTCATGCGTCCAATCACCAGTACTGTATCTCCTTCCACAATCCTTACAGCACTGTCATGTACCTCCAGGGTTGACAGGCTACCGGCTCTGTGTTTTCTTTCTCATACTGTTACATCTGCCCTCTACGCTAGACTAGTGTACTTACCCCGAGGACGTCTGGCTGGGTCTGCTGGGGAACGAATTACTACGTAGCAGAGGTTTCCTTTTGGCACGGTCCGACATCTGTCTCACTTCGAATTCTTCGCGTACTAGTGCTACCTGTGCCAGCCCATACCTCTCACATACTACTTCCTTAGTATGTATACTTCATCTATAGGTGGATAGATAGGTATGCTTATACCTAATATATATATATATATATAATACCTGGGGACATTCTAAATGAGTAATAACAACCGCCCTACTACTTAGGTATAAGTAGAGGTAGCTAATATCCGGTCCAAGTCTGTGGCATTCTTGTGATGGCTTTGCACTACTAGTACTTTCTTACATGTATACATACTATTACGAGTAGTACTGAGTACTGAGTAGTACATAGTTAGTTAGGTATGGGAGTGTTTAAGCGAGGTGCGTTAATTATTCCATTTTTTCCGATGCTTGCTGAGTTGACACAAGGCCCCGAGGACTCTCACACCCCTGTCTACCAAGTACCTACTTCGTAGGTAGGTAGTGTGCGGTGCGAGTAGCGGTTGGTGTACTACTATAGTATACTAGCAATACTACTTAGTAGTAGTACTAGTACCTACTAATAATGGAAAGTCTACCTACAAGTAGGTACGCTAGTGTAGATGGCTGGGGTGCGATGCAGTGCGGTGGAGCACGCGCTACTGTACATAGTACCCAGGTACTTTACTCACATAGTACTTACATACTGTACGCTAGTACTAAGTAGTACCTTTAGGTAGTAGTTATGCTCCACTAGCGCCGACTACTTGTTCCAGAAACCAGAGTCATCAATCAATCAGGCCCGTCCATCTGTGTCCCAGCCCGCTTTTTTGTTTTGCTGCGACTAGGCCTCTTCTCTCGTTCCCTCCCTCATCCTCTCATTCTTAGTGTCTGTCTCATATCTTCACTTCCATCCTTTCGCAAATGGCCTGAGGCTTTTGTGGCGGCTGTCTGGCTGGTTGTTCTCTTTCCGCCTCGGTCTTGATTTTATCCTTCTTTTGCACAACGCCTTCAATGCCCAACACCCCGAGTCCTTGAACGCCCGCTCCGAGTTTTACTTGGTCTAATGTGTACTCCCTCGACAGAACCTCGACCCGAGAATGTGTTAAAGTTGCCTAGTTGCGAATCGCGTCACATAGAAACGAGTCAGGTCTCCAGCGCCAAAAGCAACCTTGCGGGTGTCAACTGCTAAACAAACTTCGACTACGACCCAGCCCGACGGTCTCCTCTCTGGGGGTGTCTCTACTTACTTTCAGTTTGCCTTGCGTCGTTTTATCATCGTCATATACCAACTCAAATTTCCTCCCGTCCCGCAGACCCGGATTCTTCTCAGCAGCGTAGAGACCTCCAGTCCAACCTGGTGGGATCTATGACACGGCAACGGCTTTCTTGTAATTCTCAGTAATTATTATTAAAGACACTCACCATGCTCTCTATACAAGTAAGAATCCCCTAGTTTTCTGAATCGATACGTGCTACACTTTTCCTTTTTGGTGGGAATCTATATACTTGCATTCCCACTAGATGGGCCTTGCTGGAACGTTAACCAAATACTTCATTAATTTTTGTTGTAATTATGTATGGTCCGAGAAATAGGAACTCCATGTTAACAATCGCTCTATCACCACAGCCCGACTCGAATTTGGCAAGCATGATGGCTGCCCCAGAATCGCGGCTCGGCAAATCGCAACCCTTTGCTCGTGAGCGCCGCGTTACCAAAGACGGGAGGCAATTGTGGTATCAGCTCGAGGTTCTCCAGCAACCCGAGCGTGCTCGAGCCTGTGGCTCAGGGCCTAAATGTCTGCTGCCGCCCCCCGCCCCCTGATCTAGAATGGTTCATGAGTCTAACCTTGATTGTAGCTTCTGCTGATCGTCGTCCCGTGGATCCTCCCCCAGTCGTTATTTTGAGGGTTTTGGAAGGCGAGAATTTTGAAGGAGCGAGAGATATTACCTTCGACTACAACGTGGATTTTTTCTGTTATGCATCCCTCGAACACGCGCGCCCGATGGCTCATGGAAGGGTACAGACTCCTGCAGCAACGTCACCTCCCGTCCTTACCGGATTTCCAGTCTCGGGATGCTGCTATCTCGACCGACCTGATCCTGCCGGCTATTTTCTATTCCCCGACCTCTCCGTCCGGCATGAGGGTCGATACCGCTTGGTGTTTAGTCTTTATGAATTGATCAAGAATGAGGGTGATCTGGACAGGGATGCTCCAGAACCTGAGTCAGGCGTCGCGCAGCTTCCGACCGATGCCTGTCACAGGATGGATCTGAGATCGGCAGACTTTACTGTCTTCAGCGCCAAGAAGTTCCCAGGCCTTACTGAGAGTACTACGCTTAGTCGAACGGTTGCTGAACAGGGATGCCGCGTACGTATTAGACGTGATGTCCGCATGAGGAGGCGTGATACGAACGCGAAGCCTTCTGGTGGTGACGAGTATAACAATACTGCCGAAGATGAATATGCAAAACGTCGGGGCACTCAGACACCGGAGGAATACCGGGCCCGTTCTATGAGCAATTCAAGCATGGATCGGACCTCTTTTCCCGACAGACGGCCTTCGAATGTTGAATATGCTACCGCACCACCTCCACCAACATACCAAGCGAACAAGTCTTCAGGCGCTATGCTCAACTTTGGAGGACAGTCCACAAATGGGTTTGCCCAACCATCATACGGGCCCATAAGCACTTCTAACCCGCAATCGACTCCGGTGTCTCCTGCACAAACTGGATTCCCTCAAGGCCAAAGTGTCAACTTACCCCCTCCATCACCAAGCTATTCATCAAACTCCACCTATCCGGCTTATGAGCAGCCTGAAGCTGAAACTAGAAAGCACTCTACCTCATACCCTCTTATTTCCGCTAAACCGCCTAAGGGTACAGAGCCGAGGTCGTCTATCAGCTCTAACGTGTCCATGGATAGTGCTCCACGTCCTATACTTCCATCTATCAGCTTTCCCAATCCGCCTGACTCAACATACTCGGAATATAATGCGTATCCAGTGAAAGGTGGCCTCTACCCACAAGCAGAAAGCAGGCAGGTTAAACGGTCAGCCGATGAATCGTTCCCACCGCATCAGCAGCAGATGCGTGATATTAGGGGCGACCGCTTACCAATGCATCAACCCATTTATCCTTTAACATCGAGTTACATGAGAGCAGACGGTAAGAAAGTGTATGCTCCACAACACCTTTGGTTACCATAGACGCTCTGAGATACGCATACTTCCTTTTTGTCTCACGGTTTATTCCCACTTGGCGGACCATAAATGGACTGGAAACTGGGCGAAGGATTCGACGGCGTTCGCGGTTTGGTTTAAACCCTGCACGACTTATGTGTACATACCAAGACGGTTTTACTTCCATTGCATGTTTTTATACGTAGCTCCATCAACGAACTCGGTGGGGGCTAGTATAAGCACGACGGGTCTCAACACGAGACCTTTTTTTCTTTCTTTTTTTCTTTCTATGTTAGGTTCACTATGGGAAGTCGTACCAAGGCGGCTCGGTTTCGACTATGCATGGGGGGAGGGTGAACATTCACGTTGCGTCAGTCTCATTTTACGCATGCGACGCATGAAGAGATGAGCCGGTGGATACGTGCGCTATGAGAACAAGTGCGTTCTAAACAGCGTTGATTTACAGCCAATTCCAACCGCCACATATTTGAGTATCTTTTGTCAAGCGATGAGTTGAGGAAGGTATACGAACGAGTCCTTAAATGATACCAGGAGTTTTAGCTAGGTAGAGAGAGAGAGCGGAAGAGACGTGTGGTATATAGTCTGTATGGATAGATTCATATGATAAAATAGTACACTATCACCGTCCATTCTCACCAGTATATCTAATAGACTCGCTCAGCCTCCCCATTGACGAGATGTGGGTAGCGAGTCGCGTGAAATGAAAAACGAGGTCCGGTTAAGTAGCTAGTAGCTAGTAGCTAGCAAGATTGGGCATAATAAAAATGGAGAGAATCGAAGTGAGAGGAGTGAAGTGCTACATTATGTATAGTGAAGTTGTGATCCGAGATTAACTACCCGGGTACCTAGGGTAGTAGTAGTAGTAGTATTAACGTCTAGTCTAGGGTACCTAGGGTAGGTAGTATGAGTTGGCATATTACAGTTAAGTGGGTCAATTGGTGGTTGCCCCCCCAACCATATTTTCTGGGGGAGCCTGATCAAGCAAAAACATATGTGTACCTACTACCCCTGGCTCGCTCAGACAAATCCGTTTACTACCTACTCAAAGCATTTGCTGACCGACAACCTCCCTCCGTACCTACTGTCTATCGACCTAGGTATTTCATGGTTTGGAAGCATTTACACATACACTCACACACACATTCACACATTCACACACAGCTCTTTATATCAGCTCAATTCAAAATAACGAAGAGTCCAGAGAGTTCCCTCCTTGTTCTACCATGGCGTCGGAGCCCAGACGACCGCCTACACGAACAGGTAGTGGCTCCCGACCGCCCACATCGCGCTTTCAAGAGGGCTCTATGAATGATAGGGCCAGTGCTGCGCCTCCTGTTCAGTTTCTAGGTCCCGAGCAGCTCAAAGAGTACGAGAATCAGTTCTACACGGAACCGTCGGCACCACGCGAAGCCCGCAGACAGCGGCCTCTCTCAGCTACTGGGAAACTCCAGGCGAGCACGATATACCAACACGTCGGCGGGGAGGAGCTACAGCGACGAACTGTTCGGCACAAGAAATCGGCGAGCTTCTTCAGCCGTATTCGTAATACACTATTTCATCGGGGAGGTGGACAGCATGGCGATACTCCAAAGGATCAGGATGTGCGTAGGAAGCACACCAGTCTGCAGGAACCACTGCATCATCCACTCCCACCGCCGCCGCCACGGCCCGACTATATGCAGTATGTGGGAAGGACGCAGTCTGAGGTCAATGTTGCCCAGCTGTTTCCGAATCCGAGAGGGGCAGCGGACCGGCCATCGCGAGAAGATGTAATGGCTTCGTATAATCAGCTGGTGGCTTCGGGCTTCTTCCAATCCCACGCTATCCAATCTACGCGGCATGCTGCCCCCAAAGCAGCGCCAGCAGCAGCGGGAGAACAACAGACGCCCGCCTCGCCCATGATCCATCAGACTGTACCTCGCCCGCCGGTACGCATATCGTCTATCCATGCAAACAACCGTTCTAGTTCGGCATCGCCTATGCCAATAGCAAGATCGAGTCCAAACCCTCAAGCCCGTAATAATCGGGACTGCGCAGGTGCGGCGATGGCGCCACCGGCGGCACCGCGCTCTTCTCTATCGTCATTATTCAGGCCTTCGATCCCAGACCTACACACCAAAGACTCGTGGTTAACCTTGCGTGGTCGCAAGCGCGCGCGCGGTGACGGCGATGAGACACCTACCGCCGGCACCCCAGAGCCACAATCTGTTTCTACGGGTTCCGGAGGATATTTCGCACAACCCCTCAAGAAAGTGGCTAAGAAGCTGCGACAGATGCCTTCCTCATCTTCCCAACTGAACGGAAAAAATATCAAGAATACCGTCCCTATGCCCCAACAGCCGATTCATAAGACTGCTACGGACGAGATTGTACGTCTTGTGCCGTCCGTCTCAATTGATGGTTCGGTATACCCTAGCGAACGGCCCGTGCGCCTACGCTCACCATCACCGGCCATGCCAGAGGTGACGTCGCTAGGTGATAATGAGCGAAGGAGTATCGAAAGACCATCATTCCACGAACGAGCCGGTCCCGCGACAGGAATGAGACGTCCGCGCAAGACGTTCTCATATACTTTGACGGAATCATCCCGTGGTCGAGGTAGGACTATCGAGCGCGAGCGCGAGCGTGAACAGTCACGTGAACATGACCGCGACGCATATCGGGTACAGCAGCGCGATTTGTCAGCCGCGCGGCCCGACAGCAGGGCTAGAGCATCGCGCATGTCCCAAGCGCCCCCACGCAACCCGCTGGGACAATGGCAAGGCATATCCGTCGAGGACACGATAATTCACCGAGATTCTGTCGACAGCACGCGCTCGGGCTGGGATTGGGAGCGGCGAGACGCCGACGAGCGCACGGCGATGAGTCCGAATGCGAAGACGAGGCGATCCGCCCATTCTCCGCTGACGGCGATGCCGGACGCGAATCGCGGCGTTCCGTCGGCGCCCAAAGCTCCAGAGCGCTGGCATGGCACGGGCAAGGCGTATCATCTTAAGGACCGGGGTTCGCGGCCCGAGCTACTGGCTCGCCGATCGGAAGGCAGCGAGAAGATCGAGACGAGGTATGGGAAGGAGAATAGTAACTGGCGCAGCCGTGTCGACGCCGACGGGGATGTCGACGTCCTCATCTACGAGAGCTGCAGACAGCCTCGGGAGAAGTACTACCAACAGGAGCACTACCAACAATGGCGTATAGGAAATGCCCTGTGAGAAGCTCTCTTCGATCGGCACTGCCTCCTGCTATGGGCTCTGGATTGAGAGATTCGTGAGTGTTGATACTGATCCTAGCCTTTGTACATAAACTTATGGCGTCCCCGAACTCTTACCTCCTAATTCCAACGACCGGAACTCCTGGTATCGGATGAGATTGGATGGGATGGCTATGACATAGTGGCTGTCCGATTGCACGGGCTTGTTTTTTCTTCGAATACGGCGGGCTCAACGGATAACGGATTCGGCGTTTCTTGTTTTTATTTTCTTGTTTAACTTCCCAGCATTGCCCCCCCCCCTCTCCCCACGCACCCATCCATCCATCTATTCAGCCTTCACCTTCACCCGCACCGCACCACTCCGCCCCAGAATGTCCTAACCGGGATACCACGGAAAGGAAAGTGGAACGAACCCCTTTTTACTCTCTTCTCTTTCACGATATTATGATGATGAAAACTAGGCCGGACAACGGGCAACGAGATGACGACGGAAACAAACTTGATTTGATTTGATTTGATGGGATGTTCTGGCTGGAAATGAACGGGAATGAATGGAACTTAGTGTTTTGTCTTTTTCCGCATGGAAACACGGATCCTGTCCTAAGATGTGAAGTAGAAAAAAAAAATTAATCAATCTCGATGGAGATTCATACTGCACGGCTGTTTGTTTGTTGGTTCTTTGAACCTGGCCTTGTCATGATCACGGTGAAAACCCACCCCTATACATAATATTATTCAAAGACTACTGCAGCCATACCAAGCCTAGCTCTGCTATATGAGTCGTAATACGTGTAACCCTTGTGGGTGTGCGTAGTTTGGACTATATTATGTGCCTTTCTTGTGAACAATGGCTAGCTTAGATTTGTCTGCCAGGCAAACTGTTGAGCACCATATTCGGAACGTATATTATATATAAGGGTTTGGTTAGTTCCAAGCGGACCCTCCCTACATTCCAAAGACTGGTCTACTCGGAACCGATGGTTGCATACTTGGATCAGCACAGCCTAGTTTCCATTAATTCTGGTTGATTGAACGCTTTCTACCTGCTCTGGGGCTGGCCAATCTATATTTCTTCGGATTCAACAATGGTAAAGGGTAAGAGCCATTAGGCATGCTCCTCATGAGCAGCGCATTCCTAACCAACCCAGACGTCCATCCTGCGGACTACCAGGCCAATACCACATGCTTCGAGCAAACCATTTATGCTCTATACCTAAACGCCTGCCTTGCCGTGCTTGTCCACGCCACCACTAGATTCTCCACACTAGTCTCTTTTCATTATGATGAACAAAAACGGTGCTTCCTTCTAAGCTCTCTCATCATTCCATCATAAAACTAACTGTACACATGTCTAAAATGGTGAAAGAGGAGAAAGGGGTAAGGAACTGTGGTGGCTTGAGCCGCGGGATATAAAGCTATAAAATGTGACAAGTCAAAAGTGCCCCTGTTCTTAAAGAGGCCGGGAGAGTTGGGCTAAGGGAAAATATATATTAACGAAGGTAGGCCCGCCGAAAAGGGGAGCTGGGGTATCTTGAGGGATAAGCTACTAGGCTAATTCCTGGATAATGTTGCGGACTCGGTTACTAATATCCCGTGGATTGGTAATGAGACCACCGAGTGCTTTCGCTACGCTAGTTGTGCCGGAAACGAGTGAGGGAGCACCGCTCCAGAGCATAGCCCCAAGAACTAGTACTAAAATCGGGATCTGTGCCATCATTAGCCTAGGAGCCAAATTCCGAAATTGCTTAGTACTTACCCAGACAAACCATAGCATCTTGTCACTGCTGCCCGTCTTCAGCCTTTGGGCGTGTGCCCGTTGCAGAGTTTCTTGTTGTTCCTTGGTGATAAGGTGCTTGCGCCCGATCTGGAGGAGAGCAGGCACTTCTTGGGTTTGCGAGGCCTCTGCCACATCTTGATCTTGATCAAATAATGCAGCACATTTGGCATCTGCCTCAAACTCTGCTGCGGCCTGAGCGGCTGATGTCTGTTTTATATCGAGGTTCTTTTGCGGAAAAATATCTTCATAGGCAGGAGGAGAGTCTTTGTTTCCAAAGAAGGGGAAAACTCCCCACTTATTATCACTAGAGGTGCTTGTATGATCTGCTGACGGTTCTTGTCGCTGGCCACGTATATTAGGCACGAGCGAGCTGATTCGTTGCATGACTGGAGCCGACTGCAGATACGCTTGGTAGCCAGGTAATACGGGCATAGGAGGGAGGTTCGGCATTTGCGGGATGTTGGGCATCTGAAGTTGAGGTAGGTTCTGAAGGTGCATTGCCATGGTATGTTGGAATTGTTGTAGCTGGGTAGCGACTTGCTCCCGAATAGCTGCCATGGTGGCGCTTGGAGAGGCTGGGCCCTCATCTGCCTCATCGACCGGATGTATTTCCACAGTAGACCGGCGATGTAGCCCAGAAAGGCTGCGTCCCCTTACATCAAGCCAATCCCGGTCTTCCTCGGTAGTATCCTCCTCAGACGGGTTGTCCTCGTCGTCTGCCGCTACCGCATCGAAATTGCCCGTTAAGAAATCTTGGTGATGAAGTGGTGTCATTACGGAGGGCTCCCAGAGAGATCGTATAGAGCTTAGGCTGCTAGCGCGGCTCGGGCGCGAGTCGACACTCCGAGAGCGGTAATAGTTTTCGACATGTTGTAGACTTCGACGAACAGGTAGGGACCTAGCCACATCCATAGGCGTGAGGCTTGACCGAGATCGCACATTCCGATCAGCCCCTTTAGCAATAAGCCGGCGTACAATTTCGGGGTGATCATTCATCGCTGCCATGTGAAGCGCAGTAAACCCCCCCTTGTCCCTAATGTGTACATTGGCGCCACGTGACAGTAGACCAGCAACAAACCGGACAAAGCCAAGAGAGCATGCTAGATGCAACATAGTCTGTCCGCTTGATCTTCTAAGATTGATCCGAGCCTTGTTGGGGCTTTCATCCAAATCCATCACCTCAAGGACCCGAAGAAGACTAGATTCGACAGCCTCCCTAGACTCTAGGCTAAAGCGAGTAAAGGTATTATTGCCATTGCCATGGGAACCTTGATTGTTTGAACTGGACGCCGAAGTTTGTGCGTACAAAATACTCCTTGCAAAATCCGCAGGATCTGCTAACATTCTCCCATACGAACCCGCCAACACTCCGAGTGCTGTACGGATGAGCTGGTCTTCGTCATCATCCTTATATTTAAAGATGGCGGGTTGTTGAACGCCCTGCCGTCTTCCCGGCTGCTTTATTGTCACCGGCACAGGTCCTGATACTGGAGAAGGTGGAAGCATGCATACAAGGGATGTTGGGCCCCAATATGTCGTTGTTATCGCTTTTTGTGACCCAAAATAGACCTCCAAGCCATCATTTGTAAAATTACTGCCAAGGACGGTGATCTCAGCCCCCCCGCATTTTGATCCCTCGTTAGGAATAATCCTAAGAATAGCGGGAGATGGTAATAGAGGACCGGAAACGACGTCTTGAGGTCGTTGGGAATGTTGTAAGTTTTGGGGGTCGGGTCTCAGCTGATTTGGACTAGGAGCACGACTGGGGTGCGCCGATACGGGGGCGGAGAATAGTTGGTTGACCGGTCGTTCTAGGCTCATAACCCTATTGTTCATTCCAGTAAACACAAACGGCTCTGTCCCACTGTTATTTGGCGTTGGTGGCCCTGCGCCAAGTGATTGTGATACATTATTAAGCATGTGTTGTTGCCCTTGGTTCAGGAGATCCCCATTTAGCGGGACCTGTGGGATGGTTGTTGAAAACGGTGAGTTTCCTGCAGAGATAACCGCAGGGTCATTCTGAACATTTGATGGCATTGAAAGCATAGTCTGATTTGTTTCGATTTTCGTCATGGCAAGGCCGTTAGGGACTTTACCAACCACACTAGCCTTTCTTTTTCTGTTTCCTGTGCTTAGGGGACTGGCTGGGGATGCTTGGCGTGAAAAGTTACGTGGTGTGGCTGCCGATGATGGAGACTGTGAACTACCCGCTTGTTGGCCGGAAGACATAGCTAACGGAGGATTCTGTCCCTGGCTTTGGAGATCAGATGCTGAATGGTTTTGACGAAAGGGGAGTGAAGAGACGTCCCCAGAATTCGGCTGGAAGTTAGACATCAATGGCTGCACTCCTCTGGGCTGGATTGGGGCTGGGTGTGTCGTGACTGTTTGAATGCCTGCCTGCAACGGCATCTGTGACCCATTAGGGGTAGCTAGAGACTGGGGCGAATGTTGATATTGAAGTTGAGGTTGGGATGGCGGCTGGGGTGTCGGCGTTGGGCCGGCGTGCGTAGGAGTTTTGTGATCATCGGTTATCATGATTGAGGATGAAATCCCCTGGGCGATAATATTGCCAATATAGTCCTTTAGTGTGATAATAACCTGGAATCCAAGTTTCTCGCCATGGTGACGGCAGTAGCACGCAATACGCATGGGAGCATCAACCTGCACGGTTCCTTCAGGGATAGCGCCATTAATAAAGCCAGCTCCCGTTGGGTCAGCCATGACCGCCGTGACAGTTTGCCACTCTTTGACCTCTAAGGTGTTGAATACGATGGCTCGTTCCCGTTCATACCGATCCCAGAGTTCCTCTTCCTCCGGCTTTTTGTGCTTTTTCCTGCCAGCACGTTTTCTTTCCCGTGTGATACACCCCGCGCATATACGTACTTCACCTCCATTTTGTGGCTTGTTCTCTTCATCTTCGATGCCGTCAGCCGGACTGCCCATCTCATTGATGTTGGGTTTCCCAGCAGCACGTAAGAGCGCCCGCTTCAACCTCGTTTCGTCAGTCATAGCACTTGTGCAAACTAACATTGTTGTTAATTCCAGCATGTCGGGGCTCGGTCCTGTTGAAGGTTTTTGAAGCAGCTTCGGTTTAGCTATAGTATGAGTCGGTAGATGGACTCTCTTAATTCCTTTCGGAAGATTATGCAAAGTAATCTTGAGTGGAATTTGCGTTTCAACTCGTGACTTGATTGGCATGGGGTGTATAACTAATCTAGGCGAGGGAGAGTGCGATAATGATGCTGGTGGATTACCGTTTGATAGGTCATAGTTAGTAGGCGGAATATAAGCCGAATCGGATCTAGGAAGCGGGAACAATGGATTGCCAATTTGACCATTTGTTGTGGGCGGCCAGTTTGAAGGCATGCTCACGCCACTAATCGTATCGCCAAAACTATGGAAATTGCCTTCAGGCGAAGGCATGTTGTTGCCATACATAGCAATTGGCGACGACTCGCTACTAGGATTTTGTGCCGAGATTGGCGAAAACTCGCCCGAGCTCTTCGTTTTAATTTTGCTCGCCGGCCGATTCGATGGGCGTTCCTAGATATTATGAGTATTGGTTACCAAAGCGCTTCAACCAAATAAGAAACTGACCATGCGGTGCTTCGACTGGGCTTTGCGTCTCTTAACAGCGCGCCCTTGAGGCAAAGTCTCGCTAGGCGTGTGGAATTCCGGTGACGGCTCATTCGCAACTGGGGGAGCGGGGCTACTCGAGTCACCTGACAGGGTGATGAATTGAGAAATGTCCATAGAAGAGTCCATGTTGAAGGTGTCCTCATGGCTTCCAAGATCCTCGAGCCATTCACCGGGAGAAGCTTCCATCGGCGTTGCGTCTATTGACGTGTGAGGAGAGTTCGAACCAGTGCTCCTCAACGATGATGACGACGAAGTCGAGCCGCGGTGTGAGGGCAAGTGCGGGTTTGGTTTTTCCATAGAAGGAACAGTTTGGTTAGACTGTTGAGAAAGTGCGTGTGTTGAGCCGCCATATAATGTAGAACCGCCCCCGTCGCTTGTTTGAAGTTCCATAAAACCACCATCTTTCATCCACGAGCTGTTATTGGCGCCGTCATAGTCGAACTCGGGGTTAAAATCTAAGGGAAACATCTCTGGGAGCTGATCCTCTTCAGGAAAAGCGAAGGACTCGGAGGTAGGCATGGCTTGACTCACGAATGTGTCGGAGCCAATCGCATGGGTATGATGAGACGTTAGTAGGGATAATCTCAGGGTACAAGAAGCAGGCGTGAATGCTGTTGTCGTGTGATCCGCTCTAAAGCAACATGACGATACGTTCGAAGGTCAATGGATACCGGAGCTGGTCTTAGCGGGAGAACACAGTCGCCTTCGGAAGTGAACAGGTCTTCGGCGGATGGAACACAGACAAGCCGAGGTATCGACTCGCTAATTGTCGTTTCACAGACGACAGGTGCGGGACGTTGTAGCGAAGCTGTCTTGTATCAGTGAAAATTGGAGGCGTTCGAGGTTGTCTCGGGCCCGCTACCGGTGTAGGGATTAGTACCAGAGGACGCGGGATATCAGCAGAAGACTATAGCTTGCGGAGGAGGGGGGGACGTCGGTTGGTTGAGGGGCTCCTTTCGATAGTAATGCCTATTGATGATGGTAGTTACCGCCTCGCAGCAGCCGTATCGTGTCTGGTCAGGTCGCAGAGTAGAGGCGAGCTGTCGATCCAGATGGCCACAGATGGGGCTTTTTGGGAGCGTTGCCTAAACGTACACGCACACGCACAAGCACAACACCACACACGTCCAGGCCAAGTCGAGACTCCGACACCAGGGCAAAAGCAGAGAAGGGAGTGGAGAAAGACAGAAACGCTGACGGGACCCAAATAGAACTAAGGAGAAACAGGTTATTACCTATCTACTTAGCAGGTAGGTATCCAAGAAAGTGGTGGTACCGACCTAGAACTACCTAAGTAAGACAAATAGCGACCGACCAGGACAATATACAGAGTTGGCCAGCCTTGGAGAAAACTACTGGGTGCCTCTAATATTTCGGCAAAACTGGGCCGGCCTCCTAGTAGGGACCTGGGCACTACCCGTACGTAAGTACCTAAGGTACCTAAGGTAGGTAGGTACCTAGGTACCTAGGTAGTATCCACCTGGGCACTCACTGTGTTCATAGAAATGCATGTCTCGGATCCAGTGCCCAGGTACAGGTAGGTAGGTATAGGTAAGGTACATATGTAGGTAAATCACATTCTTTCGTTTAGTAGCATATTGCAAATTCAAAGGTCCCTACACAGCTATATACATGTACCTAGGTCCCATACTAGGTCAGTCTGACCTGGGCAATCTCAAAGGTTGTTTAGCGGTTGGATTAAACATCGCTTAATAATCTTATACAAAACGTCGTGGTATCGGGAGGTATGTTGGGCTTACTGTCCAAGCTTCATCCCGAGTCGATTCACTCACTCACTCCGGCATCAGCTTGGTTCTCCGGCCTCATTCCTATACCCTAGGTAGGTACTTTGTAACAAATCATATCATCAACCAGTGCCTATACTTTCAAAGATGCATCAAATCCACAGGTGCTTCCTGTATTCATAGCCTACTTTCTACATGTTTCCTTGTTTTCAAACATATTGCCTTGATAATAATAAGTATATAATACCAAATACTACCACTTCTCCACATGCTAATTTTACTTATTCATACTTGAGATGATCTTCAAATATTCTTCAATCCTTAGAGCCAGCCATACCAACCAGGCAACCTGTCTGGTGTCATATTGTCATCTATAAGGGTGTGGGCAACAAAGCAGCAATAGGAAAGGGACAAAATCATAAGTACCAGGTCTATATGTCTATCTTGAGCTAAGTTTGCTGTTCCTACCTTCGCAAAGTCAGCCGATCTAGTTCTTTTGTGAATACACCGATCTATCACCAACCTTCCTTTCTACTCTTTACCATGACGGCGATAATCGGCCTATATGCATCAGCTAGTGAGAGAGCCTCGACGCCGCCAATATTCCAACGCGAGGGCACAGGCATAAGAAAATTTTTTAGTGCAGACCAATTTTGACCTCCGCATCTGCTTGATTAGTGTATAGGAGGCGTCGGCACGATCATATTAATAATAAATACATGACATCGTTTTACCAACACGTCCTCCGCTGACATGATGGTAGAATTATATATATTTGCACTATGGTTGCGGCGTCTTCATTCCAGCCACCGACAGGCCTTTAATATGGGCACGCTATAGATGTATCAAAGCAAACAAAGTCATGTCTCTCAAAACGTAAAAGCTTGTCATTCGCCGGTTCCAAATTGTGGAAGGAACGGTGGGTATGGTACGGTACAGTGAACATGAGTCTAACTTCAACGTTATATATCTATCCAAGCCCAAATGCATCATTGAATTGAGTCGTTTTCGTGCGGGATTGACCGTGTTCGGCCACTACCGAGGGATGTCGTTTATACCTTAGGCTGCTGCTAAGTTGGGTCGCGGCTCGTTTCATCCGGGAACCGAATCGTCCGATAAGGAGGAATAGGTGGTTGTGTAGCTAGCAGGGGCTCGATCCAGATCGATGGCGGAGCTGCACCAAGTCCGTCTTCAGCTTGAGTACCGTGTTCGGGAGATGGTGGTTGCGGTCGGTGGGCCGGCTCCGGCGGGACAATTATAGAGCCACCAATTTTGAATGCCCGTCCTACGGGCGTAATTCGTGAATTTGAAGTCACCCCACTCGTACGGTTTCTTGAGTGAGCCCTCGGCAATCGTACATCATTTATTACTACAACATTCAGAGTTACTAAACAGCATTTAAGCCTAGTTTCAAGTGTCCGATATGTGGAAAACATAGAATAATAGCCCGGTGGCTGTTGACCCCTGAATAGAACCGGAACAATGGATTACCTACGGTGACTCATCTGGAAAGAGGGGCGCTCGATGCTCCCGGGCGCGCTCAGACTTCTTGAAATGGTTCGGGGTAGATAGAAACCTAGTTTCCCCAAGGGAATACTGAGCCCATGGACAACCTGTGTAACATAAGCTGCCGTGGCCGGTCAAGGAATATGCGGCAACTTACAACACTGACGATAACCATGAACCAGACGATTACCTTGACAGCCTCTGCCAGATTCTCTACATCGCCTCTCGACGAATCTCCACCTTTAGTTTTCAATGTTTCAACAAAGTCAACAGTGATGTATAGATAGAAAATGGCAGAGCAGCCAATAGGACCGAAGAAGCCCATAAAGGTAGCCTGCCTGTTTTACGACTCTAGAGTTAGTAATTGTCATCTATGGTGTTAAAAAAAAAAGGAGAAAAAAAGCTTTCGAGATTCGGTAAGAGCAACAAGAGTAGAAACTTCTGATTAGAGAATGTATACTCCCAAGGCACGCCAAAAGGAGGATTGGAGGTCCCAGAGTACTGACCTAATACCTTCAATTTGTGGGATTTTCTTGTGCAATCCTAGAATAAATGGTGGCCGTCTCAATAGCAGAATCAAGAGGCCGAGTGGTATTAAACGATGAATTGGGACGATTTTATTGGTCACGAAGCTCTGCCAGGGACAGACAGCTCCGTACCACATGAAGATGACCACATTGAGGAGCATGTCAATAGTTGGTTGAAGTGAGCTATTATCAGAGGCCGACGTCAGCAAGGCAGATCAAATTCGAACCAATTTATTAACGACCTAGGGTTGAAACGTACTATGGCCGTTAGCATGTGATATAGAAATAATCCGGGGGCTGCAGAGTAATACAAACCTCATCAAGGGTTGCTAGCCGGAACCAATCATCCCATGTGAAAATATTCCCCGCGATAAAACACGCAAGAATGTCATCGCTGCCAATCAGACCACAGGTGCCTGTGATGAATAAAGCTAAGGATAAGGCGAACACGAGAAAGCTTTCACGATCAACGAACTTGTGTTCTTCGCAGTAGTGAAGCAACTGCTTAGCGACCCATCCAACCGCGGCACCATAAATGGTACTGAGAATGATGGTATATCCCCATGTTTCCCCAAACCAAAGGCCGATTGCGAGTCCACCCCCGCCGGACTCGGAGGCGCCGCCATCGCCAACGTACTTGATAAGGTATAGAGCGAGGAAAAGGAACGGGTATCCGAGGCCATCGTTAGCCCCTGACTCTGCAATGATGATTTTCTGGAGAGCTTTGGGAACATTGTGATCCGCGAATTTTCCCTTAACGATGACATTAGACAGGACCGGATCAGTGGGCGTCACGCAAGCTCCTATCGCAAGCGCATGGAGGAAAGGGAGCTGAGGGACTAGTGCCCAAACAAGTAGGCCTGTCGACAACCACATAGCGGCCATTATGGGCCCAAGAAGGAAGGCGAGAGGCTTCCATTCCTTCTTCAAGTAACGGCTTGGTAGTTGAACACCGGCGAGAACAAGCTGGACACCTAGGACTAACCGCGTGAAAAATAGAGTGACATTATCTAAGTTCTCTGTAGTGCCAGCATAGTCCATAGGTCGCACCCAGTTGAGGGCCTCTGGTCCAAAAGTAATCCCCGCTAAGAGCGAAATGACTACAGAATAAGAAGAAGTTGTTAGCATAAGCAGGTATTAGTGATCACGACATAGGGTAAGGGTTGGGAAGTGAGATTGCGGGAACCTACGAGCTTCTGATAGGTAGAAATTTTCTTTGAGCAGATACGACACCAAGCCAAACAATGAAATCCAACCCCCTAGAACACTGACAACGATGTTGAAATTGGATATATCCAAGGTTGGCATCGTGATGGGCTAGAAGTTTTTCTAAGTCTTCCAAGGCTTCTGGTTCCCCCGTGTCTCCCACCAGTGACAGTCGCGGTTTGTCAGGTAACTCCTGAATCGTCTACCGATGCCCGCAGTGCCGGTAAGCAGTGGGAGGCCGACGAGAGTGGAATCGATGTTATTGAATCATTTGGGCGTGTCGACGACGATGACGACGACAACAACAGTAACAACGCAAGAGTTTGGTTAGGGCCCGCCACCTTGACGGAACGTGGAGACAGAGATGAATTTACGGCTAGAAGAGGGGTTCTATTCCCAAGAGTATCGATGTAATGAATGGATGGAGAGAGCTGGTCAAGGCCTGCCACGCGTGTCTGGTGATCAGAGCAAAGATCAATGGCGAATGAAGGCACGATGCGTCGGAGACGAGAACGAAGTGCTGCAACCCTATGATAAGACGAGTATGTTGTGCTGGGTCTTGCTGCGCGAGGTTTGAAACTACTGGCTCGAGTTCGACGGCTCTACCAGCAAACAAGGCGACGCTAAATTAATAATTTGCCGATCTTATCCCTATGGATCCAAGTGGTCCAACTACTACTACCTACCTAGGTACCGTAAGGTTGTAGGTAATGTCATCTGGATAACATCGGAATCACATCTACACTAGATGTAGTGAGACCTCGTAAATGATGTTGTACAACGACAATGGTACCTGTATGTATGGTGAATGCGGAATTCATTGTATGCCTTAAAATATTGACATGGCTAATCGTGGCCCGAACGATCTTGAAGTCATTGCCAATACACCCAACGCACACAGTATTATATACGTGTGGTTTTAGGTAGGTGCGTAGGAGAGGGGGGCGACCTGAATGTTGATATCGTCACCTCGCAACACGAGTCACACTACCCAGGCTACTACTGCCTAGGTAAGCACTATGTAGCCCGGGAAGCGGTAGAAGATAATCCCTTGGTTCCGACGCAGCGATCTGCCGCAATCGCCGAATTGAAGGCCGAACAATCTGCATGAAAGTGCCCAATCAATACTATGTGGTTTAAGTACCCCGCAAAACACCCTCTCAGAATCCAGGTGTACCTACCTCTTAGGTAGCACAGTACTACTTTACCACCTACCGACCGACCGACCGACCGACCTAGGTACGCATGGAAATATTGTACTTGACCAGAGACGCCTGACATCAGGTTCCACCATCACTCCCACCTTGGAACCCTCATACGGTAGAACTCGCAGTCTCAAGCCGAGCAGAAGCCAGGTAGGTGGTACTGCATCGAAGCAATGGATTGGTCGGTCTTCTGGTCGGTCTATCGTCGAATCTAGCATCAATATAAATATTGCTACCTGTACCGTGCGGGCTCCTATAATACCAAAAAATGACGTTTAAAATCTACTAAGTATCTAGAGATTAGGTTAGGTACCTACCCGCAATGGTACCATGTCTTATAAATACTAGTATACCTACCTATGTAACCTATATCCTACCCTGCCTAAATATAACCTAAAAAAACGGCCTAGTACCTCGTGCCAAAAGGTACCTAAGCACACTATAAATCCATTCAGGTGGTATCATTAACGTTACCACCATTTGATTCCACGTCAAAGGTATTCGCGTCAGCGAAACGATAACATGGAAAAACGCGTGCTTCGGTATAATTCAAAGCTTTCCATAGTCATTATCGACCAACTGGGGCTATGCGATGCGCGCATCGCGTATCTAAATACATAAGCTTAGAGAGTATTACATGGCCGTGAGTGATTTGATCAATCAGCCATGTACTTGGGTATCGCAAAGTTGCAATGAGAAACGCCATCTTAATCGCTCCTTAAATACACCGACGGCAGTCGACCACCCGGCTTTGCACGGTAATTTTTGGGGCCCACTTGTTCGTGAGGCATTCTAACTTGGCATATCACTTCTTCTTAGCACCCGCCACAGCAAGTCTGTCGGCTGCGATGTTTCCAGTGTTGGACGAATGACCCTTGACCCATTGAAACAATGTCTTATAGCCGACCTTGTCTCGCTTGTCAATCAAGAGCCGTATCGCTTTGACGAGGTCCTGGTTCAACACATCGTCTCCATTGGGCTTCTTCCAATCATTTCGCACCCAAGATTTGTACCAATTTATCGAGCAGTCGATAGCATACTTGCTATCCGTGAAAATCCTGATCTTCGCGTCATGTTTCGCCAATTCTAGCGCGCGCCGCACAGCGGTAAGTTCGGCTCGTTGGTTGGTCTGTATCTCGCCTTCGAGTCGTTCCGAGACGTTCCTTATGAACACATGAGTAAAAAGGCACAAAACAGGGATTGCCATATACTTACCGCTTATCGCCCTCGCCAAAGTAGACACCGACGCCCGCTATTGCCCCCGCGCGGCCATTAGAAAGACTACTGCCGTCCGTAAAGATTCGCAACACGTCCGGCTCGTCTTCCACAAGGTCGCCGTCACCCGATGTTTTAGTCTTGATTTTTTTGTTCGGTGGTTGGGCACCCTCGTTCAGGAGCCATTCCTGCGCCTCTTCATTGCCATGGGCACGAATGAACTCGACAGCCTCGTCACGTGTTATAAATTTCTTATACTTAGGGGCCTTCCAGCCTTTGATCGCGACGGATGCCTCATCCCAGTCCGTATAAATCCCGGGCTCTCTGCCAACGGCCACGGCATAAAATTTATCCTCCTCGTCAGCGGCTGCGGGTACTTTTCTACCAGCTACGAAGGCCTCGGCGTCTTCTCGACTCGTGAAGCTTTTGTCTAAAAGGATATAATTAGCCTAGAAGTATCCACCAGTATATGTTTTTAAACGTACATGATGCGCCCCGAAAGCCGGCTGTCTGTTCCTGACACTCGGCCCAGGTAAGGTAGACACCAGGCTTATCTCCAGCACGCACAGCATAGTATTTCTGAGCATTTGGATCCAACTTTCTTTTCTTGCTTGTTTTGGTGGTTGTAGGAGGGGGGGGCTTGGAAGCCTGCCCTTTTTGGGATGTATTCGTAGGCATCGTGGTCGTCAATATGTGGCTTGTAACGTTTGGTAGTAGATCACTGGTCCATATCAGCTTGCAGCTCCCCCTCAGGGCGAGCACTGGTACTTGTTCGAAACACGGGGCTTTGTTGGTGACTGCGATGCGCCAATGAACACTGGTGCAAAAGGCGCGCAGGGTGATGGGTCCAGACATTCAAAGAAAAGTCATTTTGGAACATCCCACAGAGGATGGACTAAGGAAGCGGATCAAAGGCAGGTTCCGGTCGCGTCCATTTCCTATTTCCTTTCCACCTACAAATGTAAATACGATAAAGAGGTCTAACAGGGAACAGGGCAGCTTGCGTCAGGGCCCCAATATCCCTTAGTGCGATAAGATAAGATGGCTCCAGCCACTCTGGGGTGGGGTAAATGGCCTTGGACATGTTATGTTAGTACCATGCATCTTCTATGCACCTCTAGAGTGGTATTGTCGAGTCACGTTTCATCCACCACGACACATGATAAGTCCTACCGAAGGTCTGGTTTTGTTCTTTAGGTTCTAACAGCTCATTTATTATGATGGTGTTCGGGATCCCATTCACGAAGAGCACCAAATCTGGCAACTTTTATGGTGTGCAAAGTAGCTCTTGGATCTCTGGTGTTCCCAGATCTGTTGGAGACGACTTAACAACGTGAGGTGGGACACTGTCTGCCTAAGATATTGCACATGGATCAAACACCCTCGTTCTGATTGCAGCTGCGTATGGGCCCTTTATACCATGCATTCTATAATGCCAAATGTCAGACAAGAGGACTACCTAATTCCTATGCTTGCCTCAACCCAAAGTTTCTGCAGGTCTTCTGTCCTTGATAATAATATCAAAGATACTGGTTCATGCATGCAGATGAGGATCAACTATGAGACGCTCAACTGTGTCCGTCTCCCACTCCCATCCTAACATACTCCAGTTCAACTCTTTGCGCCAGTGCAGCCCGAGGCCGCGACCACCACCGCATGGACCATTCTTACATGTGATAGGATTACCACAAGTATCATAGCCACGGTCTTCTGAGCTCATACCCCCAGTAAGTGGCATACGATGACGGAACACAATGCGGCCCATGCGAGAGTGCAAGATAGCCATGGCACACATGACGCAGGGCTCGTGGGTGAGGTACAGCTCGAGATCGTGGCAGAGGTATCCATCGGGGCATGGATGTTCGGCATCAAAAACAACTTGCTCATCATCAAGCAGGGGTCCATCCTGGAAGGCCTCAAATTCCATGATAGCTGGCGTGTTATCGGCTCTGTTCTCGGTCCTAACTAGTTTTTGTGCCACCATGCTGATAGCCCGAAGAGCTGCATGTCCCATAGGGTTTCCAGTACGTCCAACCCTCTCCTGCTGATACCAGCGAGCATCCCCAGCAAGGGCAACAATCTGGGTAGTTTCCTTCGTTTCCGGTTCAGGTCCTGAAATCTCTGAACCTGCAGCATCTTCAGTGGTATCGTTATTTCCGAGTTCACGTGAATCATGGCTGGTAGTATTCTCGGGCATGTCCCCAGGGGCAGCCTCTGTAGTAGTCAGACTGCCTTGAGTTATATTCGAGTTTGAACGTTCGGACTTGAAAGCTTCATTCTTGGCAGAGTCGAACTTCCCCGGGGTAGTGCGCTTAATGATAACTGCACCAATAGGCTCACCCAGCCCAGCATCACGAGACTTCCTTGCCACCTGGTGGGCCAAAGTCATCCAGACAGAGGCATCGCGAGAGACGACAGAAGTAGTTCGGCAGATATTACTTGGATGGGGGCCGAGGGGGTTGTTCTTTCTGTAGACAGTCTGCCAAAATTGCTGCGACCACAAGTTGGCCTGGACTTGGGATGTCGGAGCTAGAAGAGGAACCGGAATAATGCCAATGAAGATGTCATCTCTAATGCCATCAATAGAGGCAAGACCTCTCAACAGTTCGTCATAAGGCAACTCATCTTTTGGACCCAGCAGGATATACAACCAATTGGACTTCCCGGTATGAATTGTCCTTCCATTGCCCTCGTTCATGAATTGCGACTTGAGATGAGGAGGAAGGTCGACAGGCTTAGAGCACCGGCGTAGGTGAGGAAGGTTCTTAGCCGCATCGTCACCGGCCAGGGCTCGGGCAATCCTAGCAAAAGAAAGTGGTTAGTCCTGGATGTGTAGGACATAGGCCAGACGTACATGAAAAGACTTACGTCACAATATCATTGGTATAGCGAGTAGGAGCCCGGGTAATGTAAGCGAGGCCGAGACTGAGATTGTCTCGTAGCTCGAGGGTGGTTTTGAGAGGTACCAGAGTTCCAGAATCAATATTCGCAGGAATGAGCCGTCTCGAGACGGGGTCGAGCGTCTCGACGACTTCCTTCATGGAATCGCTCATAGCGGATACCTGCAGCAAGCACACAAGGCGTGAAAGTCAGAGAGAGGATAGGCGTAATAAGTGTCTACAGTTATTGGGCAAAGAGTGTGGCAATTAACAGGATGGGGCGGGTGTTCTCTAGTGCGACACGGGGCAAAGGCAAAATGTGGGAGATGTAAATTGGCAATTCAGTGCAGACAGATTAGAACAAAACCAAACGTTGAGTGTTTTTTGTCGAGACCAGGTGTTCCAGGCATGTTGGTTTAATTGAGGGTTAGGTGGTGGAGTTGATAGAAGGTTGGAGGGGAGAGGTAGGGGCTGCGCTTACATGGAACTTAGGATGAAGATGTTCTGTTTGTTTTCCGAGGTTGGGAAGGTGCACACAGCTCCTAAAGAGGGTTAAGGAGATCGGAGAAGATCGTGGGAGGCGAATAATACCTAGGCAATGTGTCGTGATATACTGAAGGACTGCTCAGGTGGTCTTAATAAAAGAACAACCAGTGGTTGCTAGGGTACCAGTAGAAGATTTCCATCGCAGTTGCTACAATAAAAACAGTGGGAGGAGCCCGTATGATTAACCGAGTTGAACAGAGTCGCGTGTAGTTTCTAGAAAAGGTCGAGAGGGTATAACTGTGAGGAGGTAGCAGGTAGACAGGAAGACAAAACCCCTTGACGAGGTAGGCAGCTCTAACAACCGACAACGTCGCAAGAGGGTAGGTATGTGTAGGTAGGTAGGTAAAGGTGTAGCTTCAAATCTGTGCTCAGCTAAATGGAGGGGCATATCGATAAGGAAAGTTAGTCGTGCTATCTACTATCTACCTAAGTACCTAGGTACCTGAGTAGGTACTGAATCCTTGGGTGAGGTGTCTACCCACACTACCTAGGTAGGTAGACAGACTACTAAGTACTACCTAGGTAACCATCGGTGCCCTCCCTCAGGATTGTAAGTAGGATAGGTAATCATGATCTGCAGAGTGGTTTTAAAAAGAGGTAGCCGTTACTACCTAGTAATTTACTATATTTTATCCACCAGCTACAACAAACTCTGGAAAGATATCTACCTACCAGAGTATTACGTAGTGACAGCTGTAGCGCATATGTAAAAACTTACTGAAGTTGAAACTGCTGAGATGGCTTGCCTCGTGTAGTCTTGACACACAGTAGCTTCTTGGACGCCGGACTCAAAATGATAGATATGAAACCTATTTATTATATATATAGTACTGCATCACCTCCATAACCGCAAGCATGCCGAGGGGGGGGTTGCTATCACCTCCTGAGATCGGATAATAGTAGTAAGCATAACCTATTATTAATACAATTTTCTAGATAGACGTGCCTAGGTTAGGTATGTGATAATAATCCGCATGTATATCGGTGTTGATTTGACCTCGACTTTGCTTGGCAAAGAAGTGGCTTTCGGATCCTAAGAACAGGACGACATGGTAAGAAGAGGCCACAACTAATTCAAATGTCAAGCCAAATAAAGACACCCCTGCCAAGCCCGAAACTCAACTGGGAAGATAGCGTAGGTATCCATGCCGGAACCCATGTTCTGCCCATGCTACGTACACATACGGACCAACACAACGGGAAATCCCTCAAGGTCTATCTGGGTAGTGCATACTCCGTACATACTAGTTTAGTGGACGGAAGAGCCCCGGTTTACGCTGTTTTTGTCGCTCTACAATAATTATTAGCTCAGCTCCGGCAAGAATCGTGATGTGATAGCGCCCAGACTTTATCTGCGGGGCATTATCAGACGGGACTTGATAATATCAGCAAAAGCTTATCACAGCCGCGTAGAATGTAGAATGGCTCACTCATAGAGCTTTGTGCTGCTTCAATACCTTCCATCCACACACCACCATCTCCAGTCGCACTCTGCATGCACCCAGAAATCCCTCACGGAGCCCTGGTACGCCTTTGTCTCGGTCGGAACGAATGCTGCTGTCGGGCCAAAACACGTGTGCCGATGTCTGGCTATTGGGCGGTCTATGTTCATGTCACAATTACTAGTAGTGATGCATTTGTCTTACCAGTCCCGTGAGGTCATATCTCCCCAGACTCCACATCTTGGGCTGTGCCTTATGTCGATCAAGAAGTCGGACCCTCCATCGAGTGCCGAATACTGTTTTATTTTTATTGCCCAATTGCGACTCTAGTAGTCTCTAAACACCTTGAATCGTAATCGAGTTATAGTTGAGCTGTCTACCTGGTGTAAGCAACATGAACAAGATACAAAATGCCACTTTGTTGGCTCCTAGAAAGTGCCCAGATAGTACATCTAGTGATAAGATCAGAGATGTGGCACGAATTAAACGCCAGCTTATCTTGCAACAAATATCTCGTCTATGCGCTGACCTCAGACCCTGACTCGACAGGTGAACATGGGCGTTCATTTGTTTGGAGAAGGCCGCCGGACGCGGAGGCGGAGACGAGACAAGACGAGACGAGCTAGGTATCACTGATGACGCACCTCCCAGCCTCACTTATTGGGGAGTTTGGGACGATAAGATCTGTCAAATGTGGAGCCAAGACTGATTTGCGAAACTCTTGTGTACTGCCTCATCGGCTTCAACCGCACCATCTGGGACCTGTAGCAAATTGTGCCCAGATGCCCAGATAGACAAGATAAACCTGAATGGGAGGCAAAATAGTGCGCGCAGGGGCAACCCAGCCAAGTAGGACATAAGACCGAACCGCCCGAACATCCGACGGAAGAAGTTGTGCTATAGAGGCAGACAAATCTTACGTTGCAGACAGACAACACGTCGTGACCAGCCCCAACGCGCTGCGTAGCATTCTTCCATCATCAAGTGGTGTAGAGGGAGCCATAAGGGGGGAGGAAAGCCGTAGTGAAAATTATTGGTGGGATGCAAAGATGGTTGATGTGTGAAGGCTTCACGCAACGAAGGCTTACTCGCTTGTAAACTATCGATATCTTAGATGCGTCTGCTGCACCCCCGACTTCTGCCCCGACCTGGAATCCTACGAATTGTGCTGCGGGCTTTTTGAAAAGAAAAGCCTCATCTCATGGTGTCTTTGCATACCTATTATGCACACCCAGAACATGTATTTATGTGTGAGGCTTCGCTTCGCTTTCCGGTTCTTAGGTTGCTTGCGCCAAGTTGATTGTCGGCTGGGCACTGTTCTCCGGTTACATCTACATATAAACTATACTTAAACAGAGCCATCCGCTGCCACCGGGATTGTCTCCACTGCGAAACAGATCTCGGGCCAAGAGTTTGCGGCACCGTCCTTGCTTCGCTACGGTATATTAAATCGAGACAAGAAAATCTAGGCATCTCCATCGGCTTTGAGCTCCGTTCCAGGTCCTACCGTATTGCTTATTTACCCTCACTATTATTAGGCTAGCACTGTACTAGTCGAGGAAGCTTCTTCTTTCCGCTCTTAATCGTTCATATAAGATCCCCCCGAGTCTGCGCCCGAGAGTTCCTTCTAGTTGAGTGCAAGCCACTCATCAATCGACACGGTTCCCAACACGACACTGTCCACACGTGTAGGCTTCACTACAACGGTCCACTAACGTGATCTCATATGAAGCCCATACGAAATTTTTACAATACAAAGCTTAGTCTAGCGGGTATTGATCCTCGTGCAAATCACCGCTAAATGAGCGTGAGCCCACATACGGCAAAGAAACAGCCCACTCAACAGGCGACTGACGTCGAAGCGTGTCTGGAACTGGTCCCGAAATCGATCGTTTTCCAAGTGAATCAACTGGCAAAGTGGACAGAGATGACGTGAACAGCATTCGACACACACACGGATCGGTGTCCTTCCCACTCTATCGTCCTGGCACAGGCTCGGCACAGGGCTTTGCACAGCCTCGAGACAGGAGACAACCCAAGGCTGCCTTTCTATCTGGCACGCGCGCAGCCTTGAGGTGAACCTACCTAGGTAGTTTTAAATACTCTCCCCTAGTACTTACTGCCTTAAGATTTCCGCCAACCCATCACTGGTCTCGCCTCGCGTGTTTCGTCTGATTCCAATTGACTGGATTTATCCAAGTCGAACTAGTGTACTTTAATGGGCCACAGCGACTTCGCGCACACAGTACCTAGGTAACCTACACCATCGGATGGGCTGTCGCAAAAGCCGCAAAGCAACCTTGGGCAACCTGGAAGTGTCCTTCTACTAAGTACAGCTCTACAGAGCTAAGGCAGACAGGTTGCTTCTGCAGGGCCTCGTGCAGTACCAGGTACCCTACCTAGGTAGTATACACTAGGTAGAACTGCTTATCAGGGCACGTAGCCCCCGCCTCCACACTGTGTCCAGCACCTTACATCAACCTCTCCCCCCCCCCCCCCCAGGACTGCTCGGGTACGAGTCTGTACACAGTACATCTATCTCTCTTTTGGATAAGGCGACCCCCACTGCACGCTACAAACCCCCCTCCCCTCCCCTCCCCACCCCTTGATGCAGTGCATGTCTGCACTCCACAGTCGCTAGACTAGGACGGACCTAGCAGTCGCCTCTCCCAAGAAAGGTACCACCTACTAGACCTATACCTTACTAGAGCCGTCTCCAGAGTGAATCTCCCCCCGAAGTAAATGATGTCGGGACCCCTGGAAGCCATGACTCCTCGTCCCAAAACAGCCTCCGGCCCACTTGTTGCGCAACCGGCACTCCCACTTGCAGGGTCTGTCAGCACCACACTTCGCGCTCCCACCACCACAACCATCAAAGCTGGTGAGTTTTTATGGTTTATTGCTTCAACCTAGAATTCTATCGAGGTTTTTCCCCCCTTGCATTCCTCTCGTCTTTACTCGTGATCCGGTAACAAACTTCCCCTATAGGCTGTGTTTAAAACACGCTCTTTTTTTTTTTAAAACTGTTCCCTCCGATCCTCATCCTCCCCTAACTTTCCATCATCTGCAAACCGATCACTGCAACATCGCTTACATCTTACCTCTAAATAAAGTTGTCCCCTCCCGAATATCGGCACGCCACCATTTTCTCATTTTCCCATTTTCCCACCAACTGCTATTAACAAAAAGCCTTGCAACCGCAACAGAATTCCGCATCGCTCGCAAACAATCACGCCTGTCCACTCTCGCCATAGTGGCAATGACTAACCGGCGACTCGTCGCAACCCCAAATGTCGATCCATCTACAATCCCGCGATCTCTGCCAACGCAGCCTCAACCGCGGGCCGCCGGCAGTCCCGAGGCTGGTCCCGCAAAGCCTAAAGATGGCAGTCCATCGCCTCCTACGCCGACATCCTCAAATGCTGGCAGTGTAGCGACCTCGCAGTTTCCGCTTTTAGATCCCAACGTCATGCCTCCTCCTGCCCTTTCCCACGCTAATTTTGGTTCCACGGCGAATCCCTCTTCTCTCGCCAACGCACTTCGTGCCATCGATGTTGGGTCTAATAATGCCACCCTTCCTATGCGACGGGCCTCTTCTACAGAGGGCTCACCATATACAAAGAGCATATCGTCAACAGCCCCTGGGTCGCCTAGAATGTGAGTGGTTTAAACTCGAAACTAGAAATGAATCCCCTCGCCTAGTCACTAACACGAATGCTGCAGACCACCCATCCGACAGAATTCCGGCTCCGCAACGCCGCGAGTGCGCCCGCACGCAACCACTCTCAGCATTCCAGGTATGACGCGTTCGCATGTTTCACCCGATGGAAGAATTGCCGACCGAGATGTCGGCGCAAAGCTGGTGATAGTCATGGTAGGCCTGCCAGCTCGAGGCAAATCCTACATCACCAAGAAACTCCGAAGATACCTAGCTTGGCAGCAACATAACACAGCGATTTTCAACGTCGGAAATCGTCGCCGTATCCAGGCCAATGTGTTTTCCCCGACCAAGTCGATGCTAGATAACCCAATGGATGCGCCGAGAGAGGCTGCAACCGTCCTTCTAAACGGGGCACAAACAACACTGGATTCTCCTGTAACTAATAACCATTCGCCGTCAAACCAAGAAAATGGAGGGTATGCCGATCACTCTGCCAAATTCTTCGACCCCAAAAATTCAGAAGCCTTTCAACTCCGAGAAGCAATGGCTATTGATACCCTAGATGAGCTATTGGATTACCTACTTAACGGTGGCGGATCGATCGGTATTCTCGACGCGACAAATAGTACGATCGAACGGCGACAGCACGTGTTCGACCATATAAAGGCCCGCGAGCCTAAAATTGGAATCTTATTCATTGAGAGTGTTTGCAAGAATCCTGAGGTACGGGCTGAGCTTCGTCGAACTAGTATCATGACATACTGACACATAATAGCTTCTAGAGGCGAATATGCGCCTTAAACTCTCTGGCCCCGACTACAAAGACAAAGATCCAGTTAAATCGTTGGCCGATTTCAAAGAGCGGGTCAAGGCGTACGAAAGCGCATACGTCCCTTTAGGTGACTATGAAGAAGATCACGGGATGCAGTACATCAAGGTAAAAAATTCACCATTTCGCGCTCAGACTAGAGTACAGGGCTGACGACGAAGTAGATGATCGACGTTGGCAAGAAGCTTACTCACTTCGGTTTGGAAGGTTTCCTTAGCACCGGAATCGCTACATACCTATCGTCTTTCAATTTATCACCCAGGCAGATATGGATTACGCGGCATGGTCAATCCGAAGACAATCGCCTTGGGAAAATTGGAGGCAACTCTGAGTTGACGGACCGTGGCCATGTTTACAGCCACGTCCTCTACAATTTCATCACTCAAAAACGGAAAGAGTGGCTGATTGACCAGAAGAATAAAATCGCGCAGTCATCTTTTCCTCCTCTTCCTGGAGATGAATCACCGCCTTATCCGGAAATCAATGAGGATCTCGATAAGAATACTTGCGTATGGACGTCAATGTTGACGCGCAGCATACAAACAGCCCAATATTTCGAGGCTGATGAGGATTACGATGTGAAGAACTGGGAAATGCTCAACGAACTCAACGCGGGAAAGTTCGAAGGCTTGACTTATGAAGAAATTGCTCGTGATCATACTGATGAGTATACAAAGCGGCAAATGGACAAGCTTCATTATGTCTATCCTGGGGTTGGAGGAGAAGGGTATTTGCAGGTGATCAGCCGGCTTCGAGATATGGTTCGCGAAATTGAGCGAATTAAAGACCATCTTGTCATCATCGGCCATCGATCGGTCTGCCGAGTGCTCATGGCGTATTTCATGGATCTGACCAGGGACGATATTGCGGACCTCGACATGCCTCTTGGAGTGGTCTACGTTATAGAACCAAAGCCCTATGGCATCGAGTTCCATGCATATAAATATAATGAGGGGGCGGCATGGTTCGACGAGATCCTAGACTACAAACCTCGAAAAACGGTTGACCGACATGCCTAGAGCAAGCTTCATGATTCAACCGACATTCCTTTACTACGCAGGACCGCGGATGAGTGTATACTACTAGAATATTGAGGTGGCGTCAGCGCTGAGTAAAGATAACGTGGGATAAAAGGGGTTTAAGGCTTATGGATTTTTGGTAGGGCAACCTACCCTGATGATGGATTGGGCTACGATACTGGAACGAGCCCGCTGCATTGCATAGGAGTCTGGCGTCTGAGAGGGCTTGCTCTGTTACGGTTCTGAAGATGAACGTGTTCGTTCGGCCTACGCCGCACTGAATGTACCACAATAGGTTTAGGCGACTGTAACAATTGTCATTCTTGAGGTCATCTACAGAGCATGAAGAAGGGCGGATTACAAGGGACCCGGGATTTGTGCCGCTGTAGGGAATATCGGCTCCGCATGCCTACCTACATTTTAGCTTGCCCTCACGTCTTAAAAATTGTATGTTATATACATATGCATATAGTTGCCTCAGGCGTGAGTTGTCCATGAATCTGCTCCCAAATTACCATCGCCAGCGCAAAGGTAGATAGCTAATATTTATTACCTTGTCAGGTTACTCGACGCCTCTGCTAGACAGCCTACGCAATAGGGGCGGCTTTATGTAATAGTTTCGGCTGGATAGAGGTCGAACACTTTATATGGAATTTCCTCAATCAACCCTAACTTTACTCTACTTGTGATTATTCCGATGAGCTTCGAAGGCATCCGGGATACCTATAATCATATTAATGTTTCTTTGTATACTTTGCCCGTACCTAGGTAGGTAGACAGACAGTAGGTATTTTCTACCTAGAAGGATTGCACTGTGCTTCCTTCCACTACCTAGCTACCTAGGTAATTACTAGGTAAGTGGGATAGATAACGAGCTTGGAAGCGGGAGGGGCCAGACCTTATAAAAGCTTGAGAAGGTAACTAATAGGCTACACCTGCTATAATTAATAGGTATAATTAATAGGTATTATTAATACATTTCGGCGGGATACACAGCCGCTTAACTAGACTAAAATTTCGGCCGCTCTACACTCGCTGGAAAGCCGAGATCGGCAATACCGCCGGACATGTGATTTCATAATACGTAACAGCCTTCAATTGAAGACTTTCAATGTACGGAGTACTCTGTTATTCGACGCTATCGCTAGCTTCTGGAGCCTTTATCTGTTACATATACAGAATTTACTACTATACGGCTTTCCAATGCATGTTAGACCACCACCGAGATAATTCGCGCCGGGCTCATGGTCCAGCGTCTGTTGTGCGAACCTATATCGTCGTCTAAGATCTCTAGGTACAACATTATAGCACGTTTTGGGATGAGCTCCCCCGAAGCCCGAGAGGATGATGCTTTGACGAGCAACAGTCGTCCTAAACGAGCGGATAACGCGTGTAAAGGATGCCGAGAACGGAAAGTCAAATGCAGTGGAACGCGGCCTTGTAGCACGTGTATTCGTCGCCATCAAGATTGTGTGTTTGAATTGGAAGAGCGGAAGGTTTTCGTTTCTAGACGGTGTGTTCTTGAGGCTCATCGTCCATTGTTCTCCCAAGCTGCGTCATCTCTGTTGCTCTATTCTTTTTCATATAGCCGGCAGGCCTTTCTGCTGGTAGAACAACGACTTTTGCATAGAATCGCTATACCACACTAATTGTTTATTGTTGCCTCCAACCCTCGTTATCTTGTGTACTGTCTTGCCAGAATTATCTCGCCACCGGCTGTTTATCTAGTACTTGAAACAATTCCTAACAGGTTTCTATACCAGATATCTAGACGATCTAAAGCGAAAATCCACTGCCTCACAGGATGACGATGTTTGTTCCAGCAAACGGAGGCGTGTCTCTCCAAATGTTGGAGATGAAGAACTATCATCTCGCGCCATGAGGTCTATGAATCGATCCGAACTAGCCACTAAAACTACTCGCATCAATGAAAATATTAGTAATGGAGTCAAAAGTAACGATGGAGACGAACCCGGGGTTCGCAATTCTTCTAACATGCGAAATCTGCTCGCCAGCAAACCGTCCAAGTTCATTACGGACGTGAGCGGCAGGCGGCGTAAGAGACCAGCCTCTTCCGCTTAGCTGACGCGATGCTAACCACCGTAGATTTTCTTGGTCCTACGTCGACGTGGAGTTATACTCAGCAGGTGACGATCTTGATTAAGAACTATCTCAAGAACCCAGATTTGCCAAAAGTAGCACTTTATCCCGAGGGCCAGGCATCTGTGCTTGAGTGGCCATCTACCAACTTGATTGGCCCCCTAAGACTGGATGCGTTACCATCTTTGGACTTTGCTTTGTACTTAACAAATACCGTCAAGTTTCATTTCGGCCAACTATATCATTTATTTCACGAGAAAACGTTCATGGCGGACCTACATAAGTTTTACGAACAAGGACCGTACGCAGAACCATTACCGGGCAACCGTTTATGGTATATACATTTTCTCTTGATTATGGCGTTTGGGCATGCTCTACTGTCTGGCTACGTCGCGCGCAGACCTGCCGGATCAGAGCTAGTGACACGGGCGATCGAATTGATGCCCGATGCATTCGCACTGAACCAGAACCCTGTGTTAGCTAGTGAGATCCTGTGTTGTCTGGCCCTGTATCTCCAGTCCATCGACCACAAGAATGGCGCCTTTCTTTACGTGAGCGCCCAAAACCGAACTACGCAGACACTTCCCTCCTAACTAGACACAAGGTTGGCCAAGCTATGCGGTTGGCGCTTTCTCAAGGGCTCCATCGCGAGCCTATCGGCAGCAACCCCCCCGACGAAGATGAAGAAAGACGCTGCGCAGTGTGGTGGACGACTTATATCCTGGACCGACGCTTCTCCTCCCTCCTGGGTGCTCCAAATTCGATTCGGGATGAGGATATTACAGTCCCACTTCCGGATTCTGAGCGGAACAGCCACTCCGCGAAGGCAATGGGCCTACAGGTAGCACTTGCACGGTTATATGCGCGGGTATCAAGCAGTATGCTAGCTGTACTTCAGTCTTACCACATACAGCATCTGACCTTTGACAGCTATTTACGGCAACGACATGCATCTCGAAGCAGACTATCTAATGAATGCGCGAGAGGTCCTTAAGAGCATGACGGATTTTGCCTTTGATCTGGAAAAAACATTTGGGATGCGATTCGACGATGATAGACCGATTTCGAGGGTCTCAGCAACCCTCAACCTTTATTACCATCAGGTCTGATTGCCCCGGGCCATTCTTCTCACTCGGGAGGTAATATCTAGGCTAACAATTTATCGTAGTGTGTTATTCTCTCTACGCGACCATTGCTCTATTGCCTTTTGCGGCAACTTCTCAGTGATCCTATGTCGGAAGACAACGGCTACCTGGAAACTACTGAACCAATTAAGGATTTGCTGCGAGCTGCCCAAGACTCTGCAACTAGATCTCTAAGAATTCTGATGGCGCTTCAATCTCAGCGCTTGTTGGGTACGTTCACATCCTTTTCAAGATGCTAACAAGTTTTGAATTACCTAATAACGAAGTAGAAAGCTTTCTACCGTTTGACCTTGAGAGTACTTTCTCATCGGCGTTCATATTGTCTTTGATGGCAGCTCTCCCCTCTTGTCCACTCGAAGACACGACGGAAGTTGACACCGGGTTTTACCTCCTCAATCAAATGATCGCCAAGGGCAATGTAATCGCCGAGTTTCGTAGGGAAGACCTCGAACAGTTGATTAATCTCTTACACCTCCTAGGGGCGGAAATTTCCCACCGGGGCTCACTTGCCACAAATGCGGTGCCAGCCTCTACCGCTGTGGATTATGATCAGACGATCCCTACCCAACTGGGGGATGTCGGCGCGTTCAATGACCTTTACTCTGACCAGATGCTATCGCTGGCTGGGCTACTTGAGCTGGACCCGGCCTTTGACCACGTGGATGAGCAGTGGCTCTGTTCCTAGACATATAGGCTCAAAGGGATAAGAGAAAAGCTAAATTAAGAATATTATTGCTTGCCCTTCTATTGATGCCGTATGCTGAGGTGGCTTATATTGCTTGCTACCTCGTATATGGCAAATGACCTAGTGTAGAGCGAGCCTATGTGATTCGATCCCCGGAATTCCCGACGACGAGGCTATTTTGGCTTTAAACGCATTGGGATGTTCGAAGTAGAGAAAGACACATAGAGAAAACCCCATGCTGTAAGAGTACGTAGGTTGAAAACATTGGGTGGATATGTGACATCATAGTAAAGTGGCATATAACGAGGGTACCTGTCACAAGTAAAGAGTCTAAGAGGGGTAACTATCATTGGGAGTTGGGAGAAGTGGACATGGAATTTGATGAGAGCCAGACTTTCTTGTGGAAATAGCTTGGGTCTAATTACACGCCACCCCTAACGTTCGAACGAAAGTCTTTGCTTGGTAAGCTACACAGAGGAACAACGGAGAGTGAGTGCATACGAGAATGCCTTTGCTAGAACTGATGCCGGCGCCGATGATTACTACGATCCTGTGACACGGCTTGCCACCTAGACTCTCGTTACATCCGAAGTCTCGGACTACCCCTTAGAAAGAAGGAGGGCATTCCCTCTCATGCAGGATGACCTAACATTAAAGCATGAAAGCCAACAAGCAGGGACATGGCTGCTAACAGGCCGAAGGAATAAAATGGAATCACTTAGAATGTATGAATCCCTTTGGGGCATAAATAGGTTAGGAATTCCCTCGACGAAGGAGGGAAGAGACCATAGACCTTGAGACCCCTATAGAATCATTTCCAAACCGCTTATATCGCCCCTTCTCACAACCTACGTCTAAAACACCCATCTTGAATTCCCCAAATCTTTCAATATAATTTGTTAACACCCCTTTTCTATACTATACAATGCTTTAATTCTTGTAGCTCAATTAGTCCAGGATCTTACCCTCGCCTATCGGAGGCTTATTGTTTTTATTATAACATTTGTAATCCATATCCGGTCTAGGATCGATATAAGGAACCCGAAGCTACCGCCCGAAGCATGAAAGAGATTGAAAAGCAAAAGGAAAAGAACAGCGTCGCAACTAACACCATATTTATCTACGTACTGGCTACTAATATATATTCGGTCTGTACCTCTTAGCCTTATAGTCATCCGTTACTTAGCTGTTTCCAAGCTTATCTCAACGGAATATCAGCTGAGGTGTAAGAACTGCTGCGTCACCAGCATCTGTTAGACCAAACATGTTTCGTGGTTGGCTCGAATACGGCTTTTTCTAGAGGAAATAAACCATTGTTCTAAGGAGGCTAGAGGCCTGCTTTGGGGACAGCACCGACTCAGTCCAGAGACCTCTTCCTTTTCCACGCCGGCAACAGAATACGGCATCCAGAAGAGAACGGCAGGGAGCCGCCCCACACCTGCATATGCTCCTCTCTTTCCTGTACGGTTTTATAGTCCGGATTGGCGGCAGCGTCTGGTACCTGGGGTTGGTGATCTATCTGGTACGGTGGAGTGCTATTTACGACTTTCATCTAAAATAAAACTAAAGCCTGAGGGCCGGGGGTACTGTTAATAATAGTGATAGCTAAGGACTATATTAGAGGTAGATTATTTTTGCCTTTTTTTTTTCTTCTGTGATGTATATGGTTTAAGAGTTTGGGCGTATGTTAATGTGCCTTTTTATTGATAGAGAGAGCAGATCGGAGGCTACCTGCTACCGAGTGCAATCTAGCTGTTTAGCATTACGATGGTTTTACATTTTGTTAGGCGGGCGAAGGTTTTGTTATGCTACCAAGGTTTTATTGCGTTAAAGCTTAAGCAGGACTCATTTTCTCGCTGGCTAGGAGCGCATTAGGAAAGAGCCTTGATTATATACGTTAGATTAGCCAAAACGAACAAATATATAGCGCTGTTAGGAATCGAACCCGACTCGCCATTGGCCTAGGAGGTAGTTAGGTTGGTCTATTACAACATAGGCGCAGCGGCAGCTCTCTTGCGCCGTGAGTAGGTGAGTGAGCGGATGTATATGTGGGATTCTTTGACGTTATCAACGAACTTTCTCAAAGGTATAATTTAAAGATATAAAACATTTGGTTGCGTAATCGGATAATTCTGGCGCGCGGCTAAACCTTGCCTCCTATAAGCACCGCCAGAGGACACCGACTTGAGCCTGTACCTAATGCTTTGAGCCATAGGCGGAAGTGACTTCCCTCGTGATAAGTAGATTGTTTTATTCTTAACTACCTAGGTATCGTAGGAAAAATAGTTGCCTCAACCACCGAGCAGGAAACCCAACTACAACAATCCAAATTGCAGGATATGACAGCAGAGCAGTTGGCGCATAGTTAACTTAAATGGTTATCTATTGGGCTAATGGTTTAAGTTAAAATCCAGCATGAACCGTTTTAAGAACAGTAGTATTCCCTTCGTACGGGAAATATTGCTTACTCGGTCACCTGACGTAGAATTAGGGTGAGCTATCCTGAGCAAAAGGCGGCGATAGCGCTAGGCCTGGCTGGGTGGGGGTCGATAGGTATAAGTTTGCCCTGACATTTACCTACCAGGTAGGTACCTATAGAGAGTATGTACCTAGGCAGTATAGGCAGTATACAGGGCTTGCATTGTCGCAATACCTACATGTAGGTACCTACAGTAAGTAAACCCTTTAGTCTCTTCCCACGGTTCTAATACTGTTCTCACACTGTCATGACACCAACCAGCCATGAATGTCCTTACCTCGCTTGTCGTTGTGCATACCTACCCATCTCGGTTGGGCCAATATTACATTACAAGAAGCTAATCTGTCCCTCTCTCAGGCCCCTTGCCTTACTTAACCTTGAGCTTGTACCTCCGATATTGTTTCTGCCATGGCAACAGTTGGCCTTATCATCCTTTAAGCTATACCGACCTTGTTTAAATTGCTGTTACAACCGCCGCTAAAATGAATGGCCACTTTGCCGCAGTCGGTGATGCGCCTACTGAGGCGCAATATGAGCATGGCGTTCAAGTTATTGACGAGGACAAAGAGTTTAAGTGCGCTGTCCTCCGCTTGCCTCTCTGTGTACTTTTATGCTGACCTTGTATGCGACACCTTGTAGCTCCCATCTGAGTTCGTATTTACAAGCTACCGACGTTGCCGAGGCCGGCTTCAACTACCACCTTATATCTGTTTTCGGGTCCCAGTCGACCGGCAAGTCCACTCTGCTGAACAATCTTTTCGGAACCGATTTCAACGTCATGTCCGAGACAGAACGCCGCCAGACTACCAAGGGAATATGGATGTCTAAGAATAGGACGACCTCTATGACGGACAACATCCTTGTCATGGATGTCGAGGGTACCGATGGACGCGAACGTGGCGAGGACCAGGATTTTGAGAGAAAGAGCGCATTGTTCGCCCTGGCGACTAGCGAGGTTCTGATTGTCAACATCTGGGAACACCAGGTCGGGTTATACCAAGGTGCTAATATGGGTTTGCTCAAGACGGTATTCGAGGTCAATCTCCAGCTATTCCTTAAAGATAAACAGTACGTTTAAGGAGCAACGAGAGGGTATAAGACCTGGGCGCTGACACCAACTTCAGGTCCACGCCGAGATCCCTATTATTCTTCGTCATCCGTGACCACATCGGCAACACACCACTGACTAACCTTCGAAATACTCTAATTCAGGATCTTACGAAACTCTGGTCATCTATATCGAAACCACATGGCCTAGAAAAAGCCCGTATCGAAGATTATTTCGATTTCGCTTTTGCCACATTACCGCACAAAATCCTACAACCCGAAAAGTTCGTAGACGAGGTGAAGAATTTGGGGAAACGGTTCGTTGCTGGTAGTCGCAACTCTAAAACGCAGTTAGAGCATGGCGAACAGGAACTTGAAGGTGGTGTCTTCCTAGCTGAATATCACCGAAGAATCCCTGCCGATGGTTTCTCTGTATATGCCGAAGGTGTCTGGGACCAGATTGTCAACAACAAAGACCTCGATCTTCCTACACAACAGGAACTTCTTGCGCAATTCCGTTGCGATGAAATTTCTCGAGAAGTTCTAATACTGTTTGATGCCGCCATCGGGCCGCTCGAGGAACAACAAGCCGAAGCTTCTCGCGTTGGCAAGCCGCTTGTTCTGGCTGATCTCGGCAACACCGGAAAACAAACTAGGGAAAAGTGCGTGAAGGCGTTCGAAACACAAGCTAGTAGATATCACAAGGCAGTCTATGTACGAAAACGCACAGAGCTCGAAGGTAAGATTGATCAGCGACTGAAGACGCTCTACCAGGGACAGCTTACGGCGGCACACAAATCCGGCGTAGCTTCCTTTAGTGATGCCGTTTCTGGTGCTGTAAAAACTGGCCAGAAATCAGGGGCGGCCTATGAATTTGCAGATATCGTTGCTGCAGAAAAAGTGCAGTGTTTGGATCAGTTCAAGACTGAAGTTCAGAACTTAAGTCTTCCAGGCATTGCGTGGACCAATTTTGTGCCGCAAGTTGCTCTCTTCGAGAAGGAACTTGACGAAGTTAGCGCTCGCTTGCGAAAGGAAGAGATGCGGAGACTTGCTACACGTGTTGAGCGATGGGTCAAATCGCGGCTTGGCGATGCTGTAAGTCTTGAATTCAACAAGCTCGGGTCTGGGAGGGGTGGAGCAGGCGCTCCAGAGGAAGAGGAGAAACCACCCACCGAGAAGGACTTATGGGATCGCATCTGGAATACATTCGTCTCTATCGTCAAGGAAGCCGAAAGCCGCTTTACCGATCGCGCAAAGAGCTTTGAGGCAAGCGAGGCTGAAGTTGAGGTTGGACTTTGGCGCCTAAGGCGTAAGAGCTGGGTTGCTTTAAGAGAAAAGGTCGATGAAGAGGTGATGGAGGGTAATATTTTGCTTAAGCTTCGCGAGAATTTTGAGGATAAATTTAGATATGACGAAGCTGGGGTCCCGCGGATATGGCGGCCTGCAGATGACATCGAGGGTATTTATACCCGAGCACGGGAGTCGACTCTTACTCTCATTCCCCTTTTATCGAGATTCCGGCTCTTCAGTACCCATGCTCCACCCGACCTACCTACCTTCGTCGGCCATCAGCCCGCCGGGGCGGAATCTGAAGATGAGGACGACTTAGCCCCAATTGGTGGTGTTGATGAAGAGGACGGCAAGAGCCTCGAAGAAGAAATGACAGTATTGAGCGAAGGCAAACGGCAGGATTTGGTCGTCCGGTTTAAGAAGATGGCTGATGGTGTATACGTCGAGGCGAAGCGGAGTGCCATCGGTGGAGTCGCCCAAGTGCCGTTGTATTTCTACGGAATACTGTTAGCTCTAGGATGGAATGAGCTCTTGACAGGTAAGTCGGAGTCGTTAAGGGAAACGAACTCTTGCTAATATTGTCTAGTCTTGCGCAATCCTATTCTCTTCCTGCTGCTCATCATAATAGCGGGCGGAACTTATGTTGCTTACAGCCTTAATCTATTGGGTCCGATGATGCAGATGAGCACCGCCGCTTGGAACCAGGCTATTGAGATCGGAAAACAGCGTCTTCGAGAGTTCTTGGAAAACAACGAGACGGCCCGACAGGCCATCGCCATGCCTCCTCGGGATAGCGATTCAATTAGCCTAGACACGCTGGATAGCCGTGGCAAGAAGGCCCGCCCGACGGCGAATGATGATGACGAAATTTAATTAGAGCACGAGTATACGCACGAGGTTCGGAATTGCATACGAGGGTATGATGCAGGATATAGTATACACATGTCATATTGATGTTAGGGACGACCGCTTGAATTCAAGACCGTCCTTATTGCCAAACCACTACCGCATGTCTAAACGCCATGATAATGCAAGAATTGTGTGAAATCAAAATGCTTCCAACCCAGCTGGAGTGCCGAACCATGTCCCAAGTTCATCAGCGTCCTTTTCCCTATCACCACTGGCGGCGAAGAAGTCGGTCAAGCGACTTGTGGACTCCTCGTCATCAGCCGGCCATTCCACCTTGATACCACCTTTCGTTTCTAGCATATCCTTCGCCGTGCCCCAACTGAATCTGCATTCGGGCCCCCAGCCGAATAGTGGGTGCATGTTCTGCTTCAGCCAGGCCACACACCGCGCATCCGAAGGATATCCAGATCCCCAGGAGAGAACTTCCTTTTGATCCCCTCCTCCTGCGCTTTGCTCCCCGCCGTCCCGCACCCAAGCCTGGTACAGGACCTCGAGCGCGGCGTCGCGCGTAACCTTAGCGCAGACGCTGGCGGCACTGACACAGGGGTATAGACTATCGGCCTTTTTAGCAACGGTGATCTTGACGGTTGGGAAGATGCGCTCGAGGCGCCTCTGGTAGGTGGCTGGCTGGCCGATGGTATCAACGTAGATCTCGCGGATATTAACACCGCGGGCCATGACGCCCTGGATCAGCGCGGCCGTGGCATCCATAGCCTGGGCGTTCAGGTTGTACGTGGCGCCGGCGGGACGCATCATATTGGCACCGATGTCGCGCGCCGACAGGCTTGAGATGGCCCAGCCGCATGTGTCATGTAGGTCTGTGTCGGCGGTACAGAGGGACTCCATGAGCGAAGACCGCACGGCCGGCGTCAAGACTTTGGAGTCGTCGAAGTGGTGTGTGGATTTGAGTAGAGGTTCAGATTGCGGTATGGGCAGATAAAAAACGCCGTAGACCATAGGACCGAGGACGGGGCCTCGGCCGGCTTCGTCGACGCCTAAGACGCAGGGCACGCCTGTCGACGGGTCGGATTCGTTGGCGGCGAGGGAGGGGGGCACGGGCGAGAAGTGTGTGTAAGACTTGCCGCAGAGGGTCTGGTCATGGTAAATGGATGGCGGCACGAATACGTCGGCAACGGGCGTCTCGAGGGCGACGTTACCCTCGTCCATCTGTGTGTCTTCCATATCGGTCTCAGACTCGGAAGCGCAGATCGATAGAGGTTAGTTCTACTAGTTAGACAGCTCAATCCAACTTTACTTTCACCAGTTGGAAAGATGGCTCCTCAATTTGATTTTCCAGTTACCTAGGTCCGGTCCTTGGATTAACGGGATTCAACAATCAGGTACACAATGGGAACGTTGCTCATTATCTTTCTTTGTGCTAGATAGGTACTTACAAGTATAGTACGTAGGCGGGCTGACCTATAAGCTACGCTATGGGTACAATTTGCTACCTAAGCCTACCGAGGTAGCTAGTATCTGCCCAGCGCGTCCCCTCCAATACCTCAGGCGCGTTCTTAAAAACTGCCAAACAAGCAGTAGCGTCCCACCCCAGCGACAAGACCAATTAACAGCCCGAAAAGGGATTTGAGTAAACAAGCTGCCCTCTGTACAACACCCATTAGTACTGACCGATCTACTATGTTCATTCTCCCCACCACTTACCTTTCCGAGCAGGTTCTGCGATTCTAAAATCTACACCGGATCTGCTTGCGCCCTGGCTTTTTTTATTCTCTCTTGCTCTCTCTCTTTCTGAGACCTGTTCTCAAATCGGTTTCCTCAAGCATCAATTTTCAGGTGTTGACTTTGCGATAAGCTAGGCAAATTCAGTCTCTAGGGGGCAACCATGGCGCCTCGTGGCTCTGTACAGCGCCGGCAAACCCAGTCGCAGAACGAACATGTTTTCGCCCTGGGTAAAGTTGGGAGGTATTTTAACTCGATGCGCCTGATTAAGCGACTATGTTTATTGACGGATGTGTATTAGAAAAACAGGCATCACGATACCAGACAATGGCCGCCGAGATGAACATGGCTTCGAAGAACTTGACAACCTATTCTCTTCTCCCGACCGGGAGTTGCTAAATGAGACAAATGGGCGACATGGCGCAGTATCTGAGGACGAGCAGGACGAACAGGACATGGAGATTGACGATGGTATGTTGTGAATCCTAAGGGGGTGGGGGAATAAAGGAGCTTATCCCAACTAACCGGGCTTGCTTGTGGTTTAGGTTCAGAGCTCGGTCCAGCAACAACACGGAAGCTTCAACAAGGCCGACCATCTCTTCCACGCGGCCGATCACCCATAAAGACAAACCTAAAATCGCCTGCGCGCCAGAACCGTCACCTACCACCTACCTCTTCACCGACTAGGGGGACAGTTGTCACTGCCCATGAACAGAGCCCCGAGTCAGAGGTAACGCGCAGACTATATTTCTCAAAGAGCGCACATGACCTCAACATGCCAGCTAGTGGATATACCAAGGCCAATGGCACTAGCAGCCACAATAAAATGCTTACAAATGGCTATTCTCAGTCTACTCATTCTAATGAGCAGCCTACCCTGCCTTCTGACCCATCTGACCAAACTGAAGACGAGGAGGAAGAGGATGAACAGTTGGAGTTGCTCGATGCTGGCGTTATTCATGAAGCTGGTTTCGAAGACGAAGCCCACCAAGAGCCCGATGAAGAAGTAGAAGAGGAGGCGCCTCCTATCATCCACGAGCCAAAGGTGTCAAACAAATCAAAACTTCAAGGACGCAGAGGCCGTAAACCTAAAGCGAGCATCGAAATAGAGAACAGTGACCCAGTAGATGGCTCATTGGCCAGCCCACCAATGGAAGAAAGGGTGGAGGATGAGGAGCCCGTGAAGAAGAGAAAGGGGCGACCAAAGGCTGCTGCTAAGCAAGAGAGAGAGCCAACACCTCCTTCTAATCCTACACTCCCACCTAAAGTCTCGAAACGCGGGAGACAAGCAAGGACCTCTACGGACAACGTTGAAGAAAACACTACAGAGCCAAGAGGTGCAAAGCGCCAAAAGACCTTACCGACGGTCGACAAGGCTGAGCAGAGCACTTCATCAAAGCCGGCGTCAACAAAAGAAAAGGGCAAACCCGGACGAAAGCGAAAATCTTCAGGTATTGGTGTTGATTCACCAATGATTCAGCGAGGCCCACCCCTGCCCAGGAGCCGTGGCTTGGTGACAGTGCGACGCGAAGAAACCACTGCGATGAAGACGACTCGGTCCGGTCGGGCGTCATTCAAGCCACTAGAATGGTGGAAGGGGGATCATATTGAATATGATGAGGACCAGGAAAACCTTTTCAAAGACTCTGGCAAGCGACACTTCAAGATGCTCACCGTGAAAGGTGTTGTACGCACAGAAGAGAACTATGAGCCGGCACCTAGACGTCGTGGTCGCCCGCCAACCGGACGGAAACCAGGACGACGAGCGTCTGTAGCGGTAGAAGAGGAGGATTTGGAGCGCGACGAATGGGAATACAACCCCGGCCGCGTGACGGGCGAGGTGGTCTGCTGGCGTCCGGAACACGAACACGAGCCGCCAGGGGATGATGATGACGTTGAGGTCGCTCCCGAGGAATTGGCCATATCAGAAAACGCAATCCAATTAAAGGACATTAAAGACGCAACATTTAAATTTGCCAAGACACTTACTCTACCATTCTTCGGCGCCGGTGTCGTGGACTTGCCCCCGGGCGCCGAAAAGAGGCCTAAGAATTCTCGCATGAGGCATCTTGTCTTCTTCGTACACACTGGCAACGTCCTAGTGACTATTGCGCATACTGAGTTTGCCATCGCTAAGGGCGGCATGTTCTTTGTTCCAAGAGGTCCGTCAAAATTTGCTTATTTAGTCTGTTTGCCCGTAGTAGAAAGCTAACAGGGAATGTGCTTAGGAAATGACTACCGGATTCTGAACGAGACGGATAGGCCCGCACGGATTTTCTTCGCGCAAGGTTGCGAAATATTTGTTCCATCCGAGGGATAAGAGTTGTAAATGAATGATCCTGAGGGTTTCGTACGCTCTCGTTTATCCATTTCCACTTTTACCATGGATCATGCTTGAAAGAGGAATAAAGTCAACTTGCCTCGGAATCGGGGCGTTTGGGGTCGTGCCGATGAAACAATTCCAGCGTATAATGTTTACCAATCCGCGAAAGTAGAGCCAAGCACGCAAATACACGGGAGTAGAGAGTCAGGGGAGCGAAACACCGTGCCGCATTGCACACACAATTTTCCGTTCCTGCTCATTTTTATCGCGTCTCCCTCTTCTGTTGATGGATATAATAGTGCTTCCTTGATCCACCTGATATAAGTTGGCGGGGAGAGTTTGCAATGTGCGGTTCTTCAATAAATACCTCCCTAAGTTCCTGGCGTTTGCGGCGGTGAAATACTCCGAGGCGGATGGCTGGCGTGCTTTTGTTTGTTTGGTCTTGGTGTTGAGGATGTTAGAGGATAACGAGATGCGGGTTAAAAGAGGTTCAAATCAGGGGAGCGCAAGAACGTCGGTTTAGTACCTTATTCGTCGTGTGTAGGACTGTGTTCATTTTTTTACTTGGGCAACAGTAGTTGGTGCAGTTGTACCTTGCTTAGTCACAATACTTGATACCTACAGACCGGTTTTATTTACTGCTTTTGTTATGACAATGGGCGGTGGTGATGGTGATATGGATATTATGCGTATCTAGGTAGTAAAGGTAACGGAGGAGTAATTGACACTGGGCAACCACCGTGAGGGAGTATTTGACCATACCTAGGTACTGTTCTCTAGTTGCATATGGTGTATATAACCTAGGTAGGCTATTGCCCTAATTAACTGTAATACCTAGTTAGTTATACTATGACCAAGATCTTTTGCGTAGACCTTCCTACAGCGCGCGTATGCAAAGCTCGAACAAGGGCTAGGGCTAAAGCTACCTACTTAGGTATATATATAGTACGTAATATAGAACCCTGGTAGTGAACGCGGGCACTGTGAAGGTTAGGTATCCTCTGACCCGGGGCTTGGCGATTGATTCGGCTATGATATCATCAGCATTTGGTACGCATTCTTAGTTTAGTCACTCTATGAACTGTATAGGTTATCTGTATTTTAACCCGAGGTCGTAAGGCGCAGCTCTTTTCTCCTACGAAATACCTTCAGCTTCCGCACAGAGCATGGAGAAGAGCCTGCCTCGCTCGCTATAGGCTCCTCAGACAATGCTCGCTGTGAGACGAATCGGAACCGAGTTCCAGGCCTTGTCTTCTTCTTCTTCTTCTTCTTCTTTAAACCTCGCACATTGCACTCACAGACTACCGACAAGATGGACGCTACCAATACATCTAACGAGGCGGGCCTGGAAGAGTACGGTAACTACGGAAGGCGAAAAGAACGGTCATATAGAAACCGCTCCTAATGAGTCGATTCTCTGGGTTGATAGTAAGTGCCGAATCCTCGCCAACACCAGGCTTTTTGATTGCTCAACTTTGATCATTACAGACTTGTTTCCTCTCAAACTGGCCGGTCTACATTTGCCATGGCGAAGCCCAGAAACTGATTTACCGGGACTCATGAATCGAGTTGGAAAATCTGGTTTCAGTTTCATGGACCCCGTAAACATAGTAAAACGCGCGCTGCCAGACGATGTGCCCCTCAGAGTCACCGAGATCCTCCCTCGGGTCAAAGATGGCGGTGCCTTTGTTAAGTTCACCTACCCCGCCGAGCTAACGCCAAGGGACATCGAAGGGAAAGTCTCCAAGCTACTGGCCGAGAAGCCCATCAAGCGGTTCTTCAGTCCCCTTCGTGGCGTTCAGGCCGGATTAGTAAAAGGAGTCCCGTGGCTTGAGGATCTGCAGAGATACCCAAAGGGCCGACTACGCATTGAGTTCGTTCCTAAGAATCCTGGAGAAGAAGCGGTTGAACTCTCGCAGGAGACCCTGTATAGCATGTTCCGTCGATATGGCTCGATCTCTGAGATCATTTCCCAGCCTTGGGATTCCAAGGTCGTCCCCAAGTACGCCTACGTCGACTTCTTCTTTGTGAGAGATGCTATCATGGCTCGAAACTGCCTTCATGGGTTTGTTGTGCCAGAGGAACTAGGCGGAGGGAAACTGGGCACTAAATTCCGCATTTCCTACGAGCGACGAGCAAAACCTCATCGGATCTGGGATTGGATTACGAATCACCCACGGATCGTCATTCCCGTCATCGTAGCCTTGCTCACAGGTCTGACAGTTGTCATCTTCGATCCCATCCGTTCATTCTTTGTTAAAGCTCACGTCTCGCGCAAATACCGCCTAAGTAACAGCAGACTTTACCGATGGGTCCGAAAACAGACGTCCGACATCTTTGCGTTGAGGCGAGGGGGGGCTGAACAGGCAGGCTTGAATGCGGTATGGTCTCATCGAAAGGACATAATCGAGCAGATCCAAGCATGGCTGATGGAGACAACCGAGACCTTTATTGTTATCCAGGGCCCTCGCGGCTCCGGGAAGAAAGAACTCGTCCTCGAGCAAGCCCTTAAAGACAGACAAAATGTTCTGGTCATCGACTGCAAGCAGATTGCCGAAGCTAGGGGCGAATCGGCAATTATCAAGAATATGGCCTCGGAGGTCGGCTACCGCCCCATATTCTCTTGGGCGAATAGTGTGAGCAGCATGATTGACCTCGCCATCCAAAGTACCACCGGCGTAAAGGCAGGTTTCTCAGAGACACTAGACTCGCAACTGCAGAAAATCCTACAGACAGCAGCCGGAGCTCTACAAAATCTCGACTTAGAAGGCCGAACTAAAGGCGACTTAGACGCCTCTCTTCCGACGGACTCTTACTTGGAGACCCATCCCGAGAAGAGAGCCGTGGTGGTAATTGATAACTTCGTATACAGAAGCGGGGATAACACTCTCATCTATGAAAAGATCGCTGACTGGGCGGCAGCGCTCGTCCAGTCTGACGTCGCCCATGTCGTTTTTCTCGCCAACGACTCCTCGTATACAAAAGTCTTATCCAAATCTCTCCCAGATCGCGTCTTCCGTCACGTTGCACTCGGCGATCTTTCGCCAGACGTGGCTAAATGGTTCATTTTGGGCCACTTGGCTGCCGACGCAAAGAATGACGATTCGAGTAGTGATGATACTACTGAAAAACAAGGGGTCACAGACGTGCCTGATTTAGTAGAGCTAGACGACTGCATTGGCACCCTCGGCGGGCGTCTCACCGACCTCGAGTACCTCGCCCGCCGCATAAGGGCCGGCCAATCGCCTAAGCAGGCCGTCGCCGAGATCACGGAGCAAGCCGCCTCCGAGATCTTGAAGATGTTCCTCCTCCCCGGCAAGGCCTCCGACGACGGCGAGCACAAATGGTCAATGGAGCAGGCATGGTACCTTGTAAATCTACTCTCTAAAGACGACGCGCTACGGTACAACGAGGTGCTGCTCTCCGACACGTTCGCGTCATCCCTCACAGCCCCTGACGGCGAGTCCGCTCTCGAGGGCCTTGCGAACGCGGAACTGATCACAGTACGTTCTAGCGCGGGCCGCCCCCGTAGCATTGTCGTCGGTAAACCTGTATACCAGGCCGCATTCCGCCAACTAGCTGCCGACGAGGTCCTCTCCGCGAAGATGGAGTTGGCGAGATTGAAGGAGCTCGTTAAGATCGAAGGTGGTAATATTGATAAGGCCGAGAAGGAACTTGTGCTCTTGGGCTCCCTGCCTAATCAGCCTTGGGGGGCGCGTGATCGCGTCCAGTACCTCTTAGGAAAGATTGACGGGGCGCAGAATAAGATTGGGCGCTATGAACAAGAGATGAGCAAGTTGAAGAAGGTACTTTATACCCAGTACTAGAGACGTGTAATCACTAGACAGAAGAATATGGATGCGTCATATGGTGTATGAAGGACCAAAGGTACAGGCGGATGTCGACGGCGGTGGTCATGTGAACAAGCAGACAAGGGAGCATTATGATATGTGGCATGGCATGGCATGGCATGGCACGTCAACGCAATTTAAGACACTCAGTGGCATAATTAGATACCCACCTCATTCTTATCCTCATAAGCCCACTCTAGAGCGCAATTTAAACAAATCTCCATCTCAAGGAAACGTGCAGTAAAAAGCGATAGGCAAAAACAAGATTACGTATAATCCAGCACAATTCAGCCTTGATAGTACTTTAAGCGGTGCTAAAGACTACCTAGGTAGTTAGTAGACTTTGTCTTTTCATCACCTTCACTAAGTCGGTGGCTAATAGGAATTTGTTTCATTTTGTGATTGTGTGTTCGCAGACCCGGAAAAGTCAGTAGAAAGTAGCAAGTAGCAAGACTCCCAAATCACTCATCGGGCAGTCATAGGAAATCCGGTCTCCTGATCGTAGGGCGTAAAGTGCTAAAGTGAACCTTGTAACTGAGCATCATAGTCTTCTTCCTGGGGTTTTCATTATGCATACCTATGCTCTTAGAACTCTAAGGTAGTTAAATTCAGCCACAAAAGATAGCCACAAGACCAAGCCACAGTTTTCAAGAAAGCTCAGCTCTACTAGACATGCGATATGTCGGCGCAAAAGAGTCGGAAGAGGGCAATCCTAGATATAGTTTAGTGACAAAACTCTATTCTAAAAATTCTCAAAAGGAGCTCTACCTAATCTATCCTAATTTCTAGGTGCTCAGCATTTCCAAATGCCTACTATTGATTGGCCCAAGTGTTTGCAAGGACCATCGTACGATCATCACTACATATCCGCGAGATACCTACAGTACCTAGCAATCCGGGAAAGAGACCGCGTATACGTATCGAGCGACATACCCCGCATACCCAACGTCTCACCCAGTTTCGCCTTCTTCCTGTCTCCTCGGCAATAGTTGGCAAGTATAAGTCGGCGGCGCCTCGAATCGGCAACACTGAACCGCGAACATCGAAGCTACTATACGGAGAAGAAAAAGAGCATGATGGGTTGGCTATGGTCGTCAGGCGCGGCGCCGAAAGGCAGCGCCCCAGGCGCGAGCCGACCTGACACCGAAAACGAAAACCAGACCACTTTACCCAAGTTTAAGACCCCTGAGCCCCCATCCGGCGACCCGGAGATCGCAAAGTTCATGGCGCAGATAGAAGCAGAATTCGGGGGCAGCAGTAGTACCACGGAACCAAACGCCCCTTCAACCTCACAACCACACCCCTCACCCTCACCTTCACCCTCACGGTGGTCATCCTGGTTCACAAGCACACCACAAACACCACAGCCCACATCCTCTCCCTCACCTTCAACAATAGTAACCTCTCAAGCCCCATCGAGCGCAAGCGACCCGGTCCGTCTAGACCCGGTCTCCGAGTCTCTTCTTCCAACAACTATGTCCTGCCGACAAGCCTTCGACCACGCCTTCTACTGCAACAGTCTGGGCGGGCAGTGGACCTCGGTCTACCGCAGTGGCACCGTGCGCTCCTGCAGCGAGCAGTGGGACGACTTCTGGTTCTGCATGCGCACGCGCGCCTACTCGGGCCCCGTAAAAGAGGAGGCCATCAAAGACTACTACCGCCAAAAGGAGCTCAAGAAATACGGCCCCGGCATGCCGAACAGCACCGACATCTGGGAGCCGCGGACCACGAAGCTGCCCCCCGGCTCGGCATTCCAGGGGCACTACGAGAAGCCCGATATTAGCGATGAGGAATGGCGCCGCCAGGAAATCGAGCGGAGGAGGATGATACAACGTCTGCTAAAGGAGGAAGAGGAGAGGACGTCATCGCCATAGTGTATTATGTATTATTGCACCGCAAATTGAATCCATCCTATCTCCAATGGTAAAGCACAACTGAGAGACAAGTGATTATGTCTTGCTAAATATATATATGTAAATGAAGTGATTAATAAAGTACTACCGTAAAATAAAAAGTGGCTGTGACAACATCCCGCCTGTCATACATAACCAAACACCACGTCACGGTTGGAATCTCTATTACGATGACAACAGTTTCAACCGAACTCTTGCAGCATGTATTTCTGTTTCACGGCGAATTTAAGCCTTGTAGAAAGTCCAAATATTATATTCAAAAGGCGAAGTTGCCTGGGGAACTCAACCCATCGTGTTGAAGCGCAACCGTGAGATAAGCGATTGAGCAAGTAAACTTCTTTTTTTGTTCTAGAAACGTTGCGTTAGGCAACAGTGGTGATCACATTGCAGTTGAAAGAATATATTTTAGTCAGAATTATTTTTTTGTATTCTTCATCAGGGATGAATCCATACTAAGGTACATCCATGCATCGTAAAAGCGCAACTTTTGTGCCTGTATCATTACCGCAGAAAAATCTAGGTAGAACCGCATTACCCATACCGCCAGTCGTGATGCCGTAGACACCAGATAACGCCGTAGAAAATCAAACAAGTCGTTGAAGAGTAGTAATAATTTAGTCAACCTCTTCAACAGTAGGGCCATCATCACCACCGGCACCGGGGGCACCACCAGCACCAGGGAAGCCGCCAGGGCCGCCACCGGGCATGCCACCGGGCATGCCGCCAGCGCCGCCAGCACCACCGTAGAACTTCATCATGATGGGGTTGGCAATGCCCTCAAGCTCCTTCTGCTTCTCCTCGTACTCCTCACGGGTAGCCTGCTGGTTCTCATCTAGCCAGGAGACGACAGAGTCGATTTCGGTCTTGAGCTTCTCCTTGTCGGCAGCGTCGAGCTTCTCGTCGACCTTGGAGTCGCTGAGGGTGTTGCGGAGAGAGTAGGCGTAAGACTCAAGGCCGTTCTTGGCACCGATGCGGCGACCCTCAGCCTCATCCTCCTCCTTGTACTTCTCAGCCTCAGCCAACATACGTTCGATCTCCTCCTTGGACAGGCGGCCCTTGTCGTTGGTGATGGTGATCTTGTTGGACTTGCCGGTGCCCTTCTCAACCGCAGAGACGTTCATGATTCCGTTGGCGTCGAGATCGAAGGTAACCTCAATCTGGGGAACACCACGGGGGGCGGGAGGAATACCGGTAAGCTCAAACTTGCCGAGCAGGTTGTTGTCCTTAGTGCGTTGACGCTCACCCTCGTAGACCTGAATGAGCACACCAGGCTGGTTATCGGAGAAGGTTGAGAAGACCTCGGACTTCTTGGTCGGGATAGTGGTGTTGCGGGGGATGAGCTTGGTCATCATACCACCAGCAGTCTCGATACCGAGAGAGAGCGCGGCAACATCGAGAAGCAGGATCTCGTTGGTGGACTTGGAGCTGGTATCACCAGAAAGGATAGCGGCCTGGACGGCAGCACCATAGGCAACAGCCTCATCAGGGTTGATGGACTTGTTGGGCTCCTTACCATTGAAGTAGTCGGTAATGAGCTTCTGGACACGGGGGATACGGGTGGAGCCACCGACGAGGACAATCTCGTGGACTTGAGACTTGTCGATCTTAGCGTCAGCCAGAACACGGTCGACGGGCTGGATGGTGGATCGGAAAAGATCCTGGCAGAGCTCCTCGAATCTAGCACGGGTAATAGATGTGTAGAAGTCGATACCCTCGAAGAGCGAGTCGATCTCAATGGAAGTCTGAGCAGACGAAGACAGAGTACGCTTGGCACGCTCGCAGGCAGTGCGGAGACGTCGGAGGGCACGAGCGTTGGAAGATAAATCCTAATACCACTGTTAGTAAGAGTAGCCAAAAAAAAAACGAGATAAAGTACTAGGAGATCCCCGGGTATCACATACCTTCTTATACTTTCTCTTGAATTCAGTGACAAAGTGGTTAACGAGGCGGTTGTCAAAGTCCTCACCACCCAAGTGAGTGTCACCGGCAGTGGACTTGACCTCGAAGATACCCTCCTCAATGGTTAGGAGAGAAACATCGAAAGTACCACCACCAAGATCGAAGATCAGGACGTTGCGCTCGCCCTCAACCTTCTTGTCGAGACCGTAAGCGATAGCAGCGGCGGTGGGCTCGTTGATGATACGGAGGACGTTGAGGCCAGCAATGAGACCGGCGTCCTTGGTAGCCTGACGTTGGGCGTCGTTGAAGTAGGCAGGAACAGTGATGACGGCGTTGTTGACAGTGCCACCGAGGTAAGCCTCAGCGGTCTCACGCATCTTGGTGAGGACCATGGAGGAGATCTCCTCGGGTGTGAAGGTCTTGGTCTCGCCCTTGTACTCAACCTCGACGATGGGCTTGCCAGCCTTGTCGATGATCTTGAAGGGGAAGTGCTTCATATCGGCCTGAACCTCTTGATCGGCGAACTTGCGGCCGATCAGACGCTTGGCGTCGAAGACTGTGTTAGCCGGGTTCATGGCGACCTGGTTCTTGGCGGCATCTCCGATGAGACGCTCGGTATCTGTGAAGGCAACGAAGGAAGGTGTTGTCCGGTTACCCTGGTCATTGGCAATGATCTCGATTCGGTCGTCTCGGTAGACACCGACGCACGAGTAGGTCGTGCCTAAGTCAATACCGACGGCAGCGACCATTGTGGGCAGTGGATGTGATGGATGACGATGGGAGAAAAACGGATAGGAAAAGTGTGCAGGAGAAGTAAAATTGGATTATATGCCTTGGGAGGTTTGGGGGTATCTCGGAGAAGTGGTGGAATGTTTAGTGATGTAGAAAAGAAATGGGAGTTGTCGAGTTTGTGAGAGCGCAAAGCCTTATATTATCAGAGGTGAGGTACTCGGGTGGATCCGAACCTTCTTCGGAAGCTTCTGGAATGAACGTCCCAAGGCGCAACGCAGTTTCTGGGCTTTTCGGGCACCTTCCGGCAAAAACCACAGCCGGAAATTCGACACTACTGATTTGCTACACGTAGAATTCAATGGTGCACTTTTCAATTCCATTCAGGCGCAGCAAACATGCTTTCTGCTGCAAAACTCGCCAAAAAACTCTTTCTACGATTCTGTTGCGGAGCTGTAGTGGGGGGGGGCATAATGAGGTCACTACTGGGAACCCCGCCATAGAGACCATAGAGATCTCCAAGTACCTAGGTAGCTCTCAGTCATAGCCCAAGGCGGTAGGCAGGAAACCTAATGGGCCCCCAATGGGCCCCAGCTTTTGGGCAGAAAATTTTTGGCGGCCTGGTAACTGGCCTGGTAACTGCAAGGCAACCCTGAATTGAGAGAAGAGGCCACCCCTCTCCTCCTCCTCCCCACCCCACCCCACTTCAAAATTCCCAATACCTTGTGGGCACTGAATGCGGGTTGGCAGAGCAGCAAGAAGTAGAAGCAGACCTCTCTCTCTCTCTCTCTCTCTTTTTAATTTTTATTAAAAAAATTATTTTAAGGGGGAGCTTGTGCTGGTTTGTACTGGCTCGTGCCCAGGTCACCACTACATTTAATCATGATTGTCAACTGTAAAACTTGTTCACGTCAATATTTATATTCCTGGTAGGTAGTAACCTCACTTCTGCCATATGTACAGATGCCTAGTTTTTTCTGGTTTATGTTGTTCTACACCATACAATATATGTTATGTTATAATCAGTTGCTACGGCCTAGGTACAATCAGGATTTGTTTTGTGGCTTCATTAGCCAGGTAGGTACCTTACCTGGGTACTGCCTGAACATTCTGCTTATTGGTTTGCTATTGGTTTGCTATTAGTACTTTGGTACTTCGGTACTTAGGTACCTTATTTAGGGTATACTTTAGTACATAAAATCTATATGGGTTTTTTAGGGGTTTTTTTTTTTTTTTTCGCTGCTTGTTGAATATTATTATCGGTTTTAAACATTAAATTCCTCCTGGATAAACTATCTAGGCATAACGTTTTCAGGAGAAATCGGGTATATACTTACCTACCTCACTCATGCTTTCTTTTCTGACAAAGACACTTCATTTTCCCCTAATGCTGAACAGAACTCTGGGATCAGACTTATCCCTAACGCCCATAGCGGAACCTGCCTAGGCCCATTAAAGCTCCATGCAAACGTCAGACTACGAGAAGATAGAACATTCTAGGGACAACCGAAGAAACTAGAATTGAGACACATTGTTTCTTTGTTACATAGAACTAATCTAGCAAAAATGCTCAATCTTCTCTGGCCTTCCGTCGCGCGGCCCCAAGTCCGTCTTCAGAACCCTTCCAAACAATTCGACCAGTACCTCGAAGCAGATTTTAGTAATGGCCGGATCGTAGCGGCCCTTGCTGAGCTCGTCACGAATGAAGGCATGTTGCGCCCATGCAAACTCGTAGAAGCTAAACACGGTGCCGGCCTCACGTAACTTCTGCCGTATCAGGTCGCGTCCGGCATCAGGGACATGCGTATCCTTGATGCCGAAGATCATTGCCACTTCTCCTTTGATCTCCGCGAGCCTGTCGAGTGTGTGGTTGCTATTTGGTGGTGCCTGCGTCGACGTGTTGGCCTCGGTGTATGGGCCCAAAGTCCGGCTGTGCACGTCTGTCCCAAAGTACGCAACGCTGGCACTGATTCGGGGATCGAGCTATGATGGTTCCAGTGTTAGCAAGGCCACACGAAAGAACCGCCAAGCGACCTATAAAAACGGGAGCCATACACTAGCACGTAGAGCAAGATGGCCACCAAGGCACATTCCGGTGGTGCCTACCAGTCCCGTGCACGTCGGTAGGCTGAGTAAATAATCAACCGCCTTGTGGGAATCCTCATCGTATGATTGGAGCGTCTGTCATGAAGCAAAAGAATTCATAGGTAAGCGAGCTGTTCAATGGATGCGTGGCTGAGGCGACGCAACACAGCCGGCCTCGACTGTAGGCATGCAAACGAAGAGGGGCTCGCACCTTTGTGATTTTCCATTCATTCCCCTGGTCTGTTCCGGGCTGTGTGATATTAATGGTTAGTTGCCGTTTTCTATATAAAACATCGCATCTAACGACTACCAAAAGGGAAACGGGAAATAAAGGGTGTCTGTGTGCCGTACCTCGTCGTACGCCAACGCCTCAGGGCCCGTGAAATCATGGTACGATGAGGGCGCCGCGACAATGTAGCCTTGCCCAGCAATCTGACGGGCAAATCGCGCTACCGGTCCGGTCACTTTGCATGGCGCTGTTAGCAAGTAACACTGACTAGACTAAGCCGGGGCTTGGCACATGCGCACCTTGATAGATCTCGCTAAACAACACGACGCCAGGAAATCGGCTGCGATATTTCGCGTCAGTAACTGCGCGAATCTCTGACTAGGAAGAACTTCGTTGTATATTTACGCATCTGGGTATTGGGGAATGGTGGGATGAAAGACGAATATTCCTATGCTACACGTTAGGTAACCTTATTCACGGGTCGATTTCGGGCGAGCTTAACGTACTCATGGAAGTCTCCTTCCCATCCACCTTCGTCTGGACATCAGTATGGCTTTCTTTAATGAGCATCTTGAATTGACGTTAATTTCAGCTTAGTGAGCTTCACTCAGTCTACGAGGCTAACAGTAAAGAATGGGAAGCCAGAGTAGATCTGGGCTAGATGGGTACTTGTATGTAGTTTTTACCTAGGTACCCCGCCATAATCGTACCACCTGTGAGGCTACTGAGGGGTTCAAGTTGGAGGGGATACCTCCTACCTAGGTACTTACCCCCTACTAAGGTACCTTACCTAGATACCTGCACATATATGTACCTACCTACCTAACCTTATATATGTCTTGCTGACTAAGCCATACTCAGGAGAAACCTTTACCTACTACCTCCTAACCTAGGTACTTGAATAGCCCAAAGACGTAATAAAGATATAGCCTAATTATACTATTACTTTGCTCTACGTACACCTATATCTTAGCCTTGCCTATATAGCCTATGCTACATAAGTACAGTGTGGTCTAATATGTTTTAGCAATATCAACAGATGGCCGATATTGAGTGGTTCCTCATAAGTGAGGAACCTGAGCACTCTGTAATATCAAATTAACGATGCTCAAGAAGCCTTCACCTAGGATGAATCCCTGTAGCGAATGTTAGCCGACATATCGCAGAGAGAGAGAGAGAGAGAGAGAGAGAGAGAGAAGGAGAGAGCGAAATTCACTTACAGATGCCAACACAATGAGGGGTGTGTCGTCCTTCCCAAGTCGGACCCTCCAATACCAATTCAGCAACCCGCCAATAGTCCTCGCTAGAGTAAACGATGGCACATTGTACATACCTGTAATCATATTCATCAGCCTAAAGATAGTCGTGAGGGACTTGAAAATTCCTTCACTTACCAACTGCGACGGCAATGCCTCCAGGTATGTACGCATGCCATTTCTTTCCCATACCTTTTGTCCTTAGGACCGTAAAGATAGCAAATACGACGGCGGCACCCAACGCGAACTCTTGCGCCATATATGGTAATCCCTTGCCCGTGACAAGCCTCGCGGTGAAGATCCACACAAACGCTGTTGGGACCTGGAATAAGTCGCCTGGAACCTCATACACGGCCGTATAAAGTCGGTATATCCATGAACTGACTACAGCCCCGACAGTAGCACCGATAATCTGGCCCCAGAATTGAGCCTTGGGAGCCGCGCCCAGTAGGTGCCCCGTTTTGAGGTCCTGCATTAGATCGCCGGCTTGCAGAGCACCAGCCTCAGAGACAGCACCGGCGATGAGGTTGATCAGTACACTAGCCTTGTTGGTTTGGGGGATGATGAGTGCGAAGAAAAGTTGCGCGATCTTGCTAATGCCTGATACCGGATTTAAGTCCGTCTCGCCCAGTGCACGTACGCCCATGATACTAAGCACCATAGCCATGAAAACGGCAATTATGGTACCATATAAGGGTACCAACTCTCCGAAAGTAATGTGAATGCTGAGGATGCAGAAAACAACAGATATGACAAGGCCAATGCTAACGGTTTTTGTGCCCACAAGCTGCTCTGGAGGGGCATCATCATGATCCCATACCCTTGGGTCTCCATGCTCACCGCTTGGGTTTGACAGACCGCTTAACGCATCTACACTAGACGTCGAGTGTCGACTTGAGATAGCTTCGTCGCCGGCAATAGCGGCATATCCCGTAGGATGACGTCGGAAAAGACCCTGAAAGCCGCCGCGGCTATATCTTTGCTTGAGTGCTCCGAGTAACGCCGGTCCATGTTCGACCGCGGGGCGCAAGGCAATATAACTAAGGCTAATCACCGCATCTGCCAGCATTATGGCTAGTGAAGTCCAGATAATCCACCCTTTGCTCCCGGATTCCCAGTCGTTGATGGGACCAGGTGCCCACCCTCGAGTCTTCGCTAATGGCGATAAGATACCCCATCCGATTATCGCACCTAGAAGCATGTGTACGGTCGTCGCTGGACCCATGATGATACCCTGGCCAACATACGCGAAACTCGGATTTAGAGTCCACAACCAGGTTTCCGCCGCAGCTGTGCCGAATATAGGAAGATTACGCAGAATGGGGAAAAAGAACGTGCACAAGGTATAGACACCCGAGATACCAAAGGTAATTAACAATAGCCTGATGTTGGCGGCCCAGCTTTGCTTCCTTACGGAGGCGTTACGGTCCTCTTGGTCGTTCGCATCGTCGGATTCGAGAAGGGGCTGATTTTCTAGTGCTAGACTTCCAAATGTGGCAGCCTTGGTCGAGTCCAAAGCTCCGCTACTCTGGGTGCTCCCCTTGCCGTGGAGGACGCCAATAAGCACCGCTGTGCTAAAGCCACTAGGAAATTTCAATTGCTCTCTTATGATAACTTGCCGTCGCCTATAACGGAGAATGAGTATGAATTGTGGCCACAGTACAAGTGTAGATCAGCTTACAGTGGAACAGCAAAGACAACACCAAAGTAGCAAAGGCCAAGAGACCAGATAATTAACTTTCCCATGCTAAGGTAGATGGGCCCCTGCTCAGAGGGCTTTAACAGGTATTCCATAGCTGGCAACTATGTGGCCAAGATGAGTTAGCACCATCACTCCATCGTATAAGCATCGCATAGATACTATCTTTTCGTCGTATAATCATAGCATATAGCCTTGAAGCTAGACTCACCACACCAACGAAGCCGCAGCCTAGCGGCATGATGGCCATACCACCGGCAACAGATTGCACCAGCACGTTCTCGACAGGCGTGAATGGAAAACTTAAGTGGCGCGAGAGGGTACGGAAGATACCAAAACCTAACAGGCTTGAAGGCATAGTCATCATGCTAACCCAGCCAGTCTGCAGACCGAAGTACATGTTGGAGAAGACGATGACGAGACCGACGAGCAAGCCGACCACCACCCCACGAAGGGTGAAGTGACGGCCCTCGGGAAGGAACTTGACAGGTGGACCACCATACTCAGACGAAGTTGGCGGCCTCGTCTCCTCGGCTTCGACATATTCGACGTCATCCTCCGGCTGAGGTTCTAATACGGTTAATCCTCTATCGGGGGCCATTGTGATTGCTGCAGGCGGTGTGACGCAAATGCGCTCGGTGAGTCATACGCTATAGACAACGAGAAAATGCAAAATGATTTCAGTTGTGGTTGGAATCTATACTGCCATAATGGAAAATACACGATATAAAGGACGAAAAGAGGTAGTAAAGAAGATGTCGATGGATACGAAGTGCCTAGATATACATACCTAATTCACCTATGGGGATGCAGCTCATGTGGTTGGGATACGCAGTGTCATGGGGAGGATACCTAACCTAGTCTAGTCTAGGTAGTCTCGTCTAAAGACTAAAGACCCCACATTATACACCGAATCACCGAATCACCGAATCGGCATAGGTGGGGCTAATGGACGGGAGCGGATGCCAAGATATCCCGCGTTCAATTCATCAACCCATCTCATGTACCTACCTAACTAACCTAGATATATCATAGCACTGCCTCTGAACAGTCTATCAACACCAGCATTCATAAGCAGCATTAGGATTGGCTTAATTCTTGCTAACCTAGACACTTTCATCCTCCTTCAATAACCCTTCAAGATACTCAAAGTTGCTCAACATGTTATTAGGAGTGGTAGCTCGTGTCCACATTTCCGTAAACTTCTCCTTGCCCGTCCCCCTGCCGTCCAAACCAAACTCGCGGCCAAACCCACTAACGAAGTTATCAAACGTCGAGACCGGCTTATCGCGGTACAGGCCACAGAGGATCACCTTGCTCGCCTCCGCTCCGAACCCGGCGTGTGGGAATGCACCGAGCACTTCTTTGTACTCCTCGACCGTAATCACGGCGCCGGGAGTAGGTGGTCTGGCCATGAACTCCATAGGGTTGCCCCAAGGGTTAGCAGGGAACCTCGGGCCCGAGAAGTCTGCCATTATCCCTAGATGCGCCGTCGCCACTTCCGCAGAGGCGAAGGGTGCAATGGACATGGTCGAGTGAACTGTGAAGGGAACAAGTAAGTTAGTAGAGTAGGTTACCGCGAGGTAGACATTTCGAATGAACGGTAGGGGGTGGAAGAGACCGATTTCACGGTATATCCACAAACCCCAAGCCGGGTTTTGCCTCTTATCTCAGAACAGACGGGATAGAAGCCTAAATGATTAATGGGTAAGTGAATACGAGAATGGAAACTCACGCGCAATGATATCCCAAATCTTCTGAACCTGTCCCTCGTCCCACTTCTCCGCCCCCTCCCCGTCACGCCCCTTATACCCCTCGATGAACGCCCGAGCAATATCGGCGCCGTCGACCTCAAATCGCTTAAAAGCGGACAGCAACTCCTTGTTGGACGACCAGCCCATGTCGTGCAAGATGCACGCGAGCACGACCACCTCGAGGTCCGGGTTCATTGCCGACAGCGGCGCCAGTTTCTTCGTCAGGATTAGCGCGAAGTACGCGCTGCGCACGCAGTGGTTGTACACGGGTTCCGAAGTGTTTTCCTTCGTATACGCGAAGGCTGCGGCAGAGATGGGCGAGTGCGGGAAGGCAACGCCGCTGACAGGCAAGTCCGGGAACGAAGAGGAAGGCATGGTGGTATGAAACACAACTACGCGTGCTTTTTTATTGTAAATAGGAATATGGAAGAGCGCAGTAGTGTAGGGGTCCGTCTGGCAGCCCAAGCCTCAAAACCATCCCCAACAACGGGAATAGCTAGTCACATATATACCTGTCATGGCTATCTAGTCGTGCACACATTTGTACACATTGGAATCGTATCTCTGGTCATCAAAACACCTACCTAGACACCTCAAACCGGCATCCGCCCTCAAGCCCCGAAAGCGAACGGTAGTTAAAAACGGATCAATACCCACCTACTTAATCCCCATAAGTCGGCCAAACATCGACGCCTATGGTATACGACTAGTTAGTTGGCCCTAGGCAACTAATACCGAAGTTAGTCAGGGTAGGCAAGGAGCGAAATATTGAGACCAAGGGCGACGATGCGGGATCAATCCCAATATCCGACCCGCATCGGAGTAAGGCCGTTACGTCATACTGAGAATACCTGCCTACGTTTAAGAAAACTATGATGAATTAAGAAAAAATAATTCCATTTGGGTTACACTACTCTACTCCGGTTATATGCACATCTAGATGTAGACAATGTTTCTTGCTAGCAAAGCGTGAGACGAAAGCCGACACCTTTTTCGCTAAAGTCTACTACGGCACAGAGAAGCAGCAGCAGATCAATATTATACAGGTGCCAATGCCTCGCTATCTAACTAGTTAGATAGGTATCTAGAGCCATCCTACACGCCAAAAAGGAAGCGATAATTGACAACCGCGTCCGATCACCCCCTACCTACTACCATTCTAGAAACCAAACGAATCAAGCAAAGAATCCGCATCAGGTTCCTGAAACACACTCGGCGGCGGCTTGACGCCGTGGCCGCCGGTCTTCATATCTCCGGGAACGGCCGGGCTGAGTGGAATATCTTGGACGACGAGCGAGCTGCGACGGCGGAGCAGTTTCGTGGGATCGACGATGTCCCCGCTGAAGCCTTTTTGTGCCGGTATGGGGAGGCGAAGGAATTCCCAATTCCGGACTATAAAATGAGTTGAGTTAGTGCTCGGGTATGAGGAGAGGTATGGTTAAACATGGTGCAAACTAGGGGAACTATACGAAACCTACCGAGGTCAAGACCAAGTAAATCACAACCCATGCGGTCGTAGAGCCTTGCATTATGGATTACAAATTCCCACTCTATCCGCGGGGTGACTTTGGATGCTCCGCGGAGAGTTTGCAGGCTCTGTTGCCGCAGTTGCGAATACAAGATGATCAGGGCTGGGTCATCGGTAAGGAATAGCTTTGACTTGAGATCTCGAGACGCAGGTGTATCCAGAAGGGTAAAGACGGGAGTCTAGTCATGGTTAGTTTCCAACGATGAATGTTTGCAAGGGCCATTTGATTTACTATGAGGGCTCGGACAGCCATATCCCTCCTTTTCAGCATCCAGAATGCCCAGGACGCAAGCCACCGGTTTCCTTCTTGTGCTGCTACCGCTAACACTTCGTTTTGCAACAGTCTCCTGAGAACTATGCCCGTGTCGCCCTCGTACACTCGAGCGATGGCAATAGCGAGCTGTAGATCCTTTATCTGGTTTAGACAGACATTGACTGCATCTTGTAAGTGATCCGCCAGAAGGAAGAAGGCGGCTGCATATTCTATTCTTGGTATTAGCAAACATGCTGATAAGACGGACATAGTTACACCAACCAAAGCGACGTTTGCTAAGCAGAGCGTAGGCGTTCTTCAGCGCCGTTGTCTTCCATTTAGGGTCTTCAAAGTTATTTGCCAAGAGTCGTTGTGTCATGGCTTGCTCCTTGTTCCAACTAGCCATTCGCCAGAGGCCCTGGAGGACGGTTTTTTTCTTCAGGGCAAAGTAAAATAGACTGCAATCCACGGGATTCTTCATTTCGCTTTTTGTATACTCGTTGCGCGCAATGACCTCAAACTGTGCTCTCTACACTTATCCTTAGTTTCCCGCCAAAAGATCACTAAAGAGGGTAACTCACCACTGCATTGGCGTCAGTCAACCACATGAATATACCGCTCTCTCTCGCATTTTCCCATAGCATAGTTCCATGGTAATTGCGAGACACAAAATCCATGAGAATGTCTTGGCTGGTGGAATGGTATGCCCAATTGATCTCTCTCCAGGACATGTGAATTTCATTAACCCTGCCCTTACGCAAAGCGTGCTGTCGAAAGAAAACCATGAACCTAGCTCCGTTCTCGTCCAGAGATCTCCGATGTTTTTCTACAACACCAGCACATTCAACGATATCAACTAACTGAATTTGCTCATGGCCAGAGAGTTGCGGTAAGGGTATACTCTGAAGCTTTTCGCATATGCTCAATGCCAGTTCTTCTGTGAAAGTTTCATCGTCGTCATCAAAGGATGCCCGACGCGTTATATACAAGGTGTCGTTGGCACCAGAAGCGGACTACACTATTAGCACAGTACCTGAGAAACCTTTTGGGCTACTTACAAATTCACCACTATAAAACTCGGCTAGGTCAAGGTCGAGATAGGCATCGATTGTATCGCCCTCGACATGATATTTCAAGGTGTGGTTGAGAGCCAAGAGGATTCGTTTCACGACCCCGTGTTTCCCTGCCAGAATGCACTGACTGAGGAACTGTGGATGAAATACTGGAAGTGGCCCATTCAATTTTTGTACCACTTCGAACAAGTCCTGCTTTTTGGTTTTGTGGTGTGCTGCCCGCACACTCGTAACGAGGGCGCTCGTTTCCCCAAATTCCCTGTCATACAAGAATAACTGGTTACCAGCGCCTATTATGAGATTACCATCGCTTAACCACGTCGAGTCTCCAATAGGGTGTGGTGTAAACTCCCGAATAGTGATTTCTCGGATCGGAGCCCAGGCTGGACCTTTGTTGAGATAGTCGAAGCGCATTTGCGAAAGTAGTACAACTCGGTATGGAAATCCTACCGCAAGAATAGACTGCGAATCAGGTGTGGAGGTCCAGTCGAGGTCTTGAACGGTATTGTGACTTTCAAAGTCTTGCTCATATTCCAATCGTGCGCCCCGAATGTCCCAAATGGTCACTGCTGACCGGGTCTCATTCACAAGGGCGGCCTTCTTCATCGTACTGCCACCGACCAAGGCAGGTTCCGTGACTCCCGTTTCCATTGAAGCTGTGGAAAGCCATTCGACCCGATTTCGGGCGCCATCAATCCTAGCAGTCCAGAACTCAACACGCCCGTTATGCGTATAGGACACTGCCACGTCACGGGCAAATACATCTAGAAATCCGTGCGTGGCAGGCTTTGAACCGGCAGGATCGACAGGTAAAACATACGCAAGGTCCCCGGCGCCTTCTAATTTGAAAGTGCAGAACTCCTGAAGGAAACCTCTACAACTATTCCTCTTTTCCCCATCGGCACTACCAGAATCCAAGGGTAGACGTATTTCCCACACTATACCTTGTTGTTCGGACGTGATAGTGGCTACATGAGCGATGGAGAAATCCTCGGCTTTTTGTCGGGGAAGAACCAGAATACAGAGTGGCTTGCCTCGAACACTGAACTTACAGTCTCCGAGTAGCTTATGAACAGGGGTTCTACAATCCCACACCGAGAGAGTGTCATGATGAAGAAAAACAACAAATCGGCCGCCCCGCAGTAGGCATATTCTATGAATATGCCGTTCTTCTGCCATCATGTTGTGCCTGAGTAGCCTTCTTCGCTGATGATTCCAGACAATAGTCTCACCTCTCTCGGTCCGCGACACGATGGCACTCCCGCTGAAGTTTCTGACGATTTTCTTGATGGCTCCGGAATGCCCAGACCACGTAGCTCGGTGAGTTAACCGCCCGGATCTTGGTGTCGGGTCAAATAGGTTGGCGATATCGCTCTCAAATGCCTCAATCTTTCCGTCGAAGTGATGGAAGAGAATGTGAAGATGTCCCGAACACTTATTACAATAGCTCAAGATCTCTACATGCGACGCAGTAGAGTGGCTTAGAAATTCAAAGTCCTTCGACTTGACGAACGCGACATTGTCAATATTATTGGCGCCTCTTGGCTTACTACTGATGTTTTCCAACGCCCACGCAGACATGCTTCCATTGCCATCAAAGGCAACGCATACTTCCGTGTCTCTGTTAGCAATGGATAACAGGTACTGAAGGGCCACATCCTCCTTTTCTCGGCCGTTTCCTTGCTCTTGGACAACTTTTTCTGCTGCGTTCGCGAGGTCTCGTTGGCTGATTATGAAGGCCCATCTCATATCTTGTTTGTGACTACCGGGTTCTTGTGGTATTGCTCCCTCAAGATCAAGCTTCCCCCAGAGCCGGAATGTGTGGCCGCTAATCCCATCTGCGCTAGTCCATACGCGCAGTGTGTTATCAGCGCAAAAGCTGTATAAGACATTTTCTATGGTCTGGTCAACGTTCCACGGTTTCCGCCACTGTATGCTCGTGATCGCCCGCGGGTGTGGCAGATAGCCATACTCGAAATGTACCTCCTCGAAGCCGAAGTTCAGCCTTCGCCATATCTTAACTAAACGGTCGTGGTAGCCGATAGACGCAATGTAAGACGAGTCGTAGGAGAGGAGTGCTGATCTGACCGGACTTGCCAGTTCCTGTTTCCAGTGCCAGGTGGGAGGCGTTGGCGCGGTGTCATAAAGCCAGAGGGATGATCGACCGATGAGAAGCTCCTCGGAGCTACCCCATGAAAGCGTAGTAGGCGTCGAGCCCTTTTCAACGTCGAAAGTAGCTTGTAATGCCCACTATGAATGATCAATCAGCTGTATCGTAGTGGAATATCCCGGACGGGGTGGGCTAACCTTGAGGGAGTCATATGTATGCCCCAACGGCCGGTATATCCTGATCGTTCCATCTGTGCATGCAGCTATTTTTCCCGAGACTTCGTCAAAGGCGACGGCATCAAGCCTGCGACTATCGTCGTCGTAGATGGATTGTAGGAGGGTCGCAGGGTCGGAGAGGATGGAGAGGGCATTTCCAGTGATATATACAATGATCCGCTTGCCGTCCCAATATCCGGTTGAGATAGCCTGAAGACTAGCCTCCGGTTTGCCTGGAAGGACGCCCTTCATACTATCGGCGCGTATCGTTCATGTATGGCATTGCTAAGTGATTGGGTCGGTGGTAATAGTTGAAGCGCACGAGAATATCGGAAAGAGATATCGAAAGAGAGGCGCGTTTTGCGACACGGATGCCAGTCGCGCAATGTAGGTTTCGCAAAGGCCAGTTTGGGCTAGTAACTCCCGTCGTTTCGCGATCCCTGAATTTGTTTCTCAGTTACTAATTTTGTACAGCTGGAAGAAAGATATACAACAGCCACCACAGACTTATTTGAGGTAACTGTTGTGAAGTAGGTAGGTGTAGATCGAGCGTGCCGTAAGTCTACCTAAGGCTAAGTAGGTATATATATCTACCTGGGTAGTTGAAGCTGACGTACCAAGTAGAATTAACCTAGCTAAGTCCGATGGACGAATTGGTTTAGTTGGAGCGCTACCTGCAGCATGACGTGGGGTATGCGACCTAGGTAGGGACTTGCTTGTACATACATGTACATTATGGCTATACATACCTACCTAGGTACGCTTCAGTTATACAATTTCAAGGTCCAATGACGCTGTTTTTTTTTTGTTTTTTTTTGGGGTAAATATATACATATAGTTATATATTTTTTAAAATTGAATTAACTATTGTACCGACATTCTATAGGTAATGTTTGGTTTCTTTCTTTGCACCCTACCCAAATACATAGTTCGGTGGGTATAGGTTGAACCCAACTCATTGCCTAAGTAGCCCAAGAAACTCTAAGATTCTTAGGCGTTTTCGTACGCTCAGAACGGCCGGCCCTTGCTCCAAATTCCGACCTGCCCATCGTTGAACCCCGAGCCTGCCAACGGGTATAACTGGGCACTGGTGCTAGGGGCGTCGTGGTCGCCCTTCCGCCAAAAGATGCGCGAAACAGCTGCGGTCGTCCAGGTGTCGGTGCATATACCTCGTCTCGCATTTGGTTCGCCCGGCTATCTGCTGCTGCTGCTTTCCAAGCATGAAGAAGCCCTCGTGCCTGGCGTTTGATAGCCTGGTGTTGAGCGCCTTCGACCACTTGATCCACGTTTCTGTAGGTACCATCGGGTAGCTCAACAGGAACGAGCTTGTCTGCTGTTTGGCCATACCATGTCTCGAATCCTTGTCGTAGTAATCTTCTCTCCTTCTTCTCTAACGCGTTGGCAACCATCTCTGGTCGATTCGCACCTTGAAGAGAACCAAGATTCCAATTCTTGAGCGCTCGAGACATCGCTTTCATTTCCCAATGCTCCCCAGCCTCCGCTTTCAAGTCTCTACGCAATAACGCCTTTTCTCGCCACTGCCCGATAGCTTTCTGTTTGAGCATGACATCGCCCGCAGCTGCTGCTTCGGACCGGTCCTGGGCCCGGTGTCGCCATGTGGTGAATACCTTCGATGCCTGTCGCCATTCGCGATCCTCAAGGGCATCCATTAGGACCACATTCATAATTTCATAGCGTTGATAGCTTGGTTCAAGTTTATTACGCCATCGTTTAATGCAACGTTCTCCCATATTCTTCTTGACTATGCGGCGCGTCTCCAAATGTGCTTCTTTTAGTCTCTCCTTTCGTCTCTGCTTGGTTCTACGCTGCCACGTGGAAAGGGTGCCTCGAGTTCTGTAGTAGTAATCGGCGCGCTCTCCGTAATTTTCCTGAAGCCGATGCTTTTGAGAGGCATCCTGTGCCTTGTCCCGCCAAATTGATACGGCTTGTGTAGTTCTCAAGTAATAATTAGTGCGTTCCGCATAACGCCCCAGCAGTTTCTCTTTCTGCTCAGCCTGCCCTGTCTTTCCCCGTAAAACAGGAAGCACTTTCAGGGTTTTTTGATAATATTCCGCTCTTTCGGCATAATGTTCAAGGACCTTTGCTCGACGGTGCGCCTCTCGGCCGGCTTTTTCTCTCCAATTAGGAACTGTTTGGGCCACTCTTCGGTAGCACCCGATTTCTTCAAATTCAGCGTAGCGCTCGGAAGCCTGCTCTTTTTGAGTAGCAGCTTGGTTGCGCCACGTGGAAACCGACTGTGCAACCCGTTGAGTCTGAGTCTCTTGTCCAAACTGCTCGACTTTCAAAGTATTGTCACATGTGTACCTCTCCCAGGCACCAAAGTATCTCATACGTAAAATGTGTCTTCGAGCTAACATGGTCTGCTCATCCAGCTGATCTTCATTGGAAGCATCAGTGTCTGTAGTAGGGCTATTGGCAAGTGCAGGTTCCACCAACGAAGCAGAAGTGCGGACACCAGCACCCACGCCATCAATGGAAGTAGCGGTAGAGGGCCGCAGAGCCAAGGAAGCAAGCTGTTCTTTAGCGAGGCTTTTATTTCGAAGCTGACTGGCGATTGCTGCAGAGGATAATGGCTGTTCAGATGAAGAACGGCGCTGAGAAGGAATCGGCGCAGCAGACACAAGTGTCGAGGCAGCTGGGGGCGCCGACTCAGACTGCCCGCTATCAGGAGCAATTGCATGATCAACGGAGGAATCACAGGCACCATTAGTTTTGCTGATTAACAGCTTTCTCATGCCATCTATAGCCAAACGGTTTCGAGCAAGACCGAGAGCCTTCACCTTTAAGCTTATTTCGTAGGCCTTGGTAGCGACTTCAGCTTTGGCGCCTTCGTCCTCAACCCTATTTGACCATGTGGTAAAAGCCTTGGACAGAACCAGGTTTCTATGAGCTCTTTGTGCAAGACAAGCGAGTTCGGCATTTTCCCTAAAGTCATCATTCCCGTACTCTCGTCTAGCCAGTTGATCCGCCAATAGTTTAGCTTCTCGACTTTTCCGATATTCATCGTGGACTGATTGCCGCCACTTGATCAGAGCTTTCTTAGTTGCTAGAATCTGGTGTGCCCTGATCGCAATTCTCTCTGTACGCTTTGAATACACATTGCGGGGCACCTTAGTAGGCGCTGCTTGCGCTGCCTCCATAGCGAGAGCTCTCCATATGTGGAATTTGTTCTCGAGCGTTTCTCTCGACTCTACCCCACGTGCTGTGTCCGACTGGGCGCGCAAATAGTTGGCATGGTGGGTTGTATTATGCCATTGACGAAGAGTAGCTACAGCCAAGAATTGAGCATGATGCCTCTTTCGAAAGGCTTCCGCCTTGCCAGCAAGAAATCTCTCTTTAGCTATGTCGAGTGGTTCAGTCTCAAGACTCAATACATCTTCAGAGCCGAGCCTATGCCCAATAGGTTCAGCTTCGCCGATATGGGCATTAGGGGTGTACTCGTCGTCACTAATGCGAAGGTCCTCGGTGTGACTACCAAGCCGATGACCCCCACGGTTTTCGCGATCGCTCTCCGAGTCTAGTGATTCCTCAATATCCAATGTTATGTTCATTCGAGCCATGACTGCTTTAAATTTGTCTATTAAGGGTTTTTGGCCCTTGACGCCGCCCACCATAAAGACTAGCTTACTAATATGGCGTTCGCTCGGGTCGAGGCCATATTCGGCGAGAATCTCATCGTAGGCCAGGAAAAGAGCGTGTGTTGGAAGGCGGGAAGATGGGGTAAGCTCTTCAGTTAAGATAGTCTCGGCTCGAACAACTATCTCGTACACAATCTTGATGTCTGTAAGTGAACACACGAGAGTTAGCAACAAACCCCAATACGAATGCAATGCTGGGGTAGAGTAGGAGCTGACCTTCGTCTGAGTATTCATTACGGTCAATGCCGGAAATATAAGCCATGTCGGATGACCCAACCGTGGGAAAAGCACTTCCATGATAACTCGGCTGGTGTTGGGATTCCGGCTGGAGGGATCGGAGAGGCTCATCGTCAGAGAAATTAGGGACATCACCGGTGGGCTGCTCCTGTTCGGAAGACTCATTCATAGTCACGGAGGCCGCGTCGCACGAGAGACTAAGGTGCGAGGTTCGCGTGAGAGAGCATTCCAGGCAGTCGTTGTTCGCCAGAGTGAGGAACTGTTGCGGATTCTAATCGCAAGCCGAACCAGTTGTAAAGAACAAGGGCGGAAGGCGCATTGTGGATTGTGGATTGTGTCAATCCAATTCAATTCGAGGCGCTAGCGCAATTCATTAATTACCTACCTACCTGGTAATCAATCAATCAATACACGTCATACAAGAAACTAACAAGTACGTGAGCTTGTAGATTGAGCCATTCGTGACTTAGATAGGTAGTTAGAGTAAGAAGAGGTCAGGTCGCGTCTGCGTCACGGTTAGCCTAACCGCATACATAACCCTACCTCTAGGTACTATACCTAGCCTATGTACCTAGGTACCTATTAGTACGGGCGTTTAGGTACCTTGCAAGGTTTCAGTGCGTGTACGGAGTACATCTATCTACATTTGGTGACCTAGTTACTTACCACCTGGGCACCGTATCGCACCGGCTTGCACCATTAACTGTTTAACTATTCGCATCATTCAAGTATCTATAATGTTCTACGCTGTCGAGATAGCTACCGGGAAATGATCGGATGACAAAAGCCCTGAAGTCGTAACAATCATCGTATCCCCTACAGACGTGTCCTCCAATCATTGACATTAAACCATAGAAAACTTCGCTGCCAGAAACCTGGTTTCTCTACTTCAATTGCTCTATACCATTTCATTTACCATAAATAATCGCATTGTCCGAAATGCAGCCTCGCACACGCCCGATTCAAAAGTTCGCCTCTGCAGTCTCACAGTGCTCGGCTGAGGTATGTCTCGGATCTGCTAGCTAATGATGCTTGCGAATATAGACAACTAATTGTCGTCTCTTATATACAGGCCGCGATATATGGAAAATGCATTGTTGCTGACTACAACTCGGTACATAAGGACAAATGTGCCAATGAGTTTATGAGGCTCAAAGATTGTTATTTAGTGAGTGGTAATAACAAGTTTACTATCTAATGTGCAAGTCACTGACAGCTCGCCACAGAAACATGCAAAGAAAACACGGTGATGATATTTTATGTTGCCGGTCCGAGTACTTAGCCCAAATACTTCAGAATATGTAGCACGAAAAGAGGAAGAGTATAGACCCCCACCTAGAGACGGCAAGTCTTAAAGTCCGAAATCAACATATCTCTGTTTTAGAGGAAATACATGACATCAACCACATGGGAGTCCAGCCATATATCTACATCCAGACTCATTTTTAATTATAGTTAGTCTATAGCTTCAGCAATCTGAGCAAGAATGTCGCTTTCTGTACTTCTTGCTCTTCCTCCGTAATAACACCCTCCTCTTTCTCATTGGGAATTTCACCCTGCACCTGCGTAACCTCATGTTTGTCCATCGGTCTCCGTAGGGCTTTCACAAACGCTTGTGTTTGGCTCTCGAATATCTTTGACAAGCCAATATTGTCAGGGTCCGAAAGAACTTTGTACTCCATCTTTACATCGTCTGTGGGCTGGAGGCCGGCTTTCTTTCGGAGACGCTGTACACGGTTGATAATCTCCCGTGCTACACCTTCCTCCGCTAGCTCTGGGTAGATAGCAGCGTCGAGAATAGTGAGAACGTCATCGTCCGTATTAGGCTCAAGGGTTTGTGAGTCATCTTGTTTGAGTTCACGTTTCACTCTCAAATCACCCTCTTCGAGTCGAATTCCATCAACTACGATGAACTTTGCTTTAGTGAATTCCTTCACTTCCTCGCTCGTGACGTTTGGTAGGGCTTTCTTGACCCTAGCCAGATCCTTCCTAAGCTTCTTGCCGAGAACCGGCCAGTCAGCTACAACCGAGTATTGCACATTATACTTCGCCTCGTCCGATGTCAACACGAGATCTCTGACGTTGAGCTCTTCCGTGATATAAGTTTCCAGAGATTTGACGTCGGCTAAATACTCTAGGTCGGAATGGATCACTACTAGTGTCTTCAGAGGTGTCTTGAGGCCAATGGTCCGACGCTCTCGAGATACTCTAGCAAGTTCGATAACCTTTTGCATGCGGGCAACTCGACGCTCAATCTCAGAATCGAAAAGTTCCAGTCGCACATTAGGGTAAGGGAGGAAGTGAACACTTCGAGAATCTTCGCCCTGCAGCTCCTTCGGAATATGAGGTAGCAATTTTGAATAGATGGTCTCTGTAATGAAGGGTATGAAGGGTGCCAGACCCTTGCACAAAGTGAAGAGAATCTCGAACAGCGTGTTGAGCGCGTGGATAGTATCGTCAAGGCCATATTCGCCCTTGAGACGTTTTCGGTTAAATCGAATGTACCAGTTTGTTGTGTTGTCGATGAGCTCCAGCAATCTCGGGACAACAGTGTATAGGCGGTAGCCCACCATCTCCTCGTTGACAAAATGTAGCAGGCTCTGGCAACTGGCAAGGATCCAGCGGTCCATGACGTTAGTGTTCGAGCTTTCCATCTTGGGATCGAAGACGTAATCCTTATCTTCAACCTTCTTAAGGAGAGCCACCTGTCCCTCAAAGAATTTGTAGCTATTCCAAAGTGGCAAGAGAACCTTTTGAACTACTTCCTTGACTCCGGATTCCTTGAAACGCAAGGGCTCGGCGCGGACGACTGGCGAGCTGATCATGTAAAGGCGAAGCGCATCCGAACCATATTTCTCCATGATGATACCGGGGTCAGGATAGTTCTTTAGTCGCTTGGACATCTTCTTTCCGTCCTCCGCCAAAACTATGCCATTGACCACGCAGTTCTTGAACGGCGAGACACCAAAAAGGTGTGTCCCTAGTACAAGTAATGTGTAGAACCACCCTCGTGTTTGGCTATAGTACTCAGTTAGTCGTTTCGGTAGTTGGGCGGAACAATGCAGACTTACTCTAAACCTTCGGCAATGAAATCCGCAGGGAAGCTCTCCGCAAACTTTTCCTTGTTCTCGAAGGGGTAATGCTGACTAGCATATGGCATACTTCCTGATTCAAACCAACAGTCGAATACTTCTTCTATTCGTCTAAGGGGTCCTTTGCCGGTTTTGCTAGGGATAGTAATATGATCCACCTTGTCTCGGTGAAGGTCAGTTAATTCACCCTCATATCCACTGAGCTCTTTTAACTCTTCCACGGAGCCAATGCACACCCTCTCAGTCAAGTCATCGCTAACCCACAATGGTATGGGGGTACCCCAGTACCTGTTCCTTGACACATTCCAATCGCGCGCATTTGAGATCCAGGTACCAAATCGGTTTTCCTTGACGAAACTTGGTGTCCAGTGCATCCCTTCAATATTCTTTAGCATCTCCGGAATGGGGATACGGATGAACCAAGATGGCACAGCGCGATAGATAAGGGGCTTGTCCGTTCGTGGGCACATAGGGTATGAATGCCTCAGCTGTGAGTCGACAACTAGGCGGTCCTTTTCCTTCAGGTTCTTGATGATGGACCTCTCGGCTTCTTTGATATACATACCAGCAAAGTCGCGAACCCGGTCGTTGTAAATACCAAGGTCGTTAATAGGATCGGGAGGCGCACGGGTCTTGTCGATGATACCGGCCTCAACGGCAACACTGTAATCGTCTTCACCATAGGCTGGAGCCTGGTGAACAATCCCGGTACCTGAATCATCGGTAACGTACGTTGCATTCACAACCTTGAATGCAACGTCCTTGAACTCCTCGTAGAAGTAATCAAATAGGGGCTGATATTTCCAGCCCTCCATATCCTTGCCCTTTAGTTTTGACAGTACCTTGTACTTCGCTTTCTTGGGATCCTTATAGAGTGTCGTCAATAATTTCTCTAGGAGAATATAGTTGTTGCCAGACTTCTCATCGATTATCTTAACATATTCAAACTCTGGATGGGCTGCAAGCGCAAGATTGGTAGGCAAAGTCCATGGAGTGGTTGTCCAGGCTAGAAGACGCGTCGTTGGGTCGGATACTAAAGGAAAACTGACGACAACAGCTGGATCTGTCACGTCTTGGTAGTTTTGATTTGCCTCGAAATTACTCAGGGCAGTTGTCATCCCTGTCGAATACGGCATCACCCGGTGCCCTTGGTAAACCATTCCCTTGTCGAACAATTGTTTAAAGACCCACCATTCGGTCTCCATGAAACTGGTATCCATTGTCTTGGGCAATATCAGTACATGAGCGCAGATGTCAAGATGTTCACAAGTTGGATAGAAATCTGACCTTGTAATCATTGTCAAAATCGATCCATCGACCAAGCCTCTCGATGGTGTGACGCCATTCCTCACGGTACCTCATGACGATGGAGCGGCATTCATTGTTGTAGTTGGCCAGGCCAAACTTCTCAACGGCTTCCTTGCCAGAAAGATTGAACTTCTTGTCAATTTCATGCTCTATAGGAATTCCATGTGTATCCCAGCCGAATCGCCTCTCGACATGGTGACCCTTCATTGACCAGTACCGAGGGATTATGTCTTTGATGGTAGAAGCGAGGAGATGGCCGTAATGCGGTAGACCCGTAGCAAACGGCGGGCCGTCATAGAAAGTGTATCGAGGTTTATCTTTAGACAACTCGACCTAGACATGGCGGGCGCGTCAGCCAAAAAAACAAGTCGCGTGTGGTCGGACTACTTGGTAATGTGCGGGCACTAACCTGGCGCTCAAAGGCATTGATCTCTCGCCATTTTTCAATGACGGCGACCTCTGCCTTGGGAAAGTCGATAGACATTGTGAAATATGCCACCAAGACCAAGATTTGTTGGTATCAACCAAAAGATGACTTCCCACTGGGTATCTAGGGCTAGAGGCCGGGCCCTGTCACAAGTTATATAAATTGCCTTGACGTTGAGTCACAGCCCGAGGCTCATGAGAAATGATTATATAGAAATCCGATCGCGGGGCACTTTTTATCAGACGCACTAATCGCGGGGTCCCAATCTGCTCTGTCCAGAGATAAATTTTGAATCACCCCGCGGGTGTCTAAATCGGGATTAGCCTAGCTTATATATGTACCTACCCACTACTATACTTAGGTAGTAAGTAATACTAGCGTAGGGGGCTAGGGCATTGACGGAATCCGAGGGGTCGCCTGTAACTTGGTAAATAAACTCGCCTATCTACCTACCTAGGCAACCAATCTTATCATTCCAAATAGCCGCCAAGCCAGAAAGGGCAGGCAGGCGGCAGGCGGCAGGCGGGGCTCTTCATAGCTCGTGGCAACGTGCTAGGGGTCGAGCTAGCGGCTGAACAGAGGAAATAGGGAAATGCTGTACTAGTCTCCTTACTTGACCGTAAATAAACATTACGAGTACTGGGCCTATGGCAACCCTTGGCAATTACCCAGACAGTACTTAGATCCAGTGATAGGGAGTCGAAGCTTCAAGCTTGGTTGATTGCAACCTAAAGAGGCGGTGATAGCGAATTCCCTTGTGATGTTTTAGGATTTCCGAGTTCTTTAAGAAGCCAGTCCCCTTTGTCTCTCTATTCTAGAGCAATGACGTGCAACACCCAGAGGAATCCTCATAGAACACTATAGGTGCCTCCAAGTACTTACACAGCGATGACAATCGGTATACAAGCGACCTTCTCCCTAGCCGATATCAGGACCGACCACAGGACCGATCAGTTGACCCTTGGTTATTCACACAAATTTCCTTATATTGCATACTTTGGCCGACGCCTGTCGTACATGAATCTATTGGCCGCTCGAAAACCCAACCTCCTGATAATAAAAACGACGAGCTATGGCATTCCTTTTCGGGAGGGGCAGGACTCGGACAAACACCATTGACCTGTCTAAGCAAGCCAAGGAACATGTTCTGAGGCTGGATGGCCCCGGTGGCCCTGCGAAGGTGACTAAAACCACAATGCGAGACTTTGGTTGTATTTTGACATCGACCACTGACGGTGCCATTTTCCTGACCAGGCCGAAGAATTGGCCAGAGTCCTGAACCAGACAAAGCTCATTCTACAGGGAGTACCAGGTACGAGGATGTGCAATCTAGGTTAAACTACGCCTGTAAGCTAACTGCTGTGGTGAGGGGCAGAGTATGAGACTACGCCAGAACAGGTGTATTCACTAGTTATGGGTTTGATAGAGGAAGACCTCTTATTTCTACTCGCCCAAAACCTGCACCGACTCCCCTTCGAAGCCCGTAAAGATACCCAGGTCATCTTCTCATACGTCTTCCGATTCCGACCACCGACAGCATCACCAAAAACAGATCCCGTCGCATTAAGCTACGTAGTAAACAACCGGCCCGAAGTACTATTAGAGCTATGTAGAGGCTACGAACACAAAGAGAGCGCGACGCCAGCAGGCTCCGTCTTGCGCGAAGTGCTCAAGAGCGAGGCGGCGGCAGCTATCATCCTCTATGATGACGGAGAGCAACCGGGGTCCAGCTTGAAAGGCGTCACAGCCATTGATAGGGAGCGACCACAGACGGGAAGTGGTGTCTTTTGGAGGTTCTTCGACTGGATAGACAAGAGCTCGTTTGAGGTCGCCGCAGATGCTTTTACCACATTTCGGGTACAGTTCTCTAGGCTGCTTCGTGCTTTCTAGGCTTACGTACTAATTGAATTGAATAGGAACTCTTGACTAAGCATAAAGAGCTCGTACCGCGGTATTTAGCTGTCAACTTCGAACTGTTCTTCGACAAGTATAATGGCATTCTAGTACAGTCGAACAGCTATGTTACTAAACGACAGTCCATCAAGTTGCTCGGCGAGATATTGCTCGACCGGTCGAACTACAACGTCATGACCGCTTACGTCGACCGAGGCGAGCACCTTAAGATTTGCATGAATCTGCTACGGAGCGACCGCAAGATGGTGCAATACGAGGGCTTCCACGTGTTTAAAGTCTTTGTCGCCAATCCTCATAAGTCGATTGCTGTCCAGAAGATCTTGCTTATGAATCGAGATAAACTTCTGAGCTTCCTATCACATTTTTTGGAGGACCGCACGGACGACGAACAGTTCATCGATGAGCGGGAGTTCCTTATCAAACAAATCAAGAATATGCCCCCGAATCCGGTGCCACCAACACGGCAGCCTCAACCCGTCTGATAATGGTGTTATGCATCTGAAGTTTTACGGTAAGCCTCGAGATAAAGGAATCAGGATAGTCTCACATGAGCAACAAAAGCTTAGTAGTGGATACCGTGCGAGACATAGAGGAAGAGTACGACGGAGATCACATGCATGTAGCTAGGCGTTTAGGAGGTTTAGTCACGGTAAAGATGCAGATGCATTTGTGATGGCGCATAGCCGCTCTCAGCCAGCTTGTTTAGCAATGCATATAATTGTCCATCTCAGTTCACTAGCGAATTTTATCCCGTCTTGGGTAGCCTTTGACACACATGGTCGTTATCCGAGAGTAGTGCGTGCCGTGCAACCTACTTCTTCTCCATCCACTCTTTGAATTCATCCTTATACTGCTCTCTCCAGCGGCTTAGCGGCGGTCGACTAAGGAGAATATCGTTCGTATTCCATTGCATACGACGTTTATCCATATCCTCAGTGACGTCGTTGTCAGGGCACAAAACCCAAAACTGGCCCTCGGCCATCTTCGCCTCTAGATAATCGGCAACTTGCTCGCCCGTCCACTATAATGTCATGTAGGGTTAGCCATTGCACTTGCACTTGGGTATGCGAGTTTTTCATGGAACCTGAGTCTAGCCTGGACGGAATTTGCTTGTTTTCATTTGTAGAGAGAGGGAAAGAGAGAAAGAAGGGGGGTATGAGGATAATGATACTTGGGAATAGAGTTGAATCAGCAACCTAGTAAATAGGGGAGTACATACTGCGGCAGCAGGCTTCTCCCGTCCGCTGGCTGCGCCGGCGAGCGGCGTCCAGACCCAGCCGGGCACAAGCAAGTGCACGGAGACAGCGGGGTGGGAGGTAGCGAGATCGAAGGAGAGGTGTTCGGCCAGCGTCTTCACGGCTGCTTTACTAGCGTTGTAGGCTGGGTTCCCTGGGGGATTGGTGATGCCTTGCTTGCTGCCTGTGATGACGATGGACGCCTGAGAGGACGGAGAAGCATGTTCTTTTATGAGGGGCAGAAGCGCCGTGATCCCGTTTATTACCCCGAACAGGTTTGTGTTCATCACCTTTTGGAACCCGGAGGTGTCTGTGTCTTCGAAGGACGTGCGTACGCCCACACCGGCATTGAGCGCTAGCAGGTTTATTTTGCCTGGGTGTTGTTAGTTGATGACTTGGTCTGTATGGCTAGGGGGACATCGGGAATAGAAGGGGATCTATTTGCTTCCCATTATAAAATATAAAGATGTGATGTGGCACGCATCACAGTGACTATCCATGTAACTTTGGAGGGGTAGATGGGCATAGCGAGGGGTCAAAAAGCTAGCATATCTGAAGAGAAGCGGCGACAGAGTCCTATAAGACACCAGAACAAGTAGGAAATGGGTAACCAACCTCCAAAGTCCTTCACAACCTTCTCCTTCAGGGCCTCCCAATCCTCGGTCTTGCTAACATCAATCTTGACGGTGCTGACGTTGTCACCAAGTGCTGACTTAGCGGCATCGAGATTCTTCTCATCCCAGTCGGCGACGAGCACGCGCATGCCGTAGCCAGCACACTTCTTGGTGAGTGCAAGACCGATGCCCGACGCGCCGCCGGTAATAATAGCAGTATTCAGTTTAGAATAGATTGCGGCCATCTTGTACAAATCTGATGGCAATTGAAGGTACGTGCAGTACGTGTAGAAGTTGGAAACCTGCCTCGGTTACAACGGCACAGTACCTAGGTAGGTAGGTAGTAAGTATAGCCTTAGGCAAGAGTACAAATGTAGCCCAACCACCAAAAGATCTTCTATCACCTTTTACAATCCCTTTCCCTCTGCAACTAGGTCGTGCCGTCTGCTCCTATAAAAACAAACGCCAAGCCGAGTGTGGTTCACTTAGGCTGCAAGACTCGCCCGGGGTTAGGAGTTTAATAATTATCTAGGCGTGCAACATGACGCTTCAACTCCGACCCTCCAGCCCTGGTTGATCCGCGTTGTCCATCTTCTTGCTGAACACTATGCGTCGGCCGACACAAGTACACACGGTTAAGCTACGTGGCATAGCTACTGCTCGGAATAAAGGATGTTTTCCCCAACACGTTACTAGTATAGGCAATGACCCCTTCCTAAAACGCCGCCTGTCCTCCTGTTCTCAAGTTTGTAGTAATCCGATCTTTCAAACGACTACACCTGTATACTCCATACCATACGGCGCAATGCAGACTTAAGGCTGGAGTACCTAGTTTTCCTATCGATTACCTTTGTTGAGGTTGGGACGGCATTCTAGAGAGGAGAGAATTGACGCTTTCACGGGCGTTGATCGTGCCCCAAATGCTGTCCTTACCGCCCTTGCGCCACTCATCTCCATTGGCATCCTCATCGCCACCTCTCATTGCCTCGCCCAGAATTACCTCGAGGTCTCGTTTTTGCGAGCTGAGCCAATTTCGCACAAATGTGGCTGGATCCTCGCTCAACGAGTTGAGGAAGTCGTGTTTCGCCTTGGACACATGAATGGCTTGAATGATAATCGCCAATTGTTCGTCTAGCGACGAAACTTCTTTCAACATGCCTACATATCCAGCGTTGTTCAAAAACGTAGTCATCTTTTCTCGCAACGGATCATCAACCGCTACCCGAACATCGTAAACGCTGGGCTGGGGATCTTTGTGAAACTCTTCGTCGAGTCGGATAGTGTAAAGAAGCTGCACTGGAGCAAGGGGACGAAGATGAGGAGAAATGTATTCTGCGAGTTTAGGAATAACTCCCGTCTCAGTACCGAAAGCCTGGTTTATTGTTAGTCGTGACACATGTGCCCTGTATAATAATAGTAATCACTTACGCTTCGCAGAAGCTCGTCGCAGCGGAAGTGTCTTTTTTCCTCATCTTCCTGCAAACCCATCATTTTGATATATTCCCAGACCGCCATGACAATATCTTGCCGTGTCGCCTCGCGCATATCAACAATATCCTCGAGTTCAGCACTTAGGGCGTAGCGTTCAGGCTCCTCATGCCTAGTAAGGTTGATGGTGATGTTGAGATTCTCGTCTCCGTTGCGCTTAAAAGTCAATTCGTCAAAGTCGGCAGCAGCCGGTAGGTTTGGAGATCCTCCCACTCGCTCTGGTTTTTTCCATTCGACACTCTGTTCAGCACCTCCTCTATTAGTAGGAAAGTCTACGTGAAGGGCTTTGAAGAAATGCGAGAATCGATATCGGGGGGGTTTGGTAGTTTTGGATTTTGTATCGGTTGATTCATCTTCTTCCATTCGGTCTGGGTCATCGGCGCCACTCTTTGCGTCTTCGGGCTCATCTTCGTTGTCGAGGTCATCGTCATCGTCCAACAGTCGAGCTTCAATCTTGACACGATAAGTGGGTTCCAGATTCGAACTGAAATCGAAAGTATCCACGTTAATCCCATTGCCTTGCCAGATCTGATCTTCGGCCGTGTTGGTGATCCATATCCGAAGAGTCTTCCACCTCTACCAGGCCCATTGTCAGCGATGAAGGCAATATACTAGCGTGACTATTCTTGACAAACCTTGGCACTGCGAGTTACGGCATCGACGATATCAAGACGCTTCCTTGTCATAGTAGCATCGAGTCTTCGCTCAAAGTCTCCTAGATCTCGGTATCTCTGTGCCACATCGCCCACTGTACAGTCATCAATGTCATCGGGAAGGTTTTTATCTGTCGGCTTGCGACTGCGGCGTTTGGCCATCTCAAACTGCATGGCAGCTTGTTGTTGCTGTTGCGCCACCTGAGCTGAAGTCAAAGGGACTTGGTGATGTGGACCAGAAGACATCATAGGACCTGCATTACAGACGATCAGAGAAAGAATTTATAGGGCGGTGGAATAGGAGGCAAAAGAGATGAAAATGGGAAAGAATTGGGTGTTTAAAAAGAGATGCTAGGTGGCGGGACGTCGCGCAGAAAGGCGGACACGATGCGACAGCAGGATCGGGGATGGTACGCGGCGGGCGCAACAATGAATCGTGACGGAACAGAGAAAGCACCGGGTCTGTGGTATGATGGCATGATACGTGGACACCGATGAGCAGACAAGAACAAAGACAGCAGCAATCAGCAATCAACCAGGACCAAAAGAGCCAGAGCCGAAGCCAAGGGCCAGTGGAGCTGCAAGTGTCTCGCGTTGTGGGGTTTTACACATCACAAGCGCGGGCCGTTGCTTGCGAGTCGCGATACAGCGGTAGCGCCCAATCCATGTAGGTATGTCATCCCATCTTCAGACTCCATCCTCCTGCTGCTGCTCTTTTTTCTTCTTCATAGTCACCGTCACCATTGTCATTGTCATCGTCACCATGAACAAATGCAATCACTGCGCAATCTATTGAAATGAATCGCACATACCAATGCCTCCCCTTCTCTGGCCACCAGAATGGGCCGCTCGCTGCTGTTGCTGTTGTTGCGGCGGTGGCGCCACCACCATCTGCTGGTGTTGCGGATATGGACGGTAGCCCGGCTGCATTATGACTGCCTGACTGTCTGTCTGACTGCCTGACCGACAGTGTTTTTGGGCGGTCTCTGCGACTCTACGACTCTGCGACCTATTTGTGAGACGTTGATTGCCTGGGGGCGACGACGGTGTGTGACGCCAAACACCAACGACGGAAGCGTTGGGATCGCGCAGTGCTGGCCGCGGATGGGGTGTCCACTGGAGTGGACAGATCGAACTGGGGTTCGGCTACGGTGTTGTCTAGCGTGAGACTACTTTGTCGGAAATTTTGTCTTGTCGTCAAATCGCGCGTCTGGCTCGTCGCGCGCGCTCACTCGGAATCCGAATGGGTTTGCCGTGGTCTAGGATCTCAGTTTGTGGAGCACTGGCAGCAACTTGAACGGACAAAACACTCCAACTAATGTACATGCAGTATTAAAATTAATATGTAATTGACGAGTTAGGTACCTGCTATACTAAGTAGGTATGGCGGTACCTATCTGTAGGGTCTTCAATCTACTGAAGTCAAATGTGGCTGGTGCTTCTCTTCCACCCCACTCTTTTTATATAGCCCGCCCATTAACCTTTGGAATTGTGGCTACCTCCTGGTAAGATGGATGCTAGGTAGGTCTCCCGCCTCTAGGCTGTGTGTACTGCCGATACAGGTTGAGACAAGTACCCAGATAAGCAATTAAGGTAGAGAGGTACCTGACCTACCTAGATACCTGGGTAGGTAGGTGCACAGAACCCATCATTCTGTTCCTTGAATATCCATATGTCCATATGTCCATATCCCCCAAGAGCAGCTATTGCTAGGCAAGCACCAACCCATATATATCTTCCCTATTGCAGGCGCCTACCCCTAGGTAGGAGGTAGTGTAGATATCCATGGATCTGTGATGTCACTCCCGTGTATGAATTGACACCACTCTTTGGCCAATCTGCCCTGGCTCACCCTCATTCTTCTTGCCCTACTCGTCCCGTTCCTCCAAGCAAGCAAGGCCTGGCCTTTCCTCACTCTAACACACTAGGGCTCTAGCAGAGAGAGGGAAAGAGAAAGGGCCAACCGCTACACCCAACGACACGCGCCAACGACATGCGGCATATGCATTTGCATATGCATGCCACAAAATAACACGCTATAATAAACTGCAAATAGCAAATAGCCTATCATAACCTTGGAAGGGTGTAATATGAACTGTAATACCATATCCTTGCATGCAGTATAATCCTTCTAATCCGTCTAGAAAGCGGTAACAAGGACTACAATGCACTCGAGTGCCTTGCAGATGCTGTGTAGTAAAAGGACAAGATCCTTGTCATTTATGCATTTTGTCTCACAACTGAATCTCTTCCAAGATCACTCCCAACGTACCTGAGCCGACGCCTCGCTATAACATCCGGAAAGAAAATTCGTAGAGAACCCAACAACGCTGTGTGTGTGAAAGTGGTTGAAATAACCAACATATGCTATGCGCCGAGGTTACAGCACCTCTGCAAGTATCAATTCTAGAATGCTGAGCCCAGCCCTTGCTTAGACTGTCGTTTGCTGAAACGATTCCGCTTGGTAGTTGTAGTATCATCTAAACTCGCTTGACTCCGAGTCAAGGGATTGCGATGAGATCGATCGTTGACGTTGTAACTCTCAGGGCCAAATGTACTTGCAGGACTTGACATAGAAGATGATATCTCGCCAAAGGCGTTATCGCTGGCGTACGACCTAGTCATATTCATCGAAACCGCTATATCTTTAGCTTGCTGCAACGTCTCAACCCAATCATCCGGGGTGGGACCGGAGGGGTCAAGGGATGAAGGCGCTTTTATATCCTCAAAGGTCCAGTGATAGCCAGCCTAGTCGATGTAAGCATAGAATTATGACAGAGGAAAGAAACACATACCGAATCGACACACCAGACGACCTGTCCCTTAGCATCGATTTGAGTTTTCCAGGAACAGTCGGGGACAAGGAGCGATATCTCTTGCTTTGCCTTCTTCTCTTCGCCACCCGCAGGCGCTATGATTATTCTCCCACTGGATGTGATTATAACAAGCCTCTGTCTCTTTTTTGTGGTGCTACCGCCGAAGAAGCGGGTGAACTTCCGGTGGCCCTCTTCGCCCTTGTTGTACGGGCTATTTGGTATCGCGGCTGACATGGCCAGGAGATCGCCAAGCCGCAATATTCTCTCATTTGGCTTTGTCAACACTGGTGACCATTCAATATCTAGTTGAGATGGCGGCGGTATGTCGGTGATGAGGCGTCCGGGCGTACGTGTACTACCGTTGATCCCATTACCACCAGTATGCGGCCTAGCCCCTGTGTTCGGCTGCGGGGCACCCGACATGCCATTTAGCTGAATGATTTTAGGCTCCTGAGACGGTGGGACGTAAGGACGTAACCGTGGGGCTTTCGACTTCCATAGCATCTTGCCAAACTGCTGGCCGTCGAAAAATTCATGGTTTTTTATGTGTTCAATCGTAAGTCTTCGGGAGGGATCTAGAACTAGACAACGCTCGACTAGATCTCGTGCAGCAGGAGGGAAGCCTGGAGGAAAGTCGTAATCGAGGTTGACGATTTTCTGAAACGTCAAATACTCAGAGCCACCCTTGAAAGGCGGACGGCCGGCTAACATTTGATAGATGATGCATCCAAAAGCCCAAAGATCACTAGCCTTGCAAGCATTCTTGTTGGTGAGCAACTCGGGGCTGACATACTCGGCTGTGCCAACAAAAGAGGCTGCTCGGCTATCATCCTGTTCTGTACCTCTGGAACTGGTGCCCATATCCTCGATTTTCGGTGGTGCCTGGGGTGCTCTTGGATCGCTTAGCAACCTTGCCGTGCCAAAATCAGTAATTTTGACGTGTAATTGATCGTCTAAGAGGACGTTTTCGGGCTTAAGATCACGGTGTATCACACCGCGAGAATGCATATATTCAATAGCATCTAGGATCTGAGCCCCAAAGAATCTTGTGCACTCGATATCGAAGGTCCCCGTTTTCTTCAATACTCCGAGAAGTTCGCCACCACTGCAGATGTCCAGTACGTAGTATAACGAGTTTTCGTCTTGAAAGGTATAGTAAAGCCGAACGATGCCAGGGTGTTCTGTCAGCCGGTTAAGAGTGTCCTTCTCAATGTTGACATATTTGATCTTCTTCTCTTTGATGATATGCCTCTTTTCGAGTACTTTGACCGCGTACTCCTTAAGCGTTTGTCTGTCCGTGGCGAGATAGACGCTACTGTAGGATCCTTCCCCCAGGACTCTGCCAAATGAAAAGTCGCGAACTCCTTTTTTCACTGGCTTCATAATCGTCTTGCCGTTCGCATCGACCTCCTTTCGCATCCCTACAGCAGCTCCTCGGTCTTTCCACTCTTCACTACCGGTTGAGCCAGGCATATCAGGTCCACGGCCGCGAGGCTCGGGTGCTACTGGCACACCAGGAATAGAGGCGTACCCGCTAGCGACCCCTTTCGAGCTCCTCCTAGGAGGCAAGGGTCCGTTCCCACTTGCTGAATGGGCCTGGCGGTTCTGATACGTGCGATCCCTGTGGCTAGATTCTCGGGAGGGAATGCTGGGCGAGTATTCGGGGGCTGGCCTTCCCGACTCGTTGTGTCCAGGTGCCCGAGACGGATCGGTTCTTAAAATATGATAAGAATTTGCGGCCTGGTCACGCCCGGAGGCTGTTAAAGCAGTGTTGTATAGAGCGGATGCTGGACGTGATGATGATATGTTGGAGAATGGCATAGTACCATTCATCCCGTAGGGAGATGGCTGGCTCGAGGGTTCTGGCTCTACAGAAACCCCGCCTACTCTTGGTAACTCGGTCGTTTGTGGTATACTCTGCGTCATATGTAGCATGGAGTCGGGGATGACTATGTCGGTGGTTGGTTGGGTTTGTGTAGGCAATTCAGAGTCGGTGGGATGTGATTGTGGGGGACTCTGGGTGGCATCGTCCGGGTTTGCTATGCGTAGGCCACCTAAAGCCCTCGAGAGACTCAGATCGTTATTCATGGTGGCGCCGGGGGATGTGTTGGCCTTAATTGTAGTTGTGATTAATACTAAACCGTTGCTGGTTTAACTGGACGTAAACGTCGTCCGAAGCTGTGGGATAATTATAGATACGAGAAAGACCATCGGCCGGAATTAGATACATATGCCAACCAATCCACCCTGCAGTGCTCTCCCGGCTCTGCAAGCGATTGATCAATCGTGAACTGTCAAGAGCAGTCTACGAACAGCTGTCAGGCGAAGGGTTATCCACTAGTAGGTGATCACGTCGTCAGGGAGGTCCAGGACGATATGTCCTCGCTACCTAGGCACCAAAATACGGAGGTCGCAAGGGTGGCGATAGGTGTAGGCAATACGCAATAACGAGTGGCTGACGCGATGCGTTTCGGTAAACCAAGTAAGGGACGGGCTGGAGGGCCATACCATCAAGACAGAGAGAGGAGTTCGTCGAGAGGAAAGTAGAGGTAGAGATGGCATAAGGGTGGTGTAGGTGCGATGTACCTTGGCACGTACCTACGATGTATGTACCAGGTAGGTAGGTTAGGTAGTAAGGTAGAAGGTTAGTACCTGAAAGGTTACCTAGTGAGTGTAGATAGATAGGTACATGGAGGTATGGTAGTGCACAAGTTTGGTCCGCAAGTACATAGTAAATTTGACATGGCACAATAGCCGGAATCAGAGCAGCCAGCCGCAATGCAAAACTCGCAAACAAGCAAGTAACAACTTGAATCCTAGAGAGGCATCGACCTGAAAAAAAAATGAAGAGCGGGAAATAGTCCACATCGACACTTCGTAAGGAGGTATTGTTACGGGATTTTGCTCATTATCTTAGGTACCTACCTAGCTAGGTACCTACCTAACCTACCTAACCTACCTAGGCCAACACGCGTCCATCCTACCTGCGTAGGCTAGGTGCCTACCTAGGTGGTGTAATGGGCTGTGCAAGGGACAATACCCATTTACTCTATACCTAGAGGCTAACTATACTATACTACCTAACCTAACCTAACCTAACCTATGTTTTGTCCATGACAGGTACATTCACGCTATTTAAAGCGATGGTATGATCGATAAGTAATAGAGAGAAGCCTAAAGAAAAAAGAAAACCACCCAAATAAAGGACACTAGGTGCTGCCATCGACGACATTGTGACCCTGGCCCGTTTAGTTTACTTTATAAGCTTACCTACCTACCTACCTACCTACCTACCTGAGCACCTACCTAAGGTTAGGTGCTTACACTGCATCCATAGAACCTTGGTAGGTAGGAGGTGAGCATCTGGGCAGTCGGGCATTCAATGCAAACAGCTTTCCTGGGTGTAACGGGTAACGGGCTTAATGGCAGCGCTATTTCCTTAATATGAGATTCAGACTTCCGAAGTAATAAGTACGACACATTCAATTTTAAGTTTATCTACGCTCGGGGAACTATGTCTTTGCTAGCACAAACCGGCCGAATGGTCGTCTCATCAACTCCAGCTCTAGATGTTTTCAAGTTGAGTCTACTCCTAGATCCCGGTAGATGAGGCATATTGATCTCGGTATGCTTCAAGCTTACTTGCAGTTCCTATCCGCGAGGTTAGCTACTTTCCGGCGTGAATAGCTAGATCACCAGGTTAAGCCGCTAGGTTGTTTTCGCGTCATGTTACGACTACCACCAACCACCATCTCCCTTACTATAACAGAAGTGAAGGAGTTCGAGCGGCGTCGTCGATTCAAGAACTATCTTGCTAAAGGGGATGCTTTCGGGCAGCTTCCAATTCGACCAAAAGCCCAGCCTACGGCACAGAATAGCCGTGAGTCGGAGTGTTATGGACGCGAACCGACAGATCAGATAGTGACTCCAAGACCTTCCAAGAGGGCAGAGTACGATGAAGACTTCAAACTGCTGTCCTACCCTCCTCGCAGACCTCCAAGGGATAGAGAGCCCGTGGTTAGCGGTAATCTGAATGACTCGAGCTCACCGCATAATCAAGCATCCAACTCTTCGGTTAGATTACGCCTAGTCGAAGATGCTAGCCTGCCCATTGCACTCCCTCCACCATTTTCGTTGGAAAGGCGTGTGGTCTCGGATGTGCAATCTCTTCCATCAGTGCGTCTGCAGCATGCTTCACAGATCGCACGATACTGACAAAGTGACTGAATAGATGCACGTAGGCATTCAGATTGAGGTACCACGGGAGAGAATCACACAGAACCCGCCAGTTACTCCAACGAGACGGCCATACTTTAGGGAATCGGTTGAGTCAACTCCGGATGAAACCCCCCAAGTTAGTCAATACCTATTACAACAATGCATGGACACAACTGAATATCGACAGTCTAGTGGTACGGGAGCACGTATCTTCAGTTCTGCTGCGAGGTTTGTCGGGTCAATCGTTCGTTTCCCTAGGCATAGTTCTCCGACGCCATCTCCACGACGACCGGGTATAGAATCTACCTCACAGCCGAGCAGAGGTCAGTCCGGCGGTTTAATTATGGACAATGCCAGATTCAGAATCTACGACGACTCTCTTTCGCCTTCCTTGCAGCCACAGACACCGCTGAATCTCCCCGAAGCCCGTCATCAAAGCCGTCTACATAGATTCTACACGGTCCCTGCGCGGCCTATAGCGACGAGACGGCGTGTCCCACGCTCTACTGCCAGCCAAGTTATACATCATGACGACCATAACCCGTCGGACCTAACGACGTCTGGATTCCAAGGTCTCTACGGAGGCGCAGAGAACTTAGATGACGCTAGACTTCAACATGATGCACCCTAGCTGCATCGTAAAGATTCCTCAGGCCATATGGCGGGGTGAAGCAGGGTTAAGCGGGCCTGTGATGAGTTACGAGACGATGGTGGACGGCGTTTGAGTTAAGCACCCTAGTGAGCGTCAATCTGATCGCTGTAAGTATACATTGTTAGTGCGAAATTTCATAATAGGATACATTAGTCGTTGAACAAAGCCATTGCCGAAAACGATTGAATGAAGTATCATGGCAGACCGAGACTAGAACGGCGATTCGGGTACTTCTTTGGCCATCTGACATGAATGGAAACACCTGATGCTGTAGCAACGGGGTAAATTGAAAGGACTTCAGCATTCTTATGCAACAGTAGGCGAAATCGGGTTGCCCTGCCATTACGGAGTACTCCACGCTACCTAGATAGCACACTGCGCCCTATTCCGACTAAGGAGCGACTAATCTAAGTTCTTCCTAGAATGTTCCGGGTTTCTGACTTGGGGTCGGACTCAACTTAGTCATTTGTTCCTAATAGGGCTAGTGGATGACGGCATTATGTTGACTGGGGGATAATTGGGCTAGAAATGATCTTCTGTCGGACTTTTCCGGCCCGATCATCATGACCAATCACGGACACACATTTCTTTTTCGTTCCTTTTTAGCCCAGACTTGCCAAGACTAGGGGGCCAAGGCCCCCATCATTGCTCCCAACCAATCTTGTCCTTGGAAGGGTGGTGATTTCATTGGTTAGAACAGGTTGTCATATCGGATGCTCTGCATAAGTCCCAACAGCCCTTGATTTGTTCAGTTTTCACTACTAGTATGTGCTAGTAGTGTATGTAACTACACATACTAAGTAGATACTATTATACTCATGACAGATACGGAGTACTCTACCTTGCTTGTATGGAGTAGGTGAATGCCTGAACGTGACCCGTAAAGACTAACGACGCGAGAGGAATGCCATGTCGTGTCGTGTATGGGGCGGCGACAGTATAGAAAAAGAAGACAAAGGACGTATAGAAGATACTGAAGCAATACTATACCTGGTAAAAGGCGGCTGTAGATAATTGCGATAGTACATTACCTACCTACGCCCTTGAGAAAAGACTGCCGGTGTTCTGTCTATTACACTAACTGCATAGTACCTACCTAGGTAGGTGGTGTATAAAAGGTATAACAAAAGCCTCGAGACTTTTTTCAGCCAGCCTGGCTGCTGTCTCACAAGAGCGACTAGGCTTGTTTTGGAAAGGCTGGATTGGAGCAAGTTTCGTTTAATAGAAACACACCACACCACACCTCAGGTGGTAAGTACCTTACTAGGTACCTAGGTATTGTACTAGGAGACGTAGATACAGTGCGAACGCCTACTGGATTCATACCATCTGAGCTTTTACCACACTGTCTTACTGTGCCTGCTGCCTTTGCCTACCTAACAGTACCTACAGTACTGCTCTCAGAGCTTCGGTCTCAGGTTTTGCCGGCTGGCTGGCTTGGCCTGGCCTTTGTGCCTCTCTCCCACAACACAGATCCCAGATCCCAGTCCGCTCCCAGTCAGTCAGTCCTGTCTGTCTGTCTGTCTGTCTTTGCGCGCGTCCCATCATACTATAGTACCTAGTCCCATATGCACATGCGAAGTTCCTACGGCTGCTTGCTTTGCCTGCTCGGCTTCTGCTGCTTCTGCTGCTTCTCTCTGCGTCCTCCTCCCACCTCTCCCACATCTCACCTCTCACACCAACATGCCCCCATTCCCCATCCACCTCCCACCAGACTCCAGACCTGTCTGTCCATCCACAGTCCTATCTCATCCTCGTCCTTATTATTATCCTACTCCCACACCCATTCTCCCATCTCTCCCTTTTCCCTACCTACCTAACCTACACTTACATAGTACATACTCAGATACTCCCTCCTACTAAGTCTTGACTTACACCTACCACCCCGTACACTGACATATCCAGCCCCTACTCTTTACATTCCGTCCTCTCTCTCCTCCACCAACAACCATCGCTGCTCTGTGTTTCAGCAGCCGGCCTTCCTCGTTGTGCGCCACCGTCGAGGCAGATCTCGCGATATCTACTCACCTCTCCCAGACCAATTGGCCCTGCCTTGCCATCGATACCAACACTCTAGCCACTGCGCCATCGTTAACATCAACCAGCATAATTGACATCATTATTCACAGCATACCTCCTCGCCATCCATACACCTAGCCCTCAAGCACCTAACATAGTTGTTGATATCTCACCTGAATTTAGCACTAACAGATCACCATGTCTTTCTTCGAACGCACCTCTTCCCCTGTCCTCACCATGGTCCCCAGTGCTCCCCAGGGCGCGTTTGCCATGTCTCCCTTTTCACACCAGTCGTCTCCCTTTAGCCGTGTCCATCCCTTGGGAGCTTCACCGCGCCTATGCCAAACTGCCAACCCGCTGTCATCGGCGGCCGGCCGTAAGCGCTCCAGAGATGAAGCTGGCGTTAACCTCGATATCGAGGAGGTCAAGCTCGAGACAATCGAGCCCATCAAGGAGCCCGAAGACGAGTGGGTTTACGGTGAGGGCATGACACTTATCAAGTCGCCATCGACGTACGTTGCAAGCGCCGGTAGTCAATCCGGAACCTGGCTTGAAGAAAAGGCTGCCGCCAACGAGAAGCGCAAAAATGACGAGGCCCGAGCTATCAATCAACAAGCACGACCCTCCCTCCGTAGTCATAAATCTCAACGGTTGGATATGAACGTCGTGACACTACCAGGCGCCGAGACCCAAGCCAGTCGAGTTAGCCCTGCTCGCGACATTAGCCCTGCAGTATCTACGCCTGGACTCTCTACCGACGTCAGTAGCCAGCCCATTGTCGACAACTTCACACTTCATCTTGGCATTGGGTGGAGTCGCATCAGCCAAGACGAACATATTCAGGCTGCAGCTCGTGGCTGGTCTCGCTATATCGAAAACCATTTCCCTATAACCAATGCTCGAATTCAATTAGAAAGTAAAGGCCTACAGTCATATCTCGTCGAAGCTTCTGAGGGCTTTTTCTTATTTGCCGAGAATTTGCGCCAGGGTCAGCTTGTCAGTAGGGACGTTAATCAAACCCTTGCCAACCTGAAGTCAACACCTCCCGTCTTTGAGGGTATTGAAGTGATGACGGCTGCAGAATCTCCACGGCCCATCGATATGTCTTCACCTCAAGGCCCGGCAATAGTTGAGATGGACATGAGCTAAACGAGTGGCAAAAAACTGACTTTAGGTGTGATTCGGCGAGATTATGGCGACGTTTTTCTAGGGAGCATTCGGAGGTGCATGTGAGCCCGTATCGATCTTCCGACTTTTCTTGTCAACTGTCTTCTACAATAATTTCAATCCAGGTGGGAATTGGAGCAATCAAAATGGGTTGGGAATCTGGGGGTAATCATCAGAACTAGGGGCTTAGCTTGTACGATAAAGGTATTCTATCCCAGTGAAACGGCCATATTTTATCGCCCTTACTAGAGCACTCCTTCATGAGCACCGCCGCCAAGAGTCAAATTGACTGGGCGTGGGCACCCTTTTATGTTTGTGATAGTATGAAATGTTGCGTAAGTTGGGCGACAATTGGACCATATTATGAAGAGTCTCCACCATTCAGGGCAGAGGTTGCAGGCCCATTGTATGGGCAGATTGCACCTATCCAATAGATCCTATACGGGCGAATCGAGACTGGCTTGATAGAGCAGGTGTACTAATAATGAGAGATCTACACAGTCAATAACTGGCTCAGGAACTATCTGTTTTAATCGTCATTTATTCTCTACGGATTTGTAGGCGCGCACAGCGTTTTATTACAGCCAAAGGCTTGAGAAGCCAACATTCTGGGCACTCAAGCCAAAATAGCGGTCACCAAGATTTGATAGGCCACGCTTGGTTTTCTGTGAACCAATCGCCACATCCGAAACCCCCTCTTTTGTTTAGAGATTGTAGTGTAGTGAGTTGGTAGCGTAGAGTCCCACGAGACCACGAGAATAATCACTTATGTCAAGCAAGCAGAGGTAATAAGATAACTAGTTAGCTAGATAGTGTACGCCGGCCTTTGCGAGCCTGGCCATTACCATCCAATACACGCGAACGAGAACGCGCCCACGCGGGACAAACGTCACCCTGAACTAGATGGATAGATACATGAGTGGTGACGGACAATTCTTTAGGGATCTTCCTACCAGGTTTCCCCTACCTACCAGCAGTTACCTCTGCTTGATATTCGCTTGATACTCATCTATTATACCCTTCGCAATTGAATCCGAAACGAAACGGGAGACTACCTCGATATTCCAATTGTTGACGTTTTGTTGCATTTCGTTACCGATAATAGCCTCCCGCTTTTACATTCGTCATCATCCCTTTATCGAAGAACGCATTTGGTCAATAGGACGCATCTGCGGGGCCTACAAAGAGTCTTTATCCAACCTTAACTACTAAGCTCCTTCGCCTGGGTTCATTATTAGCCACATAGCTAGCAAGGTTTCCATTGCTACACTACAGTGGCTGCAAAGTACCTGCTGCTGAGGAACTCCGTTGGTACAGCCACCTAAAAGGACCTTACTCGTGGCGAACGCATAGCACAGCCTCACTCGACCCTACAACCTGCAACGGAGTCAGCTGGCTGCTCCCAACCTAGCTCGCACGGCAGCCCAAAACACGAAGAGGTCCGGAGCTTACTGGAGCGTGGACTCAATAAGGGCCTGTTAATATCTGTACGTATGTTGTAACTATTTAATTTATACGTCTTGAGATCACCGAGTGATACAGATAGGTAGGGGGTCCACCCACCGGGAGGTCTACTATTCCTTCATCATCAATATACTCACTACCTCTGTAACACTTTACCACCGAGCCTTATCTACCTCTTTAACTCTCAAGTGGCGGAGTCAGGCCAACTATAAGAGGAACCCTACCTAAGTACCTAGTTAATTCTTTAACCCACTAGGTAGGTAGGTGCCTAGGTACTTAAGTAACCTAAGACTAGAAGTGTAGGTACCTATAAGCAAGGTTAAAACATTAGTCTTTAATATAAAAACTAATTTAATATTATTAAATTAATATTAATACTAGATTAGTTGTATTAATTTTTAACCCTGTTAGTATATAATGGTTTTGGTTGTTTACTTATGCAAGTTGAACCTTTTGACCGGTGAATTCTTCGATATCGTCTAAAACCCATTTGATCGGGTGGGCAAAGGTGATATCTGTACCTATGGGCATTTCGACTCTCTCGGAGGTGGGCGTCTTGTCTGCGTCCTGTGGCGCAATGTTGAGCCCGCCTTTGAGCTTTCTATATTCTCGAGAGGAGGATGTTTGCTTGTCGGGAACACCTCCCCAGTCGCCGGACTCGTTACCAGCAGTGACTATCCCAACAATGGTGCCGCTGCCATCAAAGATTGCAGAACCCGAGTCTCCCTTGTGTGAAAATCGGTCGGTCACATTTACTTCTCCTAGGGGTCCGGATCCTGGAATGATCAACAGCTCCCAAGTGAAGACGTCCCTATCCTCGCCGTGACCAGGTCGTCGAACGACAGCCTCTATAGCGCTCATTTGTCCGACAGTCAGTCCTGTGGTTGCCCCTCTTTTCGCAACAAACTTCGGGGAGGTGGTGTCGGCGTTTGGCAGTACAAGTTCCTGCTCGGGGAACGGAAGTCCGATTGGGTTTGCAATCTCGCCAGGGAGGTTCAGAGCGACCTTGTTATCTGGTGCGCGGGGAAATTTGCTCAGGTCGAGCTCTATTAGTGCCCAATCTCGAAAATAGCCTAGCTGCCGAGGGGAGAGCGTAAAACTTTGTAAGAAGGCTAAATGGCCGATTTGCCGATCTTTTCCCTCATCATATTTCTCGAGAATCCTAAGAGTTGAGGCATAACGGGTCAAGTTTCCCTTTAACGTTGCTAATTGTTGACGATCGTTTTCATTAGGAGGAGGAACATTTCTTGGCGGATCCCATTGATAGATTTCATCCCATTTTGAAATGCGGAGTTCACGTGGCTTGATCAGCTCTTCTATCGCCTCTTTCTTTAAGTCCAGTTCGTGCTGGATGTCGTAAAAGGTCGTCTGGTTGGCCTGTATATGAAATTGACGGTTGTCCTCCGATGACTTGTACGACTCGTGGGCCTTGCGGTCGTTCCAAACGACATGCCGGCAGGTGAGACCATAGATTTTCGGGTCGTTTCCGAGCTTTACGTGCAGGCCCATCGTTCCCTGCCCTTTCTTGTCTTCTAAGTAGGCGATTGGGTACCCTAGATATGGCAAAAGAGGCAGGATATGTTTGCCGATGACGTCTTTACGGTCAAAAAATGGCTCGAGCTCGATAGAAGCGGCATACTCTGTGTAGCGTCCTTCCATTATCTCGACCTCGACATCGAAGATTCCCAGCCTTTGGATCAGGTCGCGGCAACTCAGGGCAATCTTTATGCCAGCTTCCCATTGGAGGCTGCCCGGCTCTACGGCGATCAAAAGGATCGTAGCAGGTACGCCCTTAGGATGGTTGTAGTCGTCTCTTAGGCCGGTTCGGACAGGGAAAAAATAGGACCAATTGCATTGGTCCAGCAAGCCCATGATTTGAATTGAAAGCTCTTTGTCTTTGTTCCACTTCTTGATGATCTCTGGGTCTTGCACAGCTAGGTAGTACTTACGGTCCTGGACAAGCCGTTGGCCCCAGCCAGCTTCTGTCGATAACGATTTGACCCAGCGGTTGTGGCCTGTCCTGGCTACGAGTCTTGGATTGCCGCTGAAGCCATAGAAGTACTTATTGACCTCTTCGTCTTCCGGCTTATACGGAGGCGGCGCCATGTCGATGTTAAGAATGTCAGTTAGCAGATGAGCTGATGTGGATGGTCTTAAATTTTCGTGTTTTGATCGGACTCGATGCAGCTGAGTGGCTTCGTAATCGTCGTTTCTGTGAAAGACATTGACTAATATTTGAGGTTCTAGAATTTATGATAAAGGATTAAAAACTTATACGGATATTGAACTCTTTTATAATAATCGGTCGATTTTTTGGTGGTCAGTTCGCGATCACGCAATGTGTTAATTGGACATAATCTGACGGACAAGCTCGCATCGGGCGTCAAGCATAGTTCCGTGACACGCGTCTCAATGCCATTTCGTATATCGGACGGCGCTACTAGGTTCGTGGCCAATGCGAGGAGCATGAGGAGCATGAGGAGCATGCCTTGCGCCTGCGTCTGCAGCAACCTACTGACATGCGTACCTAAGTGATGCGGCTATGCACAGAAGTACCTACCTAATGACATCACGAGCACGGAGAGATCCAGGAGAATACGGCCCCGGAGGCCCAGAGGGTAATCACCGTCGTACCTGTGCCATGTTGCGGCAATCTAATCAACACAGGCACTCTCGTGGCCGAATCTCCGAGCGTACCTAAGATCGATGATCGGATCACGACTTGATTGTATCAATTATGCACATTAAGGTGGATGGATGTAGAAGGGAAGCATCCATTTTGTAACCTATCATCTCGTGCCTTTCCAACAAGCTCTGGTAGGTATAGAAACGAATCATTGCGGGTATTCGAGCACCTGGAGCACCTACCTACCCTGTATGCCGATACCCAAGTGGCTGAGCTAAAGCAGTGGCCATTTAGAGTGTGCCCCTGGGTAATATACCCGGCCAACTTGAAGTAACGTACTAGGTAGGTAGAGTAAATAGAGTTTCCATCCTAGAGGAAACAGCAGCCCTAATCCCCAAAGGTCTCTATTGCTTCGCCATTAATAATAGATAATGTTTTAAATTAATAGGGTTAAGAATTAAAAGAGGAACCTACTAATAATTACAGTATAGTGGCTAGTGTGGTAGCAGGGATTCCTGCTACTTCTTCTTTTCTTCTTTATACTTAGATGTCTTATGCAATAGAGCCTCATTCGCGGAGCTTAGTCTTCATTGATCGCCAAGCGTGACACTAATAAGAAAAACAAGCTCTTTATTATTTTAAAAAGAAAATTATTTTAAGAAATAAAACTATTTTGAAACTTTACTTATAATATTTAGCAAAGGCTTAAAAACCTTTAGTTTATTAATATATATATTACATGTCTTTTAGTCTACCTATAGTAATAGAAATTAAACATACTCCTAGATATTATTTTCCATACCCCCCTAGATCTGGTACGAACTGGAGTCAGTTTCACTCGTGCTCATCTTCTTTACCTTTCTTTTACCTTGGTGTAACAAGGGCTAGATTACTAGGGCTTGGAACTCGTAGATTCTGATTACATAATAATCTACTAGGGTCTCTTTAGGTCCATGAGGAAGAGATTCCTCTACCTTCGACCAGGGCGGTTAGCCCTTTATTTATATTCGCGTCTTCTCTTGCGAGGCCTCCCTTTCTTCGAGTCCCTCCGAGTGTAATCACACACAACGTATTTCCACTATAGCGGACTGTGTGGCTTGATAGCTACGGTGCTTAAAAAAGCTCGTAAACGGTGTAGTCAGACTGTACTCGAACCCAGGCAGAGGCGCCGCAGGCAGAGGGGGGTCCCAGAGGGTCTCCCCTGGTAAAAAGAACCTGAATATTAAAGCAGAGTGCATCTAGCACTCTGATTTACAGCGTATTAAAATGGATGCTCTACAAGGCACGCGTAAAGCTTTCCATTTTTAGGCTTGGAACCTGGCCTACGCGACTTATATATGCTGTTGGTCTCCCTTGCAGCTCGAGGCGCGACCAACTGGTCGCTCCCAGCCGATAGATTCGTAGCCCCCAATTCCTTCACGGTTGGCATCCTATTGGCTATAGGGTCCAGGGGTCAAGTGGCCCGCGTGACACTTGGTACGTGGCGGAGACATAGCGTAGTAGGAACCTCTACTATGTATAAGATATCTAGCGCTTTTGCTTAGGAACCGGTAGCCGGGTAAGATAATCGAGGTACCTAGTTATATGTATAGTTAGACGAGCTTTCTGTTGTATTTTTCCGTATGGATGAAGTTGGCGATAGACGTCGGCTCGGCCAATGCGATGACACCCCGCTGTGTAGTAGAACACGAGAATCGGACTGGACCATAAAAGATTCTGTGGAGGTTGTCTACACTGCGATTATGGCGTTGGAATAGATCTGATTGGTTGATGACGATTTGAAAGGGAAGGCGGCTCTTGAGCTGTTGAACATCAGTTCTTCCAACCGAACCGTACCATTACACTGCCGAATGTTTTTGGAGCTCAAATGTCACAATACTGCCCTTCACATAAAAACACTACCATCTCATCTGCATTCCGCTGTTCTCGGCAGAAAGGTTTAGTAATAACCTCGTGAGACTTTTTATTTTATTTTTTTAAACATCATTGATACGATACAACACAAGATGCGCCCACGCATCGGAACTGCACGGCCAAGAAAGAAAGGAAGTAATTAATAAAGGAAACAAGACGAAGAACAAAAGTACCTAGGTACATTTGATACACAAACGGACAAACTAAAGACTGGCCTCAAACTTCGGGCGGCGAACATCAGACTACCAGAGGACTTTCTAGTATAACAGAAAGGCATTTCATGAGCCAAGATATAGGTAACGGCTGGATTGCCTGTTGAGCTACTTTGTTTGTAGAGCGACCATCCTGTAATGCATGTTAAAATCCGTTTTATAATAAACGGACTGTGTTTCTGTGCAATTACGGTAAGATATGTATTGAAAATTATGCAAATTGTTGTTCATATCGTGTTATGAGAAGTGGATCTTGCTCAGGACAGGGCTTAGCCTGAGCATGAGCCCTGTCCCGATCAAGACCCACTTTCTCATAGCACGGTACTAGGTATAAGCAAAACTTGCATAATTTCCGATGCACAAGGTACCTATTACCGTAATTGCACAAGAACAAAAACCGTTTAGTGTAAAACGGATCTCAGGATGTATTATAGGACGGGTCCGTACGAGCGACTTCCTAGGAAGTCGCTTGACAAGCAATAAAACGTAAGCGCAAAGATATAGAACGTGAACATATCAGAGAAGATGGCCACAGACAACCCAGCTATTAATTATCCTTAAACGCTACCTAACTCTACCTACCGACACTGGCAACACTATACCTCGGCTCATAAACTGCCTTTCTGTTGATAGTGTTGATGCTGCGATAAGGTACGGTATGCCTTATTATAATTTATAGCACCTTGCCTATAGAGGGCGAACTGACTCTCATTCTTTAAAGCTAGACTCTCAATTTAAATAGCGAAGGAAAAGAAGAGGACAAGTCACGGAAGTGACAAATGTTGAGGGTTACGGAACAAGATTCTTTGGCTAGTTGTCCGTTTTGGCCACCCCTGGTTCCTGTTCCCGTTCCTGGCCCCTCCCCCTCCGGCCCGGCCGAGTCACCCCACCACGTGAATACAACTACTAGTACATACTAGATATATACGACTACCAACTCGTAGTACTCGTGTAATTCCAATACAATTATACGAATCCATTCGTGTAATTATAGGTACGATTCAGGCATTCCGGCGCCGGCGCCGGCGCCGGCTCCCAGCCCAGCCCAGCCTTGCCTCCTGTCCAGGGCGAGAACTTCACATCCGCGGACGAAGCCCAAATGCAACGACTGATCAAGGCCATATTAAACCCATCCTGAGCAGCAAGATAAAATACGAAAAGAAAAAGGACGAAGGATGCTTTGACAAGCAGACGCTGCTGATTTGGAGTGTATAACAAGTTTAAAGGAGCTTCACGAAACGAGCACACAGGCACAGTGCAATGGCTCGTTTGGATAAATATCCTCTGCGTATTCCTATTGGCAGCAAGTCGGCGTCTTGACTGCCGATTCTCAAGAACTCAACCATTCATAGGGGGATGCCTTTAAGACCAAACATTTATCAATCGACAACGACTCCTCTCATGTCCGGCTCGCCCGGCGGTTGTCCTGTTTGAGTTTCTCTAATGACATTGTGTCATTTTTGGAACTTTTTGGTTCATTCAAGAGCGTCGCTCTTGAATCATATCTTTTTCCACAGAATGAAGCGTGCCATTCGTGATGTCCGTCCCAGATTCCCTTGCTCCGGCCGCATCCTGCACCAGGCTATCAAACCCCTAATCTAACACAGCCTTGAGTACCTGGATCTGCTCCAGCACGCTTGATCGACTGGTACCGCCTTTAGCCGTTTTCGCCTCGACACTCGTTTCATATTCGAATGCCTCCGCAATGTCTGCTGTGAACCGAGAATCAATGGCTTGCAGTTGCTCAAGGGTCAGCTTGTCCATCGAAACTTCTAGCTTTTCAGACAGTGCAACGACGCGTCCAGAGATGTGGTGAGCCTCTCTGAACGGACATCCCTTCCTCACCAACCACTCTGCGACATCAGTGGCTAGCATCGTTTTGTCCAGAGCAGCCTCCATCCGCTCTGGCCGCACCTTCAAGGTAGCAATGACCCCATTGGCTATGCCTAGACTATCCGACACAGTCTGAACCGAATCCAGCATAGGCTCCCACCCTTCCTGGAGATCTTTATTATAGCAAGACGGCAAACCTTTCACACTCTCAAGTGAATAGTTAGTAGCTACTCTCGATACGCTCGTGGTCACCATCAAAGCCAAGGCAACTGGCTGAGATGTTAATATGAGGACTCACCATCATTAACCCAGCCATTTGACCGAAAGCACGCCCTGACTTGCCGCGCAGAAGCTCTAATGAGTCCCCGTTGAATTTATTTGGCATTAAAGAGCTACCCGTAGAATAGGCGTCGGCTAGCCGCACGAAACTGAACTCAGAGGTCGAATATATGATGAGGTCCTCAGCCCACCTGCTGACGTGGTTAGTGAAAATCGAGTTCCAGACCAGGAAGTCGATTAGGAAATCGCGGTCGGCCGAAGTATTCATGGAGTTCAAGGTTATTCCGCTAAAGCCAAGCTCGTCAGCTATTAAGTTTCGATCGATTCGAAATGGATTGCCGGCCAAGGCGCCACAACCGAGTGGACTTAGATTGACCCTTTCGAAAACTTGGCGCAACCGCTCGAGATCCTGCTTGAACGCAGCGGCATGTGACATCAGCCATTGAGACCACCGAACTGGCTGAGCACGCTGGAGATGGGTGTATCCAGGCATGATGTAGTTGCTGAGGTTGTCAGTCAGCAGGGGGCCGCTTTTGGCCAGAGGTGGGGCTAGGCTTACATTTCATCAGACTCGGCACGTGTGACAATGACCTTAAGGAATGCAACGAGTTGGCTGTCGATTTCGCGGATCCGATCGCGTAGCCACATGCGCATATCACAGACAACTTGCTCGTTACGGCTGCGACCTGTGTGCAGCTTACCCGCGATGTCCTTGCCGATGACCTCTCCTAAGCGACGTTCGTTCGCCGTATGAATCTGGTCCATTGTGTTAGCCTCGAGAAGTTGAGTAGAATTGAGTGGCCTCTCACATCTTCGTCATTCGGCATGATAGCGAAAGTTCCCTGCTTCCATTCTTCCATCACTTGGAGCAAACCACGCTCGATCGCCTGAAATTCGTCTTCGCTGATGATGCCAGCCTTTGAGTTGGCCCTGGCAAAAGCAATCGATCCAAGGATATCTTCTTTGTAAAGAGCCTTGTCGTATCGGATGGAGGCATTGTACTTATGCATGAGAGGATCAATCGCACCTGCGCACCGTGAGGTCAGTACACTGCATCCGAAGCTTGTTTCCCGAGACGTTCAAACCTGTGAACCTGCCCCCCCAGAGCATGCCAGCTGCCGGGGCGTCCGCCTTTTTCTCGGCCATGTTGAAATATTTGTGAGTGGCGTTCGATGCGTTTTCAAGGCCGATGAAATCAATGGGGTCGATGAGACCAATGGAGCATATGGCGCGTAATTGTACCAATTGGCGCTCGAGATCAAGGGCGAGAGTTATCAAGGTCGAAATGTCTGTTGAGAAATTGAAGTTGGTCGATCAGTCGAGGGCAGTCATAGGAAAAATTAGTGGGGCCGACACCGGCCAACGTTATAGGTTGTCTTAATTAACGGTTAAAACAGGCTAGAACCGGTTTCAAAAGCTGGAACCGTTTTGAGAGCTTGGGCCGTTTTGATGTTCATTTTCTTCTGCATAAAATACTGCATAAATGTACATGGGCCGTTCCTCAGTCACCTGACTGATAATTGGCTGAGCCAAGCCTGAGAAAAAAGCGGCAAGTGCGCTAAGCCTAGTCCGTTGCATACTTGGCATTTGGTAAAACGTAAAACGTAGAACCACCTTACCTACCTAATCTTAGGTACCTAGGTAGACAGACTGCTTGCTCCTTGCTTCCCGTAGCACAGAAGCCCTGGGCAGCAGAGCATCTAGAGAGCTGCCCCTCACAACACACTACTCGCTCATCATCGGCTTTTTGCCATCGGAACAACAGAAAACACTGGGGTGGCAGGGATGACATGACAGTGTAAGACGTACACAACCAATCCATTCGAACAATCTACCGGTACACGCTGGTCGTGCACGCGACGGTGTTGACACCGCAACCATCACCTATCCTCGTCCTCGTCCTCGTCCTCGTCCTCATCCTCATCCTCATCCTCATCCTCATCCTCATCCTCATCCTCATCCTCGTTCTTATTCCTATTCCTATTTATATTCCTGCTGTTCCTGTCCCTGCCCCTGCTCTCGTCCCGCCCTGTTATGACTCGGTACGAACGAGGTCTTGCCAATTTATTGTTCTAGATCCAGACGAAGTCACTCATCTTGGGGATTGCAACCTACCATAGCTTTATCCCCCATCCTACATCATTCTAACCCAACACGACCCGACAACGCTATCAACACTTCGTATTCATGGTCTCGCAACCCGAGTATAATCACTCCTCCCTCGCCCTTCGCGGGTCCTCCTCCGTCGTCTCCTCTCGCACGACCCCCCGCCCGCATCTATCGTCCCGCAGCAAGCGTTATAACCGCTCCCACGCCGGCGGTACTTCCTACGTCCCGCAAAATGAGTTCCCCGTATTCAGCCACTCCGGCGATGTTGAGATTATTATTGCTGCCGGCGGAAGGGAGAATCGATATTTGCTGCACAGACATACCCTAACGAGGTGTTCCGGCTTTTTTGAGGCGAGCACCAGCCAGGAATGGTCCAAGGCGAGAGTGCTACCATCACTCCCGGAGCCATCATCAAGAGAGCTGTCGAAAATAGGAGAGGAGACGAGCAGCACCAATGAAAGCGACACAGCCGCTAGACCGGGTGCAACATCTCCTATGCCAAGGAGGCGATGGCGCTATGAACTAGACTTGGGCGTGGATAGAGACGATGTACCCATGTTAATACAGAGGGAGGCTAATGCAAGTACCCATACAAGCCACCAGAAACCATCGGCGACTGTGAACTCGCTCTTCGGCGGCGGTAACAGTACATCTAATGCGAACGTCTCACGAAGCAAAGGTGATCATTCACGCACGCAATCGACGAATTCATTCTTCCGCTCCGTTGCAAACCTGTCCCTCTCGGCCCCGAAAACGGACAATCATAATGCGCTGTCTCTCTCACAAGCTGATGCCGACCTGTTACGCGATTATGACAACCTATTTCGCATATTTTATAATTACCCACCGGTACTTGACGGGATCAGTATCCCCGATGCGTATGTCCAATGCAAGTCGCTGCTGAGGCTTGCAGATCAGTACGATGCTCTGGCAGTTGTAGGGCCGCGAGTCGATCACCACCTCCTGCAGTTTCAAGGCCGGCTTTGGAAGCAGATTGCCAAATATCCCGTCAGCTATCTGCGCTTGGGATATCTTAGCCGTAGCAAGGTCATCTTTCAAGAGGCGCTAATTCATATTGTCGGACAATGGCCGGCTAACGAGCACACGATCCGCACATCATTCCCAGAGATCGTACTAGACATCATCGAAGACAAAGTAGAGGAGCTCGAGGAGATCGTTAGTCGTACTGAGGGACAGTTATTCAGGCTCAATCTCACGAATTCCCGCGGAGAGCGTGTGAGTCCGCAGAATTCGTATCTCGACTGGCTTGCTGTGTCCCTATTCCGGCAGTGGCTAGCTGATAGCACGAGTCCGCCGCCCGCGCAACCTCCGCCAGCGCCACACTCTTTTAATTCAAGGCACTATGCTTCTACACGTGATGTCGGAGGCAGGCCTGCGCCACCTGCTAACACGGCTCTATCGACACCCGTTGCTCCGACACTCGAGACCATCGGTTGCACATACCGCACACTGGGATCTTCCACGGGTGCTGGGTATCTGGGCCACGACGAGTGTAAGCGCTTTCTCAAACTTACGCCAGAGCTGTATACGCGGGATAATCTGAGGCGGTTCGAGAAACGTATTGATGAATTGAAGGGCGCAGCGCGCGAGGTTGTCCGTCCCCTTATGGGGACCAGACTCGAGCTCGAGCTTGATAGGGTTGTCAACGGTGCAGTCGGACCTGCTGCGGGCACAACTAACTATCTCACTTGTATCGAGGTGCTGGGTAGGGACCTGCCTTGGAATGCTGAGGAATAGGGAAACTAAGCGGTTGGCGCGGGAGTGTAATCAAGATCTTGGGACGTGATCAAGGCAATCAATTTTGCGATGACTGATGAATGTAGGCTTGACGACCTGAGACGAGACTACGATGGCAACATTATGTATGAATGTTATGTTCAAGGGAGGAATATCCGATGCTTCGCCTTTCTGTCTATACATAGAAGCCTGTGCAGGGATTACGGTGTTGGTTGTGTGGTGTGTGTCTATTCGTGTTCCTTGCGGTGTACCTATGTCTTTGCAGATGGGGAGCCACTTAGTTGGGTGTATATGCGTGTTGACTCCTTGGCCTGGAAAGAAAGCCGGCCAGAGTGGGGGGGGGGGCCGCAGATGTGAGGCACAGTTCTTTTTTTCCCGCCTCTATTCCCCAACTCATGTTGTTGATTGCTTGGGTTACTTGGATACGATACCCCCTTTCATTATTCCTTTTCTTTTTACATTGGGAGAGTCAGATACCAATACAATTTTTATGTGACCGAGACAACGTGCGAGAACCGGTGAAAGAGGCGTGCAATTCGCAATTCTAAATATGCCTTGCTCTAATCACAGTCCTCCCATGTTGTGGTGGCTTGACTATACCCAAGAATAGCTACCATATACGTCATATCACACGAACTTTTCGAGTTGAATCCCGCGTTTAGTAATCCCTTCGATGTCGGATGTTAATATTTGCCCAAGATCAACCATTACCAGCACAGCCCACCTCTTAACAAGAAGGAAGTCGTTCCCACGTTGATATGGCTGATATAGAATGAAAACGAAGAATTGATTTCATTGTGTGTTCCATTGCTATGTTTCAACACCGTCTTATATTGTAATGTATATATATGTGTATTCAGCCCCAGCCCCTCCCCCCCTTTTCCTGAACGCCATCAACAATGCAGATGCAATAGAACCTTTGAAATCGTAAATATTGACTACCCTCGATGCGGAAGAGTTCCACCCGTCTACCTTTTCGTGTTAATCCTCCCCCGTAAGGTCGATACAAGAAACGTCGCTCCTCCTCCAGACGCCGGCCTGTCGCCCTCCATTAGTAGCCGCGGCGGTGAGGAACTCCTCTTTAAGGATGTCCGCTTCGTCGACGCTGACCTCAACTTCTTTGAAGAAGCCTGGCTGGCTCTTGCGAGGCATGTAGAGCCTCGTCATCCTAGTGACACCGAGGGATTGTTTCAGCGTTATCTGCTTCTTCTCCGTGTTCTGTTGCTGTCCGCTCGGCTTAGTTTCCGGGGTTTTCAGGCTGGAAGACGGACCAAGGTCTAGAATATTTTTGTGTTTTGGGATTTTGTTTATTAGACTGCTTAGAGGTGGCAACTCGAGACTGTCGTCATCATCCTCAGAATCAGACGGCAGAGTTTCAATTGCAACTGTTTGTGCTCGCGCCAGCCTTCTTCTTGTTTGGCTTGTGGAACTCGAATCACCGGGTAATGATTCTGTTCTGGCTAGCGTGCATCTCGGCTTCTCGGTGGAAATCGGAGTGGTGCTGGGTCCCTTGACAATTCTATGGCTCGAGATATCTGCTTCATTGATCGTAGGCCTTAACGGGGCCGCCGGTCGCCATTTCTTGGGGCTAGTCGGTAGCGCTACGGAAAGATCCAGCTCGCCGTGATTATAATCGTCTCTAGTATGATTCACAGAGGAAGAAACACCCTTGGGAGGAGACGGAGGTGGGCTAGAGGATATGAGAATTGGTTCGGGGGCTTTGGTAAACGATGTAGATTTGGTAACCCTGGAACTACCTTGTGAGCCGGCGATAGTCCAGGGGTTGGTATTGGTGTCCGCCTTGGGCACCCCCGGGGGTTTCCTTTCGGATCGAGACGATGTAGACGTGGGAAGCTTACTAGGTCTTGTGGGTCGAGATTTCTGGGATTCTTGACTATATGTGGGCAGTGGTGGGTTGCTCTGTAAATAAGCCGGAAGGACATCCAATGGTGTACGAGCCTGAACAGGCGATGATCCTAGACTTGCTGGTAGACGAGTCGTTTTTTTGGCTTCTGCGGTTTGCGGCATGCTGTTCTTCTTGACCCTGACGAACTTATCTAGAGAACCGGCCGTCATCGCACCAGATTTGGCCTTCTGTTTCGAAGCCTTCGGCCGCGAACGAGCCACGGCCTTTGCACGCTGTGCTTCCTCCCAGTTCTCAACCATTGAAGGTATACAAACCCTGGCTATTTTTTCCGGCACCCAGGCCAGGTCCGACTCCGTGGGACTAAACGGTTTTCTCGTCCCTGATTTTCCGTTGGGGTCAGCATCTTCTACTTCCTCTGCTAGGTCTTCTATTTCATCATCGCTGTTGAGTGCCAGACCATCACGCCCAAATTCTATCACCTCGTCAGGCTCCTCATGAAAGTCATAGCCGACGATGCTTGCCGGTATAAACGATATACGTAGCTCTGATGTGGCGTCCGTGCTAAAATGAGCACGTCGGCTTTTGATGGACTGAACTAGTCCGGATGCCGCGGTTCCGACCACGTTCGCGTCCCCAGGCATACTGGGCGGTTCAACCTCGTACTGCATCAATTTGCGCACCAACAAACACGGTGCTAGGACTCTGATAAATTTTATCGCTCCTATTCGGTAGCTCCAGTCGAATGTTTCGCGTACAAACTCGCGAAGTCCTTGAACATCGATTTGTCGATCCCAGCTCTGTTGCTTCAATCTATCCAGTGTCTTTGCCGGCGATACCACTGGATGGGTATAGTATCTGAGAATCTCCATGTTTGGAAAGTCGTCAGGAATAGTCAATGCCTTGTGCCTCGTCCTAAAGAAACCACTTCCATTCTGCCGTAGTTCGTACGTCAGCCACTCTTTCCAACTAGCTAATTCTGAGGCATTAGACCGCTTGAGTTGGCAAAGCGACTTGCCGAAACCAGCTCGGGCTGCCTCGCAAGCCAATTTGACACCAGCGCCAGGTATGCCTTCGGGAAGATAATCGCCACCGCTCATCAAAGCAACGAGGACCATGCCTTCGCGGTCCAAACCAGAAGCACCTTGAGCTAACCCTCGACTGTCGTACATAGAAACATGCGTGGGTGTTTTGCTTCCCTTAGTGCCTTCTGAGGACCAATTTCGGAGAGTCCGGGTGCAGCCAAACATGATAGTGTCAACATCTTCGCTGAGCACTGCGTCTACAATGGCATTCTGTTGCAGCAACGCACATTCGGCTTCAGCCTCGCCAGGAGCATCGTGAACTATGAAGCCAAACAGCCTGATAAGTCGCTTAGCCATGGCCGTTGCTACGCCATTGCCTCGCCCGGAACGTTTGTTCCGCTTAAAAGCTGGTTTATTGGGGCCATCGAAGACGAAAATGGGCTGGATGGATAAACTAAGGAGACGCAGCAATCTATAAAAGAGAGTACGAATAGCAGGGTTTGAGCCACCTATGTGGTGTCAATGGGCCGGCCAAACATGAAAACTCACGAAGAGTATTGAGTTATCTTACCTCTTGCTGCTTGAACTTGAAACTGCCATATAGAGATATCTATGGCAATACGCAAAGGCCGGCCGGATTCCTCGAGCTTCTGAACAGCGAGTTTTGTTAGGGATATTCGCTCCCCGGGACCGATCTCTTTGTATATGCTGCAATAAAATGTCAACAATCCTTCATAGCTAAGAGCCTGGGGGTAATATTGCTCACCCTTTAATCCCCATCTCGATGACGCACACGGCCTAAGGTATAGCTACAGCTGTCCGAAGCAAGTCATTTAGCGACAGTAAATGGAACAAGCAGTATATATATCTAGCTGTGAGTCGAATTAATTGCCCAATCAAAATTTATTCATTGCATCATCGAAGCTATTTCAAGCAGCATGCCGAACGTTAATGGAAGTTCGTGACCGTTGTCTGTGATGGTAATGTCGTATTGACTTTTGGCTTAAATTAGGAAGAGCTTGGGAGAGCTTGGTATCCACTGGCAACCATGCAGGCAGTAAGTACATACATGTAGGTAGTGATCGCACGCGCAGGGGTAACTGAGTGGGCAACGAGATTAAATTAGTGGGAAGGTTCTGGCCAGGGCCGGAGGCCCGGGCAATTGCAATCTATCTTTTCCCCCCCCGCGTGCCACACTACCCGCCACTTTCCTGCGCCACAGTAGGTAGGTACTCATCTCAAGTATACAGTATGATTCGATATAACGGGCACTGTAAATAGGTATTACTGGTATGCATACCTAGGTACTTATCGCGAGGTAGAGATGTAATTAATTTTCATTTCTTCATTTATCATTCCTGGGCAACATGCGAGAACAAACGACCTAATTCTAAAAAGTTAAGTATGTCGTCCAACACAGGCCCGGCATCCCTCCCACATCGAACAGTATCGAGCATTCGTGCTGGGGCGCATTCAACTGCAGCACCTGGCCCTCCTCAAACGCCTGCACGGCCTATCACTTCGACCTTGGGCTCTCCCTCCACCAGCTCGCGCGTCGACGACGACCCCATTGTAATTGAACTCGGTTCCCGTAAACTGCGTATCGGCTTTGCTGGCGATGCCGCTCCTAAGAGGGTTGTGACCTTCAGCCCAGACCAGCAGAGACGCACTGGCGACTTTCGAGCCTGGGAACCTGACTTTGCGAGTCAATGGCGCTGTAGAGCGTCGGGGAAGCCATGGGGGGCTGATCATGAATTGTGGAGGTTAGACATTCGAGGTCAAGACCTTGCCGTGGTTGGCGATAAGCTGGAACGGGAGCTGAGAGATGCTTTCTTCAAGTATGTTGGCGTATTTCTGAAATATTTCTAACGTACCTCAACATGTTAAGGTGCTGGCCTAATAGTTACCTCACCAGATACTTGCTTATTGATGCAAAACCGAGGAAAGCGACACTAGTACTGCCTCCAACGCTACCCATTCCTTTGCTATCATCGACCCTCGACACGATATTCCACCACTTTCATGCTCCCACTATATCCCTGCTCTCGTCACCAGTCATGACCGCATTTGCTGCCGGTACTCGGTCCGGCTTAATCGTAGATCTTGGTTGGCATGAAACCACCGTCACCGCCGTCTACGAATACCGCGAGGTGCAAAGTCGGAGGACCGTCCGAGCTGGCAAGCTCCTCGTAGAAGAGACGTATGAATTCTTGTTACGAGCAGTTCGAGGACAACCGGCCACGGTACGCGCCGAGAAAATAGAAGACAGGCTCCAGGATGAGGCCCTTAGCTTTGAAGAGTGCGAGGAAGTCGCAACTCGCATGTTGTGGTGTAAAAGAGCGCCAAGACAGCCATATCGGAGGACGGCTGACGAAGGCTTACCAACGGTCCACGAGCACGAAGAGGAGGTAGAGGAGGTACCTCCAGCCGAGGACCACTCTCCCATGACCATTACGCTAAACTCGTGTAAGCCTCCGAAGACGGTAGAAATACCCTTTTCACAGTTGGCTGAACCATGTGAGACTACTTTTTTCGAGGCTCAACCCTCCCCATCATGTTTTGATGACCATGAACTCCCGGTACACCTTCTAGTCTATCGAGCGTTACTCCAGCTACCCCTAGATGTGCGGGCTATTTGTATGTCACGCATTATTTTTACAGGAGGTTGTTCGCATGTATTCGGACTCAAACGTCGTATCTTTGATGAGGTCTCGATCCTAGCGGAAGAAAGGGGTTGGGACACTGTGAGGGGAAAGGGAGCCGAACAGTACAAAACGAACCCAAAGTTTCAACGCGATAACGCCGGTCAAGCGGGCAATGGGGGTATGCCTATTATAGTACAATCAAATACGACGAGTAGCGATGGGGAAGCAACGGAAGCATCGGTGAAGGCTGCCGACGTACCCCAAGAAGTCGACGGGGTGGAAGATCATATAAAAAGGGAACGAAACTACAAGCCGCCGGTCCAGGGCCTTCTCCGGGCTATCGACTCCCTTGGGCCGTGGTGTGGAGGGAGTCTAGCGACACAAATGAAGGTGCCGGCGCTGGCGACGATAGATCGCGAAATTTGGGGGCAACAGGGTGTCAATGGAGCAACCCGGCCAAGTGAAGTGGACATCAAGTCAGGACAGAGGCAGAGTATGGGCCCCAGTGGGTTGATGCGAGGTCAAGCAGCTCAACCGAGTAATTGGACACTGGGTGTCTGGGGGACACTATTTTAGCAACCTATCGGTCTTTTTAATAAGTGTTTGTTCATTTTATCGTCCATAGAGATACCCTTTCACGCGTTACGTTGAGGAATTTGGATGGCGTTATTCGACGACAAGTTCATTCTAACATGCAAACAAGTAATTGTTGGATGTTTGTCCCGCCTCCGGATAAGAGGAGCGACTTTCAAGTGCCGATGGCGAAGCTATCTCTACTACTGTGGTGGTCACTGTAGCGGAGGGTAATGAATAAATGAATCGGGAATGTATTGCTTGACGTTGCCAGCCCAAATATCCTTGTAGTATGTATATACATACATGCCCCCGCCCCGTTCGCAACCCCACACTACCTACTACCTTGGTTAGGTACCTAGGTAGGTTAGGTAGGTACCTCTTAGTTACACAGTATAAATAAATAAATACTACCTACCTAGTAAATAAGTAAATGTCTACCTAGGTAGTAGGTAGTAGGTAGGTAGCCAGTCACTCCAGTATGGACTGGGGAGTACTAGGTACTATAGGTAGTACACTACTTACAAGTAGCTACCTAGGTAGGGACCCCTGTCCTCTGTGCTGTGGGCTGCGGGGCAAACACCATGGGAGAGCTTGGGTTGCAGCAAAAAAGAAAAAAAGGAAAAAATGAGCCAATTCGAGATGACATCTTTTCTTCCATGCCAAGGGCTCGTTCGATAGCACTGCGCGCAATGCCAGAGGCAACTTCTCAAGTGGCACCATGAAAGCTGTGAGACAGTCATTTACATGTCTACAATGCCGGCTGGCCTGGCCAAGAGTGACAAGACCATTATCAATTCCCCGCTCAACCACCACCACCACTCGCACCGCCCGCACCACCCGATTATACTCAAGCTCCGGCTCCAGCTCTAGCTCTAGCCCTAGCCCTCGCTCAAGCTCTACTTCTAGTCCCCACGACGAGGCTGGCCAGCAGAAACCTCAACGACGGCCTACGATAGCGCCCCGACCAAACATCAACATCAGACACATCCGTGAGAACCCCGAGATCCATGAGAAGAATTGTCTCGAGCGCAACTACAAGGTCCAATCAACTTATCCATCGCGCATCAATACGCTTTTCGCCCAATGGCAAGCCCGCCAGAAGGATGGTCGTAGTCTGCGCGAACGCAGCAACGCCTTGCGACGACAGATCGCGAACCCGGCTACTATCCAGCACGAAGACGACGCGGAGAACGGCGCCGCCGCTGGTCCGCGACAAGATGGATCGCATCCACTCGGCGACGGGCCCAGGAGAGACGTTAGGACAATGACGAAAGACGAGTTGTTAGAGGAGGCCCGTCTGCTCAAGCAGGCCCTATCAACCATCGAAGAGGACGAAGCCCGCTTGTCGACCGAAATGACAGACCTCGCCCTCGCCATCCCCAACTTGTCGGCCGATACTACCCCGAAGGGCAACGAGCCACGCGTGCTTAGCTACATCAACGAGCCACACCCTTTCGAGTCCGCCTCACCATCCTCTGACCGCGTCTGGCGCTCTCACGTGCATATCGGTACTGAGCTGGGCATTCTCGACTTTGCGAGCGCCGCTACGACATCCGGCTGGGGGTGGTACTATCTCCTTGACGAGGGCGCCCAGCTAGAGCAGGCCCTGATCGCTTATACGCTCGCGAGTATCACCCGGATACCGGGTTGGCGGCAGATTGCGCCGCCGAGTATCGTATACAGCCACATCGCTGCGGCCTGCGGCTTCCAGCCACGCGATCAAAACGGGGAGACGCAAATCTATGCGCTCGCACAGTCGGCTTCGGACGTAACTCGCGGTAAGCCCGAACTCAGCCTTGCAGGCACAGCCGAGATCCCGCTTGCCGGCATGCGCGCCGATAGCGTGTTCGAAGCCTCTGAGCTGCCATCGAAGCGCGTTGGCGTATCACGGTGCTATCGCGCCGAAGCAGGCGCCCGCGGTGCTGACACCAAGGGCCTGTACCGCGTACACGAGTTCACCAAAGTCGAGATGTTCGCGTGGACAGCACCCGACGCCGAAACGACGCTCGATGTCTTCGACGAGATGGTAGACGCACAGACCGAGGTCCTCTCCTCCCTCGGCCTGCACTGCCGCGTGCTGGAGATGCCTTCCGCCGACCTCGGCGCCTCCGCCGTCCGGAAGATCGACATTGAGGCCTTCTTCCCCTCGCGCGCCGCCCGGGGACTCAACGATGGCTGGGGCGAGGTCACGAGCGCTAGCATCTGCCACGATTATCAGGCCCGTCGTCTCGCCACGCGTATGCGTAGCCCCCTCGGTATGACGTATCCGTTCACCCTTAACGGGACTGCCCTTGCTGTCCCTCGCGTTCTGGCTGCCATCCTTGAGAATGGCTGGGACGAAGCTCAGATGGCTGTTACGATTCCCGAGTGCTTGCGGCCGTGGATGGATGGGAAACAGAAGATCGAGGCGAAGCACCAGCATGGCTAAAGCGTGGATAACGACGAATACCGAGGAGAGACGTAATGTTATGCTGGTTGGTCGTGCTAGCTCATCTACACGCGAACGTCGTAATAAAGGGGGGTGCGGGGCTAGGGTGTTACTATTTACACAGGCCGGGCTACCACAGCCAATGGAGACAACATCTTGTAGTATAATATATATATTGTCTATATATATCTAGATATAATCAGTCAATCACATAAAAACAGGACTTTAGACATCACGTTATCACTAAGGCACCAAGATGAGGATCATTAAACTTGTAATTGTTACGTATACCTATCAACAAACAGGGAAGAAGGCCAGGAGTCCAACGACCCGAGGAACACGTGATTATTTTTGTTTTCGTGTTCGAGTCGACAAGACGATACCACAACCGTATAGTCGTTATCGCGAAGCATGTATCCTTGACCCCTTTCTACAAGGCAACCAAAGTGAGACAAAACAAAAGATGCATGCTAGAAAGACAAAGAGAAGTTAAGAGAAACATTCAACCAATCCCACGCCAATTTCCATCAATCAATACCATCCCGTCATTCTCATAGCCCAGACACTTGACATAAGAAAATAAAACCAATGAACAAACACCTTACTCCAGTCCCAGCTGCTAGATCAGTGGTTTGAACGGGCCAAACTATCCGTACATCATCTAATTCACCTGGCTGGGTAAGCCTCGTTCTAGGCCTAGGCAGCGTTAAACGACAATCTCGGCCTCTCCGGCGAGACTATCGGTATCGGCGATGCTATCGTCGCCGAAGCTCACGCGACTTCCAGTGCTACCACTAGCAGCACTCTCCGCCCATTCGCTCATGCCCTCGTGATCGGAATCGTGAGACTGATCATCACTGTACCCACTCTCCGTCTCGTTGCCTGTGATAACTGTGGTGCCGAGGCTTGTGCGGCGGAGAGTACCAGACTCGCTGGAGCCTTCGTCAGCCTCCTCCTCGCCCTCCTCAAAATCGATGTGTTGTAGGTCGTCATCGGGATCACCGGCCGTATCTTCTATTGCATCATCCTCCTCACGTACGGATGTGCGTATCCCAGCCGGATCAGGAGTCATATCGTCAGCGCCGCCAAACCCGAGGTTGGCATCATCGCGTTCCTCGTCAGTTTCGCGGACAGAATTGACATTTTCTTTGTCAAGGTCACCGTAGCCTTTACTAGCTCCTGCTCGCTCTGCCGCCCAACTCCGTTTCCGCAAACCAGAACCTGCTGCTGTACGAACACTTTGGCTCCTCGCGAGCCCACCCGTGGGTACATTGTTCGTTATCTGGCTTAGGCTCAAAATTCTACGGCTTGCGCCGGCGGGGTTCGGCGGAATGAGGCTTGCTCGATTACCATTGACGGCCATATTGACAGCGGCTCGGGATTTGGTAGGTTGTTTGGCCCCCATCTCGGATGGCTCGTTGACTCCTAAGCTAGAACGTGCAACACGCTTCCGGCTCATAGCCTCGCGACCCTTTGCGCTAGACTTGGTCATCAAGAGAGCTCGAGAATGGTCGAGGACGCCCTCTAGGATTCTACGCTCCAACCCTTCAGCGCGGATGTCCATAGCATGAAGCTCTTCTCGGCGCAAATGAAGCGCAGTCTCTAGAGAAGAAACATCGGCTGTCAGCCTGGTTTTCTGTCGAGTCAAAAATTCCTGTTCAGTCCGCAGGGAGAGAATGCTATCTCGAAGCTGTGCTTCTTCGTCTCTGAGTATAGCTAAATTAGCCGTAACGTGCTCTTGCTGTGCCTTTTGGCGTTCAAGAGATACCGTGGTCTCCTGTAGTGTCTTCTCGCGGTCTTCATGCTCGTTCTCAATCCGCTGTTTTTGCGAAGATAGAAAATCGTTGATGTCGGCAGCTGTTTGTACAACCTGTCGATGTACCTCGTCCAAAGTATTAAGCTGGGCATAGGCCTTGCCAGCTGCATGGGTGTGATCGACAAGTTTGTCAAGTTTTGTATGTACCTGGGTATCATCGTATTTCTCAAAAGGCGGCAGCAGCTCTTTTAGTGGCGGTGGCTTGGCATCCTCGATGTATTGTTGGATATCTGTCACCGAGGATTTAGAGTGTTCGTAATGTTGCCCAACGATGAGGAGGACATCCTTGACGGCTTCGAGAATCTTCGGCTGGTAGTCAGAGACATGACCTTGCAAACCCTCTACCACGCCAATAGCTTGCTTAACCTTTTCGCGTGTCATTTCGTGCTCAGCCTTGCCTTCCGTGTGGTTATCCTCAGTCTTGCTGTAAAGGACTTCGACTTTCTCGAAGACGGTCTTAGAAGCTTCCTCCATTTTCTCTAACGAGTCAGTGACAGTAGAACCAAGAGTATCAACGAGCACCTTGAGCTCGTCTGCAACCGCCTTGCTGCCAATAACGGCAGCTTCCATCTCGGTATCCCGAGCCTCTCCGGCTTTCGTTCGGTCGTCCATGACCAACTGGAATTCGTCGTATTTTGTGACTAGTTCGCCGATCTTCTCATCGAATTTCTGGTTAAGCGAGTCGGCAGCCTCTTTTAGTTTCTCGTCACTGTCGAGCTTCGCACCCACCACACCGGCTCTCGACTCCTCAAACTCTGACTTCACCAACCCCAACAACTCCTTTAGGTCGCTTCCTACATTGGCATTCTGGTTGATGGTTTCACCGAGGCCTTCTAACATCCGACCTAATGTCTCCACGCCGCTACCACCAGCTTCGAGCCTCTCCTTGGTCATGAACTGGAAATCTTCCAAGAAAGTCTTGACATCGGCAACTCTCTCGTTAACACTGAGGACTTCGGCTTGCCTATTAGCAAGAGCAGTTGAGTTTGCCTCCTCTTGAGCTGCGTTATAATCTTTGATTTCTCTAACCATATCCTCAACGGTTTTGAGGTCGTCTTTGGATGGTAGCACTGCAGTGTTGTAGTCTTTGATCTCCTTCACAACGTCTTCGACAAGTTTTAGGTCATCCTTCGACGGCAAGACGGAGGCGTTATGGTCCTTGATGGTTTTGATAACATCTTCCACGGCCTTAAGATCCTCTTTTGACGGCAAGCCTGTAGTGTTGTAGTCTTTAATCTCTCTCACGGCCTCTTCGACGAGCTTGAGGTCATCCTTTGATGGCAAAGTTGAAACATTATAGTCCTTGATGTTCCTAACGATATCTTCGACTGCCATGAGGTCCTCTTTTGACGGCAACTCTGCTATATCGGTGTCGGAAATCTTTTCCACAAGAGACTTAATGCCTAATACAGCCACCCCGATGGTTTCGACATCGGTCTTCGTAACCTTTTCGGGATCCTCAAGAGACTTTTCAGCGCGTTCCTTCATCTCGTCAAGGGCTACTGTGGCTTGGGTTACAAGAGACTCAATAGTCACAAGGTCCTCCTTGCGAGTGACCGTCTCAAGCTGGGTTGCAAAGGAGCCGAAGGAGTCCTTCGTCTCTAGAACCAAGGCCTCCACAGCATCAACGTGATTTTTTCTAACCACTTGCTCGCCATCAATGAGATCATCCAGCCGAGATTTAGTGTTACGGAGAATCGTCTCGATGGCCTGCACGTCTTCTTTAGTGGCCGCGTCTTCTGGGTTGATGGGTATGTCGCGGTTCCTGGTCGACGTATCCGGTGTGCCCGACGCGCCCGCCATGCCCGCCATGCCCGCCATCGATTCTTGCATGTTCCGAAGGGTCTCCTCCATTTGCTTTATATCCTCCTTAGACACGCCACTTTGAAGCATTTCTTCCATCTTGGTGAGATCTTCCTTGGACACGCCGTTTCGAAGTCTCTCCTCCATTTCATTTAGGTCCTCTTTTGACACACCATTTCTCAGCCTCTCTTCCATTTCATTAAGATCCTCTTTGGAGAGTCCGTTTCGGAGTAGTTCCTCCATTACAAGCAGATCCTCCTTCGATAGGCCACCTTCAAGGGCAGGGGGCGCCTTGGGCTGGGCTAGTTCCATGGCTTCCATCTTAATTCGGAGATCGGACATGATAACTTCAAGGTTCTTGATATCGTCATGTTTGACGAGATCAGTTGGTACGAGAGCGTCCGTGGGTTGCGGATTGATCGTCACTATGGCTTTGTCATTGTCGCTGTGACCCCGGAGAGTATCAATATCGGCCCGGACGTCATCTAGGCCTGACTTTAGAGCGTCGAGAATCTCGTCGTTTGCTGTCAAATCGACCGGCTTGTCTTTTATCTTCTCGATACAAGCTCGCATCTCCGTGAAACCTTCATGTAGAGCATCCATGATGTCCGTTGTGCCGGCATGCGGGCGCATAAGATCGCTCCGAACCCGGTCAAGACCGTCACGGATGGCCTCCAGAGCTTCCCTGCTGTCGGTAGGTGGTGGGACATGGGGAACGAGAGAGGAATTTACGGCATCCCTGAGCGACTCTATTTCCTGCTTCACTAGGTCCCTAGAACCATCTGATGCTTTGGCCATCATCTCAGTGAGTTCGTCGCGGAAACTATCAAAGCTGTTGACAAGGTTTGACATGAGTTCTTCTTGCGCGACGGCGCCGTTATTCTCAGAGACTCTGTCGACATACTCTTCTATATGTGCACGCAAGGTCTCGAAACCATCCTTGGTTGCATCCAAGACCTGCTCAGTATCACGTCCATTGTCTGCAGCACGCTGCCTAGCCTCCTCAGAGACTATCTTAAATTCATCTTGCATGTATTGCATGATGTCATGAAGCCTTTCTACTATCTCGGAGTTTCCGCCGTCATGAGGAACTAGAGCGGTGATTTGGTTGGAAAGGTCGAACTCATCGAGACCCTGCTTAACAGCATGAAGCACGTCCTCGCGTGTAAGTTCGTTGTCTATCGCAGATGGTGCGACTGGGAATTCGAACTCCTCGAGGCACTCCCTAACAGCTTCGAGTACCTCATCGCGAGAGAGACTCTCTGGTGTCTCGATCTTGGGAGGGATGTAATGCTTCATGCCTTCTACCACTGCTGTGAAGACTTCTTCTCTTGTTACGGTCTCCGGCATCTCCTGTTGCGGAGTATACTCCTGTAGACCTTCCTTAATGCAGGCGAGAACCTCGTCACGCTCTAAGCCAAGCTGCTGTATTTCAATCTCAGGCTTATAGTTTTCCCAGGCATCTTTAACGGCATTAAGGACGTCGTCGCGGCTGAGTTGTGGTTCCTGGGGTTTGCTTGCTTCTGAATCACTAATAGCCGTCCTCATAGCATTGTAGATCTCCTGGTAATCAACCAACGACTTTGTCGACTCAGTTGATTCGCGCCTGTGCTCCCGAAGCCGCTGTTGCATATACAGCTTCATCTGCTCTAGGCTTTCCTCCACAATTCTCGCAAGCTCTGCTCTGCTCGCTGTCTCGCTCTTGCTATGAGAGCTCTTGCCGCCGGATTCCTCGAGCTTCCGGCCAAGTTCTCTACCCATACCAAGGACTTCACCACGTAACTCCCGGACAAGCGCCTTGACTTCGGCTGTCAGACCACCTCCTTGGGCAACGCTATCTTTGACCGAGCGAATGATATTGATGACTTCATCATTTAGGATGGCGTTTGGGTTGGAAGGGGTGGATGCGCGATGACTAGCTTTGTCCGTAATCAACCGTTCGATTTTCTGGGTTATGGGTCCGTTGTGTTGATCCCAGTCGATGCCTCTTACCGAGCCCTCGCTAATGCTATCAAAACTGAGGCTTCTCGACGCAGTCGGGCCGTGGCCTGCTACCGGAACTATCGCTTGTTCCTGTCGCATAGTCTTGACATGATCCAGGAGTTCTTCCACCTTAGCTGCAGAAGCCATACCAACAAGTCTCTCTGCTAGCTCTGATAAACGGTCAAGCATCATATCATGGCCGTCCTTTGTCCCCATTTCTCTAATAATCTTCTCTAGCAATGCCATGGTAGCTGGGGTTTCGCTGCCGACCAGGGACGGTGTACTCATAATTGATTCCCTATCAAGAGAGGCAGCGAAACTGTTGGGTGATGGTATCCGAGGGAGAGCATACGGACGAGCATTTTTTGAGACGGGAGAGCTGTTGAATGCTCTATTATCCAGGTAGAGGCCGCCATTAAACGTATCGCGGTGGTGTCTAGTGGGGTCCACGTTAGAAGAAAGCTCCCGTAAGCTTTTCCTGATGTCTTCGTCTCTAGCATGCGTGGCTTCCTTCAGGCTCATGAGGTCAGTCGCATTATCACGACTCCTTCTGCTTAGTGCCGCCATCTCCTTTTGCAACGCTGTGGCTATATTTGTAAGGGTTAATAGCTGGTTTGAGAGCTGTTCGTGCTGTGCTGCAGTCTTAGGCTGAGCTGTTGCGTTATTTGTGACTATGGCGAGTGGCGATTCAGTTTCACGAGTCGACGGCGATGACATGTTCTGTAAAGCCAACATGGTAGCGGATTGAGGGGGCGTATTCTCGCCAAGTATGCTCTGTTGCGGCCAACGAGACGAGGAAGGTCGCATAATGGGCGTCAGGTTCGCGGGTATTGAGATTGAGCCGATGGAGGATGTGTCTTTCTCGGTTGATCTCACTTCTTTCTCAGGCTCTCTTCCCCGTATAGGTGTTGATGGCCTGGGGAATCTTTCCTTTTCGGGTGATCCTCGAGGCGTAGAATTTGCCGAGTCTCGAGATTGCTCAATCATGAGACTTAGATCGCGAACGCTCCCGGGCTGTAGGGATTGCATTCGCTTGTGGGGGCTTGTTCGTTGGACAAGACCTCGCTCTGGAGAGAAGTCGGTGTTTCGCTTGTGTAGGACTGGAACGAGAGCATTCTCTCGTGCCTTCTCCGTCAACGCGGCATGGGCATTCTGGATGGCCAACGACGTGCCACTTCGTGAAGTACCCACGCTGGGCGACTGTGGGTTTAATGGGAGCGGCGGCGGGGCACGATCAGGATCAGAGCTATCCCACCTGTAACTCTTGGTCAGCCGGCTGAATAGTGACATGGCGGCAACAACCACACTACACTGAATTAGTCGCGCGCGGGGAGGCAAACTTACATGGGCACAAGGGCGTTTGATGACGCAGAATGCTGGTGTCTTATATGCCGCTCAGGCGGCGTTTCACGCTCAAATGACGGCATCTCGGAAAACGAAATTGGATAGATAGAGGCTGTTCTGCAGTGTAAAGACTGGCATTCAAATGTCTGAAAAAAAAACAAATCGAGCTGTTGTGTCTCAATGGGTATATTTGAAAGGCAGGCTGAGCCTCCCGGGAACGGGACTGATAGAATTGGACTCAGTCAAGAAAAAACACCACCTGGGCAATGATAATGATCTTTCATAAACTTGGAGATGAAGGGAGATTGGGGCGACCGGTGTGGCTTATCAAGTGTATAAATGAGCACTATTGCTACACTAAGAGGGTGCTTGGTAAATATGCGGTAGCTCGACCCTCATCCATCCATGTGTCAATGTTGCCCAATATGGACAAACAAAAACGAACAACAGCCCAATCCCAGCAACATTTGCACCACTGCAACGTCACTGATACGCTGTCCGGGCAACGGGAGCTGCTAGACCCACAGCTTTATTATCTGAGTGGGCCTAGGTAGGAAATGAGCTAAAAGCGAATACCAATAGCGCTGTTAGGAATCGAACCCAACTCACTATTAGTAACACCGGTAGGTGTAGGTACTCTACCTGAGTAACAGGTAGTATTGTGCTAGGTAGGTTTAACGTTATTGCTGCAGCTAAAGGTTCTATACCTGGGTACTACCTAAAGTACATTAATGATAGGGCAATTGGTGCGGGCTTCTCTTACCTACTGTAGGTAGGTACCTTGTCTACCCTAAGTAGGGTACCTACCTGGTACTGATAGCGCGCGCAGGGGTAAAGCACTGAGTGGTCAACTCTGATTAATTTTTAGTGGGAAGGTTCTGGCCAGACAATCTATCCTCCTCCTCCCGGCGTGCCACACCACTAGCCACTTCCTTGCGCCACAGTACGTAGTAGGTAGGTACCTTATCTTTCTCTATCGAACCTGGTAAATCCGTCATTATGCCAGGGTACTTTATACACTACCTACCTACCTAGGTACCTAAGGTATATAATAATCTACTATATACATTTTATACTGCAGGTATTCATATGAAGGGTTCTTTCTTTGGCCATTAACCTCTCTCTTCATTGCAAATTTTGTGAGTTGAGTACTTCTTAATCTCTAGATGGGGAGACCTGAACACGAAATCTCTACCTAGGCGCTTGAGAGGACATTTCCTACAAACGCCCGCTTTACCTATTATATACATGCTCTATAGATCCGCATACCCTAGTATTGATTTTATACACTTTCAATGGAGCCATCGCTTTCGCTCTCCTTCTTTCTAATCCGACTTTACTCGACTACTTCAACATGTTGTCAAAGGCAGGGATGAGTGTCTGAGCGAGCCAGAATGAGAAAACAAGCTTGGGCCCTGTCATGAGCAACTACACGAGAAGTTGTTAGCAAGGTAGAGGGGATGTGGTGACAATCAGGCTTAGTTAACCTACCTTAGGGACCAATCCCTTGAAGAAACTAGAGAAGCCTTCATTCTTTGCCATGTTAGACAAAATCCGGAATCCACTCTCCGGGTTCTCGAAGTTCCTGTTCTGAATACGAGTCTTGATAACGTCCAACGGAGCGGACACGACAAGAGATGCCGAAGCTCCAGCAATGGATGCAACAAAGTTTTGGAACCAAGATGCTTTGTTGTAGTCATTGAGACTGAAAACGTATTCCTTGGTGAATGCCGAACCACCGAAAAGCTACACCGTATTAGACCTTAACCACTCGCTATTGGCGGCGGCACACATACCGCAAAAGAACCAGGGGCGTTTCGTGCAGCCGTCCATCCCCATCCTCTGTACAAACCGAATCCCTCGTCGGAAATGATCTTCAGAATCCCGCGGCCACGGAACGCATCGGGGTTTGTCTGACGCTTAATCTTCAGGACATCGAGCGGTAGGAGGACAATCTCGCCAATACCAATCAGACTGCAGAATGTCAGTGCTGGGCGCCGATGCTAGTATATCGAACCACTTTACCTTCCGGCCGTTGAGTGCATGATAGCCTTGCCTGTCTTCTTGCCGAAGGCGTTCTCAAAGTCCTTGCCAAAGTGAGCAGCCAGGTAGTCACGGGCAATCGGCTGGCCGCCATACTTATAGATTCTTTGCGAGACCTAGCCTATTTGTTAACCCATAACCCCACCCACCCAAGTGCGTGATAGACCTACCTTATACCCGGCGGCATATCCTAGGCCAGGGAATAGAGAGAAGAACTTCTTTGCGAACGGGGCTGTGGCCATGTCCTTAAAAATGACCGAGTTCAATTCCTTGACGTTTGCAATCTTGACAAATTTTAGCGATAATTCTCCCCGTTATGACAACCCCAAGACTATAACGGCTTCCCATACCCTTGTTTGGTTGCTCATCAGCCGCTTCGCTATCGTGTCAACCTTGGACGATAATATTAGTTAACGGTTAACCCTCGGAATTCGTCGATACGCACAGGGTGGAAGACGGCCAATTCTGCAATACCGGCGGATCCTATGATGAGGCTAAGAAATAGTTCCAAGTTTGGCTTTTTGTGGTACATACCAGACCCGAAGAGTCGAGCCACGTTCGACTCTTTTTCCTTGCCAGATACCATAGGCGCCATTGTAGTTTGTACGTAGAGAGTAATGATCCAGCAGCTGTTTATTAAAAATCAGAACCCCGAAGAAATAAATAGCTCAAATAAACGGCAGCGGCAATACACAAGCTGGGTCAGCGAGCGTTTGGTACGAGACGAACGAGGGCGGATTCGGAGTCGAGAATGATTGCGAAGCAAAAATTCAACCGTCTAGAGGGAATTCTATCGATAATTTTACCCCAAGCTGCGAATGCGCACCGCGAAATCGCAGCTAGCAGGGGGGGTCTCTACCTACGTAGTCATTGGTTATTGGTTATACCCCGCCAGAGCCAATCAGGCTATCTAAGTACCTAGAATACCAGCACCTTGAGCAGCCCGAGCTTTCTCTGACGCCCCCACATGGATACCTAGGTAAAGTACCCACACCAGTAGGTACCTACCTGTAATCTTCATAGTGGATATAGGTATACAGTAGGTGGTGTGGTAGAGCATATCTAGAGGTAGTGTATTACGTAGCTGAGGAAGACGCAGCTCTCTACCTAACCTACCTAGGTATACATGCAATATAAGCGTTTTGAGTATTGTACCTATTTACTGATAGCACGCGCAGGGGTAACTGAGTGGGCAACGAGATTAATTAGAGGGAAGGTTCTGGCCAAGGGCCGAAGGCCCTGGCAATTACAATCTATCTTTCCCCCCGCGTGCCACATTACCAAGTCTTGAGCTCGGTTAGACTAAGCTATTAGATTAGGTAATCATCACGGCGAGTTGAACAGTCTTTGGTGACGAAATAGGTATGATACGAATACAAGCCGCCGTGTTTTCATCAGCCAACAACACCACCCCCCCCCCCCGAAAGCTCACAATAAGCTACATAGTGAAAAGCATCAGCCATATTGTACAAAACTAATCGGATAGCGTTGAGCTAGCCAGCCAAGCCAACGCCGCCATGCAATGCAATGCAAAATTTGTTTCTAGTTCGCTGACTATTCTAGCTTTATTCCAAGCTTAGAAGTCTTGAAAAATGGAGACAAGATCATCGAGTCTTGATACCTGACTAAGAAGCTTCTTCTCGATCTCGATAAATTCAAGGTATTCGTTGTAAACGTCACCTCTCAGCATTTCTTCCTCCTTGCCTTGAACGTCCCTCCGATCGGCGAGGGACAAAATGGCCCTCTTGTTATACCGCTCCACCTCGAGCCGTTCCAAGCACCGCACCATAGATTTGTACGCATTATCTAGAACTCGCTTTATCGTTCTAGCTTCGTCGAAGAACCAGAAAAACATGGTTCGATTGGCGGCTCGGTTGTTGTCACGGGGCACTTCTTGTACCTCTAGAAAGCCCGCCATTTCCATTTCAGCCATTTTAACGTGTACGTCGGGTTTCCTCATAAGTGCCATTGCGGGAAGGGTCTTGTCATCGAGCTTGCCTTTCTCTCGGAGTATCCGAGTGAGCCTTAGACCTTGACGTCCAAAATTATCTTCTATCATCGTGTCCAATTCGACATATCGCAATTGCTGGATGAGGGGACCAAAATCAACTGTCCACTCGTTCTGCCCACAATGGCGAACGAATTGTTGCTTGGTTTCCGTAAGTATGAGTAAGTGCTGCCGCATGTGGCGCATTTGCTCGGCACGGGATGACTGGCTCTCTCCAGAATAATCTCCGCCCAACTTGGTGCCATTCTGGGCAATCGAACCGCGATGCCCATTAACGTGGGTTCCCTTCAAGTGCTCTCCGCTACGGTCATAGTCTTCGTCATCGGAGCCTAGAATCTCGTCCCCTTCGTCCAGGGTTCCCTGGATGTGCGAGCCTTGAATTTGGGGCGGATACTTTCGAATCTTCTCTGCGAATCGTATATCAATGTCCTCCTCTGACGCAGCCCCGATGCCGGTGGACACATCAACACCAGGTGATAAATGGTCGAAAATCTCTTCGCTAGTAACGCGCACACCCGTGAAATAAGTCTCCTCCTCCTCTTCAGTCATGATTGTATACTGATCATGCTGGCACCTATACACCTTTTTGCATAAAGAAGCTAATAGGCCCGCGAAGACCTGTGCAGTAGTCTCACCAACGAAATCTTCAGCGTGCTCAGTGAGCTTTTGGTTTCGAAGCTCCACTAAGCATTTGTCCAAGTTGAGTCGAACAACCGTGTTAGGCTACATGGAAGATGTTAGCAAAGTTGCAATAGCTAAAACGCAGGTCAAAACACCTACTTCGTCTCGCAGGATGGAGCCTCCACTGTCTCCAGCAAATCCATTCGACATCCCCCCATTCGCAAGTTTTCGGCGTTTGATATTGCTTGGCTCATACAAAGCGTTTTCCTGCAATTTTCTCTTCATAGTTGCGCGCTCAACCCCAATCGCCTTAATCTGCGATTTTACCATTGTATCAAATTCGGTCGTGACTTTGGCACCTCGAATACCGTTTGGAAACTCTTTCATACATTCCTGCTCGACGCTAGCCTTGAGATCCTGGGGAGATTGAAACATCGTGACCGACACCGATTCGACGACCCCAGCAGCAATGAGTTGCGCCAGAGTATCATAGACCTCATTAGCCTGAATGGGCATGGCGTCGTCCGCTGTCCCGTGCGCTGTCCCATTCCCATTGACGTAGTGTGAGTCATCATTGAAAGAATCGTCAAGGTCGCCGTTTTCGAGGTCGTTGTCGTTGTCAAAGTCGTCGTCGGGATCGTGGTCATGATCGTGATTGTGATTTTGCTCCCCATTAATTTTTACTTTTGGGGGGCCGTGTTTTAATCTGTGATACCGGACAAGCTCGGCAATCTCAACATGACCCAGCATCAAAAGGTCATTGACTAGATTCCTCGCCATTATTCCATACTTCCTGTCAATTACGTCGAGGGTTTTCCCGATCCGAACTAGGTGATAGGAGGCTTGAGGGTTTGCTTCGTAAGTGGTGGCAGCGGTTTCATGGTCTGTCTGGTAGAAAACGAGGTTGTGCTGTATAACGAGGGCAAGGCCATGCCGAACTTGCTTGGGGTTCAGTGATGTATGAAGCGCAAGATCCCTCACGTTCGATCTGCCTCTTGCTAGAAGCGTAGCCACTATACGCTGCAAGGTTCCAGATTGTAAGCGCAAAGTTGACTCCAAAGCTAAAGCATAGGCAAGAGAACAAGGAGAGGCGTACTGAGGGAAGTTGTCCATAGAGCTCATTAACAAGCAGAGCGCAGAGATCTGCAGCATTCCTTGTCTACAAAGTCACGAAACAACGAAGTCAGTATGAATACAGAAACCCGTGGATCACGTTATGTAGCCTATGGCTCTGTAGCGACTCACCACCAACATGGCGATGAAGGCCTTCGGTTCGCGTTGGATGTGCGCGCGCAGACTGAGGGGAAGGCTTCTAGAGATCCTCTCACTATCTCTAGAGCAGCCACGATTGCTACCGTGACTTCATTGATGGTCTGAATGGCTGAGGATTGTCGAATCGGTCACAACACGTTCCAGGCCGAGGGTGTGAAAGAGAGGCGCAGTATTTGTAGGCTGTAATAACGAAAAGAGATCAATAAGTTACAATTCGGAACTTTTTTTCTTCAAGGCGGGGAACATTTGACTAGCTGTAACTCGGGCCTCTGGATACATTAAACCCCGTCCCCCACCAAACTATGGGGGTGATAAGCATTTAAAAAGGGTCAGTCATGACTACAGCCTGCAGCCTGGACAGTCAATCCGTCTCCACTTTTTACCCGTACAGTAGCCCGTACATTTTACGTAGGTACCTGCCTGCTATATCATGCATACCTGGGTACCTAGGGGGTTAGGGTGCATACCTCTGCATACTAAGACTTATAGGCGCCTACCTACCTATAGTATGAGTACGTAGGTATTATATAAGTACCTACCTAGGTACATATATATATAGCCTTCCAGTTCATCATGCTATAAAATAATTACTTTTTAATACACCTGAAGTTGATGGTACCTCAGTAGTAGACCTACACAGTGCTACTAGTACTACCCATACTAGTGTATTACCAAGGTTTTTTTCCATGGTGATGATGGCAGGGCCTCACGACCTCTCTAGCATAGCAGCAGCAGGATACTTCGGATAATTGCTCTGTGGTTTTCAGTATTATCCGTAACAGACTTTACACCATCTCTTAAAGTCATTTCAAGCAAGCCAAAGGCGCCAGAACCGGGGATAGAAGTAATGTACATCCAGGTCGGCCTACCTAATCCTACAATTTGAACTCTAGCCGTTTTCAAGTCTGAAGGAATTAAACACATGCATCATCGTGTGCTCGCCGGGGTTTTAAAATCCACGATGCGAAGGTGTTATAGGCCTCTGTCGAACATATGCCTTAATGTGCGGGTTGGCTGGTTGGCCGGTTTTACGCATGTAGCTATGGTTTCTATGATAGAATAGTTGGTTATGGATTATCTGGAGGAGGCAGTACAACTAAGTGTATAAATAACTAGATAATGTGTAGACAAATTTAAATCAAGTTCATTATGTATCACATAAAGCATTTGGTTTTGTAAAACATCATTTGTAGTGTACTTAAACCTATGAAAATAGCTCAAGTTAGTACGTTATGGTATGATAGGTTATAATACCCTATACCCATAGGACTTATAGAATAAGCTTATACTATAATTCCGTGAAGCAATGGGCTTTCTACTAGAAGGCACAGGATAAATGGAAGGCAAAAGTATAGCTGCATTTTATTCTTCGTATTGCCCTAGAGCAAGGAAAACGCTACTATTTGTATAGACCACTTGGGCATTAGAGAATCCTTAAAATCCGCAAACATCATGGTCCAAAAATACAGCACTGCAAATGGCCAACTTGTCTAACCTCTTGTTCCATGATCACATAAAAACTACGTCAGAGGTCTTAACATAATGGCCACACCCGTTTATTTACATTAATGACTATCCAAGTGCTAGCAAGATGTAGTATTACATACATGTGGCTAAGGGCAAGACTCACGAGACCATCATCATTTCATGCCCAAAGAAAGATGCCGTGTTATCTTTAGTTGGATCCTCGGAAGATTTCATCTCGAAAAAGAAGATTCAATGAATATAAAGACGAATAATCATAGGTCGGAGGGAACGTTGCATCATGAAGATGTCGCCGAAGTTGATAATCTACCTACATAGGCTCCAATGGCTCAACAAACCAGTATTGTCCTAGGCAATGGAATTGAACCGGTATGGGCAGGAGGGAGGGGAATCGTCTCTTCGCCATGATAATGCGAGAAACACAGTTGTACAAGGTAGGTAGTCTAATTAAGCTGCTGGTTTTGAGAAATCTATAACATGATAGGTGGTAGGTGGTAATTACCTACCTAGTAGGCAGGGTGGTCAGTAAATGGGCACTATTACCAGGTAGGTAGGTTAGGTAGTACCTAACTCACGTAGGTCAGCTTTATGCAATACACGATCTCCCATTGGTTCGAAAAGTTGGTTTAACTGTAAGTTCCTACCCACCTAAACCCAAAGGTCGGAGACAGGCTGTGGCTTGTTACCGAAAATCTACCGGAATTGAGCATCTTTTTGCTTCTCCAAGCTTTACCCTTTGACCCGACCGAAGTGTTGTCGTTAGACATTTAATTGCCAATCGTCATCGGCAAACCACGCCCACCATGCTCTCTAGAACGGCTTTGTCTAGGGGCGCTCAGTTTGCGACTCGCAGGCAAGGCGGCTCGCAGCTCCGAGGCTACGCCGCCGCTGCTAGCTCCTCCATCCCGACCTCCTTCGCCTACGAGACAGCCGACGTTGCTGGCGTCAAGGTTGCTACCCGAGACTCCCGCGGTCCTACCACGAAGCTCGCTGTTGTCGCCAAGGCTGGAACCAGATATGAGCCAGCTCCCGGTCTCACTGTCGGCCTAGAGGAGTTTGCTTTCAAGGTAAGCCGGCGCAGCGGCTGCAGGTTTCGGAGTTGAGCTAATTAGATGCAACCGCCATAGAACACTGCATCACGGTCCGCCCTGCGCATTGTTCGAGAGGCCGAGCTCCTGGGCGGCCAATTAGCTGCATACCACACACGAGAGGCTTTAGTTATCGAGGCTAATTTCCTGCGCGAAGATATCCCATATTTCACCGAACTACTTGCCGAAGTCATCTCCCAAACAAAGTACACTAGTAAGTTTCCCTCGAGTTATTGAGTGTGACCAGCAAGCTAATTCTCACGCTCAGCCTTCGAGTTCCACGAGGATGTTGAGAGAGTTCTACACTTGAAGCAGTCTAAACTTGCTGGCGATGTGTCTGCTCTTGCCCTAGATGCCGCCCACTCAGTCGCCTTCCACAACGGTCTCGGTGCCTCGCTGTACCCTTCATCATCTACTCCTCTCAAGGGCTACCTAAACGAAAACGCGATTGCCGACTACGCTGGAGCCGTCTACAACAAATCGAATGTTGCCCTTATCGGTGACGGCGCTACTCCCCAGGCTCTACACAAATGGACCGAGCAGTTCTTCAAGACCGTCCCTTCGTCTTCAACAAGTAGCGTGACACTCCAGTCTAAGGCTTCAACCTACTACGGTGGCGAGCAACGCGTTTCTCACTCAGCAGGAAATGCCTTAGTCCTTGCGTTCCCCGGTTCTAGCTTTGGTACCTTCAAGCCCGAGGTTGCCGTTCTTACCGCCCTGCTCGGAGGGCGGCCCAATGTCAAGTGGTCGCCTGGATTCAGCATCCTGTCAAAGGCCACTTCGGCTGCTCCCGGTGCGAACGCTTCTGCCACTAACTTTACTTACTCGGATGCCGGTCTTCTTGCCATTCAAATAAATGGTACCGCCACCTCCGTCCGTAAGACGGCGGAAGAAACTGCCAATGCCCTTAAGAGCATCGCCCAGGGCTCAACTAGCAAGGAGGATTTGACCAAGGCAATAGCCAAGGCCAAGTTTGATGCACTAGATGCTAGTCAGTCAGGTGTCTCAACACTCCTCTCGGCTGGTTCGGGTATTGTGCAGACTGGCAAGCCTTTCCAGATTGCTGAGACGGTTCAGTCGATTAATGGCGTGACGGCCGATAAGCTTAAAACTGTGAGTTCCTTTCCCAGCTTCTTTTGTATTGTTTCATCCCCGACTAACTAGGATATATCAGGCTGCAAAGGCTCTTCTCGATGGCAAGGCCACGGTGGCTGCGATTGGTGACCTTCATGTATTACCCTATGCTGAGGAGCTCGGCCTAAAGGTATAGCCGGGAGGGAAAGGAATAAAAGTGTACCAACAGATTAGTAGAGTCGAGTCTATCTTGTGCATATAGTCAACGCCCTTTATTAGAGTTCCCTTGTTGCTCATTTTTCAACTGAGAATCTAGACTGAAACAACCAAACAAACAAACAAACGAGAGGGGGGAGAGAAGGAGAAAGAGAGAAAGACTGACGGTGACTAGATTAAGTCTTGGAGAAGGATAATTCTGTGCGTAGAATTCACTGTCGTATTATCTTCTCTACCTGACTCTACGTCCTACCTAAGTAAGGTGATAGATAACCCTCAGTTTGTCTGATCACTCATAGATAATAACTCTTAGGTCCCTACCTTAGGTCCTTAGGTACCCAGTACCTCAGATAGGTATTGGTTGGGTTGGTAGCTAAGAGAAAATCACGTGCTATAAGAATAAATAAATGGGCCTCTCAGCACTAGCCCTGCCAGGTGGCTGCACATCGGCGTCGGAAGTCGGACCCTGGTCAGTGGTCAATTGTGCAGTACCGGCTACCGTAAAGCTCCCGTCTTGAATTTGCTCAATTGAGCAACGCAACATTCCGTCCAAACAATCACCTCAACACAAACCCCCAAGCCACAGTCAAAATGGTTTTTGCGTGGAAAGCCGCTGGCCTTACGTGAGTCCAATCGTCCCAGATCAAATCAGCTTATTATCACGAATCACCGTCGATGCGAGGACTGTGCTATGTGCGGCCTTTACTGACTTAGTCCATCCGACCGAATAGCTACAACCGGTACCTCGCCGTCGCCTCTCGTGTGGTGCGCCGAAGCCTAAAGGAGGACAAACGTGTGGCTGCCGAGCGCCGAGGAGAAATGGACCTGCGATTTTCTAAGTGGGAGGTGAGTTAAATGTTTCTTGGGAATAAAGAGGAGGCAAAGATTGGAAGGAGGACGCCAATACTGATCGATTCATCCCGCAAACAATAGAACGGCAAGATGGGCGAATCCAAGAACCTGGCCGATGCCAACGCTGCCGCCGCCATTGAATCCGCCAACAGCGGTGGCGCTGCATAAGTTCTATATCCGGCTCTCTCGACATACTAGATAATGCGATGGAGGTGCTCGTGACTAGATCGCCGAGTCGGTCATGGAGAACAAGAGGGTTCACGATTGGAACTGGGAAGGGCTATCTAGGCAGCCCTAGTGTAAAGCTGTATAAAACCAACCACACAAAGGTCATTTTCTATATCAGTTGTTGAAGTATTCCATTCCTATCCCACCAAGTGTTACCGGACCGTATTGTGAGGACATTAACTGTTACATGTTACGGGACTCTTGGTACCAATGGCGACCATCCATCTCTAGCCGGAACGCTCGTAATTTATAGGAGTAGGTGATGCCCTCAATTGGGTTGGGATTATTCGCAATCTTTCGTTCTGTTGTGATCAACTAACCGGTTGGAATACCCGGCTCGAAATTAGGTATTACAACCGCGAAGAAGTAGGCTTTTTCGCCACTCGGGGATGAATTGCTAAGACACAGTGTCTGACCTGCAATTGCTGTCCACCGCAACCTAATATACCTCAACCGGGGTCTGCACGCGCAATTAAACACATCTAGATTCTGCACTCTTTTTCTTGCTTCGGGGGATCTCCTGCAAAGGTGTTGGTTTGATTCTCTCTCAATAATTAGGTAGTTCGCAAGTTCGTCGAAAACAACTCCACTTGCAGAACTACGGTATTCATCCCTTCATTTATAGCTTAGGTAGGTAGGTACAGTAAATTTGCCTACTAGTCTAAGTATCTACCTAACCAGGCCACCGAGAGGCTCTATAGCATCATTTCCATGTGCCTCTTCATGGATCGGTGTTTCCCGCCCTCTGCCAGTTTTACGAGGCTCTGCTACCTATTAAGCCGGCTTGTTATCGGTGAACACTACCTATTGATCTATAGCATTTAGTCGGCCTTGGACCACAGCTCCGTTCCACCGTCAAAAAAAAAAAAAAATGCAGCCTCTCGAACCCCCCATGCCGCCCCCTCCGAACATTTCACATCCGGGCATTATGGCTATTGATGTGACCGACCAGTTTGCCTCCGCCGTCAGGGGTAAGCCACACAAACCTATTTTGACCTCATCTCCAATCCAATTAGATGGTTACTAATTCATTTTATTATCAGCGTTGTCGGCCGGCGAGCTAGTCAAAGATGACCAGTTTACGCTTTTCGAGTCGGTCTCGGGCCTCGAGGTGCGTGTGAAGTGTGGCTGAGCAACTTATTTAACCTTTGTAACGTGCTAACGAGATAATAGATCATGGACCGTAAGATGGATAGCGGGGTCCTGGACGAGGGCGAGTCGCTTGATGAGGAGTACGACGTGACTCGTAGTCTGCTCCCGGAGGAGATTCTCGGTATCCTTGATCAACTCCTTTGCCTTGAAGTGGGTATTCAGAACCAAATCGCGACGTAGGTGTGTGTCTATTCTAATCACATCCTCAGATGGCATGGCATCTCGGGTACCCTCTGTCGCAGACCCTTCTGACGAGCGTCTATATTGATGCTCTGATGAAGCCTTGTCCTCCGGGCACTGACGACGTCACGGGGATCCCGGCTGATCTATCTGCGGAGCCAATATCTCGATTCATATTGAGAGCTTATTGTTGCGGCTTATTAAAAGCATGCTTCTTTGTAAACGAGTGCATGAAAGAAGAGCTATACTACGAGGTAAACCGTCGATCCTAGTCATTCGAAAGTCAGTCCGTATAGTTGACAGCCTACAGGAGGAAGACTTTGTCACAAATACCTACGATAGAAACTTTTTAGCCCACACGCCGCTTGTGGCCGTCAAGGGCTTGTTACAAGCTGCGCTAGCGAGACTTCGCGCACCGAGGGAAGGCTTCCCTCAAGAGATTTGTGCCGCTCTCGAGTCTCGCCTTGAACTTCGTATCGCGTTTCTCGACGCCACTGATCTATCCGCCATCAGGAATGATACTTCAGAATTGCCAAAATTACCTTGGACGCGGATGAGACATTTAATGGACGCTATTGAAGACCAGCATGCGCTGGGGAAGCCGGTGCCAGAGGCATTTAGCACCAAATTGCAAAGGAGACTTGCAAGCACTATGCCACCACGTCCCATGGTGAGCCTAAGCTTCGACGAATGCATCACCCAGTTCAAACGCTTTTCTCAGGATGGCACCGAGGTTATAGACGTGCTCCAGTATACAGACCCCCAAAGTCTTCTGGTTTGTTTCCTTATTCTTTTCTCTATCCCTGCGTAACTGACTTGTGGCAGAATTTTATTCTCATGTTCCAAGTACAAAGACCCCAGCCACTCGTGTTTATTAGGACCATTCTTCAGAATCTTCTATTCAAGGACTTCGTAGTACTAGGTCGTTTCAGTATCCGCCAGCTACTTGACCACGACGTATCTCTCGGCGTGCTTCCATGTGGACCACACTTCGATCGATCATTCGACGACGTAGAAGTAACAACAGATCCCCGGCACAAGGTTGCCTCCGGGATGGAGGTCTTCCGCCATCGAATAGCTGACCCATACTTCGATCTGTTGAGAATTCTCTGCCAGAACCGGTGTCGAGTCAGGAGAACATTATGTCATCACATCCAGGAATGGGACGTACTAGAGACGGATGTTGGGGAAACCGAAGGGCAATTGCAGGTATTTCTCTCCGAAGTATCGCAAGGAGCGTACCCGGGGGAAGAATCCACATACCTTCCACTGTCAACCTGGACTCACCTCATGAAGCTACGGCAGATGGAGTGGATTGTGCAGCTCGGATTCGAGCTCCGTATATACCAACCCGACGAGCTTGCAGGAATGTATCATTATCTCAAGAGACTGGCCGCTCTGCGTGCACGGCAAATCGAGCACGTAAAACAAATGACAACAGATCGAGAAGAGAGGGCTCGGCAGCATCTAAATCTACAAAAAGATGATCCACTACCCTCGGATGTTGCGTATGAGTTTTACCGGTCGAAGCAGTGTCAGCGCACCACAATGTTAGATGCCGCGTGCACTTGGGAATTCTCAGACGGCCTTAGCCTCTTGTACACGGCGCTCCTGCGCCTGGGGCTCGTGAAGCCGCTACCCCGACCATACGGCACCGACGCGCTACGCTACGAGTTGCGTATGCGGCCCTTCGCACGCATCACGGACCCGCCTCTACCGACGTACGAAGAATTTAAACAGGAGGTAGAGCTGTCTGACGTGCCTCTGGCGGACGTGCTGCGCATTGCTGAGAGCGCTGTCCTCGCGGCTCGCAAAGGTTTCGAGGCTTGCATCCGCCTCAACGAGCCCGAGTCGTTTTCTATCAATGCCACTGCCCACTCACGCTGGGTTAGCAACGCTAAAGATTGCTTGCGCGCTACTATCGCGACAGGTGTGGCGGTTTCGACGCTAAAGCATGCTTATGATAGGATGATAGAAAGCTTCAGGGAAAAAAGAAAAGAGGACGAGGAAGAGGAAGAGCTCGACGGGCGTGGGAAACCGGAATATGCGGACCTGCTGAACTTGAAGGTTGAAATCCCTGAGCCCGGCGATGGATATCATGATTGGTGGATCGTGCCCAAGTTGACACGCCTCAAGTGAAACTAGACAGGACTAGAATGGTGGAAAGACTGCATACATACTTAATGAACCTAGACATATGCAGAAACGCTGCTCAAGCTGTCTCTACAATGTATAGGCTAATAATACAAATGTACGTATAACGGTAGTCTTTTGAATACAATTACGAGAGGTCCTCCTGATAACGCACTCGACGAGGTTGCTCAAGTCACGATGTGTTTAGGGTATCCTCCCCCTGCCTCTCCCTTTATCCGTAAAATAATCCAATACCATAGACAAGGCAAGATAATACTGGCTTTATCTTCAAATATAGAATTCCGCACATATGATGATACTAAGGCAACGAGAAATTTTGGGGGGATATCAACAAAAACGCCTTCCAACTTGTCCGCCACCACCCTGGTGCTATTATGTACAACCAAATTGTTACATGGCTTTTCCAACCAGATTTGACTCACTCTGGATACATTAGGTCCCGGCAATCGCGGCAATCGCACCAACCAACGGTGATAACTCTTTGCCTCTCAGGTACTGCCTTTAATTCCCCGAGCCTGTGCATTTTATTATGCCTTGATGGCTCTGCGGGCTATGGTGCTCCGCAGCTTGACGGTCTGCTCGTACAATACGTCTTTGAAGGCGAAAAGGAAGGCTGCTGTCAGCACGCTCTGCGTAACCTTGGGGCCAAGGCCTGTAGTAAATTAGTTAGTTACGAATTCCGCCAGGGGCTGCGTCCTTACAGACAGAGCGCCGATTATTATACGGCGCGGCTTATCTAGATACCGGACGAAACTCTGTAAGAGGAATAGTTGACTGACCTTTATATAACCCGGCGTAGCCCTCTCCGTTAATAACGCGGCTAATAGCCTGACCCATACCCTCCTTCTGGCCGTTGCCGGCGACGTGCATTTGACTCTTCACTGTGATGTAAGGATATGTGATAGAGGTAGCAAATAGCTTGCCGAGGGCGCCTAAGAAAAATGCCACGGTGGGTGTGGCATTGCGCTTCCGGCGAGCCTCGAAAACATTCTTCATTTGCTCGAAGAGGGTGTACTGCAGGATGGGATTGATAACGAGAACGAGGGCGGGGATGACACCGCGGAATAGGGCCTGGGGCCCCTCCTCCTTAAGTAGAGCTATGAGCGTGCCGATAGTGGTGGGCGGCTTGGGCTTCTCCTGGACAACCTTAGCGCCGCTGCCCTCGATGACGAGCTCCTGCGATACCTCGAGTGATTCCTTCCGCGTCGTCATCCGCGTGTTGACGACCCAAATGGGGTTCGTCAGGATCACGGTCGCAGACCCAGCCAGCGCGCCCGCCATCATCGACTCCACTGTCGTCAGCTTCTTAGAGCCCCGCCCAGCCTTAGCCGCGGCCTTCTCGAAGAAGGCACGCGTCCACTCGTACCAGTAGTAGTATACAAAGTTGGTCACGCTGATCCCGAACACGGCGCTGTCAAGGCCCGCGTATAGCCCCGCGACGCCCTCGCGCGCGACGATGCGCTTCACGGCCGCTAGGAAATTCGTCTCAGCTCTCTTCGACTCGACTTGGGCGCGCGTGGAAAGCGTGACGAGAGGGTATCTATTGTTTCATACTATATTAGCCGGGCCATCCCGTCCTGAAGCACACGATCGTGGTCGTGTCTTAGGTTGAGTAAGTGGGAAAAGGGGTCGAAGGTGTCGAGAGTAACGGGGTCGCGGGTCGCAGCACATACGTCAGGATCATAGAGAGGACACCCCCTCCAGCGCCAGCTAGGGCATGCGCAACATTGTCGTTCTGAGGGACGACAGGTTTCGAGGTCATGATTTCGGTTCGGGTTGTTGTGGTGCGGCGGCGCTTGTGAGGTTCGCTGGTGTTGAAATTACCGAAGGAGGGGGAGCTCAAGATACCTATCTATCTTCATGAATTGCAGAAAGCGAAAGTAATAAGGCCTCATATCTTATAATAAAGTATCTAAGTAGAATAGAAAGGTCACTTTCACTCTGCATTAGAGCGCTGGTTTAAAGCTGCGCCATGATGACCGATGCTGTGAACCAAAGCTAAGCCGAGGTCCGATTACATCACTAAAAACCTCGCGTTTCCATTGGACAGCTGACCTGACTACCTAGGGAATGCCACCTAAGTACTTAGGTAGGTAGGCCAAGTGCCTAAGGGACGGCCTCAAGATAGGTACCTATAGGCATAGTTTATAGTGCTGACTGCTGGCTGCTAGCTACCTCCTAGTTGCTTCTAATTCCCCGCGTTCTGCCCGCCCTTACGGCATACCTACCTGAGTAACTAAATGCTCTCCACCAAAGACCAGCCATGAACCGATATCACGCCGAAATACGGAGAAAGACCTTCAATTTTCACATGCAAATTTAAGCAATTGGCCATCTGTCTAGTCTACATAACCGATCATTAGGACACAGAGCCGGTAGTAAAGCTTGTGATTTGTATTTGACCTACCTAACCTAGGAAGTCTTTATATTACTACCTCTTGATGTGATGGAGAGCGACCTACTGAGGACCTAACAGCTTACGGTTATAGTATATGTACCCATTAGCTCACAGCCATCTATCTATCCCGGACCGTATCACTTACGTATCTACCTACCTAGGTAGCCTATCCCCAGGCCATACCCTACCTATCTGGTAGGTAGGTAGGTAGGTAATGTATCGTATGGCTGTTAGGTATGATGTTATCCGGTAGGTTACATAGGTAACATCAACCTAGATAAAGTTTGCTTTTTATTAATAAGTCTTAGGCTAAGCCAAAGTTGGCGCCTCCCTTAACGTAGAACCATAATACAGACCTCTCACATTTTCCCCCTTGATATAAAAGACGGCCAGATTGCCTTCAGCCTCATCGACTTGCTCTAAATAGCCCAGATCGTTGGGTAGACGGCTTTCTTCGAGAAGCAAGACAGCGAAGCGACGATGCAGGCATCACAACGGGCTCCCAAGCAGGGATTTCCTCACGTGATTTCCCAAATTTCCTAAAATAGATCTGACCTGCTTTGCCAGAACACCCTGAAAAAGAGTTGTTGTACCGTACCTAGTACCTCCATACACAAGCCCTTCGCATGTTTTGAAGGGGACTGTAGATTCTTATCACGCATTCGAGTCCGGCTATTCAGCTTTTGATGCACGTAAGAATCACGTAGCGCACGTTGATTCGGCCCTCCGGTGAATCCCTCCATGCGCCCCCAGCACCCGTTTTAGCCGGTTGAAGCATCTTGGCTTCTCTCTTGTTTCGTCGCGACTAGCAACGCCGCGCACCGGCCTGGCCAAATTTTGTTCATTGTGGACCAACGGTGCTGGGCAACAGCCTCCAATTTGCCCAGAAACCGTTATCTTCGAAAGCTCGGAGCATTGAGTGTTTCATTGCTATTCTATTAATTGAGATACGACTTCAGAGCAACTAGTCCATCTACCTAGTATATGCTTTGACGTAGGCTCGGCGGTAGCTGTTGCAATTTACCCCCTCCCTCGAAAGTCACCGTCAGTGTCAACACTGCGATTGCAGCTCCACTGTACATGGACACCTCACTGTGATTGAAGCTGAACGATTGTCCATCCGTGTGGAGATGGCGCTCACTCCACAACCCGGCGTCAACGGAGTCAACCACCTGACTCCTACGTCTTCTAATGGCAACACCACTCCCAGATCCCCCGGTGTCCGACCGATGCTACCTAATCGGTCGGTAACTAGCGGGACCATCGAGGATGCGTACGTAAGCTTCGTTCTTCACTGCAATCCCGCCGTACCCCTGGACGTAGACACAACCTCCCTGAGAGAGGCGTTTCGGACGCCGCCTAAGAGCGAGGGCAAGAGTTTTAGCACCTTCACGCTGTTCGAGCTCATTGCAAAGCTTCATCAGAAGGAGATCAAGACCTGGGCCGAGTTGGCTCTCAAGTTGGGCGTTGAGCCGCCAGACCATGAGAAAGGACAGAGCTCCCAGAAGATACAACAATATGCCGTGCGATTGAAAGTACGTCATCTCTTTCTCATCCTCATAACTCAACTAACGTAATATAGCGCTGGATGCATTCAATGCACGTGAATGCTTTCTTCGATTATTTGCTGGACAACCCGCATCCGTATTGGACGCAAATACCCACCGATAACAACCCCATCTGCGAGGAAGGTCGCGATGGGGTTGCCGCTGAGGATGATATGGCGTTGCGAGCCCTTTTACCTCACATAAGGCCTCGTCGTGGTAGAAAGCGCCCCGAGGAAGACGGTCTCAGTAAATCACCCTCGCAAAGACCGAGGCTCGAGTCGCCTGCCTTCAACGGCGATAGTCACCCATCCCGGCCGGATGCGCTCGACTCATGGACAGCTCATCCTGATTCGAGGCAGGCCTTCGTCTTTCCTCCGACCGATCCGAGATCCAGTGTATTACCGGGACCTGGTTCTGCATATCCCTGGCAGCACGACATTCCGCGAGAGCCTATGTCGGCCTACCCGCATTCTGCAATCACGCCCACGACTAGGGGCTCTTTTTGGCCCGAGTCAGCGGAGCCTCGGTCGGCAGTAAGCCCCAAAAGCAAACCGTTAGGCCGCCGCCATGGAGCCAAAGCAGTCTCCTCTGCTTGGAGAAGCATTGGGGTTTCCACGGGTGGCAAGGCTCGAGGGAGGCCACCTATGAACCGCAACGTCGAGACTCCTCTTTCAGCTTACCCTTCTGATAGAAGTGTGAGCGGACCACCACAACCCGTGATGTTCGACAATGGCCACCACCCAAGCACACCGACACCCGTGCATATGCCCCCGCCTGAGCCTGAGCCTGTGATGAGGACACCAGAGCCCGCATCTGCACAGAGCGCCCGTCCGCCCCGACCAGGACGCCTATCGCTTCAGGTTCCTGAAAGAGCTAGCGGCCCTGTACGACTTGCAACACCCCCACCCCCAATCGTTATGGTGAACGGGCGAAATGCGGCGAATGGAAATGAAAATTCTAATTCTAGTATACCTCCTGCCACCGATGCCAATAGCACTCCTCAACTCGGCTACACAATCTTCGACCGGACTTCGGCTATGTACTTAAATCCGGAAAACCCGTCTCGGATTGACAAGATCGACCTTGACGGGTCCGATAAGACAAACCACGACGAAGTCGAAAGTGTATTCGTCGTGACATTGACTGGTTGTACATGGTTCGACCCGACCGGAGAGCCCGGCCCTCGCCCTTCCGTGGCTGAGGTCGTGGCGCTAGTCCGGGCAGTAATCCGTAGCATCGCAGATCAAGCACTCACTAAAGAAGCATTCTTAATCAACTTGGCTGCACTTGTCGGCGGGCACTTTATGATAAGGCCCGAGAGGGAAGTGCACCGGCTCGAGATCGGACCCGACTACACTAAATACCTGTGCAAGTGGAACCTCGCCTACGGGGGCATCAATGGCACTTTCACGCTCACGGAGACGGTGCCACATTCGAAGTGGAAGCCGGGTCACCAAAATCCCAGCGAGACCCTAGAAAAGGACCAAATGCCGTCAGATGGAATACCAGCGGCCGAATACTGGCAACAGCAATATGCGAACCTAGCTGTCACATCTATACGACGACTAGACAACTTAACCACCGCTAAGGCCAACGCATTGCGGCTCTTGAAGGGGACGCCTGATGTGGATCCACACCGACTTATCTAGGGCGTTGTGCTGACGTTTCTCACGACGTGAATTATTTGTTGTCAGCTTGCCTCAGCGTTATCCCGCTTTGTGTAGGTGCCATGCGGGACATGGTTGGTGGTCCCCTTAGCACTGTAGCGGCGGACTTCTAGATACCCTTTTTCTCTTTCGATCGTTACTGGTTTATCATTCTTCCCAGCGAAACATAGTATATAATATGAATTTTTTTATTTTTTATTTTATCTTATTGGAGTAGAAGGGCGGTTGTTGCTGTTGTGTATATCTTACCTTTATTTTGTATCTATAATATGCATCCAAGTCTGAGACGGCCTTGACAGCCATTGGCGCATGGGAAAGGTGCGGCGGCATTTGATAGACTCAGGACAAAATTAGTTTAGACGCTTTTATAATCTCCATGTAGATTGCAGATGAGGAAATATTCGACCCTGGGAGATTGGTAACTCCTAATACATTTTGCTTATGAAAAAAGGTGTCTAACACATGTGAGGACCAATGCATGGTTGCTGTGTGCTACTTCTATTCCTCGAGTACTGATTTATTTATCCTCGCCCATCTCGAGCTACGGCTATTGGTATAATAACAGGCGTTATATTATTATGGTCCATTCCGTGCAATACCTAATATTCGTAAACAGCTCGCGCAACCTCGACCTCTTTGTCTTCGACGCTTTGTGTTGGTAGCCACGGAAAGATACGGGCTACGGCATGAAGCAGGAAACCTTTGCAGCCAGCAGGAATCCCTAGCATGTTTGCAAATTTCTAGTCACTTTCCCCTTCTTAAGGGAATGCCCAACTTAATAGGGCAGTTTCTTGGGTGGCGGTATGAAGCTGAGCTATATGATGAATCGAACTTTGGGCGATCGGGAGGAATGAGAGTAGGTGAGTAGAAATACCGACACGTCAATAATAAGGCTTCAAGTCATGGATATTTCTGCCATCCTGAATGCCGTGAGCGTGGTAGCTGTTTATAATATAGACTGGATACCCATAGGATAGTGTGTAGTGGTGAGGAGTTCGCTACTCATCACAGGGTAGCTTTGAGATTGACGTCTTGAGCCCTACGGTCGCCCCCCGCGGTAACATGATGTTAGGCAGTGGGCATACCGGGATGTAGCAAGAGTGGACATTAGTGGTATAATGTACACACTAATGCAACCTTCCCTTTCTGCATCACCACACGCCGGCAGTCGTAAAAACTATATAGTAGACATTGTCCCCCAAAAAAAACCCCCCAAAAAACAGACAGGGCGCGAGGAGCGTCAAGTAAGATAATATCAAGCGACGCCGGAACAAGGTGTCTGTCATTGATCTTAGCAAAGAAGGCTGGCAGGCAGAAACATTCCAGGACGCACCCTCGAGGACTCGGCACTAGTTGGTCGACCACAATAGGACCTAATTATAGTTGTCTAGGTCCATCCCATGGCAACATATCGTCGGCAAGCAGCAGCAGTAGCAGGGCTTTGTGGTGTGCACTATATGTAGGAGAACAAAAAAGTAGAATATGAGCGCCGATCAGCTGACGGCATCAGGATCAACAGTGACATATCTGTACGACATACATCAGCGTGCGTTTGCACGTTCACAGCAGCGAATCATGCCTTTGTTTTTTTTTCAGCTGCACAAATTGTTTTCCCATCCAGTCGTATTATATCTCCAAGTTATGCGTAACCCTACTGAGTACCTGCCGTATACTTAGCTAGGTACGAAATCTACGGTACGTCTTTTCGGGTCATCTTCAAGTCAAATGAGGGGAAAATTTCCCCATGGGCTACGGTACGAAAGTAATGCGGAGAAGCTACCCAACCTACACAAGCAGTAGTAAGCATTTCCTCGTTTCCCTAAGACCCGAAGGGGGGCAATCGCCAGACCAGAGAGCACTGAGTCTAGGTTAGGATAGCTAGCTAGTACTCATAATCTCTTCCAGGAAGACTCAAGCTACGATCAGTCGGCTTGCCTCATCCTATAATCGCTTGACTTCCTAACATACCTAACGTAGGCTCTATTTATTATATGAATACATTTGTCGTTCCATATCGCCCCACTACTCCTTGCGGATCTTCAGTCCTTCAGGAACCGTAAATCAGGGACCGTCTATCTTAGCTCAAGGAAAGGAGGAGACTTAGTGTTCTTAGGAAACCCACCTCCGCATTGTCTAAAAGCTTGATTGAACATACAATACCAATCTTGGGGGAAGAACCCAGATGACAAGAAATGCACTAGCATTATTTTTAAAATCTTTAAAAGATAAAAAAACATAAAGAAGAAGAAGAAGAAGAAAAGACATCATCATCTCGAGCAGCCGAGCTAAGGTGACAGCCGTGACCTTTGCCCAACCCACCTGGCCCTGCGTCAAGGATTCATGTAAACCTCTGTCGCCCCTAGTACGGCTGGGTCCAACATGTCTACACATGCACCCTATAACTGAATACCAATCGCGTCTGCTGTCAAGCCAGGGGCCGTCGAAGTCATGGATTGGGAAGATATGGTTGGTGCTAGTATTTGTCAGATTCGGGTAGCGGGCATACATCGTTTCTTTGTGCATCACGAGATAAACACCCCTCTCCTTATTGCTTATACCGACAGTTCCTTTCTTCTGCGGAGTAGGAGGCATCGCCTAGCCCTGGGCTAGCTCGAAGTACTAAGTAAGAACTCCCAATCCATCGAATGTTGGAGCTACGTGTATCCCTGTCGCTTCTGTCTGTCTGTGCGCAACCATGCGACTCGGTTCTCTCGTAGCTCTAGAGCCTCCGCCAGACGTGAGGTAGTGGCACGGCTCAGTCACTGCTACTTGCACGATGTACTAACACGTTAGCTCACCCAAAAAAAACTTCATGTCAATAGCTGTAGTTTGAGGCAAATGTCACATGGTCGAACTACCTCACAAATAAGCCAAAGAAGTGAATGCATGTCTTACACCGGGTATTGTTATTACGAGTACGAAAGACGTTTTGAGTCTCGTGATCTTCAGAGCTTGCAAGACCGAATGTATCTGGAAATGGTAGGACCATGTCTCTCCGCTGGTATTAGGAAGCTGAATACCTTACCTACCTAGTACCTGCTTACCTGCCATGTACATATAGTATACTAGGGTACCTAGGTCGGTACCTAGGTAAGGCTTTCTCTACTCCGTACACTACGGGCGGGAATCCCCAAAGTATTGGTCTACTATACCTATTCCAGTACTATTTCCCTACATGGTACTACTAGTACTGCCTATGTAGGTACGTACGTAGTAGTATTGCACGGTTGATGCTAGGTACCGGGTAGGTAGGTATGCAAGGACGGCTTACATCCCGTCTCTATGGAACAGGATAGAATAGAATGAATGCATCTAGTAGGATTCACAAAGCTACCCTTTCTGCATTACCCCCCTCACCAGGCTACCTACATACCGTACCAGCACAGGTAGTAATACATGGGTTGGTGTACATTAGAGTACATTTCGTATGTAATTCATTCATTATAAGGTGGGTGATTTGATATTAGGCACATTAAGTAAAACTCAAGACTTGACTCTCTCTCTCATAGCTAGAACATACCTAATTACCTAAGGTGCCTAGGTTAGGCATGCTAATACGAATAAATACCAGGTAGGTTAGGTAACTTACGATTGGTCGCTAACCCCTGCTGATATGTACCAGGTAGGAGGTGAGACCTGGAATGTACACTACTACTACCTAGGTACTACTAGGTAGTAGGAGGTAGTTTTCCCTTGTACTGTGTGTGCCTTGTTGTAGACATGGTAGGTATCCGGCTACCTACTTCATACTTCATATGTAGGTAATAAAAGCCCAGGGCCACCTCGGCGTACTTGTTTTGCATTAACCAATTTACCTCCCTTATCTCGCTTCTTCTCGCTCGAGGCTGTTGCTGTTGCCGTTGCCGTTGCCGTTGCCGTTGCCACCTGCGCAAAGGAGGCGCTTTGTCTCCTATCCGATTTTGTACCTAGCCGTTAGTTGCGCCATTCCCTCCGTCGTTTTAACTATATGCTTTCAATTACCCTCTGCCCTCTGCCCTCACACCGACACCGAAGAATCAGCGTAAGCAAACAGCCATGTCAGAGAAAGAGGCCGTGTCGAGGTAAGCTTCCCTTACGCTTCCCTTAGGGGCAAAAGAATGATATTTCTCTATAATTAAGTGAGAGGAAGCCGGCGCTAACGTGGTCTTCACAGCCCAGCTGTCACACGGGACCCGGCGTCTCTAGCGTGAGTTTACCATAAAGGCCTCGTAGAACAACGAGAGCATCGTGTCTAACATCTCGAACCAGCCCCGAGTCTGCCATCGATGCGGAGAGGGGCCGTCATGGTTCTATTAGTCATATCGACATCAATCAGAACTTAGACGCCAAGTAAGTAGCAGCAAATTCATAGCCATCCACCTGGACTTATCACAACGGGCAGGATCCGAAACCCTCTTGCCGGTATCCCACGCGAGCAGTTACTTTCCGGTGTGGAGGAATTCGCCCATGAGAACGGTTTAGACGACTATGTAGCGCTTCTACGAAAAGGGGCTCTCGTTGCACAGGACCCAACTTGCTTCGAAGATATCCAGGGCGCTGAGGCTCTTGATGAGGCTGAGATTTATGCCCTCAAGCGTGAAATTACTCATAAGTGGAGTGTTCCCCTAACACTGTATCTCACCATTGCCACTTGCTCTATTGGAGCGGCCGTGCAAGGATGGGATCAAGAGGGCAGCAATGGCGCCAACTTGAGTTTCCCTAGGCAGTTTGGCATTGGCACTGAGTCGACTCGCGACACCTTCCTAGTCGGCTTGATCAACTCGGCTCCATACATTGGCTCAGCTATAATCGGTTGCTGGTGCTCTGACCCGTTAAACAACTACTTCGGGCGACGAGGTTTGTAAGACTGGGTCGTATATCAATGACTCTATGTACTGACGAGTTTTAGGCACTATTTTCATTTCAGCCATCTTCTGCTTGCTTACCCCAATTGGCGGCGCCGTTACCCAAAATTGGGAGCAACTACTAGTTACGAGACTGCTTCTTGGCATTGGTATGGGTGTTAAGGCCTCGACTGTGCCCATCTTCGCCGCCGAAAATAGCCCAGCATCCATCCGGGGAGCATTGACTATGACTTGGCAAATGTGGACTGCTTTTGGCATCTGGCTCGGAACGGTCGCTAACTTAGCTATTGGCCGTGTTGGGCCGATCGCTTGGCGATGTGAGTAACTCTATAGAAGTTTCATAGATGACGGTCATGATATGTTAACAACTGTTTGGACTTTAGTGCAAATCGGCTCAGCCTTCATTCCGGCCGTGCCTCTGTGCGCCCTCATTCTATTTTGCCCCGAAAGCCCCCGCTGGTACATGAAGAAGGGTCGGTATGCCGAAGCTATGGCGTCGCTGCTGAAACTGCGCAATAACCCGATTCAAGCAGCTCGCGACCTCTACGCAATCCACGCCCAGATACAAATCGAGGCCGAAGCCATCGGGCGATCTTCGTATATCGCTCGTTTCTATGACCTATTTACGGTCCCTCGTCTTCGACGAGCAACCGGTGCTGCGTTCGTGGTCATGATTGCGCAGCAGCTCTGCGGTTAGTTACGCTATCCTGAATGCTCAATATTAGTTCTAAAATGCAATATCTAACTTTATTTCTGAAGGTATCAACATTATTGCTTTCTATTCCTCTACTATATTCAAGTCCATACCCGGCGTCACCGACTATACTGCTCTTCTAGCCTCCTTCGGGTTCGGCGCCATTAATTTCATATTCGCGTTCCCGGCCTTCTGGACGATCGATACCTTTGGCCGCCGCGCGCTCCTACTTTTCACATTCCCCAACATGGCATGGACGTTGCTAGCGGCTGGTCTTTTCAACCTACTCCCCAATGACTCAACGGCCCGTATTGCCATTGTGGCCGTGTTCATCTACATTTTTGCAGCATTCTACTCGCCTGGTGAAGGTCCCGTTCCGTTCGCTTACAGTGCCGAGGTCTTTCCACTCTCGCACCGTGAAGTTGGTATGGCGTTCGCTGTAGCGACGAATTTGTTCTGGGCCGCCGTGTTGGGAATTACCTTCCCTAAGATTCTGTCATCGCTCGGCATTGTCGTAAGTCTCTGTTCCCAAGTCGTTACGTTCCTATCATATAGAAGTGTCCAGTCGCCGAATCACGCATTAGATTGGTCAAATAAACGAACAAACTGACATAAACTCCTTAATACAGGGTGCATTCGGCTTGTACGCTGGATTTAATGTTTTGGGTTTCGTCCTGATCTTCCTTTGGGTGCCCGAGACGAAGCAGCGCACTCTAGAGGAGCTAGACTATGTCTTTGCTGTGCCTTCGACGCTATTCATCAAGTACCAGTTCACAAAGGCTCTTCCGTGGTGGTTCAAGCGCTGGGTATTCTTCCAGAAAAGTGCCACCCTCGAGCCGCTCTACCATTTTGATAGCCCGCCCGCCGCCGTATCTGACCCCACCCGCAGCTCTTCTGTCGAGAAAGCAGAGACTAGCGACGCGATTGGCACAGCTACGGGGATCGATATTACAAGTGCCGGTGGTAATGAGAAGAATATTGAAAACTGAGACAGGACTTGTCCTCAATTCGGTTCTCATACTCTGGGTATACATACTTAAAATTCGATAAATGTGGAAGGCCGGCGGTATATACGACGGAAGACTTGTTTCGTAAGAAGGGATATAGTTCCTGAAAGGCGATTAGAGGCGTGTATTGTTCCTGTTGAGAAATACGCTACGCTAAATCAGACGGGCAAGCAAGCCCATGTGTCAATCATTTTCACACTTTTTCAGACGAAACTTATACCCTTATACCAATTTGCAATAAATAGTAGTCACCTAGGCAGTGGCAAAATTGGATCGAAGTTCGAAGACATACCGTTTTCCCGCTCTCTATTATCATTTCATAGTACCATGGGCGGAACTAAGTATTGTTTGAGCCGATGGTCTAAATTATAAGGTTCAAACATACGTTACAGCCCACGCAAATATATGTATTATCCCTTCCAAGCTTATGATATGGTGCCTCGCTATGAACCGTCCACTATCAATGGCAAAAAGGAAAAAAAGTTCCTGGGGGGCTACCTTCTCCAGAGATATGAACGGCGCACCTTTGCTATAATTACCCCGGCCATTTCAGCCACGGTTGCTGGTAACACCATCGGCCGCGAAATTTGGAACCGAATCATTCATTACATAGCACCATGGAGCCGGGTAGCATTCATTCCTATAATGAGTCATACGTTGGTTTACTCCTTGCTGGGTAGGTATGACAGCTAGCTAGCGAGGCGTTGGAGCACTTCCGCACCCCGACAACGTGGCCACCGGTAATTCCAACGAACAAGTATCTTCTCGTTTACATATTCCGTAAGTAAAGACCGATAATAGAGTAACCCACAAGCACCCTTATAATTGCCGCGCAGGGAGGCTCGAGTCCTTCGCTTGTTTGACACACATATAGGACGACTTTAAAGTGGTAACAGCAAACATGCCGAATTCCAAATTTATGTATGTCTTTGGCCCTCTGTGGCACCGAATATTTCAGCCCTCGAGCCTCGAAGAAGTGCTAAAGGAACTGGCAACTAGGGTTTCAGGGGCTAATGGCTTACGTGCTTACGCGTTTGTATACTTGACCACTTTGCGGGATCGCGAGTCTTTATTGGGGATGCCGCAATTTTTGAGGAATGGTGGCAAACACCATGGTTAAGCATGTGTCACGACAACAACAGTAGCCGGGAAATGCTTGGGCTTTCTTTGTATCGCGCCGTGACTATGATAGCCCTCCTTGCTTATTCTGAAGCAGTGCTCTATAACGTAACACATGTTGGTATCGACCATTTCGGTACCAATAAGAACGACTGGGAGTCATTATATTGTGCTGCCATCCACGCTCCCCTTCTCTTTACGGTCCAATCAGTGATCCCGCTTTATTAACCTCTCAATCCCCCCCTCCTCTCTCGGGGCTATCGAGTAAAAATTTACCGCTACTGCTATTCCATGCGCCTGCTCGGCACAACACTCACGAATACACGCTCGGAACCAAAAGACGAACGACTTCGGGGTCAAATCGCCTCACTATGGCGCCTATTATACCATGGCCATTTTCTCAGGACCCTGTTACCATAGCAAACTTTGACGACCATCATATCCGTATGAGTGTTGCGTCTTATACCGACCTCGATGCTATTGCCGACTTCTGTTCCGAGTACTCTTGGATTGTGAAACAGGAGACTGGCGTTCTTGCTTTCGACCAACTAGTCTCTCCCGAGCTCATAACGACGCTCATGAAGGATAGATACAAATACTCAATCAAGGCCATTATGGATTGCTGCACCCCGGGGAGCATGACGGGTGTTGTTCTAAAGGTTGAGTATCAGGGCCAAATCCGGGGCGTCAGTAAGTAACACTTGGAACCATGGTTATTCTAGCCATCCCAGATTGGCAAGGTCCTTTAGCGAGCAGTGTCTCGGGGCTTCACATTTGTCCTATATACTTATAGACGCTAACATCGAATGCCACAGTGGCAGTCAACATCGTGTCGGCAGATTTCAATGATCCCTGGTCTCAAAACGAGAGACAAGAGAATGAAAGACCGCAAACCTCTTGGATATTCCCGGCCGATTACACGAACACGCTAGCATACACTATTTGGGAAACTGGGAACCAAGGTCGACCTATTCTCAGTAAGTATTCGGCATCACCACAACGCCAAAGCCGTTATATACCAACGGCACTCCGTACTGCCGACCTGACACGAAGAGGCTAAATTATTATTATTATTATTCAGATGTCCCTTACTTCGTCGTTTCCTTAGAGCAGCCCTATCTGAATGCCTGCATCCCCGCCTTCGGAAGGACTCTTATCAAATTGTTCACCTGGTTTAACCGGACTACGGTCGTGAACATACAAAGCGGGCTGTACCATGCCACTTTCGACTCTTACTTCACGGGATCTACGTTCAATCACACTGCCGCACTCCTGGAAAATTGCCCCGGTATCAACCAGCGTCACTATACTTACTCGATCTACACAAGCTGGGCTGAGTCGCCCCAGGACACTCCGCCTGAATACTTGGACGATGTCGTCCGGCGGGTATTTGATGAGCCGTGAGCGCTGGCCCGTACCCAGGCGCATTCTCGCTTCCCTCATGGGTAAGCGGAAAGGGAGAAATTGGGCATTCTAACGGTCGTCCTCTTTTCACGTTCGTGTGTGCCACCGTGGACTGAGAACCAAGTTCCAACACCGCTTTGTTTATGTTTCTCTTATAATTTCATCAGGAGACGTTGGGTTATTAACTCCGGGTTGTCTGCTGGAGATGTCCGCCTGTCGACGCATCCGTTTTGGGCGGGGTGTTTGCGTGTTTAGTTATCCGAACCGAAGACGTGGCGGGCGGCGATTTATGACGTTCCAGTTACGCGATATCTCACCCGCCTGACTTCGATCTTCACTTTGGGAAATCGCTACTCTAATGCATGGTATTAGCTGTGTCTTTTCATACCGAGCGAGCCACGCCCTTTGGCTTCGTGGCTCGAATTCTGCGAAGAGCAGAATGTCCTCGATGCTCGATTTAAATACACGGGGCCTGCAGAACTCAAAGAACCTCTTACTAAGGACCAACGGATATCATTATCGGTTTGACTGAGGTACTTGGCACATACCTATCTAAAATGTTTCTATGACTTGAGCCTATCCTGGCACCTGGAACAATGAACAATGCAGACAAGCCGAAAGCCAGTACAGAAGACGATTTCAACGATGCTATTAAATTCGGTTTTTCATAATATTCATAATAGTATCCCCAAACATATAGGATACCTGAGGAACACGGGAGCTGGGCTGTTCTTAATACCACACTGCCAAAAGGAGGAGTGTCCGAAACCTCCGGTAGTATTTGCTAGCTAGGAGATTGGGTCGGGGGCGGCTCTGCGATAGGGGGCTACAGTATGTCATTAGAATAATTCATGGCGTGGAGTTTGCGCAATGAATGGGCTGTTGATTTGTTAGATTGGTTCTCTCTATGAAAGACTTCCTTCTCTGCATTGTTACAAAACGTAGATATTGGCTCTTCGGCGAGTCACATATGGGGGTTGGTTGACTGGCTAATCTTGGCGGTGTGACTGCTCAGACCATATCTCCCAATTGGGTTCTGTACCAACTTATTAGCTAGGATATTAGGAATGACTAGATATGGCTGTTTATTGAGACGAAAAGCTCTATGCAGGAAATCTAGCCTTAAGGGAAAACGGTGCTGTATACCGCTGCTCACCATGGAAACCCACCATGGAAACCGCAAACACGACATACTACGTTCTCGAACCTACCTAGGCTATAGCACTTGTACACGAGTATTCTACTTCATGGGCTTGGCACCGACGGGGAAAATGTTGGCAAAGAGCTTCTCGAGGCCGGGAAAACCTGCGCCGGAAAGGCGCTGGCCGAGACGTTGCCAGGCGCCTGTTTCGTCTTCTCGACCGCCAAGTGGCAGCGCTCGAGTGCGTTTGGCGGGAAGAAGATCCGTTTTCATCGGAAGTCGAGGGCAGCCCACTGCGAGGGCCAGCACTTGGGGCCTTTCACTTTGAAAGAGGCCTCCTCTGCCTCGACGCCCTCAACCCCGATTTTCTTGGGCCATGGGGACGCAGATGAGAAGGAATCACATAGGCTTGGCAAAGCTGCTGCCGGAACAATGCGTGCCACCGGATGTGATGTAGAATGGAAGTTGTATGCTGGCCTCGAGCGTTGGCATAAGATATTCGACGGGATTGACGATATCTCCGGATCCATTTGCAAGATCGCAGATTGAGAGGTGGTGGGAATTTGATCACTTGCACAACATGTAATCGGCAATATTTGGTTCTTTCATCTACACTTTTGCTATGGTTAAATGGGTTCGTGATATACACACGGCGCCAATCTACCGAATAGGGTGCTTCCAATATTCAGCCCATATCGTTCCGCTTATTTCTTGCACTCTACGTCGCCTTTTTCGACGGGCCTTTCATCTATATACCAAATATATCTGTCGACGCCCGACATTGCCGGTAAAAAAACTGTCCAAAGCTCGCTCGCTATGCAAAATGTACGCCCACTGGGCTTAAAGCGCTTCTCACTTTTTTGGGTAGACCCCCTCTATGGACTTCACATAATAATGAGCTAAATAAACATTAGCATCTGCTTGGATAGCGTAGCCTTCCCCTCTTGTGGGAACGGAAATGGTGACTAGAAACTCACTTCAATCAGCTTCTCTGTGAGTCCTATGAGCTGCTTGTCAAATACTTGGGATTGCAAAAAGGAATTGGAACGCCATAGCCCTTCAAATCCCATGTCCTCGAGAATATCGGCGAGGGTGCCGTGATTCTCCTTGGCAGCTGCGAATTTGGGGTTGGAAGTTACCATCCGAAGCAATCCATGCGCCGCTTGCATTGCCGCTGGTTTCTGTGCACGGAGAAGGACCTCGTCAAGAAGAGAAGTAATAGTCGGACACCTGGTATCGAACAGTTAGCGAAGGGACGTATCCTTGGATAAGGTGTTCGGAAGGGCCGTCGCTGCTTACAAGGGGAGAATGACCGCTGGCCTCTCTATCGCTAGATCATCCAGCCATGTCAAGATATGTGTTTGGATATCGTCCTCTAAATTCCGGAAATCCATGAGTTGGAGAGCAGTATGAAGAAGGAGATCTTTGTCTTTGATATGCTCAGCATGACGCATACTACGATCGAGCGTGAGATTAGCAACGCCAGCTGGGTTGAAACCAGCAGACCAAAGGCACTCTTTAATCCGTTCTGAATCGATTACTCTTGATTGTAACAAGGTCATGTATGGGGACTGGTAGAAGACACTTGAAGGGGTACTGGCTGTTTTAGCCGAGAAGGAACTGGTCGTCAACTCTAAGAACGTCGATATGACTCGCAGCGTAGAGGGCTTGGTGGTTGCGTCAGTGAGGCCGCGCACCAAACAGGCACATACGGCAAAGTGGAAATTGTCGGGTGTAAAATGGACGCCGTAAACGTCGTCTAATGGGAGAGTGGCCTCTTCCAACGTGCTACGACCTTGCAGGAGAAATGAGGCCGTTTTATCGCTCCTCAGCTCGCTCTGGATGCCAATATTTGTCAACACGGCTTCAAGTAGTTGGGTTGCACAGTTAAAGAGGCGAGCCGTCGGCATGAGACGGATCAGTGACATGGCGAGCCAGAACAGTTGCAGTCCGTAGCGGGATGCTGAAGTTAGCTTGACGATCATCTTGGACAGGGATGTTACGACGGCGATAAGCATGTCGGTAGAACCGTCTTCTCCAAAACGAGTGATGCTATGGCGGAGCGCTACAAGAACCTGGTAAAGTAAATCATCATCGATCTCTTCCCGTGCTAAGCAGCCCATGACGGTGAAAGCTCGTGGTTGAATCGCAGGGTTATTCTGAAATGCAGTGCTAGCAACAAGACTCATCCACCTAGATCGCCACGCATTTGCTAGGTCAACGGAAGGCGCCGCGACGGCACACGTGTCGAAGAGTAGGATGGCAAGCTGCTCGGTGGCTGCAAGTGCATGGCAGCTATCATTAACTGTGCCCGCCGAAGTTCCATCCCGTATCACGTCTGACGAGGCGCAGAAGTTTTCATTCTTAGGATCTGCAACAACGTCAAGAATGCCACGTAACTTGGATGATTTGTGATCATCTAGTTTGAAAGAGGTGCATGCGGCGTGAAGAGAATTAATGAGCAACCGTTGAACCGAAGAGCGGACATCGACCGGGCCCGTATTCGCGAGCATCGTCACAATGTGGAATATTTCAGGCATATAAAGCTGGGACTGCACACCGCAGTCGAATGACAAGGCAAGGCAGAATTGCAGCAAAATACAAATCTCGTCCCAGACTGCATTCTGGGGAAGTTGTCGCGTGGGCCGGAGCACTGATCGATTCAAAGCTTTCCTTAGGCGCGAGATGACCTTCCCACGGAGGGTTATTGTGCCAATCGCTGTCACCATCGAGGTCAAAGCCTGTATATTATCATCGTATGGGCCGACCGCAAGAGCCGCCTTGACGATCTCTTCGAGAAAGATGTCCAAGAGGATCTCGTCTTTATAGATTGCCGGTAACACTGTGTGCTCCAGCGTTAGGCAGAGAGAGGGGTCCACCGCTGCAGTGTCTATGAGCTTTTGGAAGATAGCGGCTATCTTGTCTTTCCCCCTTTCACTGTCACTCTCGTCGCTAAGAAGGGATGTCCGTAAGCCTGGTAACCAGGGTGCCATGTACGCAAGGCTTAGCGGCTTCTGTTCATCGGAGAAGTTCTCCCAGCCGACGAAGAACTCGTTTAGGAAATCGGCCGTCAACTGAGGCTCTTCCTGGGCGAGGGTCTTGCTCATATTAATAATGAACTGATTAGGGTCCATGGGTATGTGTACGTCTATAGTAAGTGTTAGTAACTTCGGATAATGATACGAAACTGGTTGTAGCACTCCTCACCATTAATGCACATAAATTTCGACGCTGCTTTAAATTTGAAAGTTTGACAAAGAGCGCCTAGAAGGTTATAGGACGCGATTCTGAGGGCCTGATCGGGTGCTGCAAGATTTATCAAGGCTAGATTTAGGAGCGTCCCTGGTATATCTTGTGGACGGACGAGCCTATCAAATGACTTCACACTCCTAATATCCTTTCCATACTTTGCCTTGGCAGCCCTAATGGACTGCAAGATCTCATTTTTCTTGGAGCTCTGGAAGTACATGACAATTTTGCCGTTGTCCGCTCGCAGCCCGAAGGCAGAGTCATCTTCGGTTGGAATAGACGTTGGCGCTTCGTCGACGTCGCTAAGACGGAAGATGTCATTTATGATGGCATTGAGGCGGTAGCCAGGATGGACTTCCTGCTTTTTCACGGTCGTAATTTGGACAAATTGACTGCCAACTTTGATAGTAACCTCAATCTTTCCCTTGGTCTTTGAGAGCCTGGTGACGGGTTGGAAGACATATCGTGTGTCTTTCACTACGTCGATGGTTTCCTTGGGTAAGTGGACCTGACGAAGAACAAAATGGGCTTGGAGGTCATGGACGGTCCCGAGAAGATGTATCTCCGTATTTGCTCCCCCAAATATATTCATGTCACGTTTGCCTGCGAGACGCAGGTTCCGCCGAAATGTTTTCCTATGTTCATGAGTACATTATTCGACGAGCTGGAAGGAACCATACCTATAAGTGCTGTTCATATTGTATATATACATTCTGGTCAGCTGGCTCGACATTTCCGAAGGCATGAGAAGCTCAAGTCTTTTAATAAGATCATCGTGGTCGATTGTTCCATTGTCGCATGTAGCATCGATGAATACGCCGAATGGTTTATGCCAAAGACGGCTCGCAAGCTTTTCGTAATAAAGCGTAAGATTAATAATTTGCTTGAGGTGGGGATTTGTTTTCGGGTTATAGTGTGGAGTTGAAGCTGTAGGAACAGAGGGCTAGTGACAAACCTTTAGGTAGGCAAACAACAAGGATTCTTGATCGGCGGACTCTTGCCCAAGGTGGCGAAGGATTATACAGATCACTGCGAGGCCGTCCTGTAGTCAACGTGAGTGAGTCGTCTTACGTGCAACTGAGGGGGCTCATCGCAAACCTTGGTTTCACCGCCCTCGTATATAGTGCGAGACGTTGTATAGGAGCCGGTGTCGCGGAATGCGTTACGGAGCATGAAATTTTGAAATCTTGAGTATGTGGTTAGATAATTTGCTGAAATCTGTGGACGGTTCCAAGTAATTGCTAAGGAAGGCGGGCCTAAGGTGGTAATAAGGGTTCGAAGGCGCTCGATGGCCGGCGTAAAGCCACGGGAGAGCTCATTTGGTGTGCGTATCTGTTCTCTCCGCCCTTGAGACATAAGGCGTTGTCTTATGTTATCCCAGTGCTCATTTAGAAAACGGTGCAGGATAACACAAGACCCGAAGTCGAATGATTCGAGCTCGCACTGCGAGGTATCGAGATCATCCGGTGCCACCTACGAAGGGATTAGCAGCGAACCGGAAGCGTAGAGAGCATACTTACTGATATCTCACGTAGAAATGTGGTCACTTTGTATATGTTCTGGGTCAAGAAGTCGTTTAGTGGGTACATGTATGGCTCTTTTGCTCCAAAGAGAACGTTATTTGCCAAGTTCTGAATGACCTTGGCGATTAAGAGTAAACCTCGCCGCATTTCTTTAGAAGGGGGTTCGTTCACAAGCTTCTCTGATTCTGGTGCGACAATAGCCGGGCAGAAGAACCGAAGAAAAATGAAAGCACCAACGGCGGTATACTTCGCTTCCTGGAACCTCGGCATGACAGCAGTAGAGATCTCGCAGGTGTCAGCTATCGTTATTGTTGAATCATAGGGCGACTTACAATGCTGCAGATCTTCCTGAATGAAGGCGGTATGTTTATAGAAGAGGCACATATATCGTCTATAAATACCTTCGCAACTATTCGTAATTGCATAGCGTTCCTTTGCAGTTCTTCCGGAGAGGATAATCTCGATGGATCAAGCTCGAGATCGAGGTCCTCTGAAGTTAACATCAATCTCTCGACTACCTTTTGCAAGGTTGTTTTAAGATAGTGTGCCCCCTTCCACTTTGCATAGACGGAAAGCATCTTCGTTGCAACACAATTCCGCCGTAGAATCTCGGCTTCATTCTCTATAATGAAGGTGAATTGGTATTTAATTAATATCGACGAATGAACGCGTAACGTACCTGTATCCTCAATTTCCTGCTTGATCAACGCCTCCATGAGTTCAAACGCGAGCCCACGAGTCTCAAATATGTTTAACAGGGATAATGTTAGCTCTTCGACCTCACCGCTTGGGCAAGCTGTGCTGATAGCCGTAACAAGACTCATATCCTGGGTAAGTAGCTGTGAAGTCGATATTAGTAAGGGACGGTAGTCCTAACGCTTCACTTGACTTTACCTGTAACAAGGCATTGTATTTCTCGTTGACTGCTTTATCAGAAAGGGTGCTGAATTCTGTTCCCTGGACTAGGATATTACAGAGCACCTTGACAAAAGCGGTGCGGATTTCGATGTTCTCGTGATACCCGATACTGAGAGAATGTTTTAGGCCAACGTCGACATTGGCGCTCAGGAGATTCGAAAGAATAGTAATGGCAAGCGCGGACGTCGATCCAACCTCCTCATGGGCTGACGTATCTCCTCTGGCGTTCTCGGCCGACTCGTGATTGAGGAGTGAGAGAAATCGATTGAAATATGTATGGAACATTTGAGATTTCAGCTCGTTAGTACCGGCATCGCTCTGTCCCTCGCCCGGTTGAAGAGGGAGCTTGTAGGTAAGGCTAGCTAGACAGCGGAAACAAGCCTTGTCAAGGTCTCTTTGCAGCCGCCCCATTTCATCTTGTCGGATCATCGCATGAACGATATCGGTTTTTGGAGAACGAGGCCTGGCAATCCAACTAAATATATACTCCAACAACTGATTCCGTTTCCTGATGTCGTCGTGGAAGTTCAAGTGTTCTTTCTTTCTGGTGATAGATTCGCACAGCTGACAAGCCTTGATCTTCACCCGCAGACTCGCCGGGCTCTCAGTCGCACCATCAAGGAATTTGACGAAATCAAGACCAACAGAGCTAAAATCCATGCATGCCGCAGCACCAAGCTCAGAGGGTGATTCCAACTTCTCCACAAGAGTCCTGAGAAGCGAAGCTGCTTGTTCAGCAAAGATGATCGCTGCGTCCTGGCCGTTACCGGAATTTAGTTTGCCTTCGAAAAGATTACTAAGCTCTGACCCTAGAGACTTAAATAATGGTTGATACAAAGGTGGCGATATCTCCGTAGACAGAACCTCTCTTACTGTTTCCCTCACACGGACATTGGGACATGCGAGAAGCTGAGTGCTCTGCTTCAAATACCTGGTGAGAATCGGGTCTCCGGAATCCTCAGACACTACCCGGTCGATCCATTTCAGCCCGCTAATAACAGGCTCCTCTAGAACGCCATAAGCTTGTTCTGCGGTACAAATGCCACCAAGAGAGGCAAGGAATCCGGACAGATTTCGCCACTCCGAAAAAGCCCTCTCATCAACAGCGTCAATGGACGTTGTGGACAGGTCTTTGGATAAATGAATCCACTTCTCAAAAGCGCGCTCCCAGGCGTCAAGTATACTAGGGGCAGGGAACGTAATGCGTCGCAAAAGCGCTCGGGTACGCTTTTGAAAAGCCATCATACCGGTGAATCTGAATCCACGTGATGAAATATCAGCATATACGTCGTAATTGGGTAGCTGGAGAGTTGCCACGTTCGCATCCTGGTTTTCTCTTAGCAAGATCAGACATTCCTCGTTTAAAAGCCCCAATGCCGAGGTCACAATCTGGCAGGTCTCGATCTCTGGCGAGCAGAGCGCTAATAGTAGAAGCGACTCTGCCTTAATGGCGACGGCTGTACGTTCAGGAAAATCTTCGGCTAATCGACAAAGTTCCTAAAATGCATTAGAGGGGTCATAAACAGGATGCGAAAAAAGGGGGCTCACTCGGCATGAGGTGAGGAGCAACAACCCCGACTCCAGATAGGCATGTATGGATTTTAGAATTGAGATGTCTTCTTGTTGGTAATACTTGTCGCACATATCCAATAGGACAGAAGACCTGTACGCGAGTTAGCCAAGACCGTTACCGACAGTAAGGTTACCTACGTCAGCTTCCAAAATTTGAGCTTAAAGCGCTCCGAGTTTAGAGGGGTCGCTTGACGCACAGACGCAAGCAAACCGTTCGTTGGGAGAATATCTTGAGCCACCGGCCTAGACAGCGTTCTTACGATATCATTTGCTGTTACTAGACAGGAAACAAATGATTCATATATTTCTTCATAGAACGAATCTGAATTCTTAGCATCTGGCGATGTGCTCTCGAATAAACTTAGTGGAGACGCATTGAGAAATTGGAGGATGTTGCATATTACAATCCCGTTTGCCGTTCTTGTGTCCGCTGTCGATGGCTTGCGATGCGATCGGCGAACGCCTATGTAAAGATCTGTCGATACCGTCGACATCGCCTGGATCCGTCAGCCGCCCATACCATGGCCTATTTGAGGGTGATACAACCCACCTTCAACATATGTTGGATAAACCCAGCTACGGCGACGTAGAGACGGCGATAGTCCTGCGCATCAGGTCTCCGGGCAAAATAGGTGCATGTTTGCATGATGGCGACCTTGAAGGATAAGGGAGCCGAAGTTTGTGCACAAACCTGGGCGAGGGAATCTACATAGACGTCGGGGTTTAGATGTACGAGACTAATAAGTGCGGCGGTAGTTAAGTCTTGCTCGAATAATATGCCGTCGCCGACCGGGTGATGCCGACGAAACACGGCATCCTTTAACTCGTCCTGGATATCCATTACGTAGCTCAGAAAGGCGGATTCCGAGTCCGAAGGGAAATGACGAGCGGCGCGCAGTAGGACGACCAAACACACGCCAGCTGTTTCGTTCTTGTTGCGCAGTCCCTTTCTGAGTCCCTCCAAAAATGCCACTCTCTTTACCATGTTACCACCCTTGACATCTCGGAGATTGCTTGCTACCTCAAAGACTTCGGGAACGAGCATGAGTAGGGTCGTCTGAAAGGGGTAAAGGGACGACCGTCTTCTACCGTTATCACCAAGGGAATGGGTCATGTCAGCAAGTGTGTCCGGCCCACCATCAAGCTTCCTACGTTGGCTATGAAGCCGCACAAATTCCCAAGGGTAGCGCTCGATCCATTTGAATATGAGCAGGGGGGCTACAAGAGCCACAGTATTCTGGTACATCCTCCGAAAGTGGAGGAATGTAGAACTGAGCTCCTGCATTACGAGTCCGAGCTTTTGGGCGTCAACCCATAAGTACGAAAGGAATTTGAGGGTGACTAGGAGAGCTCTGTCATCCTCGGACGTGGCTAGACTCTGAGCGCTGTTCGTCTGCGCGGGGGCGGTAGCTCTCTTGCTACGTATAGCAGTTCTTACATAGTCGAAGGATGCTGGCCAGTTCGCTGCGCTCACAAACGCAGCGATGATCTTAATGTACGGTTCGGTAGCCGCCGTCTCGTCGTTGCTATCACGCGAACCAATTGTGTCCCGAGCGGTATCCGAACCGCTCGATGAGGCAAGACTACGCGCAGGTTCGTCATAGCGCGGGTTTAAGATCTCGCGTACGAAATCGTCTTCCAATATCGCCTTTGCTGGTATGACGTAGCCATCGGGTATGGGGTCGACGAGGATCTCGAGGTGGCTGAACACCCGTTTGACTAATTTGTCGTCTAATGGCTTGGGCAGCACGGGAATGTTACTGGGGGACTCGTTTAAGGCGGATTCGCGAAGCGCCTGCCAGTGGGCGGAACAACAATCGGCGGCGAGCGCAACGATGTAGATTTCGGACTGGAGAATGAAGGACGGGTGGCTTGAAACGTTCTTGTAGGATCGCGACACCTCTTCCAGTAGCGATACGAGCGAGTGCAGAATGTGAGCTATCGAGGTTGAGCTGAGCTTGACAATGCTGGCGCGAGTAATGGTAGCGATATCGTCCTGTTCGAGCTCTGAACTGTGCGTGCCGGTGCGGTGTGGGAGCTATGAGGGGCAGCGATTAGCAACGGGTGACGGTTTTAGTGCCACGGGCAGCAAACAACATGCCCATGCTCCAGGCTGGAGATGCCATGTAATAGAAGAGGGACGGGGAATTACCCTGGTGGTGAGTCTTTCGACCAGAGAACCGACCAGGCCGGCATCACTATTCATCTTGTGGTCGGATACCGTTTAGTTACTATCGAGGATAATGGGTCCAACGTCATGACGGCGCCATCAAGCGAGACGACCAGTCGAGAGGCTACGTTGCGAAGCAGACAACAGGTAGACAAGCCTTAGCCAGACGGGACCAGTTAACTTGAATCGTGAATCGAAGCAGCCGGATCTCGCGAGCAGTTTTTTTCTTCTCCCCTTCTTTCTCGCGAGTTTTTCTATTTCGTCCTTTTAAATTTTTATTTTCCCGCTAAATTGTTTAAGCGACGGAATTAAGATGGTGAATTATACAAACGGCGTATTCACACAAGAGATCAACAGGCCAACAAGCAAGACCAGGGCGCATCTAGAGAATGGTCGGTCGTTATTTTGCGCGACAGAGCAGCCGGAGAGCGATCAGATCAGTAGTACTAGACTAGATAGTAGATCAGATAACATGGCATTGGGCGTTGTGAATTTGGTGTCCGGAATAAGGCACGGTATGGTGGAGCAGGATAAATTACTATGTAAGGTAGCCTGCAGTCCCCGTCCTTTCTGGACCCGTGAATGAATACCTACTTATACCTCCATGCCTACCTACCTACTCCTACCTAGGTGTAGGTGTGCGTCTTGGTGCAGTGGTGCAAAGGTGCAGAGGGAGGTGCAGAGGTGCAGAAGGAATTCCGATTCGTGTGCAACTACTTAACCCCCAATTCTGCCCCAAGTAGGTACCTCTAGTATAGTCTGAGGTAGTGGAGGTAGCGTGGACCGCGGGCAGCGTATGGGATCTTGAATTGCCAGCAATCGATTAATTAGTGTAATTGTCAGTCCCGAATGAGCAAAGTACCGTAGGGTCGAGGGCTTCCGGTCGGTCACAAGGCGCCTCAAAAATACAGTAGATTCAACTGTCTAACTACCTCTACACCTCTACCTAGTAGCTACGAAGAGAGGGGTCCCCGCTCGCGAAAGCGGATCGGGAAGGCCGTTGACCACGGTACTGGCGGGCTATCAGGTTGCCAGCACAAGCTTCTATTTACCTAAGGTAGGTACCTAGGTATGTACCGTGGTAGGTACTTTGGTAGTAGGTAGGCAGGATGATGTGGGAGATAGGAGGTGCAGTAGCAGTAGCAGAGTTAGATAGGTAGTAGTCCAAGCAGAGTCCAAGACACCCAAGCACCCAAGCGTGAAGTACTTAGGTAGGTAGGTTAGGCCCCGGGCCAGGCCCACCGCCTCCGGTGGTCTTGGAAACTTACCTAGCCAGAACCTAGCCAGTACCTAGATACTACCTAGCTAAGTACCTAGGTAGGTAGAAAGGGCAGAGTAGAGGGGTATTGTGGGCGGTATTGTGGACATATCTGGGTACCGACTTTACAGTGGGTACGCTACCTAGGACCTACCCATGTCGTACCTAGGTGTCTATCTTAGGTAGGTAGGCTAGGTAGGTTAGGTACCTACCTACCTAGGTAGTATACCGACTAGGGTGGGGCTTTTGTAGGGGTGGTATGTAAGTGCTTAGGTAGGTACTACCTGACTTAGCTACGGTGGAAGGGATGGTGACGTGACCTAACTGGAAGACGCTCTCGTGTGAATAGGGCGTGGTGAAAGGTGAGCGGAGAGGAAGTACACGACGACACAACGCCAGTTTCTGGATCCGATGCAAGGCATTGAAACGTGGTGCTATACACTACCTAAGCTTCAATCTTCAACCGATACTAGCTGCTATACGGCACAGGCTACGTGTACCAATATTTCTATTTATTTTTCTACTTATTTTTCTATTTATGTTGGCCTCCCTGTTTCGCAACATCCTTCGACAATGTAATACCGGAACCCCCGAAGAACTTACCTAGGCAGGGCCTGTAGCCTGCTCGTAAATCTTATTAATATAGTGGTTCTACAATACCTCCGTCGCGACTCGGCCAATTCTGCTACGCCCAAGCACCTATCCACGACCGACCTTGTTATCCACGAGGGTAGAATGGCTCGTAGAGAAGTGGGGTGAACTAACGGTCTGGACGGACATCTTGTGCTGTTATCTATCTATCGTGGTGCGTTGTCGTAGCGTTATATTGAAATTGAAACCCAAATCGGGTATACTTCTGGTGATTCGATACGGATGGTGGGAATGAACATACTGAGAATGCGACGAGCAACTTTTCACTTTTTATTTACAGGTTTTATTTAAATCAAACAATGTAACACGCCCTTGTTAGCTCTCATCTATAGCCGTAACCACGACCACCGCGCTGGTCGTGCCTTTGATACTTAGGAGGTGGGCCATTATTATACTGCCCCCCATAGTCTTGATAAGGAGGCACACCCGGTGGCCCATGTCGTTGGTTATACGCTTGACCCCCATAATTCCCATAGCCATCATTACGGTTGTTGCCGTGCCCGCCACGACCGCCACCATGGTAGCCCGGAGGCGGTGGTGGTATTCCACTCCCAAATCCGGGGAAACCTGGTGGTGGTGGCGCCCACCCCGGGGGAACCATGGGAGGTGTACCGGGGAACGCATTGGGTCCGTTACGTCTTCCCCCATTGTTATACTGAGAAGGATGGCGATTATTTCCGTCACGCCGCGAATCTGGGCCGTAATTCATGCGTTCTCTCCTCCCATCATTATACTGACGCCCGAGGGGAGCTCCGCGGTAGCTCCGACCGGAGCTTCGTGTCTTACCCTTGAGCTCCTCGATGTCACTGTTGTTCAAGGCTGGTACTGGCAGTTTTACCCCTCGTAAAAGCATCGATTTATGTGTATGGGAAGAGCTTGGCATATCATAATGGACACTACACGAAGTTAGCAATATTGCATAAAATACCTCTGTGGATGGGTGGAAGATTTACGTCAAGGACCGATCATCATCGATATCAGGCATTCCTTTCCGTTCTAGTGGGTATTCTAGTGTTGCGTGTGGAAGATATTCCGGCATCTTCTCGATCTTGCCCGAGAGACCTTGACTTTTACGAGGATCGAGCTTACACTTTGGGGCGCCTTGCTTTTTCGAATAGAATTGTGCAATGATATCATCGTATAACTCCTGATTTTCCTCGGAAAGTAGAAGACATTCTCTGCCAGGTTCGTTACGCGCAGCATCTTCGGCGGTTAACAATGGGTATTTCTCCTCGATTGCGGCTAATAAACGAGGCATCTCGATAAATGGTAGAAGGGCCACACCTTGCCAGGCCATCTTCTTACCGTTGAGGTCGACTACAAAGTCTTCCGGGTAAAAGTCGATGATCGGACTCTCGGATTCTGTCATCAGGGAGTGAAAAACGCCCGGGAGTACGTGGCGCGAAGCAGCCGGCTGCACGCTCATGAGCTGCTCAAACGGTCTTGCGATTCTGCCCTTTTCAAACTTGATTTCTAACGTAGCGATGTCTTTGAAATCTTGAGCAAAGGGTGCGTAATGATATGGATAAAACCACTCCCAGGAGGGGCAACCCTGAAAGTAATATCTAAGGACCCATGCGAGTCCCTCAGTGTACGCCCAAGCTACTTTGCGTCGGAAGTCTATGTCCTTCGTATCAACGTGGAATTTTTGCTCGTAGTACCGATCCGCATAGCCATCCTCCCACAGCCGGACACTATCTTCTAGCTCGTCACTTTTGGCCGCATCGCTTTTGACCGATTCGCTACCGGGTGTGCTAGTGCCATCGGCCTCCATCACAGATGCCTTGCGTTTCGCCAAAGCAGGAGCTGTCTGTAGCCCTGGGCTCCCTGGTTGATCTTGATTCTTCGGTGTTGACATGAGGCCTTGAATCTGACTTTTGAGAACAGCGGCAGCACTCTTGTTTGCAGTATTAGCGTCGCTAGCTGTAGCACCGCGCTTGACAATCATGTCGTGTGTAAGAGCCTTGGACAGTCCACCAGGGAGACCATTTTCAGGAGCGTCTCCGTAGCCCTTAGTTCCATGGCTGGGGTTCTGGCCGTTGCGTTGTTGCTCTTGCAATTTTCGTCGTTTAAAACTTGCCTCACGTCTATCTTCAACTTCCTTTCGGCGTCTGAAGATGGCATCTTCTTGTTTCCCTAGTCCGTCAAAAATGTATTGTGCCCTCTCAAGATCAACATGCCCATCTTTAGTCATGTAACCGCCCATGAAAGTCAAGTTATCTCTCCAAATAGCGGTCAATGTATCAATGCCGTTCTCGCGAATTTCAAGAGCAGGAAGGTGTGGAAGGAAATCATTGCCAACGAAGAAGCACATAAAAACCCAATCATCAATCGCTCGTTCGAGGTCCCAGCGAAAAGGTAAACCAGGTACTTCGAGCTCTACAGCGAGGTATTCTCGCAAAACTGAAACATGTAGCCAGATGAAGGGTTTTTGTTGTAGAGGTTTGTCCTTTTCGTCGAACTCACCATCTTTCTGCTTTGCTTCTCCGCGGCAGCTTTGGGCATCGTGGCCTTTCTGACCACATATTTTGCAGGTCCGTGCCTTGCCTTCCTGAAAAAAGACATCTTCTCGAAGCACACGAAAATGAGGTTCATGGGTTGCAAGACCAAGCATAATGAGATCAGCGTCTAGCCCATATATTACGTGTCTCGTATTTGGGTCGTGGTCGGGCGAGGCTCTCTGTGAACGAACAAAATTCATGATCTTGTGCTCACCCTCTCCAGGTACTGTAGCATCGGAGATAATGACTTTCATATTAGCCCAGCCGGGATCAGTGTTAAGCTTATAAGCACACCAATATCTCAAACTGATAGCTAGAATTTCCATAAACGGGGTACCAGGAGTAATTGAATTGGAATCGAATGCTTTCTTAGTTAACGAAGCCAGTGTTTCGGGTGGCAAAACACCGCCATTCTGTTGTTTTATCATCTTCAACAACTCCTCCTTATCAGCCTGTTTCTCCTTAGCCTCTTGCGCCGAGCGAAAGCGTCGAGATCGTTGTTGATTCATTTTAGCACGTGGAGCCACGCCGTCTATAGGGGACAGAGTGTTAGTGGGAGTCTGGGGCATTACAGTCAAGGATAGGTAGAGACTCGGGGGGGGGGTGCTTACCAATAGCAATCATCAACAGCTTCCTCGGGCGGACCATGTTTACTACGCGATCAGTGTACTTGAAGATCTCCAGCATCATCTCCTCCTCATCTTTAGGAGCGGGCTTATCCTCAGGGTGTGAACAAGGATGGACAATGCCGTTCATGTCGAGGTAGAGATTGTCGAACTCTTCGCCGTTCGGATTGGGACGGGTGGTATCGACAGGTATCACCGAGCCATCGTCCATTACAATCGGCTTATCCTCAATAACTGGCGAGATGATTTTTGGATACTTGGTGGAAAGCCACCGGAACGCAGCGGGGATACCCATTGCGATGGTCGTAGGATAAAGTAGTGGTCTACAAATATTAGGATAACACTGATAAACCTGAAGTTTCTGTGCCTAACGGAGGGAGATCCGATAGTGATGATTAAAGTTACAAAGAGCGCTATTGAGAAGAGGCTGACCAGACAACAAGTATTGCGTTGCACGGCGGTGGAATAGTGAGATTATATAGCGTTTGGATTTCAAGTTGTACAGAGCAGAATCAGTTGGTTCCGCGTTACTCGTAAATCGCAAGCCGATGGCCCGATGGAGGAAGAAAAAAATGTCGACGCGACGACAGCTAGTGTTGCGCAGTTCTCTTCCTATCTAGGAGCCTTTTTCATGCACCCTCCATGTACCAGCAGGTAAACAGGGATCCGGAGGAAGACGGGAAGTGATGCGCAAAATTTGCGCGAGACAAAGGTTTATGTGCCCTTCGATATTTGCCGGTTGGCCTGAAGGCGTCTAAGTGAGTGTTGGATTGCGCGACGAGGCTTTGTTAAATACTTGGTGACATGAAGAGTCGGCAGGATTAGCTACAAGTAGGACCCACATTGCCAGGCCACTTAAAAGGTGCTGCCACTAAAAGTACCTGTGCAGCTATGAAACAGTGATGGCCCGGCTAGGCGGATTCATATGCTGGTACTTACTATCCACCTGTGCCTTAGATACCTACCTAACGGTTAGACGCTCCCGTTTATGCATCTACCAATATGCAATTATCACCCTGAAAACCCAAGCTTCAAAATCCCCGGGCCACGGTCTATCAATGCATTACAGGATATTGGTAGTCAAAAGAACACCATTCCATCTGCAGGAGGCACTCGGTTGAATGCTCCTTTGATCTGAAGCTCTATCGCAACAGCCTTACCTATCAGGCTCCTTCCTGGCTACCTATTATTTACCTATATATTAATAAGTTCCCCCAACCTACCTAGGTATTTCGAAGCTCCCTAGGTAGCCGACCCAATCCAATCCCGTCCCTTGGCCCTCGTTCTTCTTCGTTCTTCGTTCTTCGTTCCTCGTCTCGAGCCTCCTCCACTCTGACTGACCGCGCAATGTGTTTCGCCGTGTGGTAAAGTTCTTCTTGCCAATGGCCTTGTCACGTAAACGGACGATATACGAACCATGTTCTCGAGCATTGCTGCTGCTGCGCCCGCGAAGCAGTCCGTCGGTGATACTATAACCGTCCTTAGCGGCCGTCTGGGCTCCGCTACTCTTCTCGAAGACCGCCGTGCTGCTATACTTGGTCTGCGTAGCTTTGCTAAGGACTATCCTGCTTCTGTTGCGTCAGGGGCTTTGAGAAGTCTCATTGGATGCCTATCCGCAGATGGCGAAGATGTCGACACTGTTAGAGTGGTTCTCGAGACCTTGTTGATGCTGTTTAGCCCTAATCAAGACAGCCCCGAGGCATCAGAGGAAATTGCTTTGTGGCTTGCAGATGAATTCACCCAGCGGCAGGAGAACATCACTTTACTTCTAGATTTCCTAGAGACCACTGATTTCTACTCTCGACTCTATTCTTTACAGCTACTCGTCGCCATTCTTGCTGCGCGGGCAGAAAGAACCGAAGAGTGTATTTCCCTAGCACCCTTAGGTATCCCCCGATTGGTTGCTGTCCTAGATGATCAACGCGATGCAATACGAAACGAAGCCCTGACGCTTCTCACATATCTTACGCCATCCTCGCCACTTATTCAACAGTCGGTTGCTTATCAAAATGCATTCGAGCGAACTTTTGCTATCGTTGAGGGCGAGGGATCGTTATCGGAGGGTGGTAGAACGGTCGAGGATTGTTTCATATTTCTAGCTAATCTTCTACGCCTAAATCCTCCAAATCAGTCATTGTTTCGGGAAAGCGGGTGTGTGGTGCAGCTGGCTAAGTTGCTAGAAAGTACATATCATACAAATAAAGAAGAGGACGAGGAGGTTGCTGTTTGGGCTCAGGAGCAGCATAACAGAAATATTTACGCTTTGCTGGCTGTTATTCGACTTTTCCTAGTGCCTGGGGCCGTGGGCACCTCTCAGAACCAAGGGGCCTTCTGGCAGCACGGCGTTCTCTATCATGCGCTACAAGTTGCATTCAGCCACGGGACTGAAATCCCCATCAGAGCAGAGGTTCGGGATCTTCCCCAATCATACAACATTCACAGAAATTGATTAAGTGTGTCGTAGGCTTTGACCACCTGTGCCGATACTATTCGAGGCAACGCGAGGCTCCAGGAGAGCTTTGCTCAGCTTCAGGTCCCCTCGGTATTAGAGATGGCCGCAGAAACAAATGGGCAAACGGGCAAGTCGAACGGCGTTCCATCTATCTATGTAATAGACGGTCTGTTAGATCTTGTTTTGAGTGTCCCTTCAACTCAGGCTTTCGACCTGCGCATGGCTGCGTGCCAATGCATTAAAGCATACTTCTTCAACCATCCTGAAGTGCAGATGCATTTCTTGCGACGCGCTATAGAAGGCCACGCTTCCGGTGTTGATGAAACGGCGAATGTGCTGACTACACTACTACGGCCTGTGAGTACTTCAACCGTCAATGACCCGTACCGCCACTGGTTTGCCGCGACAATCGTCTTCCATCTCGTCTTTGAGAATCCCGAAGGCAAGACACTGGCCATGTCGGTAACCGAAGGAGATGCGGAAAGTGGTGAAGAGGTCGTGACTAGCATTCAAACTATTACTGCTCATCTCATTACGGCTCTTGGCCGAGGAGATGACGACCGCGTGTCTGTTGGATATCTGATGTTACTAATTGGGTGGCTATTTGAGGACGTTGACGGCGTTAATGATTTCTTAGGAGAAGGCAGTAACATTCACGCACTAGCACAGGAAGTTGTACGCCATCCTCCTGGCAGCGTCCTTGTACAGGGATTATGCGCCATGATATTAGGCATCATCTACGAGTTTTCCACGAAGGATTCACCTATTCCACGTTCCACTCTTCATTCAGTCATCCTATCTCGAGTCGGACGAGAGAAATATATAGATGCTTTTAATAGGCTTCGAAGCCATGCTCTGATGAGGGATTTCGAAGTCACTCCACAGAAGGCAGTTGGACCTGGAAACCTACCAGATATTTATTTCGATGCAACCTTTGTTGAGTTCTTCAAAGACAATTACAGTCGTATCGCAAGAGCTATTGATCGAGAACCTGGCTTAGAGATATCTGTGGTAACGAATGGTGTGCAAAAAGGCATCTCTCGTGAGCTAGTTGATTCGTTGCGTTCTCAGCTCGAAGAAAAGGAGCAGGCTTTACAAGCAGCCCTTGCCGATGTTGCCTCTCTCAATGGAAAGCTCGGCCAAGAACAAGCCGACCATCGCCGTTCAAAGGAGGCATCGGTCGCTGAACTTGCTCGTATCAAAAGCGTAAATGAAACGATTCAGCACCATCACGCAGAGGAGCTTAAGTGAGTTCACCCGAGTGCGAGATCGGAGCACCACTGACAGCAGTAGGAAACTGGAGACACAACAGAAAGCAAACATTGATGCACACCAAAGGCAGCTTGGAGCGGCCCAAAAAGAGGCTGCAGCCACCACAGAGTCGCTCCGTGTTGAGCATAAAACAAAGGAAGCAGAATTGCACAGACAAATAGATTATGTTCGCAAGACAACGGAGGCCGAGACAGCCCGTGTCCAGCGGAGAGCTGAAGCTGAGATGGCGGATCTTCGTGCCACTATTAGCCGTCTCGAAGTCGATTTGATGAAGGTACGTACAACAGTCCATCTACCTAATTAGGGGAACGTAGGTGGGTTTGTTAACTTTACTCAGGCAAACAAGGCCAAAACTCAGGAAATAGAAGTTATTCGTGGGGAACTTAAATCCAAGCTATCCGCCGAGGAGTCGAAGTCGAAGTCCGCAGAGAAGCGCGTCATAGACTTAGAGAAGCAATTATCATCAAGACAAGGAGAACTTGGAGAGGTACGTTAGGTATCTAATCTCGTTCTCATCTAAATGCTTATATGGTGCTAGGTTCGGGCAATGTTAAAGGAGAAAGAAGAACAGCAATCATCCACGCAAACAGAATTGGACGATCTTCTAATGGTCTTTGGCGACTTGGAAGAAAAGGTCGAAAAATATAAGGTATGACTAGTTCTGCTATAATTCTTTTCGACCAATACTAATCAATTACATCCAGAAACGTCTTAAGGGCTTAGGGGAAACGGTATCAGATGGCGAAGAGAATGATGACGATACCGATGACGATGGCACGGGGGATGAAACAGATTAGTAGCGACAGGCGTTATATTACATTCAGATGCGCCTTCTATTCCTTCGCGAGATAGTTCATATCCGAACACACGGGCAAGCAAGGCGAAGAAGCATGGAAGCACTGTTGATCCAGTAGATGATTAATTCCATTATCTAGAGGGGGCGACCTTTGGTTGATGCACATACACCATATGCCCAGTGCATATTTATGCACTTATCCGATATTCTACCCCTCCACAATTCCACTTCTCAAGAAATTCTTCCAGGTCCATGATATTAGAGTCGCGACCTCCATATCGACAAATAGCAGGCGACTCTTGGCCAGGGACTTCACTCTACCTACCTCCTAGGTACTCTTGACAGTACTCTTGATACAATAGTAGAGTTTGTTGGAATAAGTGGTCCCACAACGGTGATCTTCGTTATATTTCGCCGATTTCAATACTCACCTCCGTATTCCTCACCCTCAACTATACACATTTCTTGGCAAAGGAGATCCAATCCAGTTAAGGCCTTTAAGCCCCCCCCTCCCCCCTCTCGGCTAGATAGTTCATAGATCGCCTAAACCCTCAGTTTGCTCCCAAGATGGCCACCTCAAGCAAGCCAGACAGGCCAGTCGATAATAGCCCGCCCAGCGACTCGGAGTCAGACGACTCGAGGGATGAAGAGGGCTGGAATGACGTTGAGGACGACGAAGAAGAGATACCCGAGGTTATCTCATTGCTCGATGATCGCGTTTTCCCTGATGTCATTTCCATGTTGACGCATTGCAAGGAAAAGCATAAATTCGATTTCCTGGCCGTCCGACAGAGGCTTCAGCTCGACTTCCATGGTTGCGTAAAGCTTGTCAACTTCAGTAGGTCCCACACCTTATATCATTTGCTATCATGCAATAATGTGATTGTCCCAACAAACACTTTATACCACATCCCCCGAGTTGGGATCTTGCCCCTTGCTTATTATACCGTCTTTTAGCGTCAGCCTAAACAGTGATACTAACGCTTCGGTAGTTCGTCAGCGAGTGCACGAAGGTCTTCCGGTGAGTGAGGACATCTCACTCGCCAACCTCGACGACGATGCATTCTTGAAGCCTGTGCTAGACGATGACGCGGTAATTATTGGTCTTTTTGACTTGCCGGAGTTGTCCGCCCCGGACGCACCTCAGAGTGGTGACAACGAAGCGCTTGTCAACGACTTATTGAAGCGCAACGCGGAGCTTCAAGAGCAGCTCGCTAGCGTCATGCTCCAGCACGAGAACTACCGAGCCGCTGTGTCCAAGACACTAGATGAACGCTGGGGCGAGACAGTGACCGACGACAACGCGAAACAAACTAATGAGGCGGTTGGCAAGGGGAAGGGAAAGGATGACGTAGAGGAAAAGGAGGACGAGTCAAAGTACTACTGGGAGTCGTACGCCGGTGTCGGTAAGTATATATATCAACCTTCCACGTACTTAAATGTACGTGAGGACATTATCCGCGTAGCCCCCACGCTAATAGCTGAAATCAGATATTCACGAGACGATGCTCAAAGATGCGGTACGAACCGATGCTTACCGCGATTTCATCTACAATAACAAGCATCTGTTCACGGGAAAGACAGTTCTCGACATAGGGTGTGGTACAGGTAAGTTTTAGATCCCCCTTTTCCCCCGCCATCCTCCCATATCTATTCCCGGCTCCTAATTGCTTCTTAGGTATCCTTAGCATGTTCTGTGCGCGCGCCGGCGCATCCCGTGTGTTAGCCGTAGACGCTAGTGACATTATCTTCAAAGCACGTGAAAACATCTACCGCGCGGGTCTCTCTAACATCATCACTACACTACACGGGAAGATGGAAGAAGTTACACTACCTGTCGACCAGGTCGACATTATCGTGAGTGAGTGGATGGGCTATGGTCTGCTGTTCGAGGCCATGCTTCCCTCAGTCCTCCATGCACGCAACAAGTACCTAGCGCCTGGTGGTCTCATGGTTCCCTCGCACACCAACATGTGGGTAGCGCCCGTGTCCGATCCAGTGTGGGTATCCGAAAACGGCGAGGATTTCTGGGCCGATGTCTACGGCTTCGACATGGGTGCCATGGCAAAAGGCATCTATGACGAGGTACGCGTGCTGCAGTGGCCAGGGGACAAAGTTTGTGGTACATCGAGCGCGTTCAAGATGCTCGACCTATACACAACAACTGCCGCGGACCTCTCGTTTGTAGCACCATACGCTTCGCGACTTACACAGGATGTCGATGCCGTGGACGGATTTATAATCTGGTTTGATACGTTTTTTTCCCCCAGCGCCCCGTCCTCATTCGCTGAAGAAACCCCCGAGGGACAAATGGTAGAGGCAGCCGGCATTGACAAACACGCCGTCCCAGACGACGCCGTAGCCACGGAATGGATCCTCGATAACAAGGGAAAACGCGACCATGACCGCGTCGCCTTCACCACGGGACCGTTCGGGGCCGAGACCCATTGGAAGCAGGGACTACTCCTCTGTGATCCCCACCTAGACGAGAAGAAGGATAGGACCAGAGCAACCACGAGTGAAAATAGCTCCACGGAGACTAGACAGCTTCAGAAAAAGAAAAAGGACGACGAGGTGCGTGGTGAGATCACGTTCTCGGTAGCCGAGGACAACGCCCGAGCGCTCGTCATCAAAGCGACATGGAATGCTGGGCGGACGCAACAGAGTTGGGCGCTGCGGTAGAGTAGTAGACAGATACGTTACGGCCTATAATCTTAGCTTCTTTGCAAATTACTTAGCTGGTGTCTCGGTAGACTCTTGCTCCAGGCACTTTTTATCCCAGAATCTCCTAATCGTTTGACGAGATCAAAAGCCTAGGCCAATACGAATGATTACAAGGAATAATCCGCCCAAAGTGCTGAAATGGTAAGAAATGGATGACTACCAACGGCGGCGCAAGGCGCACCGTAGTGCCTGAAAGTGGAAGAAAAGAAGGCACAGAATCAATTGCAGTCACCTGCAATGGGAGGCACAGTAGCTACACAAAAATTGGAGTACAGTATGTATGTAGGTTGGCATCACCCTGGGTGGCTCCTCATAATCTTCATCCCGGAATTGAGAACCACCACCCGTCGCCCATCGACGAGGGATTCCTGTCCGAACCAGCTAGTATCGGCATTGTTTACCCCTTCGCCTCACGACCGTCCAAAGCTCCGAATTTCAACAGCGGGAAGTTCAAGTTTCCATCGTTTAAATACCGCACTACGACGGCGTTCCAGCCTACAGTTGCGGGCCATGCCCGCGTAAACATGCATGCTTAAGCTATGCGATGGTGCGGTATCGTCCGGCACTCAAAAGCTTAGTGATAGGGCCGACGTAGGTAAGCTTATCACATAAAAACGCCTCTTGCAGGATACCGTCACAGGGATCCAAAGTAAACAAACGGCCGATACAACATATATATTGGTGCAATTCCTGGAGGCGGAAACATACAGAAGCCGATAAAGGTTGGTCGCCGTAGAGCACGCAGAGCAAGTGTTCCCGCCAGTGTAAAAATATACGCGATAATCCGGCGCATGTAAAGTGCTACACTAAGTATTTAGGTGTCGAATGCTATGATCGTATGCCTACCTACCTACCTCCCTAGGTATGGAAAAGGAAGGCTAAGCACCAGTATGTAGCGAGGTAGGCTACCTAGGTAGGTATATTTATAAGGGCACATATACCCTGCTCAGTCACATAGCAGGCAATATGGGCTGCTTAGGTGTTCCTAATAACACGTAGAAGTGAACTTCGAGTTGACTAGCACGGAGGCAGTAGTGTGGAGCTTCAATAGGTACTCAGTCCGAGAAAGTTATTCCGCTGTGTTCCTTGGTTGATACCAGTTACTAATAGGTGCTTACCTGAGTACTACGTTACCTTAGGTACCCTTAATTTCGGTATCATAATTTTCATTACTTTCGCCCTCGGCCCCCTTTTTCCTCATGGGAGTGCTTCACTTATGGTGCGCCCTTCTCCAGTAGACGATGCCACTCTCGGACTGGCTGACACGCAGATGAAGGCGTTTGTCCGAGAGCGGTTACTCGACTTCGTATCGGCCATCCTCACCGTATATTTCTTATTGCTGCTGCTGGCGCCGGGCGCCGTCTAGGATTCATCTCGGCAGGATAGTAGGTATCTGACCAAAGCCACTCTTTTATTTTGGATCGTCGTCTGAGGCGACGAGAGTACTTAATTTACTCTGGGATATCAGTCCAATGCTCAACAAAGCCTTCGAAGTGAGTGAGACTTGATAGGTAGTAACACGTACTATGCAATGAACAACGACTGCGATGGGAAAATGGGACTGTTGATGCCGAAAGAGTAGCAGGTACCTAGATAATGCAGGCTACTGAGGCTGTGCTCATTCTGTACATTAACATTTTTCCAATTCCTCTAACAGATTCATTCTAATGGCCACACAGTGTGGTATGTTCCTCGAGCAACTTGGCTTTGCTAAAGATTGTTGGATTGGGTGGAAGCAACTCCCGTAGTTACGCTATTCGTGCATTCATAATCGACCACCACTATTCATGGATAGCCTCCTCTCCACAACATCTAAGTTGCTCGAGAGCAACAAGTATTTAGACCTCTCTTGACTACCCTTCGCCCTCTATATATGGGTTCCACCCACTTCCTCTAATAAAATGTTCTCGGCCTAATAGCCGCTTCTCGTGAGTGCTTGTTTTGAACGCCCTGGTGAAAAATGCACAAAACAGAATGCTTAAAATCTTGGGGAACTCGTTACTCTACATAAATTCATGGAACAGTGTTTTTACCTCTGGAAATTTGGGTTTGGGGGTTGAGATGCACCCGCTCCACCTTGTCGAGCCCTAGAATCGCTGGGGTCATGTGTAAGGTTTCGGTTCGATGAAGCGCCCGAATATGGCGAGCCCTGGGATTGCATTCCAGGGTTATTCGCGGCGAAGGGGTTCGGACCACCCATCTGCGCCTCTTCATCGTACGGTCCCATATGCTGGGTGACCTGGAAGCTCGGAGTCGTATCCACAGATGTTTCAATAGGCACCGATTCACCGGCTTTACGAAGGCCGCCACGCTGGCTTGGTGTCTTGCGTGGTCCAGACAGCGAAGAGTCGACATCGTTGGATCGCGATCGATCAATAGATGGACCGTGGGAATCGCTCAAAGTATCATCGTCGCGGTTGTAGCCCCACTCCTCCCCAGCAGCAAGCAGAGGATCGAGAGTATTAAGCTCTTGTGCCGCTGTTGCCTCGCTAGCCGCATTTTTAGGGTGGTTAGGCACAAGGCGAGCTGCATTCTTATCCTTCTCAGCTTTCTCACGCGCCGCAGCGGCTTCTGTATCCGAAACGCTGACGGAGTAAGAGGGGTTCGTGGGACCACCTAGAGCTTCGCCTCCTCCACCGGAGCCGTCGATAGGCACCTTCTTCATCGCCAGCGCAAGAGCACAAATGAACTTGGATCTCCGAGCAGCTCGTACAGCATCGTTATGCCAGTTAGACTTATGCTTAATAGCAATTTGAAGGGTAATCTTATCCAGGTCACCGACGCTACCGATGCCTATACTGATGTCTGGCTTGAAGTCCCTGGCGTTGTCGGGAGCCTGAACGAACTTCTCCATCTCTAGTCGAAGCAGTTCAATATCCTCAAAGCTTGTCCCATATGATACATTGACCTCAATGACTTCCTTCATTGCCTTGCTTCGTGAAACGTTTTCGATCCAGAGATTGTTGAGTACAATGTTAGGAACCTGTACCACTTGCATTTTATCAATTCTCGTGAAGACCGAGTAAAGGAGTGAGATCTTTTCGACAATGAGTGCCTCTTTCTCGGAGCCAGTAATGTCGACACGATCCCCGACGTCATAAGGATGCTTGACGAACAAGAAGATGCAGGAACCGAGAATTTCCTGAGATGTAACGGAGAAGATGAACGACAATGAAAGTAGTGCAGTTCCAGCAGTTGAGAGCGTCGTGATAAATGAGCTTTGGAAGAAAGCCACTAGTTATAGTGCATTAGCCGAGGCTCAAACATATTTTCAGGCAGGAAACTTACGAAAAACAAAAATGACAAGCAATAGCACGATGAAGAGCAAGATTTTATCAAAAGCGCCCAACGCTTGGCCGATATCCTTCATGCTGTGCGTAATAGCCTTCCTCTCCTTACCGATCGCAACCACTTTCCGGATGATTTCATCAAGGCTGATATCACCGTTGCCATCAGCATCAATAGAATCAAAGCATTCTTCTGCCTCGTCCTGATGACTAGGTCCTAGAACTTCCGCGATGTCCTCGGGATAGAGGGAGTCTTTTCCCTCTACAACAAATGACATCCAAATACGTTTAGCTAGAGCCTCAGAGGTCTTAACTTTTTCCAGGGCTTCAATAACGATGGAATGCGCCGAGTTGGGATTGAAAACTTGCTTGCCTGTGATCTCAGAAGCAATATTACCAAAGGCAGAGGTGACCTTGTTGCCGAATCGGCCAACGTTGCCAATCAACTTTGCTGGCACAACGGCCCCCTTCTTGTTCCTCTTCCATTTCTTATTACCTCCCGCAAGTAGGATCTCGATACTATCGTTGATGATCTCGTCTTCTTCTATAAACTCTTCACAGTACATGGGGAACAGCTTCCGAGACGCGTCATACATGAGGCCAAGAAGATGAACGTCGCGCTTTGATTCCTGGATGCGATTGGCGAAGGATCGTTGATGGTATGAAATACTGATAAGCTGAATAAAGGCTTTTTCGCCGAGGAAAATGGCCGAAGACACAAAAGCTGCTCCTAAAATCGTCGCGACGGTATTAACCCACGACACGCCCTTGTGATCTCGTTGAAGGACATTGATGAAGACGAGCCAATCAGCAAGGGCCCAGAAGAAGAGTGACAAGGGAATCTGAAGGTTGCGTAGAAGAGCGGCATATTTGCGAGTGCCTGGGCTGATAACACCGGTGAAGAACATAAATGCAGGCGCAGACAACCAGGCGACGGTTTTTCCAGCCCAGAGGGACAGCCAGCCGACCTCAATCCAGATGAAAAAGAAGAAGAGAGGGGGTCCCTTCGCGCCGTTAGAACCGGTACCGACGGGGATGTCAGTACGTTTATCTAGAGCGGCTAAAATAATGATGGGGATGGCGAGCAAGACACCAACGGGAACGATGTAGAACAGATAACGCGTGGGGCCAGAGGCATGGATAATTCGGTTGTAGAGTCTACCCATAGCGTTGAGTGAAAACTCATTGCTTGCGAGGTCATCTTCAGACGGTGCTTCTTCGCCTTTCCTAGCCTGCCTCCGACCGCGATGAAAGAAGTGGTGCTTCTCGTTTCCGTTGTCGCCCGAGTCATCCGCTTGTTCGAAACCCGAGCCTATTCCTTGACTAGGCTTCCGGGCGCCAGTACTCGCGTTGCTTCGAATTTGCGTCAGGGGAATATCACCATCGCCTATCCGCGAATGCGACGTCCCTAGGGGTACAAAGCCCCGGGAAGACCTTGTGGGAGACCTCATAGACATGGTAATGTTGGCGGCCGTAGGATTATAGAGTAAGGCCGTACTTAATCTATATCGTGTGTTATTCGTTCGAGTAGACGGGTGGTAGGCCAATGGACCAAAGCAGTACCACTCCCAGACAGCACCAGGCTATCAACTCGAAGTTGGGCCACGTTGTAGGTGAGCTCGCCCCTGATGACGAACAATGCGACGGGAGTAAATCAAGTGAAACGTGTGGATTGCCTGCTACAATGTACTTAGTAGGTAGGTAGTCGGTTGTCTGCCCATATAAACGAGAGACTGGGCGATGACGGGGGGAAAAAAAAGAACAAAAAAAAAGAGGTAAACGGCAGAGAAATCTAGAGCGAAGTGGTTGGGGAAGTCTACACTACTGTACAAGTCCAGTCCATGGTGGGCTAAGAACAAAGAACAAAGACGAAAAGTAGCTACGGCATTGATTTAGTATCTATAGGTAGTATCTAGCTGCGACTAACAAGGGAGGAGAGAGGTAGTTAGTCGCCGCTTTGGATCTTCTCACAATCCGTCCGTATACCGGGTTGTACAAGCCATAAGACAGGGGCCCCCATCGTGTGTACCTCACCCCCCCGACTCGCGGCTTTTGCTCGAGCAGGTACCGAATGATTAACCCAGGGCTGCACCGCAACCTCTGTTGCGCCTAACACGCCTGCACTTTTCCGATCTACTACCTAGGTACTACCTATACTCCGTACACTGCTATCTATACCTACCTACCTCTACTTAGTACCTAGGTAGGATACCAGATGCCGGCCTCGCAGGGCTTTTAAGTACAGTACACGATACTAATGCACAGGAGAGAGTGTGTGTTCCACCTGTCAACATGCCACGGGATTAGGTACCTAGGTAGTACTAGTAGATTCACTTGGATTTTACAAGTCAAGAATGTTGGTCCTGAAATTTGTACATGTAAATACTTGTTAGTAGTTCATTACTAGTGGTTTTTTTTTTTCGCCGTGCAAAATGTCATGTACTACCATACCTGTAATAGTGTACCTGCATGTGGATAATAAACGAGGCTCGTGTTTGAGATTTCATCCATCAATCCAATTAAAGTACATATGTCTGTTGGAACAGAAATGTTTCAAGTCGTGGGTTCCACTCGGGTTCTACGCTCGACTCCCGCTAAAGCAAGGGTTCCTATTAGTCTTAGGTAGTGTGGTGTAAGGGCTGAAAGAGACCGAGGTCCATACATAGGTACATGTCTTTTTTTTTTTTTCCTATCCTTTTTTTCCTGCAGTACCCGCCTTTCAGCTCCGACATTGGTCGAAAATCGCAAGCATTATCAAGGCGGGTAGAAGGTAGGTACCCGTTTACTGTTACTAGTATAGTACCACCAACCCCCGCCAATCTCCACACATACAGTGGGTACACTATTTTCGTACGTGCGGAGCACACTGTACATTAGATACTACCTAACCTACCTACTCAGGTACTATCCGCCACTAAATCCACCAGATTCTTTATCCCGGCCAGAGCTCTGGGGAGCCCATCGCAACTCCCCCTTTCATTCCGCATCTTGTTTCAGGCATTATTTCCTGCTAGTTGTCATAAGCTGAACATGTGATACCACTTATCCAGTCTATATAGTAGTGCGTGACGAACCTCAAGGCATAAAATATAAAGTGTGGGCACGAGTAAATGGGAGAGCACTGAGTGTAAGTATTCCAGAGCCGGACTGTGGTAGGTGTGCGGCATGCCTCTACTAGTATTTACACTACTAGTGGACCTGCGCGTAGTGTGTACTACCTACGTACAATGGATCGACAAAAGCTTTACGCGATATGTACACGGTTACCGATTCGCGTCCATCGATCTACATTTGACGGAATGCAATCCTCGCATCGATGCCTCTAGCAGAACTCTACGTACATATTGTAGATAGATAGTGTACTACGCTACACTAGCCGCAGCGACTACGTGTACAGTTTTGTGTACGGGCAGATTCTGGCAGAGCACGGGACACTTACACAACACAATCTCACAATCTACTCTGTACGCACGTAACAGTCCTCGTGTGGGCCTGCAGATGGATAGATGCAAGCTAGTGTAATATTACGACACAGATGAACTGAATATCCCGAGCAGTTCCCGGATACCGGCTCACCACCAACACGAAGCCCTTACGCCATATACCAACCACAACAACATGGCCTGTGATTACTCAGTACCAAATTTCGCCGGCGGCTTTCCCTCACCAACCTGCCCACAGACCTACTACCTAGGTACCAGAAGCAGGGTCTGTTTAATTTGAATGGTCAGCGGAACCTCAGCTGCCCATGGAAGAAAGCGGGCGTAAGTAAGTATGCAGGAAATCTGACCCGATCGAACTTTTGCCAACAGTATAGGGCACTAGCCCCGCTCAGTGCCCACAGTAGGCTTAGGTACCTAACCTACTAGGTAGGTTGTAAGTAAGTAGAAGTACCCAGGTAGTCTTCTGTGCACCGTCGCTACACAGTGATCACAGTGGGTCTTACTACTAGTACTACTACCTAGGTACTACTAGTAAGTAGTAGTTTGCATTCGTCATCGCACACACATGCATACCTACTTAGGTATATACTACGTACAGTAGGTTGGTTACGTCCCCGTTTTTAGTCTATCTTGCTATTTGCTGCTTATCGAACGCATCTAATAATTTAGGTAGGTTGATGGCTTCTTTTTTCCCTCAACGGAGACCTGATCGACCATGTCCGGACCACATACCGCGGTGTGCTTGCAGTAGGTAAATATGGCTACTGTTATTTAGTTTCTTTTTATCTACTCGGCGTCCTGCCGCCTTTACACGTAGTGTAGGTTAGTTACCTACCATCGTGGGGGACTGCCTGTGTGATGAGAATAGCTCGTGAATATCGCGTCATTTTTCATCGATGTTATAGGTGTGGATATTAACCTCCAACCTCCCGGATAGGCTACCTAGGTAGCATTAAGAAACAAAGGACGAACAAAGGACGTTGAGATAGGATTAGCACGAGATAAACAGATGTGCAGTCAACTCTTATAAACTCTTATAAGCTTAGTACTAACCTAACAACTACCTACATAAGTTCCGTGACACGTCGGCATTACCATTACCTGCTCAACGTTCAACGTACCTAAACCATAGGTAGCTATTCTACGCCCTCAAGTAGAACACCAAGTAGAACAATCAAGCAACCTACCTCAACTATAATTAGGCCACAGGGCCCAACTATCACTTATCGTACGAGTTAAGCCTTGTGATAGACCAAGCGGCCACAAAAGGTAGGTAGTGCAATTTGGGCAGGGGGCTAACACTCGTCTGGCTTACGTACCTGAGAATGAGACGAAACACATGTCTGGAACATGATTGCGCATCTAGCCAGACTGCCTTGACTCGAACTTTAATCGAATGTCCACCCTCCCCTCATTTCCTGTTAACGCAATTGTTTTCGCGACTACCGGAGACCCCACTACCGCCAGGTTCTAGATCACAACACGTGAGGGACGAATCTGCATGACTCGGAGTGATCGATTCGAGATCCTCTGCGCCTCTACCACGACGCAGTCTCACCTCGTCATCTGATGCCAACGTGCGAAAGCATTTAAACAGGCTCAGTGAGGATGCCGACACGACGGGTGAGGGCCCGCTCGCAACGAGGTCTAGTTGGGAAGACTCCGCCCTCGCTGAGGTGGACATGGATAACATCAAAGAGCACTTTTACCGTGTTTAGTTCAGGGCCCGGTATGATATCACCGTCCCCAGCATGCAGATACATCGAGTGCCGGCCTTCTATCGTGTGTTGGCGCATGACATTTGTATCAACTTGAATGAATCTTCTACGCAGCATCCTCGGGATATGACGTTGTAACAAGCCCCACTAGGCGTCTTGAAGCCATCGCAATTCCAATGTAGGCCAAGCGGATTTCCACGGCTACTAGCCATTATTTAGCCTCGATAAGCCTCCTAATGGCCGTTAGATGTTTAAGAGACGCTTGTCCCGCCTTAGCGTCGCCGATGTGAATCAACGCCATCCCACCCTTTAGAGGATATGAAACCAGCTTGTTTATAGAGCGTTATGTGTTTGTGAGTCGGTCGACATTTGAGGATGGATGAGGGAGCTTCGGTGGAATACTTTATCTGGCAAATAAAGGCATTCATAATCTTCCACGCACATCCACTGCTACATTACCCTTTACGATAGTCGCGCCGAGGGTACCATTGTCTCTGCATCTGCATTGCATGCTTATGCATTCCAGTCATGTGGACTACTTATACTATGGCTTGTTGGCCATGAAGCGCAGGCGGGGTAGGACATGCATGGCGTCACATCTCGAAGGGCGGAAAAAGTCCGCCATGATATTGGCAAGATCGACACAAACAGTGACTTGTAGTTATTTTTTCAATATACAGAGAATATATACTGGCAACCGATTAAACCCCGTTCTAGTTTATTATCGAGAAATAGGATTAATTCGGTACGGGATGGGCGACTTGCTCTACGAGTCGTTTCATCTCGTTTATCGCACTTTGAACTCGTTAGCTCTCTGGCTTACACGTAAGTAACTAGGATAGGAAAAACCCACATTTGTCGAAAGGCTGGATCTTGGTGATAGACGATTGAGAGAAGTACATGGGACTTCATCGCATATATAGCATTACGTATATCAAAGTCTTCCACCGGTTCTGATATCGGCATGCCTCGCTTCAGATACTCTTCTATATATGACTTCCCCAGGCGATAATATGGGTTCCGACAAATACCCAACTCGGCTACGTCCATAATTATCAGCTGAGAATAGCTAACTAAGGTTGCTCCAGCCTTGTGGGATTTCGAGGGAATATCTCACCTTCGTGATGCCCCCAGCAAGCGCATGAGTCAAACATACAGACCGTGTCTGAGTCTACCCTAGGCTTGATATTGCCCGGCCACAGGTTTGAGTGCACTAGGCATGGAATGATCGACCGGCCGTTTGTTTCCAAAGGCCTCAAGTATGTAGGGACCACAGCATTGAAGAAAGTAGCTTGTAGTTCGACATATTCCTCATCTAACCCATGAAGCACTTCATCTTGGTGCAACAATGATTTCATCTGGTGAGTCCAGACAACCTCCCAAGACGAATCCCAGGTATTGTCGACAAGAACGTTGGCGACGTAGGTGGTACAGTGGAAACCAAATGTTCCCGTCGGCCAGCTGCTTCGTGTATGCAGAGCTGCGGCTGCTTCAGCCCATGCAACGGGGCTTGGGACTTCATCGACCATCTCGACAAACTCGCAAATATAGAAGTGCAGGTCAGGTCGGGTCATGTAGGTTCCAAAGCTGACCGGGCGGGGAACATATTCGGGCACGAACTCGTAGAGCGCATTTTCAGCTTCGAAGGCTCCCTTCAACATGCCATAGCCGGTCTCGCCAGGAGCACTCTGGACCACCATCAGTTAACATTTATTTTTCCTGGTGGTCAAAGCTGGATTGCGACCTTTTTAAAGAAAGCACCCGTGCCATGATCTCCATTTCTGGCCTCAATCTTCACGGTGTGTACCCAGAGACTCTCGCCTGACGGAGCCACGGAGTGTGTTTCGCTCCCGGTGGGTAATGCTGATTTTGGTCAGTATACCTCAAAAGCTCTACCTCATGGAATCTCGCTTCTGTACCTGCGACTATATTGGCATCTAGAGCGGCGTCGTCTCCCAGATCATCCACTGATATTGAAGCAGGGCCCGCCATTTTGAAGGTGTTCAGCCCTAGTAAATAGCATGGTAGAGCATGGCTCCGAATTTAAGGGACCTACTTCTCAAGGGACTACTTATGCATGCATCTAACAAAGATTACAGGCGCCCTTGATTGGTACAACTATAGTACATGATTGATGCGGGGTTCTTCTCCCTCCCCTCTGTCCCGGGTTGCTGTGTCCAATCACTATTGTTTACGCGTTACATTGTCATCGTCATGACAGGCACGGTAAGCCACGGTAAGCCACGCTGCAGGTTCCCATGCTGTTACTACCAGTAGTAAGAGGAATATGCGGTCGAATACGTGTTGAAGCTTATTACTTTAGCGAGCCGGGATCATTCAAATCCATAATCCATGTAACCGGAAACTACTTAGTAACCCAGGTTTTGATTACAGCACGTCACGTGACCACGCATCAAATTGGGGGACTTGCGTTTCACCGTCGTCGCGTCGTTGATCGGCGGCCGTAGGCACCGATCGCAAGTCGCCATGAGACGCTCTTTACGACAGGCCCAGCAGCGAGGCTCCGAAGCGCCGAACGCTTCGCCAAACAAACATTCCGAAACAAATGAAAGAGAGGTACCAGCGCTCTCACATAATTCACAAGCCCCTAGGAAAAGACCTGCACGTGCACCTCAGACGCGTCGCGACGCGTCACACGATGAAGATGATGATTACCAATCTTCTGATCGAGAATCGTCGAATAAGAAGCGCAAAATAGTCTCGCGTAGTAAGAATGGCCAAAAACTTGGGAATTTGCAGCTCTTTCAGCGGCTCTTTAACATCGACCGAGTGGTGTCCGATAGGCCGCCATGCCAACCTCCTCAACGGATACATAATATCGACTATCACCGCCCGCTGTTACTCGATAGTCGAAAAGGGCGAGCCGAGCTTCTCGAGTGGTTTGACAATGTAAGCTCACGTCGGTCAATGCCATGGCGAAAGCCCTGGGTTGACCCACGGATGGATGCCGACGGCCCTGCCCTCCGTGAAAGGCTCGAGCGTCGCGCCTATGAAGTCTGGATTAGTGAAATCATGTTACAACAGACACGCGTCGCGGTAGTCATAGACTACTGGAACCGGTGGATGGAGAAATGGCCCACAATCCACGAATTGGCTGCCGCCAGTAGCGACGATGTTCTGGCCGCGTGGCGTGGGCTGGGCTACTACAGTCGTGCCACAAGAATACACGACGCTGCAAAGCTGGTGTGTGAAGACTTAGCGATGAAGGGCCTCTTACCTTCATCCGTAGACACACTCGTCGCGAAGGTTCCTGGAGTCGGACGATATACTGCGGGCGCTATTTCGGCCATTGTGTTCGGTAAAGCAGCTCCCATGGTGGATGGTAATGTGCTCCGCGTCCTTAGTCGGCAATTAGGTCTGCTGGGCGATGTCAAAAGAGACAAGCCTGTCATTGATCTTCTATGGGCGGCGGCTGACAGTCTGGTTAAAGCTGTTGCAGAAACTTCTTGCGAGGAGTGCTCTTGCGACGAGAAGATATCTAGTGCCACGAGGGAACAGATCAGCGATAGGCCGGGACGATGGGGCCAAGCTCTAATGGAACTTGGGAGCACGGTCTGCACCCCTAAGCCAGATTGTGAAGCCTGTCCCATCAGCACGAGTTGCCGAGCATATGGTGAGGGGCTTCAGCTTGCATCAACAAGAGGATTGGCCCCAAAAAACATGAAGACAGACCTGAACACTAAACCACTACCTGATATTGAAGAGTCATGCGACTTCTGCAAGCCATTTGAAGAAGTTGCACTGAATGGGGATGAAGGAGATGCTGAGATTGTGCGGCTATCGAATAAAACCAATGCTTCTCGGAGTAAGGCTAGACCACGTATCCGGAGACAAGCTACTCTGTCAGCATTCTTCACACAGTCCAGCGAATCTAAAGAAACGACTGATTCCGTGCCTGACAAGCTTACTCCTGCAGGGGTAGCTACTATAGTAGATCACGCGAGAAAGTTTCCCGTTAAAGTCGTTAAAAAGGCGGTGAGGGAACAAGAGACGCTTGTGTGTGCTATACGTCGCAGCGATGGCTGCTATGTGATTCACCGGCGACCACAAAAAGGTCTATTAGCTGGGTTATGGGAGTTTCCCAGCTGGATCGTTCCCGAAGACTATGAAAACATGGCGACAGCTTACCAACGGGCCGCCGAGCTTCACGCGTCCGCGGTCTTAGATCCGACACTCAAATTGAAATCCTTGACACACCCGAAGCTGAAGTGTGTCGGCAAGCTCGGAAGTGTCCCCTGGCTTTTTTCGCATCTTAAGCTGACAATGCATGTCTTCTTATTCGAGATTAAGTGTTCACAAAACGAATATGATACTTTACCGGGCACTGACGATCGATGGAGCGGATCTATTGAGGCAGAGTCAATGGGTACAGGGATGCGAAAGTGCTGGGACCTCGTGCGAGAGGTGAATGGTGATTAAAGCGTTCTAACTCTATACATTTGCAATAAACACGGAGCGCAGGGACGAAGCAAAAAGCCAAGACAGGAATGTATATGGTCAGAAGTTAGCATTCGTGTGTGACTCGGGAACCTCCCAGAGCACCTATGTGCGTAGCAAATGTCCGTTACGGGGCTTGGCAGCTGCTTAGCGTCTAGAACCTGTCGAACAGGGTTTGCTATCAATATCATTTAAGCGATACGTCTAGGTTTGCAAGAACCTATACCTCTGGTTCCCCTTCAACAACAGGCAACGGCTCCGTACTGGGCACTGGGATCGTGCCCCATCCTTCGTCATCTACTACCAGAGCGTCGTCCTTCTCTTTCGCATAATGGTGGTAACTCTGTACGCCCGATCTAGTCCCGGGGGAAACAGAAGAGGAGAACCACAGTTCACCGTCCATGGTGTCTAAGCCGACCGTACCCTCAACTATAGTCGAGTTCCAATGATAAATCGATGTGACGTTCTGTCTTGTCTTGAGACTTTCCGGTCCAACTGACGTCCCAGTGAAAAACGGTAATATCGAAATGCCGTCATTAAGCTTGCTTCTATCAACAAGGCAGAGTACGGAGCCTGGATTGGTGGTTGCTCCCTCAGACTGGACTTTGTACGCACTAAACAGATTCATTGGGTAAGTGTATCGTGATACGAGGTTCGACGCCGAGCTACTATAAGTACCCGAAGAGACCATTTTGAGAGACTGGTTGAAGGCAGAGTCCGTCATATTCTGAATGTTGGAATAAGATACGTTTTGGCTCCAAGAAACTAGGCGACTGTGTCGCCCGGTCGTGATCTTAGAAGATACTCTAAGACTTCGTGTAGCAGTTAGAGTATAATAGAAGGATGTGTTGGTTACGGTACCACTTTCGGCAGTGCGCGTTCTAAGGTTTGGTTGGAAATCGAACGAGGGCGATAATATATCTCTTTCGAAGTTTTCTGCCGTCGTCTGCTCGTCCGTCTCGCTGATCCAAACGAAGACGGATCCAGATACCCACCAATTCTCACCAATAGGGCCGATGCCATCTTCAGCTGAAGTATCATAGCCGACAACGCGGAGCGCGAAGCTATGCGGCTCTCCGTCTGTCAATACCCCGAGCCAAGGCGTCACGTCGATTTCGAATGAAGGTAACTCATACGCGTCAATGCCCACGATAGGTCTCCAAGCCCCAGGATCAACACCGCCCGTGAAGAGTATGGGAAACGGCCATGATACACCCGCGAGCTGGCCGTCAATGAGTAACTGCACCTCTCGGAAGGGGCTGTAGCCGTACAGCCACCCCTCGTTTTCCGGGAACGTATTGATGTACTCGGTAGGCACGTTCGTAAACCAGAATTCTTCTGCCGCATTCCCAGACGCCATGATGGACACCACGGCTGTTCTAGTATTCCGCGGCAGCGTTAGATTAGCGACGCCACTATCCCCCGGGAGAGAGAATAAGGAAGTCGTGTTATTAGATGAGGAGCGCGTCGATATGGCATAGACATGTTCCGCAGGATGTAGCCCGTCTTTGCCTTCATAGACATCGTCGAAGTACAGCGCCTCAAGCGTGACATTGAAGAAGCCTGTGTAACGATCGCCGTCAATGATGTTGTTTAGTTCGAAAATGATCTTCTGGGGATCTTGGCTTCGTAGCAGGGAGTCCCAAATCGTCATATCTTTTTGGAATGACCAGTGGATCCCCGTCTGTGTTGGCATCGCCGTCGACGTCCGCCACACCTCCACATCGCCAAGCCAGAGCGTTGCCAGCCGGTCGTACTGCCGCCCTCTAGAGGCGACGCTCAGGTTGAATATAGTTGTACTGTACACGCAGTCAGGCGGTGGAATATAGTACCCGACATATGGCGATCCGTAGCTATTCCCGAACTCATGTGTGAAAACATATTGTTTGCATGTTGGAGTGCTGAGATCTAGGCGGGGAGGGGTGGCTGCTTGGATTACTTCGAGGATGGACTGGGCATGGCTGATGAATAATAGCAGTGAGCCTAGATACAGGAGTTTCATATTTCCAATGAGCACATTGATATTGGCACCGGTACTGTCATGAATTGAACCGAATGTACCTCAATTATTGATAGGCTCACCTAGCTACCGCCATCACTTATCAGTTGAGTTCATGGCCCGTAGTGATCGAATGATACCCCGAGGATGGAACGTAGCATTGTTGGTGGAGCGAGATAGCTTTTTATCAAGACGGGGTTGCACCTTTTAGTACTCGCAACTGTGCCATACAACTAATAACATCTAGCTGCTTGATGATTAACGATAAAACAGGTCTTGGGATTTGTTTGTTCCGTCATAATATTACTATGGCACTCAGCATGTTGCTCCTTAAACTATCGCTAGATACCTATTTCCCACGTAGGGCCTAAATAAGCATCACTTGTTCCGTTTGTTGCAGCCTAAATATCCGAGAACCATCTTCCATTGCACGTGACCGTATCTACTCTCGTGACGGCAATTGCAACGATGGAACTTGAGAAGAAGAGGATCATTTAGAGAATAACTCGTGCACCTTAGGACCACTACCAATGCTCCTACTACGTCTAGTTTGCCTATGCAATCGCCTTCCCTTCGTTGCCTGGTTAAGGCGCAAAGGCTTGAAAAACCTTGAGATTCTACACCAAACAGTTTTCCTATGCCGGGCTTGTTGGGCTGCAGTCGAAACAGAATTCTGGCCTTATCAATTAGATGTGCAAGAGCTTAAAAACTCAGCAACCTGCACGCCCCAGGCCTCTTCACGCTCAATACCTGTACTAAGGGCGAGCTGAGGACTGATATGATTATGGCCTTCGAGGATTTGGGTCTCAATATCCCCATCCTGCCATATCTGCTTGAACTCCTCTGCAGTCTCGAGTAGAAACTCCGGGTCTAGCTCGCTGATCATTACCAATATCTTCACTTTCGGCAACCGGGAGATAGAGCCCTGTTGAATTACCGACTGTAGCTTTCCGATAGGAGAATTCTCAAAGACCGTTTCTTCCCCAAGATACGCCCGTATAGCCTCATCGTGCGCGTCGCCCCAGTGGAACGGAGTGCCGAGACAGATGGCACCTCGAAGCCGCACGCCGGCTCCCCCAGCCCCTGGCGCTATAAGTTCGTCCCTCGCCGCTTCAAATACAGGATCGAAGAGAAACGTCGTCACATGCACACCCCCCGCTGAGTTCCCCAACAGGACTAAGTTGATGGACTCGTACCCGTCTCGAGTTGCTAGCGATCCCTTCACCCAGTCTGCCACGAGCTTAACGTCTTCGCCCCCGGAAGGGTACTTCGCGCCATGGGCCAGGAGCCGATAATCCGGTACGATGACGGTGACTCCAAATTTAGAAGTGAAGAATCGGCCTAGGTTGCCGAAGATCAAGCCTCCTGCATACTTGTCGTTGACGCGTGCTCCGGCGTAGAAGCCGCCACCGTGCAAGAAAACGAGAACGGTCTTAGCTGTCGAGGGCTGATGGTCGGGGAAATACACGTCGAGTACATGCCGTGGATCGGGCCCGTAGCTATGTGTCTCACGGCGCGCAGACCGGATGTCAGCCTCCTTTGCTTTTAATAGGTCTTCATAGGCCGCGAAGGTGGGGACCAAGACCTCGTCGATGCCGCGGCCAAAACCTGGCAGCTTATCCATGCTGAAAGCGGTAATCGCTTCCTTTCAGAAGGCTTGTTGATCGGTTGTGTGTACGATGCTTGAACTTGGTAGCTCTTCCCTACGAGACGGAACGGGCCACTAGCTGGGTGTATCAATAATAACTAACTCAGCAACTATCCTCACTCGAATTCAACGTTATAGTGTAGATACGAAGACGGATGTCCAAGAGGGCCGAATAATGCGGGGAAGCTGTTTCCGTTTAGCCGGTGGTACACGAGATGCTCCGCATTGTGATGAGGCGTTGGCTTCGGCACTTGCGAATTTCCCGATACAGAAATGATGATTGATTAGTCGGACGTCACACCATTGAAGCACATACATCTCTAAAGGCTAGAAGGCGTATCGCTTCGATTAGAGAATAATAATACTAGTTGGCGAATTAGGAACGTTCTAGGGCTAGAGTTACTTACTGATTTAATGTGCGAAGAGGAGGGACTGGTATTCTTTGGCACTGCTCTCTCCGCCGTCGTGAACTTGTCCAATCTCTTATCAATAACCACGGCTGTAAGGAGTCAACAAGGCATAAGTCCGGGTGTTAGGTACTACTTGAAAATGAGAGTCAAGGTCTACATGATATCTAGATATCATGAGTCGTACACCTCCTCCAGGATCTCGAATATTAGCGCTTTACCTGTACAAGGGTGCTCAGTAGGACTATCGAAATTGTCCTTCCATGTAGCTCTTCGCCTAAATTGTACGTAGGGGCTGAATAAAATCTCGAAATACCAGGCTACTCATCTGCTAGCAGCCCAACACCCTTATACACAAAGATAAAGCGCTAACATTCCAGATCCTGGAGAGGGTGTACTGTAATTGTTTTTCTTGTTAATGCATCAGACGTATTAAGTGTTACTGTCACTCGCCGTCAGTCGCACACAAGAGAATTAGGCTGTGCTACAATAGCAAAATAAATTATGTTCGTCCCCTTGTTGCTAAGTACATCCACCCGCACAACGTCACTTATTGAAATACGCGATGTTGTCATACCAAAATTTCCCACTGCGAACTCATGCCATTCACCTGGATGACGCCAGGCTCGGAGCCACAGGCGCTACAAGATCAATTTGAAGTACATAAAATTACAAGCCCTTGCAAAGTGAAAGTTTTATTGAGAAACTCAAAGCCGCATAGAACCAAACATCGGGACCAGGGGCATATGCAAGCCAGTGAGCTAGCTAATAAATTAGAGTGGGAAATGGGGAAAACGCGTGGAATAATCGATGTCAGGAAAGAGGCTATACAGCCATCCGATTTGCCTCGATCAGTAGTCTCATTCTGAATACTTCGATTCAAGGCTCAGAAATAGACCACGCTCGTACGCCATCTTGCGCCAGGCTTTGAGGACATCAACGCTGGGCTCGAAGGGAGGCATGCCGCTCCAGGTAGCACAGCCCATTCTACCGTCAATCGTGAATTTGAAGACATGGAAAGGGACGATGTTGCCGGTCCAGTAGGTAATTGCCTGTGCACGTAAATGCTCGAGCTTCGGCATATTAGCAACGGCTTTGGCCACAGCATAGTAGAAATCATCCATCTTATCCTGGTTCGCCGTGTACCGATTCTGCATCGGTCTAACGTCTTCTTCCGGGGTGAGGTCGGCGGGTAGGTCAAAGAATGGCAGGTCCGCTTGGTGGCGCGCGCCTGCGTGTCTGTCTCGCTCGAACAACCATTCGCCAGTGGGTTCAAGAATGTGGTAGTGTAATTCGATGTACTTTAGGTTGGGCCAGAAAGGCGCGGGATTCACAGCGGTCACCTTTTTCGGCCAAAATAGCTCCGGAGTCCCAAGCATGCCGTGTACGTCGACAACTGTCATTCTTTGAGTGGTATTACGGTATGCGACGGTCAACGGATCGGACTCGTCGTCGCCCTCGCAGGTTCTTTGGCCTTGAAAGCTCTGGTCCGCGGGAGGGTAGTAGACGACGTTGAATCTCATGGACCCCACACTGTCTGGCATCTGCTCAAGGGCCTTCGCCATGCCTATGGATATGTTAACCATGGAAATATAATGGGAATAGGCAAAGGTAGAGGAATATTGCACTCACGTCGTCGATTTGAGCGCCGGACGGAGTCTGGGCTATGCTTGTACAGGTCCCAATGTCGGAGGTCCATATCCCTTAATCCTGTAAGTGCGCGGAATAAGCACTCAAATCCGGAGACTGCGATGTATCGCTCACAATCATCACGGAGGGTGAGTTTCGTGACGGCAGGAATTAGCTTGTCGGTCTTTCCGTACAGCTCTAGGGCGGCACCATACGTCCGATTCTGAAAAGCGGCATTAGAAAATGTTCATGTACGTACGACTAGGGTTACTCACATGGAGGATGTCTCCAGGAACCACCCCATACCAGTATCGGACCCAACGATTTCCCATGAGGCATCTGGCGTCGGTTGGCGAGAATGCGGAGAGCTGGAGCTCAAGTGTTCGGCCGGTGGACGGCCACTGGCTAAGGTGAGTCAGCAAGACATTCATGGACTTCGAGAAGACAATATCGTTATTGAATCTGTCTTGAGGCGACTCTAAATTTCTACACTACATTCAGAGTTAGTGAAATGTGTTATCGGAATGCCAGGCGTAAGCAACTCACATCAGCCGCAGAGTAGACTGGTAGCACCACACTGAAGACGATGAGTCGCACCAAGCAGAAACGTTCGGGGCGATTGCGGAGAATCTCCATCGCAGCGTGAATGTCCTCTACACCGAGGCGAAGTTGCTGGAAGTTTTTACTCTCGACAATGCTCTGCCAAAGGGAGTTAACAGAGGCCATCTTCCCCGCCGTACCCGAGGTCTCAGGGAGCATTGCCAAGCAGATAATATCCTCCAGGACCTCGACTGGTAACTTGCCAAGCCTATTCATGGTGATGTTCCTCGATTGGTTGCCTGAGTGATCTTCCCCCCTTGTTCTTGTTGTTAGGTCGTTGTTGTGTAGCCAGCTCGGCCCTGCAAAAACATTGCTGATGGCCTAGTAAGAGTTGGTGGAATCGGTGTGTATATGTAAGGTGGGGGAGTTGCGAGTGACAAACATACTGGAATGAACAATATATGAGCATAATACTAGCTCAGCCTTGAGAGGTAACGAACTCGGGTATGCGACCTGTTTAATAGGATAATATGCGAATATCAACGCATTCATTTTATGCATGGGTCTGGCAGGTCCGAGAAGATTCTCGACAACAAGCATGGCGACAACAAAAGAGCCAATTGAAATTAGGCCCAGGTATTACACAACAAATAATATACAAGTATCAAATAAAAGACGATAATCTGGGTGAGAGTAAAGCGTATAATCTGGCAGATGGACAGGGGGGTACAAGAGAAAGAGAATCAATGAGATGGCCAACTTTGAAGGGTCATAAACGCTACTCCTAGGTAATAAATGACCGCCCTCTGAGAAAATTCACTCGCTTATGACAAAAATGAAACAAGCAGTCTAACCTGGAAGAACAGGTTAATAATTTTGTGCTCTTGTTACCTAAGGTTGCCGGTAGCCGCTTCCCAAAAATTATGTGTTTAGGCCAAGCAAATCATAGGTGACCTCACGTATTCGTGAGTATGATTTAGATTGAAAGTCTGCATTTCTTTTAAGGAAAATGAAGTGTCTCTCTATGTGAAGAAAAAAAAAAAAGTCTTTTCGATGATATGCTGAATTCTAGCTTAGCTGTTGCCTAGAGGCAAAGAAGCCAGGAGTAGCTGCAGCTAGAACTGTTCTTCCGTGTTAGAGACACACTGCTAAACATCATGGTAAGCACAGAACTACCTATAGAGTGAGACAAAGATAGTATAGGGCAAGTATGGATTGATCAAAGGCCTTAAGAATCCATGGTCAGTGCAAGTGTAATATAACCTAGAGTTGAGATAAAATATTATTATAGTTTTAGATTGATTAAACTAAAAGAAATAGCACTTGATGACTTATTTTATATAAAACCTTATATAGTTATAATTATTTATTAATCTTTAAAAAGCTTTACCTGTTTTTAAAGCAATAATATTATCATATATACTTAATAAACTATATAACTACAATAAAGTGATTAGCTTTTTAAGTTAAGTTTTCTTCTCCTGTAGCAAATATATGTGCATTAACCATGCAATAGTAAGGATAAGGTTAAGGCTATCCTAGCTCCCGGCCGGGTATTTCTACTGTATACCAACTAAGATAGTGAAGTTCTTAAGTTAGATGGGTAAATATTATGGTTTGAAACCTTGGCTAGAGTGGGCAAAATAGGGAGGATAGCATGTCTGGCAAAACCGGGTTCTGTATCGTGGCCATGCATGCGTCTGTGACTTGCATGCCGCCCGGATCTAGCTTCCCGTAGTACGAAGCCTTGGCTAAGTATCCAATATATTATCTCAAGCATGTGGCACAGTATATCTTACACCAATACTGAACTACAAGTTTGATTTACACAGCAGCCAAGTCCTAATCCATGTTATATCATTATCCCATTCTTAGGGAATAAAAGTAGCGACACATAATTATCGTGAAGGGTTAGCAACAAAAGCCAAGCATGCCGTCCGTGGCGTTAAAAACCATAAACTAGAGGGTTTGCTTTTCCTGTCTCATGCAGTAGTTGACATATTAACAGTGGTTATTTTAAGTTCTCTGCATCGTATGATGCAAGCGCTTGGCCTTGAAACTAGGATTGTTATTGGCTCGCTTAATACCTTTCGTAGCTCTGATTTGTATCCTTCAGAAGTGGTGGAGTGGCCGGGTATTGGCAAAGGTGTAGTGCGGATGGTCCTCTCTTTGGGCGCATGTGAAGAGTTGACGGTGGCCACAATGAATTCGAGTATCTCGGATGATAGGGTACGAAAATTGTTGCAGGTCGGGTAGCGCTGCATATCTCATCGCGCTCCGTGGGTGACAAAACATATTGTCACTCTTTGAGGAGATGACTTAATTGCCCGTGATTCAGGATAGATAGCCGAGTGCGTTCGTCCGCGCTTTGTACACTAGTCGTCGTACTTGATTATATTTTATTTCTACATTTATTTATTTTCTTTTCTCAGTAGCACATGACTCAGTAATAGAGTTCTAGGCATGAGAAGCATTAGTTATATGGTGTATAAAATTTGTATCTCTAGTTTGAGAAGGCGTATGTTGCATGAAAGAATAATCTTTAATATGGTTTAAAACCTATCTTAGTTTCGTGAAAACCAGACTATCTCCATTTCGCATATGATTAAACCCTACATCATAATTATGGTAATATCTGCCTTTTTATGATGACTTCAAGCTTTTTCTGCGACGTACTAGTTTTCCGTAAGGGAAACGCATACGTTCTTGCCTCCAGCAGCCGCTGCTACCAAGTCTCATGGATATGTCGCTTCTTCTTCTGGTCATCTCTATGGTCACCGACGTCCTCATGGACCACCTCAATTTGGTTAGTGACATACACCGCATTCGGTGTATCTAGGTGTGTACAAGGTTCCGCGGAGACCTTCAAGCTTTGCAGTGGAATGTCGTGCACCATCTGTTCCTGGCTACCAGTGGGTGATAGGCTGGTGGTAAACAGATTACCGGGAAACTCTCGCGGATTACGCCTCCTGTGGCCTGTGCCACCACTGCCAATGGTTCGGATCCCTTCATGAAGCGCGTAAGACTTTTGGGTTGTTGACCGAAGGACGCTGCCAAACACGGGGCTAAGCCAGCCCCTGATAAGGGGAAATATCATGGGGAGATTTGTTGTGTAAATAGCGACGAAGGCCTCGCGCGTGCCCCACTCCTCAGCGAGTTCTGCTCCGTTGACGGGGTCCTTCGGGGACGGCATATTAGAGGCTTGTAGCTGGTAGAAGGGGCGAGTTTACTCACCACTATAACGAATATAGTTTTTAGAGTAGTGCATACGAGGACAAATATGCCTGCACTGAGTACAATGGTCGACGCTATCTTCTTGACAAGCTTCAAGGAGGACCCCCAGAGCATGGGGAGGGGAATCAGTATCAAATATATGTCAGTTGAGATATTTGCAGCGTAGGAAGTCCAGATAACTGGTCGCGATATGGCAGGTTGACAGTGGTCTGAAGAGAGACCTAGTGTTAGTTGGTGGCTACGTGGGGGAATATATGAAAGACGTACTACCGGGATCTGGGTAAATTTGCCAGTTTCGATGCAGTGGTAGGCATGCGAGAAGGACGGCAGCTACAGACGCAATTCCGAACCCAATAACAAGAACAAATCCTACTAGTATCTGGAGTCTATAACGCCGTCCGAGGCCCTCCTATCGGACTCCTCAGCTGTTGGTAACCCACGCCTGTTGGAGAAACTTACTGTGAGTCGAGTATAGAAGACCAACACTGAGAGCTTGAGAAAGCACATCAACGCCGCGTAGAGAGACCAGCCAGCCATCTGGATTTTCGAACCGGTTATCCTAAATTGGAAGAGGCTTAGAAACGTCTGGGGGATTAATTTCCTTTGTTTTCACAGTATAGCACTGACCTCATCTGGTATTCTGGGTTGTCCATAGACAATGCGGCTCGCTCATCGTCGGTCATGCCATTATTGGCCAGCCCATGTGCGACGTTTCCCACACTATAGCCTAGGACCGTCTGGGCGCTGTAGAATAACTAGGCGTAGGTTAGTGGCGAGAACTTGGTAATATGTAGTAGGATTTCTGAATGCACTCACGATAGCAATCCAAACAAAGAGGTCATCCGCGCTCAGGTTTCTTATGCCGACAGCCTTGACTCGAGCGTACGTCCTGAGAATAGTCACGAACACTGCAACCGAATAAAAAGTCCATAACTGGACGATAGACCCCCGGCCCGCTGCCACTGAGGCGGCAGCGGCCTCAACCGTAGGGCTCGGACGTGAGTCGGAGGAGTCGTTGGAAGACATTTGCTATTTTGATAAGAGGTATTAACTAAAGGCCTTAGTAAGGGGCTAGCATCAACGGACGTCTGGCGAAGACAACTCTGGAGTGCCATTGTAATTGTAACAGAAGATATGAGATACTGCACAGGTATTGGAGTGATTGATAGAGCGAAAGAATCTGTAAACCCACGCCGTCGAGACTAGCACGGTTGATTGACTAGGATCAAGAGTCTTGTCTACCAGACAATGGCCAATCATTTCGCTACTGAAACTGCAACATCTATTTGTAACATCAGATGAGATCCAGACCTGCATAATGTTGGTGTTGATTACCCCAGCGTACCCTGCTTCTCGGCCGTAAACCCGATGGGGTAGCGGTACTGCATGACGACGCCGGGATGGTCATAACAGTGTTTGCCATATGCATATGGCCCGTGGGCCACCATAATTTCTTTCCACGTACCGATTGTAGAGATTCTGGTATTGTTGGTAACTGATTCCATGCCTATTTGCATTCCTATTGGTTACCCATCGACTTTCACACACGAGGATCCTCGGTTATACAGCAACGATGCAGAAGATACACAGACTCAAGTGCGGCATAAAACCACGACTTATGAATGAAGGCCACGTTGATCGGTAAACTCTCAATTTAACCTCTTTTACTAATTTGCCCTTCGAAGCCGCCCCTGAAGAGACCCTATGAAATGCGTCGATTTGGGGTCATCCTCCTATCCGCCTGGGCTCTCCGCGCCGCCTCGTGCAACAGCTGCCCCGCCGATTGCGACTCGCCCGACGGGCTCTTTCAAGAATTGAAAAACTCGCTCTCGCCCGCGGCTGCTATCTATCTTCGCGGATCTAAAGAGTTTGAAGCAAAAACGGCACGATGGTCCGAGCTAGACACCCCCACTGCAAACATCGTTGTAATTCCCGCCACCGAGGATGATGTTGTGGATACGGTAAGTCTGTTCTCTCCTAAAAACTTCCCATAGCGGGAGTGAGACATCACCCTGCCATCTCCTCTTAAATGACACACCACTGATGAATGTTTGGCTTGTAGGTACGTCAAGCAAACGAGTGCGGCTTGCCCATCTTGGCCTTCAATGGTGTCCATGGATCCATCACGACGCTTGGCAGGATGGGCCGGGGGGTCGCTATTCATCTAGGCCAGCTATCAACCGTTGTAGTGGCTCAGGATGGGAAGACGGCTACCATTGGAGGCGGTGCCTCGTCTAAGACCGTCACTGACGCCCTTTGGGAGTTAGGGAAGCAAACGGGTACGTGAAACTTGTATTGGGCCTAGGAGGTTTGGTGCTCACTTCATACGCAGTAACTGGGACCTGTGAGTGTGTGAGCTATATTGGGCCCGCCCTCGGAGGCGGCCATGGCTGGCTTCAGGGACATCACGGACTTATCGCCGACCAATTCGTCTCCATGAACGTCGTATTAGGTGACGGCTCCCTACAAACAATCAATTCGTCTTCGGATCTCTGGTGGGCTGTAAAGGGAGCCGGCCAGAACTTCGGCATTGTTACCTCGGTCACTGCGAAGATCTATGATATTGAGTACCGCGATTGGGCAATCGAGACCCTTATTTTTAGTGGCGACAAGGTTGAGGCTGTGTATGAAGCATCTAACCAGCACCTCGCTAATCTGCCTGTTGATATAATCAACTGGTCGTATTGGTTGAACATACCCGACGTAGACCCAAATAAGGTAAGTCTAGAAGAGCCTCCAGACGTTATTGCATTTTCTTCTACTCACAAAGCTCACAGCCTATCATCTTGTTCTACATTATTCAAGAAGGCGTCACAGCTGTCGACCCGGCCTACACCAGTCCCTTTCGCAATATCGGGCCTATATCGTCAGAGGCCAAGTCAGGCTCGTACCGCGACCTAGCGGCATGGACCGAGATTGCCGCCGACTCAATCCCGTGCCAGAAGGCGGGGCTCGCCAACCCACGCTTTCCAATTTACCTGCGGGAGTACGATGTGGCGGCGCAGAGGGACGCGTATGACACCTTCGCAGCTAATGTTGGAGCTGCAAACTCATCCTTCTCAGCCTCTATATTCATGTTCGAGGCGTATCCGCAGCAAGGCGTGCGAGCCATCGAAGCCGACTCAACCGCCTTCGCTTTCCGCAACGACAACCTCCTTGCAGCACCGCTATTGACCTACAAGCCCGCCGGCAAGGAGCTCGATCACCAGGCCGCACGTATCGGCAACGAGCTCCGCGACATCATCTACCGCGGCAGCGGCCACGAAGAACTACATGTCTACGTAAACTATGCTTACGGCAACGAGAAACCGGAGAACTGGTACGGCTACGAGAGGTGGCGCCAGGTGCGTCTCGGGGAGTTGAAGCAGAAGTACGACCCGGAGGGCCGGTTCAACTTCTTCGCTCCTGTTGGATAGGAGAGTGAGTGGCTGGGATGGATATTTACTGATTCTTGCACTAGCATCAACGTAATGGAAATGGTATACAGTCCTAAGAATGTGGTATAAAAATGGAGTAGTGTTTCCAGCACCTTAGACATTGCCCGGGGAATCGTTTTTTTTTTTTTTCGGGCTGAAGTGACTCGCTAAATTACTTAAGGTATCGTGATGCTGAACCCGGTGCTTGGAAGAGGGTTTTGCGTGGAAGAGAAACCGGAGGGAAACGCTAAGCCGTGATACTTGTGTCACGCCTTTCACCCTTCGATTTTGGAAGATTTTCATCATCATTCGCGCTTTATAGCAATAAAAAAATAGAAGAAGAAATAAGTGTGCTCGCTGTAACGTTGTTTATACGGCAGGTCTCGTTGGGTTGGCGTCAAGGATTCTCAAAGGGGGTTACTAGTCTATGTAGCACAATTGGAGGTACTAATCAGCCCCTTTCTACCTCTGTATCTACTACCTTAGGTTAGGTGCCTAGTAGATACCTATAGGCTACTAATAGGTACCTAAGGTAGTAAGTGACAGGGTGGTGTGACGGCCGTTGCCAGGTGCCACCACTGCCAGTGCTACCATCTAGCCGCCTAGCAACCCCTATCCAGGTAGGTACCTAGGTAGATTAGATATAGGACAAGAAGAACACCCAACGGCAGCATTACGCTTTGATCAAACAATTCGTCGAAAATTTAGTTCTCTGTTGGCTTAGACACCGAACATACGATTGGTAGACCAGGGTAGCCATCATCTCTATCAGGGATATCATACTCTTCCCCGGGTACCCTGCACCAAGGCAAGACGATGACTTTTTTCCTGACCCCTGTAGACATTAACATAAATACAGCGCTGTCGTAGCCATCAAGTGTTAGAACATAAATATTTTTACGTAGACGAGTCTCTTAGAAATTTTACAAGGAGTTATAATTATAAAGCGTGAGCCGCAGCTGGTGTTACTTATCGATTTATCGTGTTTCGGTACGGTTGGACGTAGGGGATCTAGCCGATAAAACTTATCCCCAAAGGCAACACACCGAGTCCATGCGAAACCTCACTTAGGTAAACTTGAGACATTCGGCCGATAGTTCACAAATCTGGTGGCCACTGTAACGCCCATAACACTAAGTAACAATGATATCGTGCCGGCTTCGGCGACCCTCGAGAACAGCCTAGTACCCTCAAGCCGAATGAGACGTGATATCCCCCCGCGCTTTTGACGCAAGTATCGAAAACTCGACGGTCAACCCTTACTTATCAACTGTACATGAATAAGTACTTTCCAATACGAACTGGTATTGTGCGCTCGCCCCTGGCAGAGCGGGATCAGTCAGGTCCGCCCGGACAGGTAATAATGGCCCTTAATCCTTCTTTTAAAGTCGACAGAGGTTTGCGACTATTATCGCTCTGTGGTGCTTATCACCCTCCACGCCCTCTCTTGTCGTGGTGTCTCTCGAAGCCAAGCCGACGCTGTTCCCGAAGCTGTATCAGACGCTCGCGCTCGCTCTCACGCTCACGTTCGTGCTCGAGGCAGGCCCTGCAGTCAGGAATCGCACACCACCAATCACAGTATTCTTCTTGCGGTAGGTCTTGCGGGTTATGGTAGTTACAGTTTGGGCTGCCTTGGTACTGGCCCGCTGGCCCGTTCCAGATATGGCAGCGCTTATACCACACTCTCCGGTTGCCACATGCAAAGCTCACATTGATACGCTGGCACATCGTATTAGATACGATAGTTCTTGCCCAGGCTAGTCGACGCTGTTAACATCTTATTCTCTATTGCAAATTTCAATACTCACATGGTAGAAGCCACTTGAGAAATGCTTCGACACCGAGAAACTGATTACTAAATCGATGGCGGGTGGGCAGGGTCCGGCCGGCGCGCCTTCGATTTCTCTGAAAGACTCTGGGGAATTTTTTCTAGCCTGGGATGATTGCGAACTTTTAAACACATATCCCCTTGGGATACCACCCTTAGCAGATGTATCTGGGTAGCACCTGTGTTGCCAGATTTTGCGACATAGTGTTTTATATTTTATGTTGATTCAAGATTTCAGGAGGCAGCCCTGTTCTCAGACGTTGTACACCGAGGGTAAGAGAGTCAATGCCTATATCCCATCCCTGACCGTGCTTATGCTTGAAGCTTAAGCTTGAGTTCATAACTAGGAGCGGTTAAAAAGGACCCGAGGGCCTAAAGGACGTGCCGTGCACGTTGCATAGCGGAAAATAATAATTATGGTAATCGTATTGCTAGGTAAGGCTATGTTTAGAAAACCCGACGGTATATAGCATTTCACTTAGTATTTCACTATATGGATATTGTCGTGCAAGGGAACAGAGGTTAACAATGCTATGTCGGTGTCCATATTTGGCTTACCCTGTTTGCTGGAGGTACATATCTCTCTTCGTATCAAAAGAGAGCAAACACCCCTACTCGAAACCGTAAGGTTACTCTTACTTCGGTCTTAACCCGTTAATGTTATCTAGCTGGGGAACGCATTGGTAGAGCTTTAATCGTTGATCCTTTACCATGCTGTTTGTATTTCTTAGTACAACATTCCCAGCCAATACTTGAGCGCCACATCTCACATAGTACAAGGCAGTGACTGGTAAGACCAGATCAAGGAGAATGAATATTTAGTTAGATAAGTCGTGGTAGAATCTAGAGTTGAACATTTTCTTAGCAAGATCATTGGGCACAATATGGCTGGGTGAATGCACGGTTGACAAGATACCATATTAATCATTTTATTTGCCTTTTAAAGTTGACAAAGTTTCAGAGTGCTGATAAGTGATTTTTGACGTTTCCAATTAAAACCTGGTTCTTAGCAAGCCCCAACCTGTTCCCAACCTATGTCGTAAATAAAACAAACTGCTCCTAGTGTGAGGTAAGAGGGCTGGCTAGTGCTCCGACTTTTCCCTTGTAAACCTTGTATATACTCACAGAAATAGGACCCAACTTCGTTTATTAGCCCCTAGTATGCCATCAGTTTTTGATTTCCGACTTGACGTAGATTGGCTCCAAGATCGCCACATTGGGCGTATGATCCGCCCTAAGCGAGGCATCCGGATCGACGAGAGTAAGCTTCGCAGGATGTCAGTAAAAGCTCATCTAGATAGCTACATTCGTCCCATGTGAATAAACTGGACAGACAACTGACCTTGAGTTTATTGATGAGTGCAGGCACGACCTTCTTCATGGATAGTATGGCAATATTCTGGCCTATACAGTTTCTCTTTCCGCGACTGAACCCCATGTGCGCGGCTTCCATTATCCGCAGGTGTTCGCGGTCGTTTATTAACCAGCGCTCCGGACGAAAGACGTCGACGTCCTCGCCGAAGATATCTCTGTTGAGGTGTATGGCTGCCGGTAGACAGCCGACGCTCGTGCCCTCTGGAAAATACATGCCAGCGATCACGGCGCCACCGGCGGGCACGAGCCGCTCCATAGGGAACGATGTAACGGTGAACACGCGCATGCTTTCTTTGATGACAGCGTTGAGGTACGGCAACTTGTTGACTTCGGCAAAGGTGGGGATTTCCTGGATACCGGCGTCTGTGAGTTCGGCTTCTAGCTTCCTGAGGACTTGCGGGTTTTTTAATATATAGAAAAGCGTGGCTGCGACTGTCACTGCTGTCGTATCGCCAGCCGCCGCGATCGTACTCACTATTACACCGACGATACCTGAGCCGTTAAGCTGGGGGGAATCCTTACTCGCCTCAAGAAAGCGCTCTAATAGATCTGGGGTGACATCAACCTCTTTCCCTTCCTTGGAAACTACTGCACCGCTCTCTCTTTCCTTCAGCTTTGCGGCTGCAGCGACCGCTATGCTTGACGGGGAACGTATAGTGGGCTTAAAGACGGGGTTTCGGTGTACGAGGTGCTCGACCCACGGGTACGACGCCCATCGAGTCCAGTGCTCAAAGTGACTTCTAATCATCTCTATGGTGCCTCCAACATCATCTTCGGCGGCTAGACAGCCGAGTGGTGCGCCGAATGAGAAACGGGACGCAGCGTCCATGCTATACCATACCATCATGGACACAAGATCGAATTTGGACTTCCTGGTCAGGCTCTCCAGAAGATCTTCGATGGTTACATCAATCCATTTCTCATAGTCTAACACCGCTATGGGGGTGAAAGCGTTGGCAACGGAGCGCCGAAGGGCACCGTGCTGTTTCTCGTCTCGCGTGCTTAAGAGCGTCCTGATATCTTGGCCATTTTGGTGTCCGCGGAGCACGTCGTACGAATCCGCCTATGTACCGATTAATTTGCAGTTCGTATTTATTTATTTATTTTTCATTAGGTGAACAGACGTACGCTCATGAACCCCGCACGACTTCCATACACCACTTTAATGACCTCGGGGTCGTTGATACTGATGCTCCGAACTCCGTAGCGTACTATCGGACCATGCCGCGCATGGAGGTCTAGGAGGCTTTCTCGCATTGTCCCATTATACTGCTGGTACGCCCGCCATAGATCCGTGATTCCCGCTAGAACCGGCCCGGGAGCCTTGCGCAGCTTATTCCAATCGACAATCGCGCGGACGCCGATGAGGGCGAGTAGAACAGCTGGTAATATGATATACGAAAACGCCATGATGGATTATGTCTTCTAACACAATACAAGAAGGGAGAGAGGGAGAGAAGAGAGCATAAAACGACTGGTCCCTCTCCCGTGTTGCGCGACTTATGCTTTCTGGGAGTGACGAGTATTACGCACTCTTGCCCTTGATCGTGGCTCATAAACTACTTGTCGCTGCGCAAATAGGCAAATGTTAGCTTACTATACTATGATAGTAATCTAAACCGATAGGAAAATAAGACGTAGATTCTAGACGATAAGGCGAGATTCTAGTGCTTGGTTATACCGTAGTTATAGTTGACTACTAGGAAGTTATAACTGGAAGCTTTGATATATTATAGGTACCCTATGGTTGATTTGTAAGTTAAGTGACTTTGACTATTAATGGTACCAACAAGTTGCATCATATGGCACGCCGGCAAGGGGCGGGGTCAAACCGGGATGGGAGGGGCAAGCTGCATCCTTACCCTGCTCTTTTCTATCTGGGTATATCGAATTCCCCAACCGAGGTAAGATCTCGGATTAGTAGTGCCATTGACAGTGCTGCATTGTGCATGTATGTAGGAGTGTACCGAGCCATCTGAGCTTGTCTGTGAGTATAAGTATTATTTATCTATACGCCTAATGACATTATGAACTGTCCCCCTTACTATACATTGTGATAACGCTGTTATTGTATGGGAGCCGTGGCCTTCTCCCAAGTCTCTTTAATGATTAGCCAATATCGTCGACTATCCGTTCGCATGTGAGCTACATGTGGGCTGTTTTCAAATATTTCTTTTCGTACGTCAAAGCCCTTCGATGCGGCTTGCCTAGCGTGCTTCTCGATATGAAGCCAGTCCACCATAGTATCCGCCTTCCCGTAAATATAGACTCGATTGCTCTGCTTCACTAGCTTTGGGTCATTCAGGACCCTTGCGTTCTTTGTAAGGAAGTCCTCGCCGGCAAGGAAGCTGAGAGGGTTATGCCAGATCCAAGTTGCAAGAATCATCAAGATGATAAAAGGAGCGACGATGAAGCGAAGAAGGCCTCGTGGGAAGCCTGCTATAAGCGCGTTGTAGGAGGTGGAAAGAGCGTGCAGGCCCGGGCAAGAGTCGAACACGGCGCAATGAGAGGGAAACGGCTGGCCAAATAGTCGGTTGTAGCTGATATATATGTTTTGCATCGACGTGGCACCACCGTTTGAGAAGACGTGCGCCAAGATCTCGGGATGAGCGGGATTCGGGGACAGGTCGCCGGAGTTTATCATAGACCTCAAGTACCACACAGCCGGCTGTACCGCACTGTTTGCGACGGGTGCAAGCATGGCCTCTTTCATGATGAACTTGAGCAGAAGGATAGTGGTATTTGGATATAAAGACTGGTAGTGAGTGACGTACTTGGCGATATGTACATCTCGTGCGTCCATCCACGCCGCCAAGACGATCAGCTTAGGACTTGTCACCGCGACGGATACGAGGCGAGTCTCGCTGGGCTCGTAGGTGAAGACATAGGGTGACAGTTTCGTCATCATATGTAGCGACGTAGAGCTGGGCGCCATCTTGGGGTTGCTTGATTTTTTAACCTTGCAGCGAATGTTTTGGTATTCCGGGCCAATAGAGACAGCCTATATCTAGACTAGATGGTGCATTGCGGTGAGAAGGACAACCGGGGTGGAATGAGACGGCCTTAGGGAACAGTATATTCCAGGTTTTTGAAGCGATGCTGTAAGTCTGCAACTTGCGACCGGACAATTCATTAGAGGCCTCTCTTTATCAGGGCACGTTTTCCTTTTCAGGTCGTATTAGGATGGAGTCTACCGTATATAGGTAAGGAATAGGAGGAGGTGCCTCGGTCCCGTCATTAATGGATGCCCTGCTTACTCGCTCTAGGTAGGCACCTAACCTAACCTAAGGAGGTTTTGATATGTGGATCCTATCTGCCGAGGTAGGTACATTAGCTTAGGTAGACCAAGAACCTCGATGGCCTTCATGAGACAAAATGAAAGTTGAGGTAGCGTTTTGACTCCGGCATCTCGTCTCCGTCTTAGTCTTAGACGTGTAAAAATATTGAAAACGTCTCCGAGAGCCGTTGCGCGATCGAACCGTGCCCGGTACTGGGTTGCACGGCTGGTGCTGGCTTGGCCGTATATGTGTGCGTACCTAGGTACCTACCTAGGTACATAAGTAAACCAAGCATGGTCAATAGGAATGCCATCAGCATCTACCTACTGTCCAACGTGCCACTTTCAACTAGTGCCTTCCAGTGCTCGAAGACTTTAGCAAGCTTAGGTTCTCTAGGGGAACCCTGTCGACATAGAGACGAGAACTCGTGAGCGTTGTAAAGCAACTGGCTGATACACCCATTAATAGAGTCAACAAATTTATACCCGTATCTGCGACGAGCTGATTGTATAGGTCTGCGCAGCGTTCTAGAAAGAAGGGTTGTATTTCGTTGTAAGGCCGCATTGGAATAACCCATCCTATGTGCCCAGGTCATAAGAAAGATGAATGGTTGGCATCGTGGTAGTGCTGGTTGGGATTGTGGAAGCTGAGAGCAAGCATTTAAAACATTCAGATCATGCCGCCGCATTTTGAAGCCCTGCAGTGCAGTTGAGGTCATAGCGCCCTTGCATTTTTCTCTAATGATTTCACTTGGATCAATAACAACGACTCTACCTAGGAGTTCCTACACTGGCTGACTGATAATATAAGACTCCTCCGAGTATTGTTTTTAGGGTACCGAAAGATATAACGCTATACGATATGCCGTATGATGCCGACCCTCTTACTCTCCCTCCAAGCTATCCCTCTCTGCATGAACTTGAAGGGTTCCGAGAGAGCGAGAGAAGCAGAATGAGTTTGTTTATTGCGACCTATGTCTACGACGGCGGACTTATTTATGACGTCACTTATATGCCCAACATCTTCTTATCATTCCTTTATTGTGTTACAGCTTGGCGAGCATAGCACTGCATCTACACGACTTGCCGGCAATGAATGTGTCATGTTCAACGTGACACGGAATGCCCGAAAATATATTGACAGAGACGAGGGCTCCGTTTTTTATCTTACGTTTCATCGCACCTACGCTTCGGCTTCCCCCCCCTGAGGCTGGCAAGTCTTGCAAGAGAACAGCATGTACCGAGTTATCGAACGTCTTATGCACTTGCACTTGCTCACCGCTAGACCTACTAAGTATGCACATGAGAACCGGGCTGATGAGGATTCCGGGTTTCCATGCGTTTCATAGGAGCAACGATGCGGCTCCCCCACGCCACTCATCCTCTATTGGTGGGCGCCTTAACCAATGCCAACACCCTGTATACGCATGGAGGGTTTCCTTATCTTGCTGTGGTGTACGATGACAATGCTTGCAGTAAACCGGGCCTGGCCAAGCGACATCAGAACATCTAGGTCAGGTTCAGGCCTTATAAATGATGATCTAGATGCGGGTACCCATCCACCACGCGACTCCCCCCAGACTTGTCTCAGTATGTCGCCCACATCACGTCCGCGGCATCAACCACCGCCATGGCTTCAGCCTGGTCAATATTCTGACTCAGGTTATTACGATTTCAATTTTCTTCCCCTGCCGAGAACCAATATACTACGTAAGCCCCATTCCGCATACTCGCGTATCTTTTGGACAATGTTGCTCCACATTCCTCTCAACCTTAGTATATGTATGTACAGCGTATATCCACGAACGCCTCAACTCCACCCTCATACTAGTAATCGAAATACTTAAGTGAACCGTGTGCCGTGCAAAGAACAGACACGGAATCGAACCAAACCCATTCTCATCCGAGCTCCCCATCATTGACGAAAAGGACCGGGAAGCCGGACCCTCCATCTCGCGGAAGTAGAAGACAACGACTACAATTCGGAATATTGCGCACGTCTCCAGGGAATACTGGCCCGAATATTCTCAGAATTTGATTGAAAAATTAATCGGACACACCACTTTCTCGAAACGAACGGCCAACAGTCCATATATAACTACTAGGGTTGGCCCAGAATGCAGGGTGTTTTTGCCGGTGGTCGTTGGCGTCCGCGTGACCAAGCCTGGAGCTTCTCAAAGGTGCGCAACAGTTCGACCTTTTCGTAACCCGTCATTGTACCCGTACCCTCTTTTACTCCATAATCCTCACTTCTCCCCCCGCCAGATACACAGCATAGTAGCGGAGTGCTTAGGCCTACTTCGTCGAGGCATCAAGCCGCGGCATCAAGTAGTGACCCTGCGCGCTAGAGTTGAGGGTCAAGTGATCAGACTAACTTTGTGATGCTAGTCTAGCGGTGAAGCGGAAAGCCTCCTCATGACGAGTGTTAGTGACTAGGAAAGAAAATTCAACGTGAACAGCTTGGGGGTTGCGTTAATGTATTAACCCGCCAAACCATTCAATCCTCCGCATGAGCCTTGTTACCCACCTCTTCCCCAGTGGATTATGAATCTGGGCCGCCACCGCTTCTAGAGTCTAGACAAGTCGAGTGCCCGTCTGACCGCCGCCTGAAGGGGATCACCTTTAGCTTCCTATGGCCCACGAAGAACAAGAACAAGGCTTCGGTTCAAAATGCCTAGCCATTACCTTGCTAGGCCGGGAGCCCCTTGTGGCTCGATCATAAATTGACGAGACGGTCAATCTCTTATCCCAATCAACCAGCCGGCTGCTTTGTCGTTGTCTTGGGGTGCTTGCGGTTTCACCAAGAACGGGTCGTCAACAACAATGAGGATTGACATTCGAGCCTCTTCGTACGCCTAGACTGATGGATTGCATTCCAAACTAGCTGAGGTATTGTTGGTGTACCTCAAAAGTTGGAGAATGATCCATTGGTGCCCCCCCTTTGTCTTGGGAAATCAGGCAAATGTTCCCCGAAAGAGGGGTGATTGATAGGTATTACCTACCTACCATGTAGGTAGTAGTACCTTGGGTACTGTAGGAGGGTACCGCCTCTAACCTTCCAAGGTTGGGTTTCCGGCGCATGTACCTACCTGTAGGTTAGGTAGTGTACAGCGCTACAGGGTTACAGGGCCCTAGAAGTAATACCCAAGGTAACTCAGGCAGTGCCCAGGGTCTCCCGTGTGGCCGCGATTCCAGCAGCCCGGGTTTTCATCGCTAGTGCAACCTAACCGGCCCTAGCTTCTTCCATCCTACCTGCCAAGCAGGATTGACAGAGGCGCTCCCCCGGGTGGTGACGGAATCGCTTGCATTAACTTTTCCATCTTCCCGAACCGTATTCCTGCCCCGAGACTGACCGATCCCGCCTGGTCCTCCCGCTTGCTTCCCTTACTTAGTGGTCTCCCATATCTTATCCCACCTTAGCATATTCTAAGGTATCATTCAGACGATATTGCCTAATTGTGCCATTCACCTTCACCTTCTCCTTTGACCACCTCCCCTGTTGTGGACAATAAGGTCGACGACTCGACTCGACTCGACCCGACTCAACTCGGCCTTTTTTTATTATCCCCATCTACTTCCTTTTTTTTATTTAGGTTGTCTGGTCCACCTGCTGTTTTGCTTTTGCTTTCTTCTTCCTCTTTCAGCTCTTACTCGAGCATACCTACCTGTTTGTTACCTACTTGACTGGTCCATATAAGTTTCGGCGCTAGTTTTGTGATCGTCGTTCTCATAGTCTACTTACTCTCTTGTCACGCTTGGCTTATCCCGCTTCACTTCTCCACACCATTCGACATTTGCGTCGATGCTTGGGCTTTCCGAGAATTTGGTCCTACAGCATTTCTGGCAAGCATGGCACCAAAAACTAACGGCCGTGGGGTCCAGGTTGAGGACACCAAGATTTGTGTAGTAATGGTTGGATTGCCCGCTCGCGGGAAGAGTTACATTGCACAGAGAGGTATCGATCCCTTGTCTCCTTACCCATTCATTTCGTGTCAATGGCTTGCTACGACAAGGGGAAGTGTGTTGGCTGACTGAAAACCCGTCTTTGCAGCCCAACGCTACTTAACATGGCTCTCGATACCATCCAAAACCTTCAACGTCGGCAACTACCGCCGGCATGACGCCCCCCAGCCGTCTGCTGACTTCTTCGACAATTCCAACCCAGAGGGCGAGCGCAGACGCCGTGTCGCAGCCGAGGCGGCCTTTGCTGATATGCTGGGCTGGTTCCGGCAAGGCGGGGTTATCGGGATATTAGACGCGACCAATTCAACGAAAGAAAGGCGCAAATGGGTTATGGACATGTGTGTTGGCGAGGGGATCGAAGTGCTATTTGTCGAGTCTAAGTGCGATAATGAGGAGCTAATTATGGCCAATATCCGTGACGTCAAGACCACCAGCCCCGACTACCAGGGCCAGGACCCCGAAGCGGCCGCCCTCGATTTCCGCAACCGCATTAAACATTACGAGAAAGTATACAAGACGATTGACGAAGACGGGGATGAGAGCCACTACACTTACCTCAAGATGATGGATGTGGGTAGCCAAGTGATCATCAATCGCATACAGGATTATTTGCAAAGTCGGGTTGTGTACTACCTCATGAACCTACATATTCGCCCGCGGTCGGTTTGGCTGTCGAGGCACGGCGAATCTATGTACAATTTGTCCGGTAGGATTGGTGGTGATGCCGATCTATCTCCGAGAGGGCACCAGTACGCCCAGAAACTGCCAGACCTTGTACGGCAGTCCGTCGGTGTAAGTTACACAATCAAGCCTGTGTCGCTGGTGCTTCCTTCGATAACGCCAAAAGATATACTAACGCAATCGTAGGGCGATCGGCCTCTCACGGTATGGACATCCACGCTAAAGAGAACAATAGCCACGGCACGTTACTTGCCCCCAAATTATAACCAGCTACAGTGGAAAGCGCTAGATGAATTAGATGCGGGTGTATGCGATGGCATGACGTATCAGGAGATAAAAGATGTGTATCCGGAGGACTTCGTTGCGCGCGACGAGGATAAGTATAACTACCGGTATCGAGGCGGCGAGTCATATCGCGATGTGGTGATTCGATTAGAGCCCATCATCATGGAGCTGGAACGGTCCGAGGATATCCTCATTGTCACGCACCAGGCCATTCTACGTTGCATATACGCATACTTCATGAAAAAGGACCAGTCTCGGTCTCCTTGGATGAACGTCCCACTTCACTGCCTTATCAAGCTGACACCCCGCGCGTATGGCACCGACGAGGAACGGTACCAGGCCGATATTCCCGCCGTGAGCACGTGGCGTGGTAAAGGCAGCACCGCTAAGCACGAAGATCCCATACCTGAGGCTAGCATGTCTCATTAATTATTCTTGGCGGCGTCTGAAGCTCAGGGGTGAAGCCCTGGAGGCAATAAAACTACCCATGCACGGAAATCGCATGGAATAGCGAATAGAGCATGTTTTACTGGCGGTCGATACGACCTATTGGGGAGGTTACGACCCCTTTACGAAAAAATCACCACTACAGGTGAAAAGGAATTGGCCCGGCGGCCGGTCGGGCAGGACGGAAAAGCGCACGGAATTATAGGCGGGAGTCGATCAGGACTCCCGCATTTTGTCATTGTGCGATGGTGGCCGTCGCTAACCGAACCTTTAGCTCTCTCAGCTGTTGAGACATGTATAAATATACGTAATTTAGCGTCTCTGACTATAATATATAGCTGCCAGAGTTGATAGCATCGCGAACGCAACATCCGCCGCCTCTGCTTGACAACAGCCCAGCTCATCCCTGACTCAATCCTTTATGATTGTAAAGCTCATTTCCAATGCGGGTACGCCAACACTCGGCCTACAGCAACCAGTATCCTAGTACGAGTAGTGTATGACCAGTAGTACAAACCCAATGGCTATCTCTCCAATCCGGGTCACCCCAGCCGTGTTTTGTTTCCTCGGCCAGCAATTTTCTTTCTCGGTTATAATTATAACATTTGTCCCCACCCTATACTAAATGAGATGATTTTACAATTATCTTGTAAGTCGTAGCATGAGCATCTCTCACGCCGAGTTAATTCTTTCAAATCTCGCCTGTTTCCTTTAATGGGGTAAAATGCTAGATGACACCAGTGTCGTCGGTAAAGCGAAGGTGACATTCCAATCTAAAATATAACATCACCTTCCCAATTCTACCACTGAAAACTATCTAGGCATTACACACCAAGAATAAAAAGGTGAATCCCTTGGTCGGAAATCCTGCTAGAGCTGCGGCTACCATTCACCTTTTGCAACTAGGTTGAAGATCTTGCTTAATATAGTCTTAGGGTAGCTTTAGGACAGCTTGTAAACCCTGATGAGGCTTCTCCTACACAAGTTCAGAAGAATTAACCCAAACTGACACCTAACATGGAATGATTAGGTATAGGGGGAACCCTATAGAAAGGCATACCGTTTTCTTCTCCCCTTATCCCCGAGGTATCTGGAGGACTCTCGTAATACAGCTACCCCTCAGGCCGCAGTGCTATGCTTTACCGCTCCGTAATTCTTTCCGACGCGAGTATCACTTTGTGCTTCAAATGTGGTTCTTTGAAATAAATCCAACATTAAGCCTTTTAGATTATTAATTCATAGTAAGGGACGCCCAACGAAGCAGGAATTGATTGACTAGGGCCGGTGGTTTCGCAAACCGCTAAGTACGGCATTCACACGCAAGAATATGCACAACGTTGTTGCAGACTTGGCCGCTCTCTTGGAGTATCATCAAACCTCAAGATAGCATCTCACGCTACCAGGAATGAGAATGATTTCCACTAGGTTTTGGACTCTCCTCTAGCTCTGCTACGGGAATCGACATCAATCGCTGTGGCTGTCCGAGTGGAATGAAGGCTTGCTAATATGACCGTTGAGATATGTCGTAGACTGGATTCTCTGGCGTCACCCTGCCCTTCCTCAGCTTCCAACCAAAACACCCTAGGACTCCCGCAACGACGATAGTCCCTAGAGTCACACCGACGGCTACACCGGCGATCCCGCCCGCACTCAGCGATGTGGCACTCGTAGATCCGGTATTAGTCGGCAATACGAACGCCAAAGTCGTACTTGGCGGAGTACTACGAGAAACTGACAATGTTGTCGTCACCGTAGATACGAGAATCGACGTCACGGTTGGTAACGGGGTAGCTACGGAAATGCTGTTCTCATCACCAGTGATATTGAAATAATGGGACCCGAATGCTCGGCCGCCACCGCTGAAGCCCAAATAGAAGACATTCTGGATATTTGGGTCAAAGCCCATGTAGGAGACGACCCAGTCGTACTCGCTGATGTCAGCGTTTTCTATGCGTCATGCCATTCTCGTTAGTTAATATGCGGGTAAACTATTACTATTGAAGGTAAAATGGTCTGTGTATGTTAGCTAGCCATACCTATGATATTCCTACTCGGGCCACCTGTCAGATTGCCTGACCAGTTATCTTGAGTGAGAGTGAGCGTTCCGCTTGAGAAGTCCTTCGCCCACGAGAGTGTTACAACCTGCCCTATTTCGTATACTATATTGTTGCTATAGTCTTTATTCGGTCCAGGCGTGGGAGGCGTTATGAAGTAATGGGTGTCCTCACTCATGGTCGTCGTAATTTATGAGTTGCAGGGTAATGGTTGTTTAGGGCGGACCTAGATACCTTCACGAAGAGTTCTCATTGCGCAGTTATGTCGACAGAAACAGCTAAGGGGCGGGCGGGGAGAGGGAAAGGGGGCTGACAGTGCTTGGTCATCTGCGAGGGTCGTGATGATCCTCACGTCGGAATACCTCATCTCATGCAATGGAGAGCCTGCTTGATGTGCCTAATATTCTAAAGTTCCAATATTCGACGCCACTTGCTGCAGGGGATTGCGACTTCTGCCAACCAAAGCAGTCGGTTATAATGTGGCGGCTTCGGCTCGAGCATGATTGGTGGTAATAGCTATGAACTCTTCTGAGACGCAGCATGCATGGCTCAGCAGCATGCAATATCTCTCTTGGCGGGCCGGTGAAAAGACCCGTGCGGCTGTGAATCTGTATCGATTAAGATGAGTCTCACCTTTATATACTAAATGAAGTTATATGAAGACTTCAATTTTGTTTTTTATTTTATTTTCTTTTAGCTTTTTCCTTGAGATGAAACATTCGTAAAACGTCCCGAACATCCGCGACCGGTCGACGCCCAACGGCGAGCGTCAATCACGATAACCGTTGCTTCCTCAGCGATTTCCGGCATTCCATTAAAAATTTTTTTTTTCCTCAACCCCCCTGCAGGGCTTATTGTCAAGAGGCGTGAGGGGGCTTTCAGTCGTTCTTTGCAACCCCGGCAAACCCATCAAGCTGCATTCATTGAGCGACTTTGGAAATCGACGACTACCATTGCGTAGAACAAGCCGAAACGGTGGGTAGAGAAGGTTCCGCGGTGCTGGCGTACATCCACCTATAAGCATAATACGGCGTTGACTGCGGCGTGGGTGTGCGAGGACGAATGCCCCCCAATGGACAACCCCCCCTCTTCACGGTCACAGCCAAATTATCACATCCCCCACAATCCACACAGTCAACGTCCTTGTTTCTGTCGTTGTGTAATTCCTGGAACCGCAGTAGTTGGTAACAAGGCTCGGCTCGAAGTTACTAATCGTGACAGACAGCAAGCAATTGCCACATGGCACACCAGTACTCACAGCAAAGCATTCGTGTTGGCTTAGGTACGTGTCTACCACATATTAGGCTCGCTCTCAATACGACCTCGCTTAGATGGTCGCTGTACGGCTTACAAGTCGCGTCCGTTGTCCATGGATTGATTAATGATCACGATGTTGTCGTTTCCTCTGTGATTCTATCGCTAATAGGAATCAATACATTTCTTTCCATCGCCATGGCCCCAGATCCTCGCAAAGACCCTTCGAAAAGCCTGTGATCGAGACAAGCGTTAATGTTCCAGTACGGACTGCACGCTTTAGGGATGTATACGCTATTGTTATTGAGGGCTAGGGATGGTGTCGCCTTTGGCTACTACAATAGCACAATTGAAGCAGCGAGTTAGGCGTAGTGTTCTTTTCTCCTACTCCCAAACTACCGACCTTGACGTAGTTATATAACCTATTATTCCACATTAACTGCCACACGGCATAATACCTATGCGGTACACCCCACATGACGCATGCTAATTTCGATGCTCAGTATCGCACCCAAGTACTACAGTAAGGCTGTTGAGTTGATACAGCTGTGGTTTTGCACGAAGTTCTTTATTGATCGATACGCCAAATACAATCGGGCTGCAAGTAGGGATAGTGCGCATTCCTTCATCGGAATTTAGCACCCAACGCGAATCTAGGCTCCATGGTGCTTATTAGTTATTAAAAGCCATACATTTTAGCTTAGGTAGGTGTCTGTTGCCGTCCCGGAAGGAATAACGCTGTTACCGCCATGTTCACAGTAACGGTATAATATAAGGCTCCATGTCTCCGCGACAATTGCACTTTACGTTTACTCTCAATACTGTTAGGGGGCGTATGTCACCCCTCCTAATTCATTCATGTGACTTGAATCACCACAACTTCTCCGATAGTACAGTCGCATGCATTCTTTCATGCTGTACCCCTAGGGACACAGCCAAACACATGCAAGAGAGTTTCACACAATAGAGAACCGAAACCTGCTGATTGTTCAACCGAGAATTTAATTCCCAAATTTTGGAATCTAGTAACTTCTAAGTAACAAGGCAAGTAGAATATATAAAAATATAAGGGGTTAATAAGAATATCGGCGATACTTGGTAGGCAAGCTCATAGTTGTTTGAGAATAGATAGTCCCACTTGCAGTGTTTAAAGACTTGTGATTCTAAGGTAGGTGAGGAATATAATTAGCCCGCTGGGGGCCAGAGTCCACTACTAAAAGGCGACTTAAGGGGCGTAAGACTTGAGCAAAGTATTGTAGTAGGTATAGCCAGTGCCACTCGGGGGCTCGAAGGAATAGATATAGTCGGCCCACCAGGGACCAGCAGCCCACCACAGAGCGCCCTCCCACACATCGCTGTTCTCCTCCAAGTGGTCGAGAAGGCCTGTGACGGCGGCCTCGCACTGGGAGTTGGCACCGCCTGCAAACTCGCCGAGGAAACCGATCTTGCCGTTCTCGCGCAGCCAGGCGGTGGCACCACTGAGACGCTCCGCACCGATGGTCGTGGACACACACACATCGGAAGTGCCCGAGTTGTCGGAGTCAAGGTACTGGTGCATCTCGTAGATCAGCTTGTCGGCCGAGTCGGTTAGCCCCGCGAGATTGCCGTTAGTCGTGTTCCAGGAGTGTGCGCCGGACCAGCTATTACCCTCGGCGAAGATGTACTGGGAAGTTGCGCCGGCGCCACGGATGGCGTCGATGGCTGCCTGGTTTAGGTTGAGAACGAGGCCCTGGTCCATGTCGTGGTACTCATTGTTGGTGTCGAAAATGACCTTTTCGTTGGACTTGAAGGCGGTTGCTACTGTGGTCCAAAAGCTACCGAAGCCTTCCACGTCGGTGATTATTTCACTATAGTAGCGACCGAAGTTGTGTCTTCGAAATTGAAGTCAGTAAATGCCCTTCGTTGTGGGTAAAGTGATTGTTGACAGGGTTTGAGTATGGGTTAAACAACAGCGGTAAAGAGGGCTAAGATAGCAACTGTTTCCCAAATCATCAAGGAGAGAAATAGAGACACTCACGGGTCTAGAATGGCATATGCACCGTTGTCGGTGATGTAATCCACCGTAGCAGTCAGATTCTTCAGGTAGTCGGCAGCAACCGTGTTGGTTAACTTATCGGCCACGAGACGCTCCATAGAGAAAGCCACGCGGAAGATGTTATAACCCTGCTCTAAGAGAGTCTGTGATCACTGGTAAGCATCGAGCCGTCGAAGGTGAGGACGTCGCTTCAGCTCCTTACCGATATAGCCGAGTCATCGGGGAAATAGAAATGTGTGCCCCAGACTCCAGGATATTCACCGGTCCCAAATTCGGCGACTGACAAGTTGATTCCGAGCCACTTGAGCTTCCCGGCTGCACCAGTGGTCGGCGTTGAGCTAGGCGCCGCCTTCGTCGTCGAGGTGGCTAGTGTGGTGGACGCGGCCGTCCCGGGCAAGCACTGGGAATAATACTCGTTGGAAACAGTGCAAGTATAGCCCGACTCACATACCACATCTCCGCTCCAGTTGGTGCCTCCACACTGAGCGTATGGGCCGGCCGCAGCGGTGGCAAGGCCGACGAGCGCGCTACTGATGATGAAGGACCGCATTTTGTCCCGAAGCTTCAGAAGACCTAGTTGACTGGGGTGAAGAGCGGCACCGTAGTTTCTCCTCGGTTTATGAAGGGGCCATCGGAGCCATTAAATACTTACATACCGTCTCTAAGATCTCTTCATGTCGTCGGCCAATCGCTCAAAGGAGGTCGCTGGTCCGCGTTCCTGCATGCTCAACCCATGTTTCACGTTTTGTGGCTTAAAGCAAACTAACCAATAACGGAGGGCGGAAGCTAGATCAACGCCTAAAAGGGCAAGTGGGCTCTTGGGCCCAATGTTCCACGAATGACGCTTAAAGCTCGAGATATAAGGGGCGTTTGTTACATAGTAATACTATGTAGCTGACGACGTATACATACGAGGTGTATCCAACCTCGTAGGAGTTGTCGTCATGACGGGCAAATGAGCAATCGGAATCTAACCCGTGAAGCACACTCACTGCATAGCCACCATATAGTCACCATGGTCCGAAGCCGGTAGGAGATCCTCCGTTCAGGCATGATCGGCACTCCACCCCGCGGAACCACGGCCGGGTCCATGCCGGCCTTGGCAGCACACTCGTTGAGATTTATTACACAATATTATAGCAAGACAGACCGGATAGCATCGTATGATTATGATGGACCTCATTCCCACCATTTCCATACAATTAATCAGTACCGCTTCCTTACCTGGGGATGGAATATCTCTTCACACCTCAGTTTTTCGTATTTTGCCTCGAGGAAAACTACGTCGTTGGCAAGGATCACATGAAAAATTACCCGTCGGGTCATGCCATGTCGTTCTTGCACTATCACAATCTTCCTTGAAGGTTTATAAATGAGCTCTTTCAATCTTATTCTGCTCATTTCGTTCATATGTTGTGTAAGTGCTTGAAATTTTTGAAAATTTAGCATTAATAGAAAAATATCGGAGCATAAACACAATATCTCCTCGCGACTTGGCGCTGGTCTATCGCAAACTTGGCTACCCGTGAGAAGCAATATCGTCACGACCTTATCAAACCACCGAGAGAAAAAATAACTAGAAATATGAGAAGGTGGGGAGAAGGAAGAAAAGCAAAAACGCACAGCACCAAGAATTCGGCGGTCGTCAACGACCCAATTAATACTAATTTGGCGCTCTCTAGATTATCGCTAGGAGAGAAGACGGGATTGCGAGCTGTCTAGAGGCTATTTCCGTACGTGAAGTGTAATCACTTCTATCATATACTATATTCGGTGTACAGGCCACCGCTTGATGTGTAACAGTCGACATCTTCCTCCCGAGAATGGGTTTCGTGTATCTAGATAGGTATAACCCCAGGACAGTGATATTCATAAAATTCTCTGATCATATGCTTGCAGATAAGTCAAGATAGCGCTCAATATGTAGGCGAAAGCCACGCGTAGCTCTGTATGCCGTTCCCATGCCAAGGATCCCGATACATGAAGGCAGTTTAAGATTATTTTAAAAATAAAATAGGGGTTGGGAACTCGATCGTCTCACTGGTCCGCCATCGGTGTCATGACCCCTAGGGCAAGAAAGGTGCTCTGTACATAAGGAAACCAGAGAACCATTAGTGTAGAGTATTTATACATACAAATGTTGAAGCTTATAGGCTTCATTTAAAGGCCGATAAAGGCCTAACCTGAAATCCTAAATAAACAACTCCAGCGATGACCTGTAAAGGCGATCCGGCCATAACCGTTACCTGACGAAGAGAAAATGACTCCATAAACCGTACTAGGCGGCGACTTAATAATACAGCCTCAGCGTCCTCACTTTTAAGGTTGCACCAAAAGCATCGGGCCTAAACTGACTCATTAAGGCAAATAACACTTCATTATTTAGGCTTAGGTAGCCGACGTTATATTTAACCTTTTTTTTTCTTATGAACCCTTCACTACGTTTATAGGCCCCCCCCCCTTAGCGTACAATCCAACGGAAAATATAATTCACCACGGAGAGTTTTATACAATCGGGAAACCAACGTTATAATTATATTTTCAACGATCGGCAACAATTTTATCGTGCCCATAGTATCAACGTAGAAAATTAGCTATAGGGATAGTATTCTCTGTCATGTACTACAAATATCGAAGTTTTACGGACTTCTGTAAAGACATTTGCTGGAACATAAGACGTAAAACGTTATAAGGGCTCGGAAGCACGTCTAGTGTCACACGTCTAGAACAAAGAGGTGTTCCGTATATTAGTAATACACTCAGAATATATAGCGTAGGCCCCCTGGGCAATAATAGGTGTTAATTACACCCCTATACTAAGGATTACGACAGCTAGATGGTCTCTTTGGTCTTCATTGTCATATATGTGAGCATTCAAAAAGGCCCAGGGGCATCGCATGCCTTGAAACGAACCTAGGCTCACTCTCATCAATGGATGGCCTATTTCGGTCCATTTCGAGGCCTTCTCTGGGCAGTACCCAGGGCCATATAAACGCCACAGAGACTAGGCATAAATAATAGAGGGCAGCCCTTTTGAGGTAGCTTTGAATTGTCTCAAAGAATAGGCCTGGGCGTAAGACTTCAACATATTTGATATCTCTAGGCTTAGGTATCTTTTTGTTGGGAGCGCAAGCACCACAAACACGGCCCTGAACAAGGGTTGCATGAAAAGCGTGTAGAAACAAAATTTCAGGGGTGATTTACAGAATGCGATATTCACTTGTCATTTTTGTCTCTGATACTACCTAGTCCTTTTCTACGAGTATTCCCATATGTCGGTTTCTAGATCCCTAGCCTTGTCCTACTTAGTCGCCTCATCTATTTTCTCCTCTTCCATCAACCCGAGAACTCTATGCCCTCAAACGCGCCCCGAAAGAACGCCACTCCTGAAGTGCTGGCACCACGCCGCGGCATCTACAAGTTAGTAGTGTCCGGCCACATCATCACTATATTTACACCGCTATACTGAAGGCCCTGACAATCAGTCACTTACTGGACAAGTGGGTGTTAGAATACACTATTCAACTATGCTTTGATACACTGCGTACATTCAGTAGCTTTGGAGCTTTTGCCATCCTCGATAACATTAAACACTTAAAGTTTTACTCGGTGCTTGTAGCGTACTGCTCTTGCCTGTAAGCGTAGTTGATAGAGATCCGCCCCTCGCGCCAGTTACACTTCCACAGCTATCCTTACCACCCGTGACGCCCAGTGAGGGAGTGCGTCGAGGCCGCCATGGGTCGTCTGCCGCCGTATCTAGGGGCATGGAATCCATCGGAAGCTCTATGTCGTGCTGAGAGCTCCCACGGGAGCTCACGAGGTAAACGAGATTGTTGAGGACGAAAAATTCCAGTTTAAGCTTGATACTGTATACCACAGGTTTATAAGTCGTTTGTATTTGGAAGAGGTTTGCGAATTGAATGATAACTAGATTAATATGACAGTTAGCATCGCAACCTCTGTTATCGCTAGTCTCGTATCAGGGTAGGCAAGTGCAACTTGTCTTCTGTTTAGAGGTGCACCGAGTGGTAAAGGAGGATAGACAGGCACCGATGGACGAGAAGCTTAAACTTGCACTTACTCAGAGATACGTCCAGCGCAAAAACAACAACAAACAACCATACAAGTTCATGAAACAGGGTTCGGACTTTGCGACCCTTGGTTATCTCCATCTGCTTCCGCATGCTTGACCACTCGTACACATACAACCCCGACAATATAGCCTCCTGGAGAGCGAGAATCACCAACTGTGTTTTCTCCATCCCGTCGAAGGCCGCGGTTACCGGAGTTTCTATATCCGGACCGCCGTAGTAGTTATTCACAATGAATATGGCACCAACCGGAACCTGGACTAATACGAACACGCCGATGATCGTATATAAAAGCCAGCGCAATTTCCTCTGATCACCTATCACCAGGTGTAGGCGCGAGTATAACACAAGGGACTGGCCCGTGACCATCATCCACCACCCAATATCGATGACGACAGACATGGGCCCAGTAGGGGCAACGGCGAAAAACCGCAGCAGCGACGATGTTGACTGAATTAGGATCCCCGTGTTGGCGCAGACTGTACTCCAGAAATAGAGCCCCCGGTGGCGACGGAACGTGCGGAATATGTAGACGTATATTTCCAAGCCGTTGTACGCGGAAATGGCGAAGAACCCCGCGAGGATCATCGCTATAGGGAGCGATACCGTATTGATAATCGGGCCCGTCTCGCCCGCCATGGCTGGTGGTGGTGTCGTGGATGGTCGGCGACTGTGAAGGGCGAATTGAACAACTGAAGCAATGACACTGTTAGGCCGTCGAGCTCACCCGATGCTTTGCAACTGATATTGCGATGCAAAGTGGTTACAGTTCAGCATTCTTAGTGTCCAACAAGGCAAAATCCTGGCAACAAAGTGAAGTCGATTCCATGATCAAAAATATGACGGGCCCTCCGTCATTAAAGTAGAATGGTAGAAATCAGGTATCGAAGGGGACATGGCGGGAAAGATCTAATTAAAGTTTAAGCTAGAGGTGAGGCGACATCATTTGTATTGGACGACCGTTCCCCCATTATAGCGACCCTTTGTCATTGACGGGAAGAAGGAGTGGGCATGACTCGGTGGATATCCACTGATCATGCCACCGAGCCTGCGGGAAGATCACGATGAGACGGTCTCCCACCTTCGGGCCGGTGTTGAAATCTCCAGTCCTCACTTTAAAGTTTCGCTGTGCTCCAAATTTCAACATTCTTCGAGGCATCACTTCCTCGCGTTTCCCGTGGCGCAGCTCATGGTATCGCATCATCACGTAGGGCGAAACCAGGCAGCCGGTAGGTCCCCAGGCTCAAGCCCGCCGCATGCCGTAATCGTCACCGGCATGTGGCGTAAAATTGGTCGGGCCGTGGATGTGACTGCGGTTAACGATGGATGTCGGTAAGCCACCATGGCAGCTTAAGCTTTGGCAGTATCCATAATATATACTACCTCACCTCGACGTGGCGGATTCTTGCGGCGACATGCCAGACACCAGGTACTTGTAGCTGCCGTATAAATAGAGTTTGGCCGACCACATGAATTTTAACACCATCCGACCGGCGCGAATTTACCGGGTTTTTAGCTTTCTAAAACAAGAGAGTTATGTATCTAATGAAGACAGGTAGTTATTACTCACTAAGCTATAAGATGCCCTTATAGCTGGCTTACTGGGTAGATAAAGTATTGTCGTAGCTTAGGAGAGAATTAGAAAAGGGGGGGAGGTTTAAAAGGAGATGATGGCGATAACAGAAAACGAAAAAGCAAAAATGAATTTTGTCCTGAGTGAGGCTCGAACTCACGACCTCTGGATTTCTAGTGTTTAACTAGATCATATCATTCAAATATGAGACCAACGCGCTAGCCAACTGCGCCATCAAGACATAGGCTTGTACCGTCGCTTGCCTATTTTCCATTAGGCTACTCCGATGATGCGGAAATGCTTAAACAGGAGGGTGTTGACCGACCAAGGACGTCTTTGTTTTTATTTTCATTAGTTTTCTCCATGTTCACCCCCCGTAGCGCATGGCTGGAATAGAGGGTGATAGTTATAATTGAGTAGCTGGTGATATCTATGGCTGTGAGCTATACATGATCTTCAACGATGACGCCGCATAAAAGTGTAGACCTATCCACAGCGTTGGTCTCATGCTTCGTGCAACCTAATTATATTCCGTAACTTGGGTTATCTATGCTAGGGGTCGTAGGTGACTGGGAGCATTCTTCTTGTTTGTATATTTGGTGTTTGCAACTCCAGGCTTTCTCTTATTGAATCTGTTTCCCGGCCCCAAGTCGACAAGTCGGGTGTCGGATGACGACGGCACGGAATTCTGTTACCTACTTATTGTTACCTGCCTATTGTTACCTACCTAGACTGGGTACTATGTACTCCATATCTTACCCCTGATTTTAAAGGTACCACTAACAACGCGGCTAGGAGCCCGGCGTGGCGCGCGCTTTTGTTTCATGTGAACCATAGCATATTCGCCCAGTCTTTTGCCCAGTCAGGTCTTGAGAAAGGCCGGCGAGCAAATCTGGGCGAGTACCTATCCACTATTTTCACAGCTGACCGTAGGCCTGACCGACCCCACTAAGACAAGACTACTAGGTAGCTTCAGCTTGTTGGGATACCTCTACGTACTTGTTTCCTTTCCAAGTGCCAAGATTATCAGGTAACTAAGTTGAATACCGTCATCTCCGTTTTCGAGGTCTGGACGGCATTTTGGCTTCTCGCATCAAGGCAAACTTATGATGCTGTGGTCATGGTCTAATTCAAATCAGCGTTCCTCATGTCCTCGGTAGATGGTTCCCTAATTATTTACCACCAGATTGTCCAGGTGTGCTTTAAACAACCTTGACTAACATACCTAATGCCTACCTACCTAGGTAGGTACATATCTCTCTACTGTAAGGCAGGCATCTAACGATTAAGGTAATATCCGGGAAATGAAGAGACCTAATATTATGATTTAATAACAACCCTACCTAGAGATTACTGAATACTTGATGCACTATATATGGCATACTTTCATCTTGTTTGACAAAAGAGAATACTTAGCCTAAGCCTTTTACAAGTACGTACACACTACCTAACTACCAGGTAGGTAGTGAGGTAGCGCTAAGAGTTACCTGAAACTACCTAACGTAGGTACCTACGGGTAGAGTTAAATACTATCGTTACCGATAGGTAGGCCTATTCGTACACTACCTATAGGAGGTAGGTATGTGGCACTTATAGATACTCATTTAATGTACACATAGCTACCTAGGTACCGACCTACCTACCAAGTAGGTAATCATGTAGGTTAGATATACTCATTGCGTCTTACGCCTACGCTATGTACCCGAGTTTACCTACCGAGGTAGTGACATAGGTGTTTTTGCTTTGGTTGATATATTCTATTTGGTGTAGTCGACACCTGGATTACTACCTACTGTACCTCTGTAAATCCCCATCTATTTTTGGCTAGGTAGGGTTTATCCTACCAGCCCACATACCTACCTACTTAAGTACGTACACCTCCCTACTTATACTACCCCGATAAAATACCTTGGCCATGGCAGAGGTAGATATTCAGCCAGTCATACCGCTATAGATCACGCTAAAGGGCCCAATGCAGGCACATGTGCAGACGCGCGCCCGCCGGTGCAGGGGTTTCCTGCGGTACTGCCCTGTGGGTTGTGCAGAAGTTTGTGGTATTGTGGTAATCATCAAGGGCATTGGAAGTCACCTATCTTACCGGTACCTACCTAGATAGGGTAAGTAACTACCCGACCTTAAGTACCTACCTAGGTACCTAAGGCTACGAGCGCTGTAGTGCCGGTAAGAGGTACCTAAGTGCATTCTTGAGTAGCGAAATGGGGAATAGACTGACGTCTTGAACCTAACGAGCACCTCAATTTTACGTCTTTATGCTCCCTCCGTTTCCCAGCAAGCGACAAATAAAAATACTTCCCACTGCGACACCGACGTTGGCTACTGTCGTACACTATTTTCTCACTATTCCTTTCTCCTTTTCGATGCTGCCTTTTCTTAATCACCTCACCCGGTTGACGAATTCTTAGATTCGTCCAACGCAGCGTAGCGTAGCATTGCCTACAACTCTACATGAACCTCCCCTGACTCCGACCCGTCCAAATTAACTACCCGTACTCCGTTGTTAATGGCAAGGACGTCTTAAGTTCTATACGACAGATATCTCGGTTTCGGCTCCGATTCTCAATAACCTTCTGCTCCCGTGTCAGCTTGCTCATCAGCTGGCAAAATGTCGACTCTCGAAGAACCTGTTTCTGAAACGGCACCCCGACTCGATGATTCGCCAACCACTTCGGACAAGGAGACGGTACGTAGTTTGTCGACCCTACAGCCACCCCGAAGCCACCGTCGCTTACTCTACATACACTTCTGCATGCAGCACTTCTGGCGGGTTTAGACTAATTTCATAATACACCTCTAGGATACGTTTGAAGACGCTATTGACACAGGATCTGTCCGATCACTCACAAATCGCAAAGCTCCCCAGCCGAAGTCACCACCCCCAGCTAGAATCGATGCCGATGATACCCTAAATGCACCACCAAGCCCTGTAGAAACCGAGAAGCCAAATGGCCATACGGTAGACGAGATCGTCGAGAAATCGGATGATTTGGATGGCATCACTACGGACTCGGTAAGGTCTTCAAAGCGCCTTTCACATGCTTCACTCGACAATGTAGATCTTGGTGACGGTCCCTCGAGTGAGCAGCCAAAAGGTTGGTCGCACAGACAAAACTGCTCATGTATGGAATGCATTGGCTAATATTGGGGGCAGTGGAACAAGTCGTGCCAGAAGTAGAGAAACAGCCCACAAAGAAGCTGTCGCTTAGCAACATCGCATCCTCCCTACCTACCATGCCATGGTCTCCCTCAAATGCCACCGAATCTCCACCCAAAACAAGTCCCGTCGCGCCCCCCAATACAACTGTACCTCCTCCACCTCCTACGCGGAAGATCACAAGTCCTTTTTCTTGGCTATCCCGAAATTCTGGCCAAAAGGAAAATACTGCAGTGCCGGCTTTGACCGGCACAGGCTCCCCCAGGCGGAACACAGCAAGCTCAATAGCAACGCTAACTAGCAATCCGGAGATGATGTTAAGTAAGCTTGAGGAAGAGCATGAATCAGTAGGTGCGAATGGGGGACCTCGTCTATCGAGAAATAGCTTGAGGGATAGATTCAAAATGGTGCGCCTGCGAGAAGAGGTTGGCATATCTTTGAACCCTGGCGACGATGATCAGTCTCAAAGCCCCGTCGCAACCTTGATTCCTAGGTCGGCCACTACTAGCGTTATAAGCCCTGGTATAGAGACCGCCGAAGGAGTAAATCCTCAAGTACCGACATCGCCACTACCGCCGGCCGCCGATACTAATTTAGCTCCTGGCACTATGTCGGGCGTTTCAGCTGGTCCCTCCGCCATGGCTGATACCCCAGTCGATTGGGATCTATGGCAATCTGTCGTCTACGAAGGGCCGGCTGCTGTCGCTCGGACAAGCCCTGAGGAATTGAATCGGGGGATTGCAACAGGCATCCCCAACGTCATCCGTGGTGTTGTCTGGCAAGTCCTAGCTCAAAGCAAAAACGAAGATCTAGAGCTGGTCTACAAGGAATTAGTATACCGGGGAACAGAGAAGGATTTGAACAGAAACAGCAACAGTACGGCGGCAAGCATTGTGAGTGCCGGTAACCTGGGCGCCGAGAAGGAGCCTGCAGCCTCATCTGCGTCCTCTACCAAGTCTGGGCAGTCTGGAGGGAGTAACAAGCGATTACCGGGGACACCCCCTGAACCATCCGAGGCTGCTCTAAAGGCCCAAGCACTAGCCGCTTCGGAAAAGAAGAAGAAGGAGAAAGAGGACGCGGCGGCGCTACAGAAGCTTGAAAAGACCATTCGAAGAGATCTTGGTGCCAGAACAAGCTACTCGAAATATGCCGCTGCTGCTGGTCTACAAGATGGGCTTTTCGGTGTATGTAAGGCCTATGCCCTCTATGACGAGGGCGTAGGATATGCACAAGGCATGAACTTTCTTATCATGCCCCTTCTGTTCAACATGCCTGAGGAAGAAGCATTTTGCCTCTTGGTACGCCTCATGAATCAGTACAAGCTGCGAGACCTGTTCATTCAGGACATGCCGGGACTTCATATGCACCTATATCAGTTTGAGCGCATACTAGAGGACTTGGAGCCCGCTCTATATTGCCATTTGCATCGCCGAGGGATATCCCCCCATTTATATGCCACTCAGTGGTTTCTCACCCTATTCGCCTACAGATTCCCCCTCCAGCTAGTTTTAAGGATTTACGACCTCATTCTTTCCGAAGGCCTATCCGCCATTATTCGATTTGGCATAGTCCTTATGCAAAAGAATTCTTCGGCTCTTCTAGGTATGTCGGATATGTCACAATTGACTAGCTTCTTGAAAGATAAATTGTTCGATGTTTACATTGACCAATCGCCGAGCGCTGGAAGCATCCTCGAAAATGGGTTTTTTGGTAGTAGCTCGTCCAATATTGACAAGGAGGTATACCGAGCTGACCAACTAATCCGTGATGCTTGTGAGGTCAAACTTACACCAGAGCTTTTGAAAGCTTATGCCATGGAATGGGAGGAAAAAACACGAGCAGAAAAGGAACGCGAGCAGGAGTTGGAGCAGCTTAGGGCCGCCAACCTAGGCCTCGCCATCAAAGTCCGCAAACTAGAGGAACGGATTGAAGTGAGCGATCGTGAGCAAGCAGACATGGCGAATGACCTTATTTATACCAAGGTTGAGAACGAAGAATTAAAGGATAAAAATGAGAGTCTAACCGGGCAGGTTAAGGAGCTCCGTATCGTGATTGAGAAACAACCGGAGGAGATCGAGCAAACTTGGAAACTAGAACGCGATGATCTCATGAAGCGGAATGGGAAAGTACACGAGGAGAATGAGCGGCTTGAAAAGGAGCTCTCGGAACTGGAGGAGCAACTCGTACAGACAAAGATGCAATATGCAGAGGTACATCAAAACCGCCCTATATTTCCAGGTTTTTTTTCTTTTTTTGTAAGCCCTACTGACCATATCACAGACGAATGCTCAACATGAAGCACTCAGCAGAAAATGGCAGGACCTCAAGCGCCAATTTGCTTGAGTCATAAAAGTATACACTGCCCCAAGTGTTGAACTCCACAGGCCGACGCATGTTTTATCACCCGCGCAAACCTCGTATTGCTCCCCCCGGACCTTCGTAAGCCTGGGACCTTAGCCACGGGATATTAAGACACGAATCGAAATGAAAAAGTAAGGCAGGCTAAGAAGAGTCCAGCATTTGGATGTGGACGAAATAATCTCTAGTTTTTTTTAATTTTTTTTTTATCGTTGCCATGAGGTCTTTTGTCACGTCTTGGTAATCTACTTGTATGCATGCATCAGGACGCAGCGGCATTATTTTTACGCATACCCGGCGTTGATGTCGGTGAAGGGCAGAAGCATCAGAAAGGTACCACTTAGGTACGCCCGTCCCTATTTCGTCTCTATGCCACCGTGCATTCCCCCCGATGGAGGAGGCAAATAAACAAGGGAAGAGAAGGCCGCAAAGGTAGCACGGCTGGGGCAGTGCCTCGCAATCTCTGCTTGATGCAAAAGAGGGCGACGAAATTACGACGAGAACTTTGTAGAGAATAAACTAAGAAGGTGGACAAGTTGGTGTTCCATATTTATATGGATGTATAGGTTACGCAACACTATACGAATATATGACCAGTTGTCCAGCATAGCCAATGGTACTAAGAGTAGCATTTTATCGGAATGCTACCAAGGTGGTTATCTGGGAGCACTTGTATGTGAACCTGTTTTAAGTGAGCAACTAAAGTGTTTCGTCCCCGGGATAGAGCATACTCTATTCAGAGGTCTATGACAGCACGCAGAACTTGGTGAATTAGTGGAAGTGGCATTTCTATTTCGGGTTTATCTGTCCTTCATAAAGCTCCTAGACTTATAGACCAACTGTTGGTCCCCCCTTACTCGGGTACTTTTGTAGACACATGTCTGACAAGCAACCAGATTAGATAGACAAGTAAGCGAGACAAGTAAGCGAGACAAGAATATAACTACCATGACTAACATATCTCCAGCCTCCATAATTATATATCATGCTCGGATTGAACGTTTCGAACAAAACCTAGGACAATGGCAAGACGTGCGTCCTTATTTAAATTACTTGTTAATTTGCTGTAGTCACACATACGTACAGGACACACAGGAGCAGCATATGAATTTTGTTGATTTCAATCAAAACAGAACACCATATTTCCACAAATGCCTCTTTGGCGATCTTTTATTGATCTTGACCTAGTAGAAGCGATCCCTTCCCATGCTGAAAACGACCAGAATCCGTGAACACCAGTTCCAGTGCGGGTAATGTCGCAATGACCTCATACTCATATTCGTGGCGAACCTCCAGCCTCGGGCTCTTTTCATCCTCGGCGTATTTCTTCCCCCGGTCACGTAGTAAATACGGACCGTATCTACTTGTGCAGCTTACGCTGGTAGAAGGCGAGCTCCTCACCCTCTAGGATGTAGCCGTCGCAGCGGCCGCTCTGGCCGGGCCGGCTGGCAATAACAGCAAAGAGACGACCAGCCTCAAACTGCTTCTCGATGGCGGCCTCGACTTTGCCTTGGGCAGCGAAGCGAGCAGCCTGCTTCCTCTCAACAGCGCCGCTCTTCTTCACGGCCTCCTCCTCAGTCTTTCCCTGCTTCTGCTGGCGTCTGCGGCCGAGGGGCTGGCCGTAGTGGGCCTCGTACCACTGGCGGAAAGGGGCAGCGTCGATCTGGACGACGGCGGACTTAGTCAGGGTGTTGGTTCGGACCAGCTCGTTGTTGGAGGGGTGGTATGCGACGACGATGACACGGGTCTTGCGGGTGCAGCCCTCCGAAGCCCAGGCGAAGTTGCCCGAGTCGAGACGGAGAGCACGGTACTTGTGGTTACCGCCGCGGGTGCGGACGGTGTGGATTCGCTTGGGACCAATTCGGGTGTTGGCCTCCTGACGGCCGGCCTCGAAAGCGCGCTTCTTCCCTGGTGAAGAGGTCAGAACGTATGTTCATGCGAGCGGCAAACGCCAGCCCCATAATGCATACGGGCTTTCGATATTCACGAGTGTCCTTCTCTTCAAAAAGGAACACACGGATTATTTCATGATGGGGACGTACGGTAGTAGGCTCGCTTCGCACCGGAGGCGGAACGCTTGTGGCGGGAGTCTCGTGAAATACCCATGATTGCTGCTCAGAGAGAAAGAAGTTCTGGTTAGCAAGTGGATAGATAGTGGGATGAGCAACCAATATTTTCGAGGCACAAAACTATCATATGCCAACAATCTCAAATATATTGAGAATTTGGCGCAATGTAAGTCGTTACAGAAGAATAAAAACGCCACTTACCTGATGTCTATGGCAATCGTCCGGAAGAGGCGTGCGGTTTGGGCGGGAGAAGGATGCGGCTGGAAAAAGTTCACGAGAAAGAAAACGGAGTTGTAGATAGTGTGTAGTAGTGGGCTTGAATTTTCAAATCCAATGTGGGCGCTTTCGCAAAAACTTCGGGAGATTATATACCCTTGTATATTTTTTTCGCTTGGGAGTGGCTGAGGGCCTCTCCATTGATGGTCTGTGCACTTGCCTCACGTGCTTACCTAAGGTGCATTACCTCTTCTTAAGTACCTAGGTAGTGTAGGTACCACCTCTTAGCTACCTACCTAGCTACCTAGAGGTATAGGTAGGTAGGTTCTCTTTCGAATCCAGGTCTTCAGTACCCAGGTACATGACGAAGAAAATCCCCATCATTATTTTATTAATACTCAAGCCAGCATTACATTACCAGATAGCTCTCTTGCTAACTGGTCAATTGTTCCACGGGTATTTATATACCGTCGGGAAATACCGATATATCTGTTTTAGCTATCCCTAGCTCGGATCTACTAAATGAGGTAGCCATCCATAAACTTAGATCATCGGCGCCCCGTTGGGTCGTCGAGTAGACCTTTGAGAAAGTCAGTAGAAAAAGTGAAAGATCGCGTTTTCTGCCCCCCCCCCACAAATCATCCCTAGCTGTTGTTGGCCTTCACCCAGCGCCATTGTATGCCATCCAAATAACGTGTCGCAAGTGCCGTCGTATCCAGCAGGGCGAGGTCGTATAGGCCGAGGCGAATAGGTCGTGTGATAAACGACACCTGAAATCCTCATTCTTCCAGAATCCAATTTCTCCAGATGCTTTAATCCATGTTGCGAATGTCTTCGATGAGCTCTCGGGTTCGGTAGTGTATCTGGTCTAGTTCAAACTCATGGGTTGGTATATTCATCTCCCTTGGGTCATGCTCAGGCAACCAATGCTGCTCAGAAGTTGGGAAGAGCAAGGGGCAGTTCCGATAGATGACCCCAAATAGACCACTTGGTGTCTTTGCTGGGTCAAGCAGACATTCCGGGGTGGTGAGATCGCCAACGAGTTGCTCCAAAGGCTTGCCAGCGCTGAGGTTACGTCCGAGCATTGCAGTATGATCTTCACGTTGTCTCAGCCGCTCCGTGGCCATCTTCTTTGATAGCATAGACGTCTGAATCCTGAGTTCAATGTAGCCTTCGAATGTCCGTGGCACAAAGGGCGATTGATCCATGCCATTGTACCTCATGTTTTTCCGAATATTCTTCCAGCGGTCACGCTCTTTCTGCTCATCACTAGCCCAGGTCCAAGATGAGTTCCACTGCAATAGTCAAAGTTAGTGATCGTTATCTTTGGGACGGAGGCATTGGAGTTCATAATCATTTCGGTAAAACGATGCACGTGTCTCCGGTCTGAGCGATGGGCTGTTATGTAAAGACAGTCAATACAAGAAAAGGAACACTCACAGAGTTCTCTCGGCGGTGGAATTTTTCTTGCTGGGCATCAAGCAGGCCCGCCATGGTTTTACATGTTGGCATATCCTCCTGCTTGGGGGTGGTTGGGGAACCGCCCGTCTCCGAAGCATTGGAACTATTCCGAAATCTGGAGTCAACACTTGCCCTTTGTTATAATATAGAATATGAATGTTCTAGAAGCTTGGAGGAGCAACGGCAATCGAACCCCCCTGGTTGGGTAATTTTTTGGCCCCAAAGCATATCAAAGGGGATGGAGAAACTAGAAAACCAACCTGGTAGAATTTTTCACAAAGGTTGAAGAAATTGGGTCCTTCTTGCAGTCATCCAAGGCATTGCGTGGTTCTTGATACTCGTCGTCGTCGCTGGAAGTATCATATGGCTCCTGATACAGCAAGCCGATTTTAACAGCTCTTTCGATCGTAGTCCCGAGAGCCACAGCCCGCGTGCAATGAAATCCATCATCACATTCTTCACACTCTTCCCAGCACAATGAGTCTGCCTTCTCAGCGAGGGTGTCCTTGCCGTCATAAACGTCGTTGATGTCGAAATGGCTAGTACCATGGGCATTCTCAGGTTTGTCCATGTTGCCATGCATGCTCTAGTCAAGAAATATTAGCATGGGTAAATCACAGGGGCTGAATGGAGTATCGATCATGTAAAAGAGCACATATCCCCCTCCCACTTCTGAACAGATGGTAATGCTGGGCCCGGCCGTGCCCTGCTACTAGGCGTAGGATTCCGGGTCTTTGATTCACTCACTAGTAAATTCTTGACTGATAGCCGAAGCGAATGTTCGGAGCAGGAGCTGCGTTGGGGGTGCAGGTATGTGTTTTGTGTACTTGAGTTGGGAAAGATCGATATGAAAGCGGTGCAATTGCTTCCGTGCAAGGAAGTTGGAGATGCTAGACAGATGTGATGCGATGGTAAACAACCAGTCCCAATATTAAGGGTGAAGAAGTATACACAGGGGTTGAGAAGTTCTCTCCGAGTGCCTTACCTTCTGTTCCCGACTAGACGGCCACAGTATTCCGTGATAGTTGCAGTTGGAAAAGTGACCCGATATTTAGGAATAACTCGGGCTGAAGCAGGGGCGTGCGTGTGTATTGCTGTATATGAGACAGACAAGTAATTATTGTATGACGAGCTGAGGGGGGAAATGAAAGAAGGATTGACGGAAGGTACTAGGTCGGCAGGATAGTGTTGGCAAATAAACAATACCTTGCGTGTGTACAAAAGGTGAAGGGGACTAGTAAACTCTACGGTCGTCCGGGTAGCTATGATAGAATAGCACAACGTTAAATTGAGGTGCATCTATAGATGAGTACTGTGACAACAATCTACAGGCTCTAAACTTAATTAAATTTGCTGGTAGTATTCATTGGCTTATGTGGTCGGCCTTGCCATAAGTGAATGATGTTAACAGCAACAGAACAGCTTGCTTTGGCAGAGAATGCTAGCTCTACAAGAACATAACCTCACATCAGGTGCCAAACTATGCTTTCATTGTAAGCACGTAGAGTACAGATAAGAGAGTTGTTGCATAGGTTATCATATTGAGAGCTCAACAATATGAGATCTCTTCGTCATGAACATTAAGGCTTAAGTATAATAGAAACTTATAAATCTGCTAGCATAGTTTTGCCTAACAATATCTAACAAGCATGTTGTATATTAACACAATTATCATTAACCTTTCTTTTCAAAAAAAGTAGTTTTTATTTTTTCATGTGGTGGCACTTAATAGAGGTCAGATTTACTAGTGCACTACAGTACAATTGACTATGGCGCAATTGAAGGTGTGTATCAGAGACCTGTGACCATTATGAGTTGTAGCTATCTTGGGAGAAGCTAATCTAGGATGCCTTCCGAAGAGAAGTATGCCTCCTCAGGTCACGCGATCGCAGCGTAGGTCATGTGACACTACATTTCATAAATGAAAAGCAGTAGCATGCATATATTATGCTATGTGCTTCTTGTTATCTTTCCTTGCTCTCCTCTCTTTTCTTTTCCCAAGCTGCGTAATTATTGTTCCCACAAAATAAGGTATAGGTAACAATCAATGTGTTCTTTATTTCACTGTTCGTCCGTTAATTATAGTTCCTTACTACTAAACACCCTATAGTATAAAAGAAAGGCAAAAGGGGAAAAAATCAAAAAATAAATCTTTATTTGTTATTATACATGATACCATGTTATAAAACACTACACTAGATCCTAGCATATAATTTCTTAATAGTACATGCTCTCATAGCTCTAATAAAGAGTAAATTTAAAGTGGTCTAATTACAGGCTGTCTAGAGATAAAGCATAAGTGCAAATAGATGGATTATAAAGAAACCCATCTAGATTTGCAATAATGAAGCCAACTACCTAGGTGGTTCATACAAAACTGCAACCAGAGAGGGAGGTAGTGAATCATCAGCCCTACGTTTCACGTGAGATAACAGATGCTATTAATGAAACCCTATAAACAGTATTTAAAAGCAGCCCTTATTATATAAAAACTATGGTGTCTAAAACTCCTTTAAGATTTCCTAAATACTTACATCAAGGATGTATGTGAAAGGGGATCGTTTGACTTAATATTAAGACTCCCGTCTGCTGTTTGTGGGGGTTCGTGCGGCAAGATCCCGTCCAAAAGGCTTAGTCAAAACACCTATATGCCTCATTTAGCGACCAAGACAACAACGCCATCATTCAATACTATCATCGATACGAAAATAACCAGAACAAGCCAATAGTTGATAGCAATGGATTACTCTACATCGGGGATAAAACTCGAATCCCAATGTGGCCTTGTGACCGAGCATAACTCATCGCGCCATATCGCTATGTGATGCGGGATGCCACCCTGGCATCGCCACCATGAAGTAGGTAATAAGTTCCGAATGCTAGTGTAGAAAGGCTGATCGGCCACTGAGTTTGTGGTTCCTTTGTAACGTGTCTATTGCTAGGACTGGAGCCCAACCAACAGCCCAACTAGGGAAGGAGGGTCAAGAGCCTTCGGAGACTCCCACATATGTAGGTTTTCCCTCCGCCTGATAGCTTCTAGAAACATTCAATGGCGTCGAAACGAGGTATTACTATTATGCTAAAAAAACACTGCAGGAGGGATGGAAACCATCTGCATAAGCTTCAGCTCGACAGTGGGACCGCCAAAGTGCCCTATTTGTGGCTAAGCGTTAGCACTTCTTGGTGCCAAGATGCCGACGCGTCTCGGGACGCCGGCCGAAGCTCCAGTTAAAAACAAAATCTAGCTACGGTGTGGCCTATGTGTGCCGCAGAGGCACATCGCGTGGTGTTGATGAACAACGGGATTGGATATTGATGAGATTGGTTGGGGGCAAACTCCGCCCTTCAGACAGCCCGCACCATTATCATTGTACGATGGTGGGCGTGATTATCCCATCGCCAAATTTACTATTTTACAACCCACCCATTAATATGTGGCCGACTATGGCCCGGCCCCGTCGGGGAAATGCGAGACAAGCAAGGTACGCTTTGAACCGGCCGCATGTATATACGAGAGTTTACTTAGGCTGTCTCATTGGCTTTTGGCGAGATACACTTGTTTTGTGTCGAGACCAATGACAGGTTAGCCAAATGGCCGCCACTCTTATACACCGTTGAGCTTGGTACTTCTCCAATCTGCTCGTTGTCGAATGCCTTTGCAATTGACGGGTCCTCCCGGAAAAGCATGCACTTTGCCGCGGAACACAACGTTCTCGAGGTGCACTCATTCGGCCAACGCTGCCATACTTGGGAGGGGCCGTGCTTGATGGCGGGGTGGCACAGCGTTTCTAGACGCTGAAGCTCTCAATTAACCGAGGCAGGCTGTAATCACCACATACATAATAAATATTATGATTTTTCTCAGTCATATGTTGCAGAGCGGAAAAGGAGGCGTTATGCCGTTCTGCACGTCGCCTGATGATCTCATGCACCTCCCGGGGCCACCCTGCACTTCACTTAACCTTGTACGTAGTACTAAGCCTGCCTGCCTAGAGAAATCGAATAGTACCTACCTAGGTAGGTATCTACTCTACTAGTACTTACTAGTAGTACTAGTATTGTAGTTATCGTGTATCTGCAGAGTATGTGCTCGACCCAAGATTCTGACAATGCGTAGGGTACCATTCTAAACCGGAGCTGAACATTGCCAAGCACCCTCGTACAACTTATTGGAAGTGTCGTGCGGACGTGACGACGGGCGGGTACAGCAGCGGATGGCATCAAACCAGGTTTTATGAAGGCGTCGGGCGAATCGCATTTCCCGCTTGAAGACATGATTCCGCAAACAGAACAAGTCGCCTCGCCACCAATCGCATGGGGTAGGCTGTACACGGCGATGTTGATCTTGACTATCGAACGTCAAGCTCCTCGTGATAATAAGCTTCTAATTATGGGTGTAACGGCTATACCGTAGCAGTTCAGTTCACTGGCCGTAGTACAATGCGGGTTACACTAACTGAGGTGAGGTAGGAGGCATGTTAGCCTGCTAATTTGCTTTCGGACCGTTTAAGTCCTATGAAGAAAAAAAGGAAGAAAAAAAGACGAGAGTGTTCATTGAGCACGTGCTCTATGTCCTAGTGCAACGGCGAATACCAAAAAAGCTGAATGGTACTACACTAAATAAAGTTATCTATAGTAATAGAGGTACCTAATGGAGTTACAGACACTATAATAGTAGATAGTGTACCCAAGTAAGTTTGAACCGTTTTACGTACCTACAGGTAGGTACCCAGGGAGGGAGGTAGTGTGCCTGGTAGCGAAAAGTCCTACTGCCACTGCTACTGCTGTATGTGCTACGCAAAGCCGCCAACTCCAATATCACTTTCCGATAATCGTCTTCAGACAGCGTGATATCTGATATCTGGGGGAAAGTCGTCCACTGGCATGCTGAAGCGGGACCACGTGGAGGTTTTAGCTCTTCTTATAGGCTACGGACGTGAGCCTCATCTGGGGTCCGCTAGGCAAGATACAGTATGGTATAGGATATCTTGTTAAGACCCCTGTCGATGTCCCCTGTCGATGTCCCCTGTCACCGTTCCTTGTCGCGCTCCCTTGGAAAAGTACCTACCCAGGTACGTAGATTGAGAGAACTAAGGTACTGATTACCTACGATAACATTACCCTACGGTCCCTACCTACCTATATGTAGGTACCATAATATAAATATACTACTAGTACTAATAGTACTACTATATCTCATAAGGTAGCCCCAATGTGTTAGATAGGTACCTGTACCCAGGTAGTATATACAGGCAGAAACGTGTTCCCCCCCGGTCAAAGGGGACCAAGGGTGATCAAGGGTATGTCGAGCAGAGTCGACAAGCCCAAAGCCATGATCTAGGCCGTGCCACCTATCTATCTTCTATCTAGGAGGATTTGCAACATCACTCACACAATCATGTACTACTGGTGGTGTGTCTTGCACACTTGAATTCTTATTCGAGCGGTACTGCGTATTTCTGGCCTGGCCACTCTACCGATGGGTGTTTGTAGGATTCGTATGGTACTTGGTATTCCTGGAGATCTCGTCTGGGCGAGAACGTGGGCTAAGGCATTGGCTACGAGCTCTCAGTAAAAAACATCCTTCTAGAAGTCGGGCTTGGCTGCTTGTTTGGCTTTGGCTTCAACTCAAGCTACCTTCCCGAGCGCTAGCCAATTCAGATAGTGGGCCAGACCCATGCAGTCCTGTCTAGAAGGCATGTGGTACGGCCGACCGACGTTCCCATATCGAAAGCCCACGTTGCCTCGTGCATATCCCAAGCGGAGAAGCTGATGGGGCAAGCCTTGTACCATCTGCACAGGGTATAATCTTAACCTTGTTATGTCCCTCTTGTACAGTAGCGTTGGAGGATTGCTAGGTAGGTTCGATCAGGGCAAACTATCATGGGGGCGTCACACGTTATACAGATAGGATAGTTTTCATACGACACATATAACAACGGCCACTGCCGCCAGACCTCTTGCTGGCTCTTCCTGTCCTTCCTCCCTTGTCTCGATAATCCCCGTCAACCCTGTCCCCTTGGCGTTCCACCTATCGCTCACAAGATGTGGCCAGCTTTGCCTCAGTATAACTACGTTTTTGCCATTGGCACTCTCTTTGCCCTCCTTGATGCATACAACAATGGCGCCAGTGAGTCATCCTCGCAGTCCCCAGCCTCGCCTTCTTCTGTGTAACTGACACGTAAACAGACGATGTCGCCAACTCCTGGGCTACCAGCGTCTCCTCACGGTCCATTTCGTACCGACAAGCTATGCTCTTTGGTCTTGTTTTCGAAGTTCTAGGCGCTGTCACTGTGGGTGCCCGAACGGCCGACACCATCAAGAACGGTATCATTCCGGTTGATGCTTTCCAAGGCGACGCCGGTGTCCAGATGCTTGCTTTCACCTGTGCCCTCGTTGCCGCCTCTTCCTGGGTCATGTGGTGCACAAAAAATTCTACCCACGTCTCGTCTACCTACTCTCTCATCTCCGCTGTCGCCGGTGTGGGTGTTGCTGTTGTCGGTGCCGGCCAGGTTAAGTGGGGTTGGAACGATGGCAAAGGTCTTGGTGCCATCTTTGCTGGTTTAGGTCTTGCCCCCATTATCTCTGGTGGCTTTGCCGCGACTACTTTCATGCTTATCAAGATCGTTGTACATATGCGCAAAAACCCAGTCCCCTGGGCTGTGTGGACCTCGCCTGCCTTTTTCTTCATCGTCGGCACCATTTTGACGCTGTCGATTGTCTATAAGGGATCGCCCAGTCTTGGTTTGACCAAGAAACCCTCATACTGGCTTGCTGGTGTTATCCTCGGTAGTGGTGCCGCGCTGGGTCTTCTCTCCGCCATCTTTTTCCTCCCTTATGCTCATACCGTTGTCATCAAGAAGGACCACAGTCTCAATTGGTGGGAATTCCTCAAGGGTCCTCTCCTGTTCAAACGCCCCTACCCTGAAGGAGTTGAGCAGGCCAAAGTCCGCAACTACGCCGTCGTGCAGGAGGACGAAGACGAGCATTCGACCCGGTCACCCGAATCGTTAAAGGAGGGCGACGCCGCCTCGAACCCAGATGAGAAACACATGGTGATCGCCGAGGTCAAGCAGAAGGACTACCAGCAGCTTCTCAAAGAAGGTGATGCTAGGCATAGGGCCGCGCTGTGCAAGAGGCAGGGTCCTATTGGCTGGGCTATGCGCACTCTTCGTGATAACCCCATGGGCGCCGGTGAACTTTACGAGATTAAGAACATCAAGACTCTGTTGATCCGCGTGCCTGCCATGATCGTCGTCGGCCTTCTATACGGGTTCTACTACGATATTCACACTGCACAACATGGTGTGCATGGAACACCGGACGGCAAGCGTATGGAGAGAGTTTATGCTCATGCTACGAAGTATCCTAACGAAGTTGAGCATCTTTACTCTTTTGTACAAGTTTTGACCGCATGTACTGCTTCTTTCGCTCATGGCGCCAATGATATCGGAAACTCAGTCGGCCCCTGGGCTGTCATCTACTCCGCATGGAGTACCGGTGACGCACTCAAGTCCAAGGCTACCGTCCCCCCATGGCAGCTTGGTGTTCTTGCTGTGACCATTTCTTTCGGCTTGATTACCTATGGTTACAACATTATGAAGGGTATGTTGAAGACTACTCGCCCCCGTCTCTTATTTATTCTTCTCGAAATGGAAACTAACTTGCCAAACAGTTATGGGCAACAAGATTACCTACCACTCCCCAAGCCGAGGTACTTCGATGGAACTGGGTGCTGCCATTACTGTCCTCCTCTTCTCGCAGTTTTCGCTCCCTGTCTCTACATCGATGTGCATCACCGGTGCCACTGTTGGTGTCGGTCTCTGCAACGGCACCGTCAAGGCCGTCAACTGGAACCGAATCATGCTTTTGCTAATCGGTTGGATTCTTACTATTCCGATTGCCGGCACTCTCGGTGGTGTCTTGATGGGTTTATTCATCAACGCCCCTCACTTCATGTCTTAGGGCGCGTGGTAGCTTTCTACGGCATTGTATAGATTGAGTTACATACTGGCTGTGATCGGTATCGCTTTAAATCGCGGCGTCGCACACTACGCGTAATAGGACTCTACTAGGGATCAAAAGTTGTGCAGGAGCTGGATCCGCCTATCCCTTAGAGTGTATAGAATAATAGATTATCTGTTGGAACTATTAGTGTTGACTGCACTTAGGGGAATTAACATATGGCGTGATTACTATGTAATAACGCTTTATCTTTTTAGCTTTATCTGCTAGTAAAAGTTTCTATACTACCTAGGTAAGTAAGAACTCTATATATAAAGCTTCTCCTTTCTTTTGTTTTTTTTAGATAAACAGATATAGTATAATAATAGATTATACTCTATTCACCTAACTTAACGTACGATCGTACAAAGCCTATTTAACATTATCCTCCTATGAATATATGTAATAAAATTACCGAGGTTATTACAGGCCCCCTCGACATCCGAGATGAAGAGATTCACGGATCAACTCAACCTTGTAAAATTACTCCACCTGCGCTACCAACTACTCACCATTTGCCTACTATGTCCCCTGTAAGATCGGGCCTAAACAAATAACGGCGTGCCGGGTTGTGATATGAGAATTTGGATTCCCGGATTCAAGCGTTCGGCCGGTACCACTTGCTAATCAGCCTTTGTTCTAGATGGAAGGCTGTATGTAGCGCACATATGATATCCTGCACCACCCGGTCTGGTTGAACCCCAAATGTGATAATTTTAAGTACTACCTACCTACCTAAGTTATATTTAGCGGCGTTATACTTAGAACGGCATACCGAAACACTAGCAAGTATTATGCACAGACGGCTATACGCCGTGATGATGGAATATCGTATGCAGCCCGCCTGCGTCTAAATATCGGGAATAATGGGGTCGTAATCCCCCCCTTCCTCAACGTATAAATTTGTGCCCGGATTTCTCAATGGTTTCAATCCCCCGTGAGCTTCAGTAGTATTCTACGACGGTGGGTTTATGGATAGCTATGTTGTCGAACCTCCTTGCTCGAGGCTGTTATCTATAAAATTTAACTCTGACATTCTAGTGGTAATTAAAACGACCTATCGGCGTTGCCCTAGCCGTGCATCGCCGGAGTTCGTTTATTTGGGTTGTGGGCCTGTTTTCGTATAGCCCCGAGTCAGTCTGACTGAAATCCGACTCCGGCCGGTATCTACCCTTTTCTCGGCCCCAAACTGGCGTGGGCCGGAAGCGCGCAAGGCGCTCGGCCCGTTACGGATCCTCTGGAGAAAGTATGAAGTATTATATGTTGAAAACGGGGGGTGCGCCGTAAGTGAAAGAAAGTCTCTAGGCTTTTCCTATCCTGGGGCCCGAGCTTCGCTTTTCCTAGTTGCTCGACATCGAGGACTCTACGAGGAACTTCCCTACACCAGATATTCAGGCTTTCATCAACCTATACTTCTGTGTCATTGGGATGTGTCAAAGAGCTGAAGATGTGTAATGAATGCGAGGACGTATAAAGTGAGCTTGGGCATATGCTTTCGTGCATAGTAGGTAGGTAATACTGCAAAACATCAGTAGCGTGCATGTTAGTTGAATTTATGCATTTGCGGTATCGCTAACCGTTGTGCTTTACTACCTGTACATTAAAACCCGTCTTAGGGCTGCATTAGTAGAGCCCGGTTGGTGAAATTAGTAATCTCATTATTTGTCAGGGCCCAGCTATAATTACCTAGGTATCCTGTTAAGGGGATCATGAACATCTGTTGTGCGATCTCTGCTAGAATTTATGACAGCGTGACATCGATTTCTCCGAAAAACGTCGACGCACCTTAGGCCTTACACTTATAGTAATTTTTATCACGCGTTCCGGGAAAAAGAAGGTGTGGTATATGAAATAGGGGCCCCTAGACAATTAGTTAGCGTAGGCTCTTTGCGCAATCCATCTCACCCCTATACCAAGATCATGATAATTTCTAGTGATAGTCTCCGAAGGGCGTGCTACTATATTCTATACTTGAAATAGAGCAGATTGGGTGTAGGTGGCTAGGGGTATATTAGTCAAGCCACTTAAGTGACTAAACGGAATATTCCTTAATTCCACCTAGCCCTAGGACCAGGTATCGTCGATTTTCGTCACTTAGCAGACTAGCACTTATCCTCTCCTGGAGTTCAACTGCCTTGCATTCTAATCATCATATTCCCCTTCTATTATATCGTGAAATAATTACGTACGGGAGTGTAAGAATATACCTATCGTTGTATATAAGGCTAAAGGTTAATTCCTATGTCATAACGGGGATATTTTGGCATCGGACGGGTTATATGTCTTGTCGCACCATTTTATCTAAGACAACTAGAGCTTCCGTCTGCTTAACTTGTAAAACTGTAACCCCCCGATTGCTACTCAAACACGATTAGTAATCATACAGTCGTAGTCTAGGTCTAGTCTGGGATGATCACTATTTTGCTAACTCGGCCGCTAACGCGGATAGAAGTCGCAAGAGAAACTACTAGTTAAGTTAATGTGTATTACTTTCTTATTATAAAGGGAGACCGGTACCTTATCCAGTTATTCGGTCCTTATGTGAAGTCTGAGACTATTAAAGGAATGAGGGAAGAATAGAGTTTAGATAGTCGCCGACTAGTATATCCAGGCCCAGCATTTCCGCCTCGTTCCTAGAATCTTTGGAAAGCGGCCAGAGGATCTTCAGCACCTAAAAAGGCCATTCGTAATTAGAGTATATTTTCCGCGCCCTACCTAGTCAGCCCTTATTATAGTTGACTTAACCCCGAAATTTTGTAACCAGTAACCTTAAGAAGTTCGCAATTTTTCTCTGGTAATTGGCCAAACGAATTACCAACAGCAGAACGCTAACAGCCCCTAAAACAATTAATTATGACATATGGTGTAAATATTAATGCTCGACAAAAACTATAGTTCAAATAATCAATAACAAGGGCTCGTGCTAGGGCTTGGAGTGTAACAAGGGGCAGGATATGTATGCTTGGCCGTGTGGCGCGGAGAGACTCGAATTATTGATAATCGTCTAAGGTGCTAAAGGTCCTCTGGCCGCTTTGTAAGACTTCTAGGAACGAGTCGGAAATGCTAGGCTTAGATATACTAGTTGGCGACTATCTAAACTCTATTCTTCCCTCATTCCTTTATCCGTCTCGAACTTGAAGCAAGGGCTGTGATAGCTCGATAGCTGAATGTCAAAGCCTAAGAGCTCGGGTCCTTCCTTTATTACACTGAGACTCACTGAGACTGACTAAGACCGAGAGAGACTAGATTAGCCTCACGGCGTATATTGCGTATGACACCAACGACAAACTGGCTAACGGTGTGCTTCGTTTTTATGTACTCTTCTACAAGTATTGAATGTTGGCTATTAAAAAATAAAACAAGGTCAACAAGGGTATACTAATGTTTCAATCCTAAAGGCTTAGATCAACGGACTTTCGTCCTTGCTTCAGTTACAGCTTGCCTCCCACTAGGTTTTGTTTACCTCTTACAACCGGGTCCAATATACCTACCGAAGCTGACGAGAGCTCACTGCCGGCTGACTACCTCCAGAACACCGCTATTCCATAAGCCTTATCCCCGCTCGACATCCAGCTCTGCGATGACATGATTGCCTGCGTGCCGATCTGGTTTACTCTCGAGCCTGAAACATTGTATGATTTGGGTTTCTCTCCTTGCTTCTCTTGTGCTTCTAGTCGGAGAACAGCGGCCACGGTCGGCGATCACGTCGTCGTCGCGCGCCTGCGCGCCTGTTTAGTGGGGGTTTGTCCTACCCTCTGCTGAGGAGTTAGAACAGATCAATGACACATTCTCTCTCAAAGTGAATCATAGCCTCACCGCCTTTTGGGAGGCTGTGTCATGATGACAGTGGCACAGGTGAGAACTCAGAAGGCTCGGCGGTCACCTTGTTCACGTAGAAATTGGATATAGCGCTGATACGTACCGCAACTTATTGGGCTTTGGAGTCTAATCTTGTCTTCCTCAGTGGAGGCTACATGTGCTATGCTCGAGTCTGAGACATCGAATGAGTTTTCTGGAAGATTGACACTAGCCTCATTGTATATGACAGGTGGCGCCTGGGTCCGCCATGTGGTCAGCCTTCGGGATTGTACGGCAAAGCTCCCGTAATCCTACAGTTAATTCCGCCCGTACTGGAGGTTTCATTGTCAGATTTAAGTGTACCTAAGCCGGACAGGCCGGGTAATAGGCGGGGTATATCCGTGTCAGATCCTCGGAGGCCGGGCGTCAGAATAAAAGGGGTGTATCCCCAACAATCTGTCTATATACTTAGTGTAGTGTAAAGGTGTAGACCCCGGTTCTGCCCAGGATAATCGGACCCAAACGTCGCGAGCTCTGTGGATCTACGCGCAATATCAAGAACCAATTATGACACCGCTTATACCCACCATGTAATATTGACTAAGCATCTAAACCCGGTGGGGCGATGGTTGGTTTGTTACACATTCCAGAACAAATCCAGAAGGGGGTGATCGTCAGGTTAGTCAGCCGCCCAGGCCTTTTATGCAACAACAGGGATTCATCATACCCCATGGGCAGATCCCAGGCATAACCCAGGGCTCCGGCAGAATGCAATACGACGAGTTCAACAACTTGAGCCACCTAGTTGAGGTATGATGCATATATAAGAGCGGCCGAACTTAGGCTTGGGTAAATAACAAACTCGATTCGTAAATAGGCCCTTTAGTCTCCTTTCTCAGGCTTCGACAAACGGGATAAGAATACTAGCTCTATACTTTACACTACCTATTGTAAGCTAATACATAGTATGTCGTATTTTGGACCCTCGAAATGGAGCCAATGCATCCGGCAGGGTGTTCGGCCCGGCATAAGCACTTATATTTGGTCTGTGGCACGGGTGGAGGTGTCGTATTAAACATCTGTGGCACAGCAACATATGCCGTAATTTTATGAATCCTCCGAGTGGCCTAAGCCGAATATGACTAGCCCGAATGACAAATTTAGCAATTTTCATAGGTTAGTGGTATATTGTATGATTATCGACGCCGTGGGATGCGGAGTTCACTTAATGTCTCCTGTGCACGTGGAAGGCTACCAAGATCAGTCGTGGGGCCATCACGTCGTAACTCCGTCGGCGACGGGTGACGGCGGAGTTTGAACCGCCCGAACAAAACGAAGCCCTTGTTTTCACCGCCCAGCCATGTACGACCTACACTATGCTGTGGTAGGTGGTTCATAACGGTGGTGTTTTACTAGCACTCCTTTCTCAGGGATTAAATCTTTGCAAGCGCGCGAGCGTTGCTTAGCGTCGAAAATCGTTGGGATTTGTACGTTGAATTACGTATCGATAGGGGCAGTACAGTACGTAACGTACCAAGGCCAGAGTAGGTATATTTCAAGGATTGCTCTATTCGCACTCATAGTCTGTCGGTCATATCCGCTTACTAATATATATAGCTACCCAGATGGGTATATCAGCCTACCACTTAGAACTTGGTATAATTGTCTTCTATATGATCACCTTAGTGGGTAGTAACCAGCCTTGTGGCACGAAGGAACAAGAGTAAGATCAATGCTACACTCATTTTAGTCAAGTGTTCAAGTTAGAGTGCTGTGAACACCATTTGTCAGAAGTAAGCTTTGTCAGAAGCCGACTATAAATAAGCCATCCAATATTATGATCTAGTATTGACAACAGAAAGGAGGGAACTTTCCTAGTCTAGTGGGAAGAAAGGGAGTTACCTCATCAGAGCTTTTATCGAGCCAATATAAAAACCAACCTGCCACTCGTTATTGTTGTTATACTTTTGGGCTTAAGCCGCTTTTAGTCCAATAGGGTCATTCTCTTATTCCCTTTTAGTGTCATTGCTTGATATTATTACCTGTCTTTTTTTCATGACAGCAGTTTCCGGTATGTCATCGAACCATTCCTTTATGAGTTTATCACGACTTAGCATTGTTATAGGAGTTAGGAGACCTCACTAAACTACGTGGCTATGGTATCGACACGGACCGATAGTATCGCCATGAATAACCTTACCGTCGAGGACCACAAGTCCTCAGAAACTCCTTTGAGAACTGATCAGGAGGTCTTAGAGATCTCTCGTCTCATTTTAGAGATATTTTTCGATTATGCCTTGAATAAGATCGATCATTCGGAGGCGGGGTTCGAGAGAGGTGCACAGAACTTTGTGCCAGTCGTTAGCCGATTCGTCGCCGCTGGGAAAAGGGTAGAAGCATGCCTGCCCGCCTTCCCCTTCAAGTCGGCAAATAAAGTATACAAAGTGCTGGGGAAACTTCCTGACAAGGCTGAGGAGTTGGCACTTGACCGCCTGAATACCATGTGCAGACGTATACAGAGTATTTACCCCCCAGGTGCTCAAGTTACCATCATCTCCGACGGCATCACATACAATGGTACGCCCACACTGACCAATTCTGCCCAGCTTTGTTGTTTGACTCCTAGGAAACAAATTGCCGACCAAGCCGTACTAATTTACGTTGTCAGACTTATTATGTATATCGGACCAGGACACCTGGGCCTACGGTGAGGCCCTACGCGCAATGGCCGTAGAAAAGAAGTTTGATTGCATCAGCTTCTCCAGAATGAAAGACTTGCTTGAATTTCCCCTCCCTGAAGAGATGAGGGAAATCATCTACGTTGCTAATTGCGGGAATTTCCGCCGCATGCTTCTAAACCGACATGGCAACCCGGACCTTGACATCGACCATGAGATTGCCACGAATCCCGATACGAAACTAACCTACCTCGGATACAAGAGATTCTTAGAGTCGGACTTAAAGTACATCTTTCCCCAAGGGACTAACCGAAGTGGCAATTCCTACAAGAGAGATTGCAAGTATCTTGCCAAGCAAATGCTGATTCGAGGTTATGTGGGTTAAAATGCCGATCAAGTCTACATAATTATCTAGCCTCTGACTATTTCGTTTCCAACAGGCTTTCGCGGGAGCTGTCAAGAACGCCTTTCCCAACCACCTGCGGCTCTCCATCCACGAATCCATAGGGGCCGTTGCAAAAATATCGATATCCTTACTCAACACAAAGACCGGCTTCACGACCCCATGGCACTGCAGCGTAGCTCAACTCGCTGACGGGGAGTGGGTTAGTGCTCCCATGGGCGAGTTTACTAAAGATTCCAGATTCGAGCTGGTGCACGTCAACGGCACTCCCAGTCACTTTATAGAGAAGCTGGACGGAAGAAACAACCTCAGTACCAGGGACTTACTAGCAACAGCTAGAACGCTCACTAGCAGCGAGTATCTAAGTAGAGCGTCTACCCCTTCCGCGGCTTCTTCTGGTCTGGCTACACCCAATAATGGCCCTGTTTTCTCGCCTGCCATGACTGGCGAGGCTTTAACACCAGAGACACAGTCCTCACCCAGTGTCGCCTCGACCAATCTGGAAATCATTGTGGAAGAGAAGATCAGCAGCGTTTCCCTGTCAGGAGAAGCCGAGATAACTCCTCCAACACCGTATGGTCGAAGGCTTATCCCTCAAATAATGGACAGCTTGGCTGCCGCAGAGCCATCGCGCACTGTGTTCTCACTGGCGACGGCATCTGGGGATTCACTCAGCTTCTCTCACATTTCCGCTCGCGGCTTCACTCAGGCCATCAACAAGACTGCTTGGTGGCTTCGAAGCAAGGCGGGTAGACCCGACTCGATCCAGCCTGTGGGCTATATCGGACCTCACGATCTGCGACACATCCTTTTGACCTACGCTTGCGTAAAAGCTGGTTATGCTGTAAGTCACCGAAACGAAACTGAACCCCCCGAGATATCTGCAATTAGCTTACGTAGCCTCTCCCCCTTAGGCCTTGTTCTTGTCGCCTAAGAACAACACCGAAGGCACGTTAGCGGTCCTCGAGGCAACAAAGTGCGATGTATGGGTTACAGCAGGCGAAGTGTCTCCAATCCCAGTTGTCAAAGAGGTCCTACAAAAACGCCCCATGAAGGTTCTACAGCTCCCTCCACTCGATGACCTTCTCGATGCTGCGTCCGTAAAACCTTTCCCGTACACCAAGACTTTTGACGAAGCTATCAACGACCCATTCTGCTTCCTCCATACGTCCGGCACTACGGGAGTCCCAAAACCAATCCCCTGGTCTAACGGACTGATAGGTACTATGGATGCTGTGCGATTGTTGCCCCCTGTCGAGGGCGATGACGGCCTGCTCCCATGGACCTCGGACTGGAAGGAAGGCGATAGAATCTACTCCTCGTTCCCCATGAGCCATGTATGTGAACTCTTATTCTCGTGAGAAACTGAAGCAAGGGGAAAATCTTGTTAGCTGACAATAGTGATGTTGATTAGGGTGCTGGTATCATCATGGATATCCTCATGCCCGCTCTCTACAACTTGCACTGCGTCTTGGGTCCAGTCAGCGCGATACCCAACATCAACCTGATAGGAACCCTGGCAGATACAGCCAAGATTGATATTTGGAGTATGGTACCATCCCTCGTGGATGAGTTAGGCGAAACGCCCGAAGTGCTGGCGAAGCTCAAGTCGTCCAAGTTTATTTGCGCATCTGGCGGGCCTGCTAGCCCTGTGAGCGCCGGTAAGGCAAACAAGGTCATACGAGTTCTGAACTTGACGGGCACGACAGAGGGCCTCTTTATAGGCAACCTCGTGCCGTCGAGGGAGGACTGGTTTTGGTTCTGCTTCCACCCCTCTTCCGGTTTCGAGTTCAAGCAACTCGATGAGGACACTTACGAGCACTGGGTGCACCGAAACGACCAGTGGCCCCTGTTCCAAGGCAGTAAGTTGTCTCCAGGATCGCTTTTCTCCTATATTAGTCGCTTGCGGAGGCCAATAAACGTGCCTCAGGAGCATGCAGAACCCCTTGAATCCCCGTGCCTTTTTAACTCGACAGAGTAATTACTAACCTCAGCCTATAGTCTTTCACACCTTCCCAGACAAACAATCCATCAACTTCAAGGATCTGTACAGGAGGCATCCTACCAACCCGAACCTATGGGCCTTCAAGGGACGAAGCGATGATCTCGTCGTCCTGTCCAACGGGTACAAAATATCTCCGCTAGACACGGAGGCCTTTATTACAACACACCCTGCTGTTGAAGGATGCCTTATCTTCGGGACCGGAAAGCCCCAGGCAGGCCTGCTGATCGAGCTGAAGGACCCGTCGAACAAGTCAGACGAGCTGATCGAGAGCATATGGAAAACAGTCGAACAAGCCAACTCCATGTCTCGGCATAAGAATCAACTGTTGAGAAACTTTGTCACTTTTGCAGAACCCGACAAGCCCTTCTACCGCACGGACAAGCGTACGGTCAAGCGAGCGGCCACCCTGACACTTTACGCCGACTTCATCGAGCGCTTCTACAGCTCACGCAGCGACGACGACGACGGAACCGGCAGCACCGTCGCCCTCGACACGAGCTCGATTGAGTCGACGCAGAACGGTGTCAGCGAGATGCTTCGCTCCTTGCTCCACGGAGCCGAGGGGGAAATTGATCCCGACGCAGACCTCTTCGAGCTCGGGCTAGACTCTCTAGGCGTTATGTCGGCCGTCAAGGAGATCCGGGCCGCGACGGGGCTGGGTGATCAGATTGCCGGCCGAAACATCTACGCCAACCCCACGATCTCCAAGCTCTCTGCTACTATTGCGCGCATGACCGCCAAGCTGAAGCAAAGAAGCGACACCGCCTCGTCCGACGAATCTGTCGACGATGGCGTCGCGAAACTGAAGCGCATGATTACGCAGCACAAAGCGCGACAGTCCTTTAGGCTAAATTCGTTCGACTACGTGCATCAGAAGAATGGCTTGGGTATGGTCTTTTACATGCCACTACGCGAGGGAGCAAGCTTCCAGGAAACGTTTGTCGCTTTGCAGGCTGGCCTCGACCGCACACTCGATCTGATTCCGGCGCTCGGCGGCAAGATCATTGAGTGCTCGGAGCAAGAGGTCGGCTACAGCAAAGGAGATCTCTGTGTCTCGATCCCCCCCTTCTCCAATGCAGCCTCTGTTGGCGATCGCCTAATTTTTGAGGATCTCTCCGGCGTCCTCCCGTCGTTCGCCGAGTTGCGCGCCGCGGGCTTCCCGCCGTCCGCGGTCAAGGAGAGCCTCGTCATGCGGGCTGATCCCTTCCCGCAGCTGCCCGCGAATATTTTTATCGGGCAAGCGAACTTCATCAAGGGTGGCTGTATCCTGGCTGTCGAGTTCAACCATGGCTGTCTCGACGCCACCGGGGCCTTGACTGCCGTGAAAGCCTGGGCTGAAAACTGTCGGTATCTGCAGGGCGACGAGTCGGCCACGTGCGACTGGTTCGATCCGGAGAGTTTCAATCACAGCTTACCCGAGATCATCCACGAACAAGAGGGCTGGGGCAAGCCACTCCACGAAATCGATCCCGGGACGTGGGGCTTTTTGCCGTTCTTCCCGCCGGACGATGAGCAGCCTCCGGTCTCGGCGGAAATCTCGAAAGGATGGCAACTCCCACCTCGGCCGGCCTTCCCTCTACACCCCGCCTGGCCACTGCCTGAGGCGGAGAGGCCACTGAAGACGACGTTATTCCGGATCTCACCGGGTAAGGTGGAAGAGATGAAGCAGGCCGTCCTGGCGGACCCGGAGACTAAGGGCGTCGTTCCCTCCATTAGCGACATCGTACAGGCGTTTTTATGGCGCGCCGCTCTCCGGGCCCGCTACCGCGTGGCGACGGAGATTCGTAAGCAGACGTTCGGGCCTGACGAGATGGCCATCCTCGAGCTGCCCACCGACGGCCGACCGTATTTCAGTGAGTTGCTCCCGTCGACCTACATGGGCAGTCTCATGCTCCAGAACCGGCCCTACATGCCGGTTGAGGCGCTCTGCTCGCCCACCACGAGTGTCGGGAGCGTGGCGCGTCTCCTGCGCCAGTCCAACGCACGAGCGAGCCCGGCGCTCGTGCATGATGCTCTCACGATCCTCCAGTCCCTCCCAGACCACAGCAGGTTCTCGACGGCTCACATGGGCCTTGAACACATGCACTCCTTGCTGTCAAACATGTTGATGTTTTCAAGCAGCGACATCCGTTTCGGAGAGGAGTTTTTCGCCAACGGCGGGACGGCCGAGGCGATGCGGCCGCAGATCGAGCGCCACAACGGTCGGTTCCGGCTGCTCGTCGTCTTTCCCATGACCAAGGATGGCGCTGTGGAGCTTGTCTTGGGCACGCACCCTGAGGAGCTGGAGATGCTAAAAACGGATGAGCAATTCACCAGGTATGCCGATCTTGTAGATGGTGGCTACTAAGGGTTTGGTGTTCTGGGAATGGTAAAAGTCTGCTGATATTGGGCCCCGATCGACTTTACCACTTATATATAAAATAATCATGTTCACTTGTATATAATCTCAAAAAAATGGTATTATGATAGAGGTTGCTATATAGTCAAGTAACCGTGAGAGTGAAGAAACCGATGAGTATAGATGGGTTGGTAGCGAAGGGGAATCACAATCTGACGAGCCTCGAAGTGCTTCACAGAAGTAAAGAGATTGGGAGTCGGATATTCCTCTATTCAGGACTACTAGCTGTATGAACTGAGTATATTCTATGTAGCTGGGTCACATTTAGCTGTGTTGCAATCTACAGCTACGTAGGTAAATTAAACCACTGATTTTCGACGCGCCATTGTCAGTCTAGGTTATTTTATGCGGTTTGCTGGTACACACAAGTATTTTCTAAATATAGATATATATATATTCACGAACTGTATAAAACACATTGTCGAATTGAATCTTTTGGGCTTTGTGCGAGGAGGGGGTCATAAACGTAACGCAGGTTTTTTTTTTTTTTCCACGAGTAAAAAACAACTATATCGCCACCAAAACACAGACCCCTTCCTTTACCCCGTGATTAAGATGGTGCACGAAAACTGTATATTCATTCTCATAATAGCCCTTATCGCCAGTCCACAGTGGTAAATATGGTGGTATTCACACAGAAGATACATACAGAGAAACTATACATTATTCATTTTCATCTCAGTCTGTCGGGATTTATCCTCGAGTCTCTTCTCTCTTCGCGTCCACAGTCTGCAAAATCTCCCGATTTATCCTCTCTACCTACGAGAAGGTGGGAAAGTAGCTCTCCACAGATCAAACATCCAAACAAAAGAAACAACCTCTTCTCACTGGGTATGCAACGAAAGAATATCCACGAACCAAGAGCGCAGCAGAAGTCCCCTCTGCCTTGCTCTCTACACAGCCCTCCCTATACAGTCTTCGCTCACTCATGCTGCCAGGCTTCCGCATCAAGAAAACACACATCAGGTTTGGCTAGCAAGGTAGTTTGCAGCCTAGAAATTCCTCATTAGTATCGTAACCCTCAATATCATGCCGGAGACTTCATCCTACCCTCTCTAGGTTGTAATCGTATTTCTCTAGTGCGTTCACTGCATCAGCCCGCGCATATCCCATCCCTGTTAGGTTTTTCACCATCGGATCATCATGTTTGCCTTCATCTGTTAAGGCCCGGCCAGTAAAACCGGGGCGTTCTGGGCTTAAGCTCTGTGGCGGACTCCTGGGCTCTTCTGTGCTCTTCTCGGTTGCCGAGTCCTTTGCCGGTGCTAAATCTGTGAAAAGGGCATCCCACTCGTCATTATTTGGCGGCGTAACATTCTTGGCAGATCCAGCTGTGGTGGAGGTGGTTGCTACGGGGGTGGCACTAGCTGTACCAGCTGAGGTCGTCGAGACATTGCCAAAGTCGTAGCTACTTTCAGTGCCGAACGCATTAGAGGCATTCGTCGATTCGGTTCTAGGTTGGCTGGGGGGTGGGCTGCTATCGAAGACGGGATTAAAATCATCGAGATTCGACCTTGATACGTTCGCAAATTCGTCGTCCGCTGAACCTTCCTTGGCGTCCTCAAGACCCTCGAAATCGTCATCTAACTCGTCAAATGCACTTTTAGATGCCACAGGTGCTGTATTGGTGGTTGTGGATGATGCAGGGGCAAATGTACTCCCGGATTTAGTAGGTGAAGGCAAAGATGGCGAGAGTTTCGGTGGTTCAGGGAACGCTGATAGCCCACTGAGGCTAAATGCAATCAGTATACACTTCCACTTGGGCTATTCGCATGTAATGCGAGGGCGACATACTTTGAAGGCTGAGGGGCATGACTCTTGCCAGCCGCACTCTCTGCGGCCGAAGTTCCTGGTGAGGCAACGGATTTTGCAGTATTTGGAGAGGGTGGCGCGTTGGGTGTGTCGCTTTCGCCTGTCGTCTTCTGGGGCGGCGAAGTAGGCGTAAAGTCATCATCGAAGCGGTTGCCTTCACTAGCTGAATCTGACTCGTCATCCCGCTCGAGCTCGGAAATCGGCGGGAACTCCGTGTTGAAGCTGGAGAAAGCATTGGAAGAATCCTTTGCCGATTTTTCCTGCGACTTACTCGACGAATTAGGGAAACTAGCAAAAGCGGAATCGAAGTCCATCTTGGCGTTGCCCGTGTCTTTCATTCCTGCAAACGGGTCGCTATCTCGATGACTATGGAACGTCGTGATCGGAGCGTTGGGTGTTGGTGCTTCGTCTGAGAATACACCAGGAGCTGAACCATTGGTTGAAGCTACTTCTTTCGATTCATTGTGTGCGGACGTTAAGCTTTGGTTAGCGTCCGAAGCCGAAGTAGCGCTTTGGCCCGTGGCGGCAGCCTCGAGAGCATTTGGGAATGGAGACGATGCCTGGCGTGGTGGTGCTGATGACTCTGCCGCTTCACCAAAAGGTAGAAACGCTGAACTTGGCTGCCGAGATTCCGAAGTTGAGGCAGCGTCAACGTTCAATGTACCTTGACGGCTGGCAGTAGGGGAGGAGCCTACGGGCGTCCCAAACGATCCGACGCTAACTGATGAATTTCCTGTATTCTGCTTCTTGAAGGTCGTAGTTGGCGGTGGCGTGCTCGAGGTAGCGGTGGGAATGAAGCCACCAAAGATATCATCGAATGATTTCTCGTTATAAGACTTAGTTGGGGAGGAAAAGGCACCCATAATATCTGAACTGCCTGTTCGTCTAAAAAAAGGGTTGTTGGCGCTTGCAGTAGACGGCGCTGGGCTTGCCACCTGAGCAGGTGCAGGTATTGGCGAACTAGCACTGGCTTGGCGAGACAGCTCCTCATTATTCTTAATAAGATCATCAGCTTCGGTTTGCAGCTTGTCACGTTCGCCTTCGACAGTTGCCAATTGTTTTTTGTTGATGGCTACGAGACCTTTTTGCTGTCGAGCTTCGGACTTAAGCTTTTCAATCTGCGGTTTCAGTTGCGCAATTTCTGAGTTAGTGGCACTGATACGTTGTTTCAGGGTAGCATTCTCTTGTTGATCAGTCTGAAGTGCCTGTGAGAGCTGTCGATGCTGCCCAAGCAAGTCCTGGTAGTTTCCATCGATGGAGACCATCTCGTTTGTGAGCTTTCTCGTGTCGTCGCGGATGCTTTTAAGCTGTTCCTCTAGGACTCGCACGTCTTTGGCCTCCTTCTCATATAAGGTACGTAGTTGGGAGAGCCGCTGCTCAAAGTTCCGCTTCTGCTCACTTGCTTGGTTGATCTCATTTTGCGTGGTGCTCCGTTGCCCTTGAACCTGTTGCATCTGTTTTGATAAGGATCCGATTTGATTTGATAAGTTGGCTAACTCGGCGGTCTCGTTTGTAAGCTTCTTGCTGATCTCGGGATCATTGTCCCCAAGGAGGTCTTCCATATTGGATGATTGTGGCCCCCGAGCTTGAGAAGAGGTACCAGAGCCTCCGGTGTCTTGAGCGGTCAATATTTTGCCAAACGAAGAAGATGGAATGAATGGTTTAAACGTATTTCCGGTTGGAGAGGACTGAATAGATGATGCCGCTTTCACGCCAGTAAAACCCTCGCTTGGGCCGACTTTAGTTGCAGGCCCGGTACCTTGAGGCGATAGCGAGCCTGATGCAGGGCCGGGGCTGGGTGAAGCATCTAGTCCGAAAAGATCATCAAGGGCAGACTTAGGCTGGGGCGGGGCCTGGAGAGGCGCGGGCGCAGGCGCAGGTACGGGCAGAGGGGGAGCAAAAGGTGACGGTTCCATACGATTTCGAAAAGATGGAGGTATGAGGCTAGGGGGGAGAGACGTGGGCAATGGACTAGTCTTAGTACGTTGCTGGCGAATGAGATACATGGCGACGGCGAAACTATCCTTGGTCAACCGACCTTCTGAATTGATATCCGCAAGGTCCCAGATTTGGGCTAAAGCATCCTCAGATAGTTTTGACTGACTCAAAAAGGGAACGGCCTCCTCCCCAGTAATGTATCCCTTATTGGTCTTATCCAGGTCAGCATAGAACTGATCATATTTCGCCTTGTCTCCCGGCGCGATTAACCAGTCGCTACCTGTTGCCTGTGGAGGAATACCCAGGCCTTGTGGGCCAAGCGGTGGTCGTCCTAAGGGGCTACTGGTTCGTGGCTGCGCCGGCCCGCTCAACTGCCGTGGTATAGCGGACACTGGAGCTCCTGTAACTGCTGGACTCTGCCTCGGGGCTGATGGCGCACGTCTTGTGGCGGCTTCATACAACGCAGCAGGCAGGATATTGGGCAAAGCTCGCAGAGCCCCTGTCTTCATAGAAGTGAGAAGATGCATCGCAATGACAAACTCAGTCAGCACTAAACCACCTCGCTGCTCGGTATCCGCGAGTTGCCAAATACGTCCCAGAACTTCATTCGGCAGCTGGGACTTCTCAAATATGGTCTTAGCCGGCCCACCTGGTAGCATTCCATTTTGCAGACTCTGATTTTCGAAAATGGCGGCATACTGGGAGACCTTTTCAGGGGTCAGAGGCGGTATCCGTATGGGAGTAGTACCAGAGGCTTGTTGCTGCAGTGGCGCTGGAGCAGGTGCAGGACCGATGTTAATGCCGTCGAATTTGGGCAAAGGCCCCTGTTGGAGGGCGAGTTCGGCTGTTGGTTCTCGGCCGGCTTGGGCGTGACCTATGAGCCGAAGTGCGACTCCAAAGCCAGTGGCTTCTAGGAAGCCACGGTTTTCTCGGTCCGCTATTTGCCATATCTACATCAAGGAGTAACCATGTTAGCATCACTACACTACCGAAAGCCCTCCGTAGACGCCGGGCATTGACAAGAACGGGGACTAAAACAAACTGACCTCTCCAAGTACGCGTGAGTCTAGCCGGGTCTTTTCAAAGAATTGAACCGCAACCTCGCCCGTCACGACACCCACATTCTCGGTATCAGCTTGGCGAAAAAGCAGCCCATAAACTCTCTTCTCTTCGGGGGATAGGTTGAGGTTCGGCGCTCCTGGGGACGCGGCAGCACAACGTTAGCCGACATGGTCGTGACATCATTCAACATCAAAAATGCATATGCACACACAGCAAGGAAACAAGCTACGTAACAAAACTATGGTTGTGCGGGCTATAGCTCACCTCCCCCAAAACTAGATTCGGCGGCCATGATTGCGCGGCCAGGATCGCCAGGGTTATCAGCGACAAGCTTGCTCGTTGTTGTACTGGGCGGCGTGGAACTCGGGAGGGGAGGATGAGGACGGTGCGCTGCCTAGACTTGAATGGGGATCAAATCAGTGACGCGGAGGCGAGGAAGCGAAAGAGAAACGGAGAGAGAACAAAAGTAGGGACAGGTATATGGAGAGTTACGAACAGAGCTGCGAAAACAGAAACATGAAAAAGCCTCGGAATAGCTCTCCACGGCAAGGGAGTGTATCTCCTGCGAATTGTCGCTGTTGGTGAAAGGAATGGCGAAGGAAAGGTACCCTGGCAGGCAGGTAGACTCTAACCTAGTGTACTGTGCTGTACTACCTAGGTAGTAGTGGTAGGTATTATCAGGTAGGGTGGAATTAATTGTCTCCAACCCGAGCTTGCGCCTCCAGATTTCGCAAAGGAGGCTGGACACCTACTAACCTGTACAGTACCCAGGGTCTGCCCAGGTAGGTTACCTACCTAGCTAGGAAGATTGTATGCACTACCACTATTCACACTGTTAATCCTTAATCCACTTGTCAGTTGGCACCGCGATCCTATCCCAAAAAAAAAAGCTGTCTTGTTGCTGGTCCGGGGTATCGGGAAAGTGGGTATTGTTTGCCTGATTGGGAGCTACCCAACCCTGATTAGGCAAATCATGTCAAATTACTTGTGGTTATAATAACGACGTTTTTTCGCCTGTTAAGCTGACTGCTTATACTGTAGGTAGTTAGTCTACCTAAGTACTTTCTTTGTATGAGCTTAAGGTTAGGTGGTTTATATTAAGTTAGTAGGTATTTACGCTACCTACAGTAAGACTACCTACGTGCCTGCTACCTAGGTAGGTAGCTTGGAGGCATAGTGTAGGTAAGTACCTACGGGTAGGTTGTGTAGGTACTGTGTTATGAGGCGTCACAACGGTACTACATATGTATGTTTCTCATTTCTTTATTGCAGATACCGTGATACGTAACCTAAATCCAAAGTCTCACTTGTTCCCCCCCCCCTTTTTTTTCTCTCTCTCTCTGTTTTTTTCTTCTTCCCCTTTTTTCACGGCTTCAGGTGTAGGTAATCAGTCCATCTCACTCTTCCCCGCCATAGCCTGAGGTAACTTCACTATCCACATCAAGGGACTGTATCACTTATCCTGGCCCCTCCCAGCTCTGCAGTTGCCGATGCAGTGGATTGTTTTTCCATCAAGCAGCTATCCAGTCAGGTTATTGGGCTGCTACCACATTAAGGTCACGGGTGCTGCAACCCCAGACCCCGAATGGCTGTAGGAGCAAGCCATTAGTGGAATGGATTCTGATATGCAATGCAGCTCTGTGCAGGCTTCTCCCCCTTCCCCCATCTATGCTATTGGGTGCCGATTAGGCTTTGAGACGGAAACGAATCGACTGCCCTCATTCCACGCTGTTGCACTGCATGATCGCCCATAAACTTTCAGAGGCTTGAATATCAATCAATTTCGCTTGCAGGCTGAACATTCAACTTGCCCTTGTCTTTGCATACGACCAAATGCTGCCATGTTGTACTGAGTATTGAACCTTATCAAGACGTTAGGCCATTCTGAAGCGATGTATGCAAAGCTCTTTTTTTGAAATCACAATTACTCAAGAAAACAGAACTTCTTTTCCGATGAGTTCATAAGACGGATTTACAAAATGTAATACTGCTATTCTTCCTACAAAGCATTCTGCATAGTGGAAGGAACAATTGGACGACAAGTAGTCCTGGTCCCCTACCTAGCATTTCTCACGGGACAGTTTGTCAGTTCTCTTTGTAGAGCTGAAAACCCAGTTTTCCCGTCGGGAAGCGGGACACTATAGAAGCAGACCAGAATTCTAGGTGGGAATTGGAGGAATAAAGGCAAAATGGCTTTTTGTGCAATCATGCAAGCCAACAACGCTCAAAATTAGTACTCAGCCTCAGCATCGCCTTCAGCCTCGAGGGAATCGGTAGCGACTTCCTCATAATCACGCTCCAATGCAGCCAGGTCTTCGCGGGCCTCGGAGAACTCGCCTTCTTCCATACCCTCACCAACGTACCAGTGAACAAAGGCACGCTTCGAGTACATGAGGTCAAATTTGGCCGATAGCGCAGACCAGGCTTCGGCAATAGCAGTGGTATTGGAGAGCATGCACCTATCACAACGTTAGCATTAACTTCATCAAATCTAATATGAATATTGACATACACGGCGCGGTCGACCTTGGCTAGGTCACCGTTGGGTACTAGCTGAGGAGGCTGGAAACAGATTCCGAGCTTGAACCCAGTGGGGCACCAGTCAACGAACTGAATGGTTCGCTTAGTCTTGAGTGTGGCTACCGCAGCGTGAGCGTCCCTGGGGACAACATCGCCACGGTATAGCAAGCATGTAGCCATGTATTTGCCGTTTCGAGGGTCACACTTAACCATTTGGTTATAAGGCTCGAAGCAGGACATGGTCATCTCTTGGACGGAGTTGGCCTCGTGAGCAGCCTTCGCGGCCGAGATGACGGGAGCATAGGCAACCAGAGGGAAATGAATGCGAGGATAGGGGACAAGGTTGGTCTGAAACTCATTCAGATCAACGTTGAGAGAGCCGTCAAATCGGAGGGAAGCGGTGATAGAAGAAACAACTAAGCCCCGTTAGCATCAAACTAGCAGATAAATCGTCAATATTCCCTTACCTTGGGCAATTAAACGGTTGAGGTTCTCGTAATTCGGACGCTCCAGGCCGAGGTTGCGGCGGCAAATGTCATAAATGGCCTCGTTGTCGACCATAAATGAGCAGTCCGAGTGTTCCAAGGTGGTGTGGGTTGTAAGAATAGAGTTATAGGGTTCAACAACAGAGGTGGCTGTCTGAGGAGCGGGGTAGACACAGAATTCCAGCTTGCTCTTCTTGCCATAATCAACAGATAATCGCTCCATCAAGAGAGCACCGAAGCCGGATCCGGTACCACCACCAAACGAGTGGAAGACCAAGAAACCTTGGAGACCAGCACAGCTATCCGCCACACGTCGAATCTTGTCCAAAACTTGATCAATGAGCTCCTTGCCAACTGTATAATGGCCGCGCGCGTAGTTGTTGGAAGCATCCTCCTTGCCAGTAATCATCTGCTCAGGGTGGAAAAGGCTTCGGTAGGTACCAGTGCGGACCTCGTCGACAACGTTGGGTTCGAGATCGCAGTAAATAGTGCGAGGCACGTACTTGCCCTGGCCTGTATGGTTCAGATGGTTAGATAGGCGCCCGTGCCTTGATGTTTTGAACATTTACTCCTACCAGTCTCAGAGAAGAAAGTGCTGAAGCCATGATCGGGATCAGCCTTTTTACGCTCTTCCGTCAGGTATCCATCAGGCTACCAGAAAACCGCGGTTAGAAACCTTTTCTATACAAAGGTTGACTATTCGGACAACATACCTGGATGCCATGCTCGAGGCAGTAAAGCTAAGGTTATGGGAGTTAGCATCGATATTCACCATCTAGGATATGCTGAACTAGATAAGCTGTCGGAGAGCGGACTCAAAGCGAGTGCAGCCGAACGCTTCTTGCGTGTACTTACCTCCCAGCAAGAGTTGGCAATCTGGCAACCGGCTTGGCCGACTACACACAAAGACTTGTTAGCATATTGATAACCCTATCCCATGTATGATGGGTATGACCCAGAAGGGGGTGATGGATACCCCGAGTGTCTAATTGTGCGGTGAAGGAAGGACGCGTGCCTGGAGAAACATACCGTTGATGCTGATGATCTCACGCATTGTGGCAGCGGGCAATGCAAACGAAGCTGAGAAGCGAATAAAAGGAAAGGAATCTCAAGGGAGGCGAGTGGGATCAAATAACAACAACAACCGATCTGAGAGGTTGAATGCAGGAGAGAATGCAGCAGTCTAGGAGTCCAGTCGAGAAGTTCTGTTGATCATAGAAAGGTCGTTTTGAGCTCGGTGGGGTCGTTTTTTTGTTGTCCCCCTGTTTTTGGTAAGCGCATTGGGCGGGCCTTCGGGTTTGTTGATACCCCAATTCTATTCTTGCCCAATCAACGCTGGCAACTAACCAACAAAAAACACCGAACAGGACTTCCAGCACTGACTGCTCCGGCACAGACTACCTACCTACCTAAGGTAGATGTCCCTATCTCTCCCCCTACAGTGCCCAGGTGCCTTCTGAGTGCCCTGCTACTACCTAGGTAGGCATCTACACCAACCTACATAGTAGGTACAAGTACCTAGGTATGTAGAGGTATGTAGGTACTGCCCCTACCGCCGACCTTCCGGCAGCTACCGGAGGTGGTCCGCAATGTGGGGCCTCTCATTAGAGAGCCTATCAGTAATCAATCACTAGCAACTCGGTGCTGTGTTGGCGCAATTTGTTCCAATCAAGACATCTCTGCTCATCCAATTTAAAGTAGCACTTTTTTTCTTGGTCCTCCTATTCTACCCTCGCCTCACTCTTACCATATCCAGTAAGTCGTCAGCATGATAGCCTTGTACATCTGGATCTCCCTCATACTTCCTTATGTATGGGGGAACACCGAAAAAACCGTTTTCCTCGGCCCCTCGCCGGCAGATCTTGAATCGGTATATCCCACATTAGACTACTTAGGACTTGTCCCCCTGAACCCTAAGAAGTTCGCCATTCGTACACACCTCAACGCTGAATTCCCCAATAATGGTATAAGACACGGCGCACCCTCGTGGTTTGTCCTCCACAATCTTACCGAGGGTCGGCGTTATGAAGCTCGTGTTTGCTGGGCAGCAACCGTAGGTCAAAGGTTCCGTGTGTAGGCCTTGTTGGATAGTAAAGGATACTTATTTTGATGTTAGCAGCCAACCGCATTTAAGCTTGACGTGTATGACCTCGAGACCGTCTTCAGGGCTCCTGAATTGACATCAGAACTATCCGAGTACGCATCTACGTTACATTTTAACATGAATAACCAAGCCGCCATCTCGTCGCCAACGTTAGAGCCAGGCATCAAAGATTCCGTCAAGCTGCTGAGGATTCTCGTAGCCGCAGATTACTATACTACAAATCATACATTGATGAAAAATGTTCCCCCCATCATGGTAGACATTATCCTGGACCCCTTCGTATTGAACATACTTCCCCGATCGCTCTTGTCCACGGTAACTTATATTATTGTGGTGGCCCTTGTCTCCTGGTTTGTGGGCAAATGGATATCATCATGGGTTCGCCAAATAGCAGCAGAGCCAACAAAACACAAGCATCAATAGTCTTGGTATACCATCTGGCCCAATATCACAAACACCCAGCAGCTCCGTCATGATCATGAGCAACGTACATCAATTCATCCAACACGATTTTCGTCCCGCTTTTCTTGCTATTATTCGCCCCTACACATGTAGGCTATTCCAACACGTAAACCGTTGAATACGATGGGCATGGAAACATAAAGGGTGGCGACTAATGCACGACCAGGGGGGCGGATATTCGCTGTCGGGCCGTGCCGTACTATCGGCCAGCTAATGGGCCCGTGAAAATTCGATCACCAGTTCCCAGGATGGTATCCTGCTTGGCCTCCGTGTTGGCCATGCTGCGAAGTAGGCCCATGACTTGCGTATGAAGACGAGCCAGGGTATTGATGCGATACAGCTGCCGATGGAGAGGGAGAGTACTGCTGGGCGTATGTAGAAGGAGGTGGGGGGTATTGTTGTTGATGGGCCCCGTATGACGGCGGAGCCGGAGGAGATGCGTATTGATTTTGTTGCGGAGCTGCTCACAATCAGAAAACCTGGCGCATTGGTTATCGATATATTGCCGAGTTACTCACTATATTCGTGTGAAGCTGGGCTATGTCCATAGTTGGATGAGGGTCCACCGCTTCCGTATGTGGGATTTTGATGTCCAGCTTGACTATACGAAGAGGTGCCATGTTGTCCTGGTGGCGCTGGATAAGAGGGTGTGCCATGCTGACTTTGGGGAGTGTTGTATGAAGGTGTGCTGTGTTGGTTAGAGGACGGGGAACTGTATGAGGCTGTTGATCCATTTGGTGGCTGGTAAGACGTTGGAGGAGCTTGGCCACTATAGCTTCCTGATTGGCCTAAATTCGAGTAACCATAATTCTGCCCCTAGATTCATGTAAACATCTCGCATCACTATGTTTGTAAGAGCTGACTTACTGATTGTTTCCCGTGGTGCCCCCCAAACATACCTGCCACGCCTCCTGCTACCTGTCCAGCTAATCCACTAGACGAATGGGACTGTTGATGCTGCCCGCCATGGTAGTTCTGTGTTTGCTCAGGCTTTTCTCCAGACGAGAATAGGTTCGAAGCCAATTGTCCTACTAAGCTACTAGGACCGCCATTCCCTCCAGAATGATTCCCAGAGGAACTACCATGGCTGCCCCCATGGCTATTGCCGAGGCTCCCAATGAGTTGGCCGGCTAGATTTCCTAGACCCCCTGAACTATGATCGCTGCCACTATGTGGCTTCCCACTGCCACCTGAGAACTGGCTCAACAGCGCATTTGCGGCGATGTTCTGTTAAGGTGAGACGGTCAGCGTTGCCTCGTGACGGACGCTCATTACGAAGAGCGTTTGAACCAACATACGCCAAAGCCTCTGTCGCCAGTCGATCCATCGAACCCCCTCGAACTTTCCGGGGGTAAGATGGGTTCCATACGTCCATCTGGGTGTTTGAGGGTTTGTGTGCCATCAGGATGTGTTATGACTTCTCGTGGGCCCGGGACGCCATACGGATGCTCGTTTGATTGCGCTGGAGTGCCTCCTGGGGCGGCATCGGTGGGAATCTCCCATTGGGAGACGCCAGTCGAAAGCTGCACATAATAGTATTTCTTACTTGAGCCATCCCATTGCGCAATCCATCCGGGAGGGAGGTGTGGTGGCTCGAACGTGGGACCCTCGTTGGGAGAGGCGGGGCCGGCCATTACGACTGAGGGGTCTTGAAGCGATCCTCTGGTGCTGGGTATATTGACGAAATATGAAGTGTAAAGCGGGACGGGAAGGGAATGTGGAGGGGCGGGTTCATAGAAAGAAACCTACATGATAAAGAATTATATATTAGCCGAACTAGACTTCCATATGGTTCAAAACATGGCATCCAGAGTGGCTGATGTGACATACGTACCTTTTCAACTTGGGGCTGAGCTTGAAAGAGAGGATCAACAGCCTGGATATCTTGGAGGGGTCAAAGAATGTCGAGTAGGTAGAGGGCCGGATAGATAGAAGGTAACCTTGGAAGTATTGATCGGCTGTCAACATGTGTCTAACCTAGTAGGTGGTAGCTACCTCCCTCCTAGGTACCCCTACTTACTAGGTATATAGGTAGGTAGCTTAGGTAGCTAGTGGGGCCGTTTTCTCTACCAGGTAGGTAGACTACCTACCTGTAGCCTGTAGGTCTGTAGGTACCACCAACATATACCTAACTGTTCGCCACTACTCAGCCACACCAGCCCTCTTGGACCACCTACCTGCTTCGTACCTACCTACATAACCCTTTATTTTGTAAGATTCAATTAGAATCGAAGATTGCCCGATATATGTAAATAGGAAACTTCCAGATAGGTTCAAAGAAAAAGAAAAGAAAAAAACATGTTTTATTCCGTATTTTTATAGATATTTTATTCGTAACCCCTCTTGGGTGTTACTGTCGTAGAGAAACCCATAGGGTGTTGTCTTGTTATTTAAGGCTCAAAGGTAATAGATACATATGTACCTCATGACATACATATGAGTCCTAGGTCGCCGCCCCTATGGCCTTGAAGGTTACAATTGTACAAACCTAGGCCTGCCCGTAAATCTACCTAGGTAATACTCGGTGTACTCAAGTCGCAAATAGAGGTTGTTGCTTTAGCAAGCGGTAAACGCCGACGCCATCCTTAGATTGCGTACGACCGTACGCATCACAATTATACTATCAGCCGAATGTATAATTTGTAAATTACATTAAATGAGCTCTATGGTCCCTATCGCCTAGCAAGTTGTACTACATGAGCTCGTCAAAGTAGACAACAAGGTACAGACAGCATGAGAGACAACTAGCATATAACTCTAGTGATTCTACAATTTTTTATGAAGGTTTGAATCCCCACACATTGTAGTAGATAAATTCATCGAATCATCAGATTCTGCAAAACACTTTTCATTGGACCCAAGGAACCATAACCTTGTTCCTCTATATCCATTGCTTAACAACATCTCGAGTCGACGTATTCGGTAGGTTTCATAAGAATCGTGGCTTGTCAATTATCTAGCATGGTAGGATGGTAGGCTTGCTGCCCAACCTAATTGCAATGAATAATAAGAAGCGATCGCTGGGAGGGGGGGCGTACGTTCATAGGTATCTACCTAGGTATAGAATACTAAAACTTCAATCCGAGTGAGTATTATTGCAACCAGCCCATTGTTTGACCTCGATACTTAGGTACCTAGGTAGGAGTGGGGCATTCAAGCCCATTGATGCCTACCTCCTACATGCTAGTACACATTCATGTAGGTAGGTGGCTTGATACATTATGTACCTGTTATTTTCTATTGTCTCAAGGCTTTATAACATGTCCCATTGTGGATGGAAAATTGCAGGAGAAACAATACCTATGCTTGATGGGTATAAATAAAAAAGGCTATAGAACACGTCCGGCAGCCACAAGGATTCAATGTTCTACGACTTACCTAAGGTAGGTACATAGGTTAGGTAGGTACCTAGGTAGCTTAAGTTGCCTTAATTGGGTGGGTACCTACCTACTCGTACATTTATATAAGGCTGCTGCGATAGGGTAGGTAATGATTTTGGGTCTCTTCAAGAAGGTACTTTATGATACCTACTAAGTACCCATAGGTATATTTTAGGAGGCTTAAACTACCTAGGTTAGGTACTCTATGTAGGTGCGTCACCTAGAGGTAGGTAGGTAGTAGATAGGGATAGCACTCTCAGTACCTTGCTTTATAATCTTTATAATTGCTCATTCAGGTGGAATTTAAGTAAATGGGTTCTTTAGTATGTAATGGTAAGCTAACAAGGCACCGCGAAGTATATGGTCAAAGCTTCCCCCCACCTTGCCCACCTATAGTTGCTATTGTTGGTAGATCGTTTGTAAAGCCGTAACCTACCTAGAGGTACTTAGGTACGTAAGTACTATAGAAGTACTTGGAAGTAGGTGATGGAGCAAGTTGCTAGAGTGAATGGTACTTCTTAGTGACAGGTCTAGGTATCCCGCTGCACAACGCAAACCTCAACCATTACGCAAAAGGCTATCAGTCGCGACCTACCCTTAAATCACAACTTTCTCTCTCCCAAAACCATTTTCTTATTCTTCATACCTCCCACTCCATCCACCCGATTTCCATCACTGACTAGTCTGTTTCTGAAGCAGACGATCCGGCCAGCTTCACTTCGAAAGCCTCGGCCTCTTGACGGATTTCTTGCGAACTGGGCACTGACGGCACAGCGGTCTGCACCCGCCTGGTCCATCAGCCATTTCCAGCAAACCGTAACCGACCTCGCCCCTCACCCTTACATCATCTACACTACCCTGTACACCCTCATCTATTCGCATTGTACATACACACTACGTACACATAGACGTTCGTCACACAGCTACATATTCTTCCTTTTTCCCTCCCTCCCTCCTTCCTACCGGCCGCGAGCTTGGGCGATCGATCTTCCCTCCAACGCCCCACAATACAACAGTCACAAGGCTGAGCTTTTGGCGACGAGGCCCAACCATTTTGACAACATTTGGGCAGCTTGTGTCATCCCTCTCGCGCATCGAGATCAAAAAAAGAAAGAAGGAGAAAATCAACTGTTCAGTCGAGGGGAGTGGTCCAACCGAATTCGGACGCCCCCTGGAGCCACGTCAAGCTGTTGTTCTCGGGCGTCTGATCAGTGGTAGCGGAGGGGGCGAGTTGATGCATTCCTAGCGGCTTAGCCGCCCCAACCTTCACCATGGGAAAGATAACGAAGGCCATCCAAACAAAACACAAGGAGACCTTGGTAAGTTGCCTCAAGGTTCCTGGTTAGCCCCGCATGTCCTAACATCTTCCTAGACTCCTTGGCTACAAGAATTCGTCGATTCGGCGGCTTCAAAACCGCTACCTCTTTTACCCCGAGCACTCGCGACATTTCCTTCGCGATGGCCCTTCCCGCGTGGTGACCTATATCATTGGATACCTCTTCTCAACCGATTTGACGAGCTATTAGAATCATTTAATGCAACCTACAAACTGAATGAAGGCCCCCAAAGTCGTGATTTCGGCTGTGAAATTCTCTTAAAAAGTGGCCTTGAGGGTGAAGAAGCCGAGCGATACCGAAATCTTACAGAACTCGGCTACGCTAAAGATGGAGACGTATACCTCATTGTATCCGTTCTTCGGTTCACGCAAATGCTTTTGGATCACTGTGGCAACCGCAGTATATATGCTAGCAGCGCCCACCTGAATGACCTCCTCAACTCCATGGATTATAGAATTTTGATCGCTACCCTTCAAGTTGGCGTTGAACTCGCTCAGCGATACCAAGCTTCAGTTAAGCGCATTCATGGAATGGCTACTCGACAAGTCCACACAGCTCTACTGTCGAACCATTACAATATAGACCTTGACCGTGTGCAGCAATTAGCTCAGCCATTTGTTAAAACGCCCATTGTCAAGCCTCCAGATTCTGGTACTGTGTCCACACCAAACAGCGCCAACAAGAATAGAGAGAAATCTCAGGGAAGTGGTTCAAAGAACGCAGCTACACTGTTCGCGAATGACCTATGCGCTATTGCAAAATCGGAGCCAAACGAGGCACATGATGCCCAAACACGGTGGAGTGGATGGGCTGACGTAAAATTAACGTACTACCCATCTTCTGGTACGAATTCTCATGAACACTCACAGCCGGCCATGCCGGATCGTGGTATGCCAAATACCCCGTCGACTCCTACACCTCTACGACGTAGCAATTCCGCGAATGCTTCACACGTTACCCCGCGTACAAATCGGCAAGTTCAAGGAGTAGCTGAAGACTCTGCAGGTTCGACACCCCGGTCTCCTACTCTCGGCCGTGACGAAATCATATATCCCGGTCAGAAAGTCTTAGAAGTGCCTCAATCTACAGTCATCTCCTCCTCACCCTATCATATACTAGAGAAGCTGCCGAAAGACTTACCCAAAGAGACTCGATATGAATTTCTTAATCGCTTACGAGTGGCTAAAGCCTTGACCGGGTCTCTCGAGTCTCGCCAGCAAGCTCTCAAAGTACGCTTACTAGCCATCCAAAACTTAGCATACATCCATGTTGAGTCTACCTTTGTCGAGAAGGTTCTTAGGCAGGATAGCGACGAGCCGCGCCGGTTCCAATTAGTTTACCAACTTGCTGAATTAATCCATCCTAGTGCAGACGGCACAACAAAGGTGCCATTAGATCTTCAGTCGATTGCACTTTCTCTGCTCGAGGCGATCTCGTCCTTTGGTTCGAAATTGCCTGACATATTCTCTGCGCTAAATGCGACAGTTAACCACGGCGTGCTTCTTTATGTCATTAGAAAGGCCGTTGCCGATATGAAGCAAGATGAGGTGGGTGAGCAGTGGACTCCGGAAGACGAATGGCGGGAACAACTCTTCTCACTCACGCTCCACATCACCATGTCGATGGCCCAAAATTCCATGCGAAACACTCCAGAGATAATTTCGGCCGGCCTATTGGATATTCTAGTCGAAATCTTGAACCTCAGATCGAGTATCGCTGAGAGAACTCATGGTCAACTTGTTGGATTTTTAGATAGCCTTGTGTATAATGTGCACACCTCGTTTCAGACTCTCGCCGCCGCTGACGGCCTCGAAGCGATTACCAACTTGATTACGCATGAGGTAAATCTTGCCAAGCAATTAGCCGCCGATGGGAGGGGGACACCTTCCAGTCACCGTTCACAGGTTGTGGACTATGAGATTCCTTTCCACCAGCAGCAAAATCTCAAGTTCCTCTTGAAGTTCATTCATCATTTGATGACGAATGGTTTCGCTTATAGTGGAAACACCGACCGACTACTTCGGAATCTCGTGGATAAGGCCGACCTCCTCTATAGTATCCGCGACATCATTGAAAATGTGACGCAGTTTGGAGCCCTAGTTTGGACCAATGCCGTCACTATTTTGGGTGATTTCCTGAACAACGATCCAACAAGTTTTTCGGCAGTTCTTGAAGCTGGACTTATTCATAGTTACCTTGTTGCATTAACAGGTCATCCTGTTACTACTCCACCACGTGAGGAAGCAGCAACGCCTTCGCCTGGCCATACAAACGATAACGATGAAGAGTCTCAGGGGAGCCCTCCCGCTTCGGATGCCCTTGAACCTGATAATAGGCCACACCCTCCCCCCCCAGACATTCTTGAACTACCCCGAGACCATCCGCTCGCTGGCGGCATTGTTGCTTCTGCAGATCCTATCTCAACGGTGCCTGTTGTTCTGAATGCTATTTGTCTGAATAATCTTGGAATGAAAATGGTTGTGTCTTCGCGTACGTTTGACACCTTCTTCGAGATTTTCGAGAGCCCAGACCACGTGCGAGCAATGGCTGCAGAGGAGACCCTTGCCCATTCGGTCGGAGGTAGCTTCGACGAGCTCGCGCGCCATCACCCATCCCTCAGGCCTGCCATTGCGAATGCAGTTTTAGATATGATAGCTCGGGTTACGCATCTTGCACGAGTTAAAGCTCGAGATTGTGGGTGGGGAGCTAAGCTCGTTGTGAGGGGTTCTGAACGAGAATTAGTTGCCGACGAATCACTTCTTGGGTTTACCCCTGACCTGCCAGAGAAGGCAAAGACCAATGAGATTATTACTGGTGACGCGGATGTCCATATGATGGATATTGACACCCAAAATCCTGAAGATCTTGACAAGTCCTCTGGTCTACTGTCGGTTCATACATCCATTGGCCCATACGTCGACGCCGTCGCTGGTTTCCTGACCCATTATATCAGCAATCAAAACTTAAAGATGAGCTTAATTACCAACGGTGGAATTGAACAGCTTTTAGACCTTTATACGTCTCCGAGTCTGCCCCATACCTGCCGTGGGTCTTTTGCTGGCCGAAGTCTTCAAAGCGTCTTATCGTCGTTGATCGAATCGTCTCCAATAATAGGCCTCCCCTCTTTGCTCAGGCGAACACATGACGCCATCGGTGTGCTCGATGTCTTTGTTAAGCCCGGAGATTCAGCTTCCTACTTCAAGCCCTTCCTTACACAAGATGCAGCTCTAACTGGGCAAACCACCGAACATTTGACGAAGCATCTAGCAACAGGAACTTCTGTTGTCAAAGCACTGCTTAATAGTCAATCTCTCATGAGAGTTCTCTACCACTCTTTCCCCTTTTCGTCAAGAACTCAGGCAGTTACACTTCACGGAATCAACGTCTTTGACTATCACAGTCAATTGATTAAGTCGTTAGGTCCTCTCATCCGTGCCGTAGTCTTTGAAGAGATCACTATATCGACCATCGTTCCGCAACAGTGGTACGGCAAAGATAACGAGGGACGGGATCAGCAAGGGTCTCCGGCCATCGCTGCACCCAAGGGTGACGATGAGCCTGGGCCTGACTTTGAAGACCCCACTTTCTCTGGTGCTTGCTCACCCGCTGCTGTTTGGCAGTGGGCCGTAGGAAAGAAAGCAAGCCGTGATCAGGAGTCCCCTAAAAACGCGCAGTCGAGCCCACAGTACCGGAACTTTCAGACCATTAGAGCCTTATTTGAAGCCTTGCTGCCTACCACGCTCCCCCTTCTGCAGACGTACGGGAAATCATTACTGCTGAGGCGGGAACGTGATACATACATTAGATCCCATCACATGCAACTCGCGGAGGATATCAGTCTCACTATCCTTGAGCAATTAGACGTCCCTAGTCGTGAGGGTACAGCTCGAGATTTCCAGTATTGGTATATCATGCTCCACGCCACCCATGAGCTGTTGGTGAACCCCACCGCAGAAGGTAGGTACATCCTTTTCTAATCAATATTCAGGTTGCTGATTTTCATAGGCCGTTCTGACCGAGCAATGCACGCCCAAAACATTATACCGGTTTTATTGGCTTTTAAAAAGCACAACGGCTTGAAGATGCTTAATGCAATGCTGATTAAGTTTAAGGATGAAATCTGTAACCCGCACGAGGACGATGAAAACGTAGCTAGGTCAAGACTTGCTTCTCTCGGTCTCAAGAAGATATTAGATATCTACGCCATGTTCGCGAATGGAAAGCTCATCACTGATGCAGTTTCAACCGTAAACGTTTTGCCACAGAGAGCTACAAGTGGTGACCGCAGGGGAGAGGCATCAGTCGCACCGAATCTTATTGTCGAACTCAGAGCCACAATATTACCCGTTGTTCAGGAATTATGGGAGTCGCGCCTCGTCGAGAAAGGCTCAGCGACGTCCGTCACTAAGATTATTGAGATCCTAAAAGCCATATCTTCAGCTGATGCGGAGACCAGCTCGTACAGGCGTTCGGACAAGGTGGGCTTTTCTATTTGCTCGTTCCATTGACATGAAATTATGGCTAACTTTTATTAGAACTTACCACCAGCTTACCTAGAGCCGAGCAATTCCAAATTCCCCTGGCCAACGCATGTACCGGATGTAAACTATCTTATCGAAGGCTCTTTCACCGAAGGGCTTGCACAGGAAGCGATCTATCGCAGCCTTGGTAATCGCCAGGCAGCTACAGAATACTGTTCGGCACACGAGAAAAGAATTGCCGGCCCAGACAACCCCATACCCGAATATGATGCGCCAACCGACGTGGAAGGCACGTCCTCAGCCGAACGCACTGTTCCGGCTGATAACGAACCGATGGTCCTAGATTTACCTTCGGACGATACACCAAATATTCTAGAGGAGGAACTCATTGGCGAACTCCGAGACACTGCTGCTGCATCGTCAAGTAGTGCTGACCGAGACACTCCAATCCCTTCGGCGGCACACCAAGAATCTAACGGCCAAGGATCGGCATCAACAAGCCCAGCACAAGGTTCTGCACGAAGGGTGAAAATAGAACTAGAAACCACCACACGGCCGTCGCAGCATGTGGCAAAGGAAGATTTAGACGAAGAACGGGCTAAGCTCCGCTCCAACATGATTGATAGATGTTTGGATGTCATAGGAGCTCATCCGGATACTACCTATGAAGTATCTGAATTAATTTCATCCGTCGTCTTCCGGCCCGCAGGAGATGATTTGTCTACAAGACAAGAAATTGGTGAAACACTCGTCAATGCGCTGATGTCCTTTGCGATGGATGACGATTTGAAAGCCAACGGGCGTAGCATTGCCGCTTATGCCCATCTTCTGTCTTTGCTCCTCCAAGACAAGCCTTTTTTGAAAGCTTCTGTGAACATCCTAAAGGAGAATGTGAGCGAGTTTTTGCGATTCCTTCATGTTCCTGGCTCCTCCTCCACTGAGGAATTGTCACCTTGGATTCCGTACGTGCTTCTCGTTTTTGAGATTCTACTCAGCGATGATGAGCAGCTTGGCGACATCAACTGGAAGGTCCCCGAAGTGGAGAATGATGCTATCCAGCCTCTAGAGTGGATTGACAAAGACCTGAATGTTAACGACGGCGATCGGCGAACGCTTTTGAGCGCAATTCTCGAAATCCTCCCACGTATTGGCAAGGAAGAATCTCTTGCGGTTTCGGTACTGAGAATTCTAGTAATTCTTACTAGAGATCGCACTTTCGCGCGGCAAGTGGGTGACAAGAAGAACCTACAGCGCCTATTTGTTACTGCAAAACAACTCTCTGGAGCAGGTGCCCTCCGCCTTAGCGAGACGCGGATATCTTCCTACATATTGACAATCCTCCGCCATGTGATTGAGGATGAAGAAGTCATAAAACAAATCATGCGAAGTGAGATACGTGCTCATATGGATGGAACGCGCAACACTAGGCCATTGGAACCAACAGGCTTCTTGAGACACTTTTCAAGCCTTGTTCTTCGCGACCCTAAACTATTCGTCGAGGTTTGCAACGAAACTGTGAAATTGAACAGATGGGCTCCCCGTGATGGCAATACTGCGCGGCATCAGGTGGTTCTTCTTCAGGATTCACAGGGAGAAGCAACAAAAGACGAAGTTGCCCCAACAGTTCGAGCGACTGAAGATTTGACAATTCAGGACATCAAGCCTTCTACAGAAGCCGAAGACAAGCACATGGATGATGTTTCCAAAACTACCACTCAAGATCTGAAGCGCCCAGTCGTCGAAACCCCAGACGGCGTGGTACATTTCCTTCTATGCGAGCTGTTGAACTACAAGGAGGTGGATGACAAAGATACATCCCAGCTTAGTAAGGAGGTGACGGAAATCGGTGGACAAAACGCTTCGTCCTCTGATGCATCTAACGAACACGAAAATCGCACCACAGATGGTAAAGAGAAGAAAGGGAAATCTTCGTTCAAAGCGGATGAACATCCCATCTTCATTTATCGTTGCTTCCTACTTCACTGCCTTACTGAACTGCTTCAAGGCTATAATCGTACCAAGGTTGAGTTTATTAACTTCAAGAGAAACGCACCACTTTCCGCCAATACACCAGTTAAACCTCGATCTAGTGTATTGAACTACCTCCTTACTGATCTTCTTTACCCAAGTAACATGGATGGTCCTTTGGATACCATCATATACAAAAAGAAGTACGCCACGGCAATGCAGACTCAGAACTTACTAGTAGCCCTTGTTACAAGAACTGGAGAAAAGCCTGTGGAAAGGGGTCGGGATAAATACGACTACGAGGATGAACCTGATCTACTCTTCGTACGGAGGTTCGTCCTAGATACTATCTTAAAATCCTATAAGGATGCCACGACATCCAATGATCCATTTGACTCTAGGTATGCTAGGATGCTTGGCCTGGCAGAGGTTATGCATCTTATGATGGGCGATAAAGACAAGGATCCGACCGCTTCGTCGCGAAATAATTCCGACCCTCTTGAACGGTCGCAGGCACAGTTACGGCGACTGATGTACGAAAAGGGATATCTCGCCGCATTAACTGCCTCTATTGCTGATATTGACCTCGCATTCCCACCCGTGAAGAGAACCATCAAGTATATTCTCCGCGTATTTCGAGTATTAACAAGCACTGCTATCAACCTGAGCCATGCCAACATCATATCCTCGATCCCAGCGCATGATAACGTAGAGGATGAACTGATCTCCACTAGTTCCCTCTCAGATGTTGAAGACGATAGGGAAGAGACTCCAGATCTTTATCGCAATTCAGCTCTTGGTATGCACGAACCTCTTAGAGATATGGATGATGATTATTCAGAAGACTCGGAAGACGGTACGTTAACCCCTTAAATCGATCCTCTGACTATGGGTAGTGCGCTAACAACTTTAGACGACGATGAGGAGATGTACGATGATGAGTACGATGACGACATGCCATATGAGTCCGAGGATCGCGAAGAAGATGTTAGCGACAGAGAAGAAGAAGAGGAGGACCTCGAAGGCATGGGGCCAATTGAGGGACTATCTGGGGAGCCTGGTGTCATTGAAGTCACGATGGAGGATGACGATGATGTCGATGAGATGGACGAGGACGATGAAGAGGATGAAAGCGACGAAGATGAAGATTCCGACGAGATAGACGATGACGAAGATCGTATCGAGATTGTTGACGACGAAGGCAATCCACTCGATGATAATGCCTGGGAAAGCGAGTCAGAAGATATGGCTGACGAAGAGGCAGAAATTGATTTTGCGGCAGAGACACGAGACCTCCGAGAAGCTGATATCCACGATATGGATGACGCGGACGGATTGAATCGGTTTGGAAACATGATGCGCGCTATCGGCGACGGAGATTTCGAGCCCCTCGAGGATTTAAATCACATCAATGATCGCTACATGGAAGAAGAGGAGGATGACGGTAAGATATTTCTTGCTTCCTTTGACGCTGAGCTAATTAGCAATACAGAAGAAGACGAGGACGATGACGAAATGGAAGACGAGTACGCATATGAAGAAGATTATCCAAGTAGGTTATTCTTTCGTATCAATGTCTTTAGGGAACCCTGACTCACACCATCTAGATGATCCACAACCACCTCGAGACATTGTGGCTCCGGCTTTGGGGTGGGACACGCTCGTAGTAGATCACGGAGGCTTGTTTGGTAGCGGACGCCGCCGCCACCCACCCAATGACCGTCAACCTGTGTCCCTTCCCTTCATGGTAGGGCACCGTGACCTAAACAATTTTAGCGGTATGTTTGAAGACTTGTTCAATGAATTCCTAGAGACCATGGCCGATACTTTTACGATTACATCCCATGATCACCGCCGCTTTAGGGAGGGCCATACGGTTAACACCAACTCAGATTCACGGATACGCGGCGGTCATTCTCGCGACGCGCGGTTGCCTACCAATGAAGACGGCATGAATCCTCTTTTACGCAGAACGAATGAGACCAGTCGAGATGCATCACCTCGCCCTGGGAACTATGCGGGTGGTAGCCTGGTTCGATTGGGCTTGCCAGGCAGCCTTTTAACTGGCATCGGTCACGATAATCCAGTGTCATTTATCAGTGATCTTGTCGCGTCACTTCCAGCCCACTTTAATCGCCATGGTCATGCCCACGCTCTTCACTTCTCAATAGGAACTGGCCCTCGTTTGAACGAATTGCCCTTTCCCTTTAGTCTCCCTTCGCGTGAAACAAGGTCTGATAGCCGACGTGATTCATATCAAGAACCAGTTCAGTCGACCTCGTTTAGCGCCGAGTCGACAATCGCCCGTTGGGCTGAGGAGATGAAGATGATATTTGGCACACACAACCAAGACAAGGCATGTAAATTACTTCCGGCGATTCTGTTTCATCTTGTTCCCCCAGCTATCGACGAAGAGAAGAAATTGCAAGCAGAACGACAAAGGATTGAAGATGGGCAACGGAAGAAACGTGAAGAGGAAGAACGAAGAGCCAAGGAAGCCAAAGAAGCTAAAGAAGCTGAAGAGAAAGCCGCTCGGGAACAGCAAGAAGCGGAAGAGCGTGAGCGTGCTGCAGAAGCTGCTGCAGCCGCCGCAGCAGCCGCCGCAGAGGCCCAGACAAGCTCTGCTAGTGAGGACGTCCACGATAGCCACGTTGAACCAGATGCTATGCAAGGCATCGAATCATCAAGTGAAGCAGCTAGTGCTGCACGAGAGAACACAGCTGTGGCTAACCAAGCTCGTTCGTATACCACAATTAGGGGAGAACAGGTCGACATCACAGAGCTTGGCATTGATCATGACTATTTGGAGGCACTTCCTGAAGAGTTCAGAGAAGAGGTCATTGCTCAAACAGTCAGCTCTCGGAGAGCCGAAGCTCGCGAAGCCCCAAGAGGCGCCGGCGAGCAGACGGAAATATTCCAGGAGTTCTTGGACGCTCTTCCAGAAGACATTCGTGAAGAAATTGTTAGACAAGAAGGTGCAGAGCGGCGCCGACGAGACCGAGAAGAAGCCCGGCGCCAAGCTACGGCGGCCGGTCAAGTACCTGAAGCGCAAGACATGGACCCAGCGAGTATCCTTATGACGTTTCCTCCGGCTCTTCGAGATCAGGTTTTGATGGAACAAGGGCCCGAAATATTAGATTCTCTACCTCCCGAGCTAGTGGCTCAAGCACGACGTGCACTTCGCACGTCCCATCCTATTGTCTCCGAAGATAGGATTCCACCCGGAGCCAATCGTGGGCGAGATGCTGTTCAGGCAAGTGGACCGGCAGACGAAGACAACAAACCTCAACGAAGAGCGGTCGTTCAGATGCTGGACAAAGCGGGGGTGGCCACTTTACTTCGCCTCATGTTTATCAACATGAAGGGAGGCTCCATTGAAAACTCACTCAAGAACGTATTCAAGGATGTTTGTGAAAACCGTCTCAATCGCCTAGAAGTTATTAGCACTCTACTTCAGATCTTACAGGATGGCTCTACTGACGTGGATGCTGTGGAACGAAGTTTTACGCATCTTTCCATTAAAGCTAAGCAACCCAAGGATAAAGAAGCGAAAACACAGACTCCCCAGTCACTGAAGCGCGCATCCACCAACATCAACAGCCATCACTCCCTGCAAACAACTTCGGATACATCGCCTCTTCTCATCGTTCAGCAATGTCTCGACCTGCTATGCTACCTCGCAGACCAAAATGTTCATGTACCCTCACTTTTCCTGACCGAACACGATGTGGTTGTGAGCACTCTCAAACGCAGTCTAAGTCGAAAGGGAAAGGGTAAAGATAACAAAGCTCAGAAGTACGCCATCAACTCACTCTTGTCTCTACTCGATCGCGACCTTGTCATGGAAAGCTCGGCTATAATGGATAGCCTCTCTCAGCTCTTGAGCCGCGTAACATTCCCACTATTGACGCTTGATCGGAAGCAAAAAGAAGCAGCAGAGTCCATCAAGTTGTTAGAAGCCGAGAATGTAAAGGCAGACGATGAGTCAACAGCAGCGGCCAATAACACTCAGCGAACAGTGCCGGAGAATGCTAATCAAACAACCGCATCGGGAATACGGCACTCAGACCAAGTGCCTACTACAACGGAAAATGCCGAGCCCTCTTCTTCCCCTAATCCGTCCAACGTCGAGTCAAAAACGCCCACAACGCTGGAAAAGAGACAGGCTGCCTTGAGAAAGATTAAGCAGCTACATCCACCCATCATCCCTGACTCAAATCTAACCCTCATAATCAAGATTTTTGTTGCCCGAGAATGCAGCTCAAAAACGTTTAAGGAGACACTGTCGACGATCAAAAACCTTTCAGTAATTCCTGGGGCAATGCTTGTTTTCGGCCAGGAGCTAGCTCGTCAAGCTCAGGTGCTGAGTGAGAAGATTGTTGTCCACCTCGATGAACTATTGCCGCATATTCAAAATGCCGATACCGGTACAGAAATCCAAGGCGTCGCGCTTTCGAAGTTCTCTCCGGGCGCCTCTGATCAAAACAAGCTCTTACGTGTGCTCACAGCTCTTGATCATCTCTTTGCTCAAAAGAAGTCGGATACGGCCGGGGAGCCAAGCGTAGAAGAAACTAAGAAACAAGATCTGCTAAGCACACTATATCGCAACCCAACATTCAACGCCCTGTGGGAAAAGCTTAGCGCATGCCTGAGTGCAATTCGCCAACGGGAGAGCCTATTGAACGTGGCTACTATTCTCTTGCCTCTAATTGAAGCCTTAATGGTGGTCTGCAAGGAGAGCGCTCATGCCGACGCAAGCACGTCCACGAGTCAAACGTCCAAGGACATGGTACTCTCAAGCCCACAGCCTGAGTCTCGTATGGCAGGACTATTCTTCACATTTACAGAGGATCATAGACGAATTCTCAACGAGCTCGTACGTAACAACCCTTCACTCATGAAAGGTACCTTCGCGAACTTGGTCAAGAATCCAAAGGTGCTTGAATTTGACAACAAACGGAATTGGTTCAATCGTAGCGTGCATAATAAGCAACAGGCGAACCACAGGCCCTTCCCTACCCTCCAACTTCAAGTTCGCCGCGAGCATGTTTTCCATGATTCCTTCAAATCTCTCTATTTCAAAAGTGGCGAAGAAATGAAATTCAGCAAACTCAATATTCGATTCCATGGTGAAGAAGGCGTTGACGCAGGTGGTGTGACAAGGGAGTGGTTCCAAGTACTCGCCAGGCAAATGTTCGACGCCAATTACGCCTTGTTCGTACCCGTTTCTAGCGATAGGACAACTTTCCACCCGAACAAGTTGAGCGGTATCAATGATGAACATCTACTGTTTTTCAAATTCATTGGTCGCATCATCGGCAAAGCTCTGTACGAGGGCCGCCTGCTTGATTGCTACTTCAGCCGTGCGGTTTACAAGCGAATTTTAGGGAAACCGGTCTCGGTGAAGGATATGGAATCATTTGATCCGGAGTACTACAAGTCACTTTCCTGGATGCTGAACAACGATATCACTGATATTATCACCGAAACGTTTTCAGTGGAGGATGACGAGTTTGGCGTCACCAAAGTATCGGATCTTTGCGAAAATGGTCGTAATATACCGGTGACAGAAGATAACAAGCACGACTACGTTCGTTTGGTGGTTGAACATAAACTCCTGTCTTCTGTTAAAGAACAGATGGAGAACTTCCTGAAAGGTAAAGCCTCACTATTTTAATCACTCGCCACGGAGCCTGATTACTAACAAATTCATAGGCTTCCACGATATCATCCCAGCCGACATGATCTCAATCTTCAATGAGCAGGAGCTGGAGTTGCTGATATCTGGGCTGCCGGACGTTGATATTGACGACTGGAAGAGTAACACGGAGTACCATAACTACACACCATCATCTCCACAAATTCAATGGTTCTGGCGGGCTCTACGATCATTCGACAAAGAGGAAGTTGCCAAGCTTCTGCAATTCGTAACAGGAACCAGCAAAGTACCTCTGAATGGTTTCAAGGAGCTAGAGGGGATGAATGGTATCAACCGGTTCAATATTCATCGTGACTACGGTAACAAGGACCGTCTTCCGAGTTCCCATACCTGCTTCAACCGTAAGTCTTCTCGTCCGTTGTTTCATATCTAATAAGCATATGACTAATTTGACATAGAACTTGATCTACCTGAGTACGAGAATTACGAGACGTTACGTCGCCAGCTTCTCAAAGCTATCACCACCGGTAGTGATTACTTCGGCTTTGCATAGGAGACGGAGAGAGATATGTGACCAACGACGCTAATTGACAGAGAAACCTTGCGTCATCTGGAATCGGCCGTGTGTATTGTTTGTACAGAATAATGAGCAACGGGTGAATTGGGCGAAGTATTTGCGGGATACCCATACCCTACCTGATTTTACATGCTTTGTTGGGCAGTTCACATTGAGGCGCATCGGACCGACCCTTTCAGCGGAGTGCAGACCGCCAATAGGTCAGGTTCAGGATGAGACAATGCTAGAACAACCTACATTTTAGAAGATCCAGTAGCTATTGCGTAATAGACACGAAAAGCTTATACGTGATATGACTAGAACAAACCGTGACGTGAAAGCCGCAGAAAACAATGACCTCCTCATCCCCGTGTTTACATAAAATACAACTTCCCGATTACTATTAGAAAGCTAATCGACCTGCCTGAGACGAAAGTAGTCGGCATTGTATACGCATCGTTCATATAACTAGATGTATTGTGCCAGTGACGGCAGGATGCCTGTGTAGGCCGAACCGGATGGAGGCTCCATGCCGTAGATATAATTTCCCCACCACTAAGGACGACAGTTAACTGAACCGCTCACCACGCAGAGATAAGGCCCGTAAAGAGGCAGGGGAAGGTAGATACAAGTAATAAAGGGGCTGCTTACGGGTCCGGCTCCCCACCAGAGCCAGCCGCGCCAGACGTCTGAGTTATCTGCCATGTGTCCCAGCATGCCCTGGAGCGCTGCGATGCACTGCGAGTTGGAGCCACCGGCCGTCTCGCCCAAAATGCCCTTCTTGCCGTTTGCTTTCAGCCATTCTGTCGCGGCCTGGAGACGCTCCTTGCCGATTGTAGACGACACACACGATGCAGACGTGCCTGATCCATCCGAGTCTAGGTACTGGTGCATTTCATAAACAATCTTATCATAGGGATCAGTAAGCTTCCCCATGCCGTCCGCAGTACCGCTCGAGACCCAATGCCACGCGCCTGTCCATGAATTTCCTTCCACAAAGATATACTGTGAAGTAGCACCCGCAGCCCGAATAGCGTCAATGGCCTTTTGGTTCAGGTTCGCCACGAGCGTGTTGTCCTCGTCGTGGAATTCGTTGTTCGTATCGAATATGACTTTGTCGTTCGATGCGTACCGTTTGGCCATGGTCGACCACCATGCCCTGAAACCATCTATATCCGTGATGATATTCCCATAGTATCGCCCGAAGTTATGCGGATCGATGATGGCGTAAGCCCCCCTATATAAACAAGTCAGTCGAATTCGTCCGTCTCGGTCTTGCGAGCCTGATAAATATAGAGACTGACTTTCCAGTGATGAAGTTCACAATCTATAAGTAGGGGTTAGCATAAGCCCCATCCAACGGTGGGGGAGTGGCTTGACATTATCGAGGCCCTCAGCATAAGTGGCGTTCACGCCTCCTGTCATCTGGTTGGGGATGAAGCGTTCCCTATTCCCAGCTTAGCACTGTCTGTGGCCCCGGCACCTTGCGGGTATCAGAGTGACTGACATCATAATGGGAATTCTAAAGGAATTCATCCCCTTGCCGATCATCGTCTAGACGGGTAAATACAGTCAGCGCCGCTGTCAGTGATAACAGAACCGAATGAAACTTACGCTGATTGCATTCTGGTCAGGCCAAATGTAATCCTTGCCCAACCTACCAGGCAAAGCCGCGTTGCCAAACTCTGCACCGGACTCGTTGACGCCGACGAACTGGAACTTGCTCGCTCGCTTCTTGGTGGGCCCAGCGGCTACGCTGGCGATCGTAGCCGCTGTGACGACGATCTCAATGAATTTCATGGTGCCTGGGCGTTATGAGACTCGTGAGTAATATGGCTAGGTAGTGAATCCAGGTACCGTATTCAACGAGCGAGGATCCATGTAAGGCACTCGGCGGATTCACCTGTGCCTATATGTCTTACACGTTCACAGCTGAGAAAAGAAGTGGCGGTTTGTGGCGGAGGCCAAAGCTCCGCTTAGCATAAGCGCAGGGAAGCTTACAATAGAGGCCGAAGGCGGTAGTCTATCCGTAGACCTTGCCAGAGAGCTTCATGTTGGAACAACATGGCTCTCGTGATAGGTCGAGAATGTCTAGACCTTACCTATGGAGGACGGCGAGGCGCTTCCAGGAAGTGAACGCCAAGGCGGGTTCTGGCGCTCCATGAAGCTCACGGGATGACCTAGCCTGTTATAGTTTGAGTATTACTTACATATAACCCTAATACAATGCAGATATACCAGATGTTCATGTCGTGTACATTCAATGGCTTCTAATACCACAACCTATGGTACCTAGCAGGCCCTTTGTCCCAGGCAAAAGGGTCACAGGTATTAGGTATAGGTACTAGAAGAATTTCAAAACGTAGCTCATTCAGACCTCGGAACGATGCGGGCCACATCTAAATGCACATCTAAGTGGTCTAGCCAACGCCGCCGGCGTACAATATCAGCCTCCTGGTGCAGCATATTGCTCCTTCGAGGGGGTCGGGGGTTCGCGCTCCGCACATTGGTGTAGCGAAGGAAGTACAAGCCGAAGAATACATTTCCCGGAACCAAACTCACATACAAGGGTTTTTTTACGGGACGGCGTACACGCGGCATATAGGCAAATGATAGGTAAGGGCATGTTGGAGAACCCCCGGTAAAGGCAATTGCGGGTAATGGGAAACACGTGGCTACGCGACCAATATGAAGTAGCTAAGTCATATATCTATAGGTGAACGCCGAACTAACGGACTCCATTAAGAGTATGTTCCGTTGATAAGGTTCGACAAGCGTATATTATGAGTATTTCGTAGACGCCCCTAGCCTGGCGCATGTAGACTGTTGTCAGATTAATGATCACGACGCTAATAATCACGATTTGAATGCAAGATCCCACCTACATCGATAGGATGATTCGAGAACAGCGTCAGGAGGAATGGCCTTTTATCGATGTGATGGCAATTAGTTCCGTATAGAGTGGTATATATATAGTAAGTCTTGAGACGGAGAAAGCTAGAGACGCATTGATGAAAGAGTAATCAGTCCCCCGTTTCCACCATTTTATGAACCTCCTCATGAGTAACAATATCCCTAAGGGCATCTTAAACCTTTTCTTTGTGTTTTACGACCCGCCGCACGGTCGTATACTCCGCATTGATCTCCCTATATTCTCCTTCCGGCCGCTTCGGATCCAGCCCCGTACCCCGGACTAGCAGATCCCCAGCCCCCGCCGCTTACGATCTAAACCCTCGAGTAAGGCCTTTTCTTCAGTCGCGGCCTCCTTAGACTTCTGTACCCGGCTTCAGCCCGCGTCTGCCGCACCTTTCTCACGTGTTGCTACAGTGTCATCATGTCTTTGATCTTGGCGGGCTCGTGGTTTGATAGCATCCACAGCGCCATGAGAAGCTCGAATGGCTCGAGCGGCCGTTCCTATAATATTATTCCAATCTTTCCCTATTCGTTAAATGCCTTTGGGCACTTAGATTCTGCCGTAAGATCAGTTGCAATGGTAATAGGCGGCGGGCGTGGCTGCTTTGCTTCCATAGATGATGAGGCTGAGCCTAGCTCCATATCCCGTAAGAGTCTTTGCTGGAGTGATAAACAATTTCGAAACCCCGATCCGCCGTGTCGTACCTTTTCCCGTTTGATCGTCTCCTCCTCCATGGAGCTTATGACGAACGTTCAGAGGCGCTCTTCCGGATCCCCAGCGTCAGTACCATCTATTTGCAAAAAGTCGCCTGCTACCTAGTTCGCGAGCTACTTTATATCGCGTACTTTACCCCGGCCCGGGATCGGCTGCATATAAAAGAAGAGCTCCCTGGCCTTGTTATAATAATCCAGCAAGTGTAGACCGCTTGTAAAGTTGGCACTGCCACCGAGACCATATCCCTGTAAGTCTCGACTTAATTGTCACACCTCTAGAGCAACGAGGTGTTCTATGTATTAGTAATACACTCGGCAGAGATAGTATAGGCTCTCTGCGCAACAAGAAGAGTCCATCACACCTCTAAACTGAGATTATATGTATAAGCCCAAACCATATCTAGCCGCTCTTAATTCTTTCAACTACACGCAACAGCACTTTGAGAGAAAAGCAAAGGAACACACCCCAAGTCAGCCGTCTTGGGATAAAGATGAACAATGCATAGGGAAGTCGTGCTGCAATTGAGTCCTTCTAAAACAATCCTGAGCACTGAGGACACCATAGATGATACAGCCATCGCAGAACTGCCCCAAGGCCCTAGTCGGAACCATGTGAGATAGCCATTCTGCCTTGATGAAGATCACGTCCCAATAAACGGGCTCGTAATAGTTTTTAGTAGACCGGTAATGGCTATTCTGTAGGTTTCAATCATGGCGAGGCAAAAATGGAGAATGGGGGAGCTATGGAATTCCCTCCTGCCTATTGAAGTCCGCAACCCCCCCATTCTAGTTTCGAGCGGTCCGCGCAACGCCACCGAAAGATACTCATTTTAATCTTCCGACTAGCAAACTCTGATTTGTCGTCCATCCACGGTAGAATGACTGGTGGCCGAGGTGACCGCTGTCAATGCATCCATCTACCGAGTAGGCTCATTGAGTGAAGAGTATAAAGAGTATAGGTATCTATCTAATGAGCTCAAGTTTACACTAAAAGCTTGAGTTGAGGTCAGGGCTCCTTGAATGATTATCTCTTAATATTTATACTAATCCTTGAGGAAGATCGCATTTCAGCATAAACCTAATGCCACTGTAGATAATGACCCCGTAAAGTCGTTATGGTGCCAGACACCATATTTAAACGGTGCGGACTCGGGTTTCCTCTCAGGTGTCACCGAGCCGTCAGAATTACACTGCAGGTCCGTCAGCCAAATGTGGGGAGGAAATCTGCGATAATGCATTTATCGCGATAACACCTTGAGATGCGCTCTCAATTACTTACTAGCTTACCTCCCGATGAAGGAAGGCTGAATACCAATTCACGACACCGTCGTTGTATATTTTAACAAGATGCAGCCAACACGGTGTCTGTTCAAAGGCCGATCCGTCTGGAAAGGTGAGCTTTCTTCATTCGACAAGATAGAATTTACCTTGAAGCCATGTGCTAACGATCCTTAAACAGGTCCGCATATTGTCCCGTAAGGCAACTTCCCATTCCTCGAATAAAACAGACATGCAAACTTCACAAGAGAAGAGCCTCTCGAAGAGCTCCCCAATGAACCTAGAAAATACACAACTACAAGCTTCACGGCCAAGATTCTGACGTAGCCTCATTCGCAGTCTTCCCATCACACATCCCAAGCCAGGCGAGAAAATAAGGCCGATCCGGACACAAGCGCGCGCGGCCACCATCCTACCTAACTTCGTGGGCCTCAAGTTCCAGGTGTACAACGGCAAGGTTTACAACGATGTGACCATCACCGAAGATATGGTTGGACACAAGCTGGGCGAGTTCTCTCCGTGCGTAGACCCTCACCCCCAAACCCAACTCTCCTTGTGTTATCATTTTCTTGTGTGCAGGCAAGGCGATAGATGCAGAATTGATGAGGTGCCCTAAGCTAACTTGGTGTATTTTCTCCTTTTTAGGACGAGAAAGCCTTTCATATGGTCTCGAGCGTAGTAAACGAGATGATAGCCCACGTAGGCATACGATTCTATGATTGTGGTTAGACGAGGGAGGGAGATAGAGCGGAAGAAAGTTGCAGGGTATACCCAACGGCGTTTTACGGGTACAAGAAGCGATGACAAGGCAAGGCCATTGATCGGCCTGTCTCATCGCATCCCCCATGTACACTACACAGATCCTGAAATGTAAACCATGACGCATCAAACGTGACATAATCAAAAGAAATCTGATGATCATTTCGAGCCGGCTCTCCCTGTATGCCACTGGAGCGGAAAAAACAAATGTCAAACTACTTTTCTTCTATACGTGAAATTATTCGTGAATTGAGCAATCCGTGCCTTCCAAAATAGAACCCGGCCATGCTAATCAGCCGATGTACGATGCAACAATGCCTTGTATAAACCCTAAACGCCGTGCGCCTCTCTGTCCAGAGATTAAGCATTCCCCTGTAAACACTGTCAAATTGCAATGCGACTCCCCAGGGTGGGTATGGTAGTGCTACAGGCGAGATCCATCTACCGGTAAAATTCGCTACGCTTAACATTGACTCCATACTCGCCGACTGCCATTCCGAGATCCTCCATGGTGAGAACGGTGCGGTTCTGGCTGCCGCCTTGTCCGCCGCCGCCGTAACCGGCTCTCTGGATACCTAATGGAGCGCCTCGTCCCTGATCTTTACCGCCAGCGGGTGCTTGCCCTGGCACTGCAATACCGGCGGCCGCACCGAGATTCCCCATTGGATTGTTTGCGCTCGTGTTCGATGCCCGGATTCGGCTGTACTGGTAGGCGTCGGCCGCGACATCTGCGACGAACTTTTGTACGGCTAGCGCGATTAGGCGCGCAAGACGGGGGTCTGTGTGTGGTGGTGGGGGAAGGCCGGCCTTCGTCATGTAGTAGTTTGTCACGGCATCTGGGATCTGTGGGCAATACATCGTTAGATTGCATGCGTTAAGAAAGGGAAGGATGCGGTTGAGGGGACTGAGCAAGAGAGAGCAGAATGCGGGGCTGCTTACGATAGGCGCGTAGTCGTCCATCTTAGACAGGAACTCCTTGAGTGATGTGTCTTTCTTGTTCGCCGCCTTGGCCTCTGCCGATACTGGATGCACTACTTCGTGTTGCGGCGCTGTGCCCGATGGGACTTGTTCGTTCTCGGTGGGTGCGCTCGCCATTGTGAAATATGAGAGAGTGTGTGGTGCTCCGGGGGGGAAAGGCGCGACGGTGGTATGTGGACTGTTCTGGAGGAAGAGGTCGTGGCGCTGGAGGATGTGAATTGAGAGCTACCTAGGTTAGGTAGTTGGTAGTCTTGCTGACGAGATGCGGATTCTCGAGGTGTAAGTCGCGATACACTACTGCGAACGCGCGGGACTTAGCTCACTCGAATAGCCAAGTCGGAGATGGTAAAAATTCGGGTTTGCCGTGATAGTACCTGATCGTGCATATAAGTTGCCAGTGATAATGGATGCTGACTGGTGGCTCCTGGGCAAAAATACTGCTGTAAGACGGAAGTGTAGTTGATGATGATGAAGTTCAGATCGTGGTTGGCGAATTAGCTAACGTCCCTGGAGCCCTGGAGCCCTGGAGACGTTGCGGGATGCGTTGGCTGGGGTGGCTCCAATTAAGACATGGTCTGTGCGCTATCAGCAATCAGGTTCTAAGCTCCTATTGGATAGAAACCCGCAGAGGACGTTATACCCAGCCAGGTGTCTGAAATGTGGTGAAACCATTTTCACATGTCAGTCAGACACAATACGCATGTATGCAGATATCACGGTATCCTGGATACTCAAATTACCTACCTACCTGGTAATTATTCGAAAACTAGATGGGTACCTATTTTCCCTACGAGAATTTTTCCGGGTCATACCGAGGGCTGCGATGTTTCTTTACTACTTAAACGTTGTCTCTGAATTTATCTCACGCGCGGTAGTAGTAGCGTAGTTAGCATAGTGCTCATTACAAACATACTAGTACAATATTTTGCTCTTAGAACCGTCCGAGATCCTACCCATTTCTAGAGCTGACACTGTAGCTTCTTCCCAGAATCTACCCCGGAATATCGGCAACCCGGGGGGCCCCTGGTCCTGACCGGCGGGGTGCAATTACGTCAAAACAGCCCTCAACGCCCTCCTCTGCTAAGCTATTCACAGTTAATGGAGACTTCGCTCCTCATTCATACCGCACAGCGCCACAGATCTCACGATAATGAGCCGCACCCTCCAACTGGATTCGAATCCACGGTTTGGTGGTCTAGTGGTATGATTCTCGCTTAGGGTTCACCCTACAGCACTGCTTGCGAGAGGTCCCGGGTTCAATCCCCGGCCAAACCCGTCTTTATATTTTACAGGCTTCCTAGTGTAATGGTTATCACAGCGGATTTTGATTCCGCTAATCTGAGTTCGATTCTCGGGGAGGCCTTGATACGTTCTTTTTGTAACTCTCTCCACGAAGGGAGAGTTGATCACTTACTCTCGGTGACGTTTTATCTTTTCACTCCCACCGGCACTTAATTTTAAAGTGCCAATACAACGGCCGCGAGAACTGGCTAGACAACCGAGTTTGTGATTATATAGGCAATGGCGAGATTAGAGCACTTGATCCTCGCCTCCAGCATTGAAAACTGGGAACAATGTTAGGCGGACGCGATGATATCCTGGTAAGGCTCCAAGGCACGACTTGCTAAGCTCTAATAAGAAGACACCCTACGAGGTGTTGATAGCGGTCAAATACCTGTCACGGGGCTGCCGGTGCCAATTACTTGATTACTTCTACAACATCTTTAGTACAGCCATTTGCTGCAGCAACCCCTAGTGTCCTGCGTTGGATTCGCGAGAACCGAGGTACTGGGGATGTTGTCGTTGTTAGCCTAGGCGCTGGTGGCGCCAAACGGTGAGTAAAACTCACTAAGGTATTAGGTGGCGATGTACGCCGTAGAGCTAATGCCATTCTTAGGGCTACCGCTATTGCCGACCACTTAGACCGAGGTTTCGCTCTAATTCGCAAGCAACGCCCCGACCCAACGTGGTCGGATGCATGGTACTCGTCGGAGACGTGGTTGACAGGGTCGCGATCCTTGTCGATGACATGGCCGACCCCAGCGGAACCCTAACCAAAACTGCTCAGACCGTTACGGATCACGGAGCCCGCGAGGTCATTGCCATTGTCATTCGTGGGATACTGAGCGGTGAGGCAATCAAACATTCTTAATGAGAGCTGTTTGAGTTCAATTGTGGTCGCCAACACGATCCCCCTCGGCGACAAGGTAGATCGGTGCAACAAGCTGCGCGTTATTAATGTAAGCCCTACGCTGGCTGAGGCTATTCGACGAACCCACAACGGAGAAAGTGTTAGGTACGCAATATCCCTTCCGCCCGCACTTTCTTCTTGACGGCTAACTAAGGTGGCTACAGTTTCTTGTTGAACCATGCTCCCGCTTAATGGAGGGGGGTGGTGTGGATAATTTGCTAGGCGAAGAAGAGAGCGCAAAAAACGGCGTAGATGAGGGACGGTTTGCAGTAGAGATCGCCTCTGCTGGCTTTCACCCGGTTTCTAATCGGCGTTCAGGGTACAGGGACCATCTGCATAAGGTGAATACGGCATCATTGCATATAAACTACCTCAAGCATCTGGGTTTCGAGGACGTGACAACCTGTCTGACATGGAAACGTATGTATTAGGGGTTTAGTGTTAGGGCCATGTTACAGGAGTGCGTAATTTGAATAGGCTGGCGAATTAAAACTGGTAGACAAAACTATGGCGTTAAGAGTCGTCGGAATACCTTGGATAAGTTGGTTCTGACAATACACTTATATACCTTGATACCACCAGGTAGCAGGTATCGGGTGCCCGGTATTTTGCCCTGACTGGTATGTCCTAGTGGATAGAAGCCGAATAGTTGCAAAAATCTTATATCACAATGATACGTCTACAAGTTGGGGAACAAGTGGAAATACTATGTTGGGAATCTTAATCTCGTTTCATGTTTGGTGGCCCCCGGGTAATACACTAAAGCCACTCATGGCCATCCCGTAATGCCTGCCATAGCTATGATTTTCATGCCGAAATGCAACAACCAGAAGACACCGACCGAACGCCTGGAAGCATCTACTTGCGCATAGAGCTTGCCCTTCTCTTGCGGGCATCAGCCTTGGAGGAGCGGGCCTCGGCGACACGCTTGGCAAGGATCTGGGCGTACTCGTTCTATTGGAAGTTGGTTAGTAACTTAGCCGTAAAATCGGGGAATTTGTGGAGTTGAGAGACGTACGGCCTCATCCTTGACCTTCTCGGCCTGGCGACGCTTGAGCGCAATGCGGTGGCGCTTGTGCTGGAGGCGCTGGGGAGTGACCAGTCTCTGGATACGGGGAGCCTTGGTGTAAGGCTGCTTGCCCTCGCCCTTAGGCTGGACCTCACGTCGGATAACGTACTTGCGGACCTATTCGACGAAGTGGGAAAACCCAACATATTAGCTATCCCATTCTCCCATGTTTCATATGGTAGTCCTCTCAGACTCTACTCCAGTGGTTACACTGCTAGGGATTCTTCTCTCTCATCCCGCAGAAGCAACGACTGGGTAGGTGATGACGAGTGTTGTAGTCCTACTTACATCGTCATCCTTGCTGAGGCCGAAGAAGCGTCGGATCTTGGTGGCACGCTTGGGACCGAGGCGCTTGGGGTGGACGGCGTCGGTAAGGCCGGGGATGTCGTTCTCGCCCTGCTTGACGATGGAGAGGGCAAGGACAGCCAGGTCCATGCCGACGATGCAACCACGGACGGACTTTCTCTTGCGCTCGCCAGTGCGGCGGGGTCGGTAGCACGAGTGACCTTCGGAGAGGAGGAGTCGGACACGGGTAGGGTGCAGGACACCCTGCTTCATGGGGAAACCCTGCTTGTCGTTCCCACCGGTAATGCGGAAGATGTAGCCCTTGAACTCATCACCGAGGTTGTCACCAGGGACTTCCTGGCCCATCTGATAACATAGCCACGTTAGCAACCCAATTCATATCCATTGATAGCACAGCGTATGATCTTTCGAGGTCGAGATAATCGTGAAAGGTCCTCTGGCATGAGGCTCATAAGGCCCACAAGGCTTGCTCGTGAGGCCGTATTCTTCTCTCGATTCGTTGGATGTCTCGCTGGTATCTCTATCGCAAAGGCGGGACGGAAAACGTACTCGCTTCTCCACGAAGTCGCGTAGCTTACGCTCATCTTCGATCTCGATTAGCTTCTGGCTGCCATTGGCAGGGTAGGAGATGTTCAGCTTCATCTCGGCGGCGGGTGTTGGCGATCGACTTTGGGTGACGGGGATTGAGGGAGGAAGTCAAATCGTGGCCGAGAACTGGTTGTGATTTGGTTTTCTCGCTAATCCTAATTTTTCTCTGGGTCCAGCACAAAAAAGGTGGGATAGTACTAGGGCACGCGAATGCATGGACCACCTCTGAAGCTTATCTTATCAGCTACCTCTACCTAGGGACCTAATCTAGTCGGGTTAGGTAGGGATCTAGGACCCGCTAATCGTGTGTAGGGCTCTACAGCTCTAGGTTAGGGAACTTATTCCATCGTTATTTTCATGATTGATGAGCTGTAATGAAATGTAATCAAATCTTCATCATATGCACTCCCATATAAATTTGACGACTAACTCATCGTTAAGATGGCATCATCTGTAACTCTTCACCTACGGACTGCCCTTCCCGAGGCTCCTTCAGCCAATCCCTTACCTGAGCTTATACAGACACCATCCGGCCTGGCCATTCTTGAGCTACAGGGTACTATCAACCTACCTCAATTAGACGACAGTGGTAGCGAAGTAGGCGATCGTGAGATCGAGATTGGTCGCATTTCATTCCCAGATTATCATCCAGAAACCCAAGATGTCTCGAGCACCGCGTGGATGAAACGTGTTCACCTATACGTAGGACAGCACCAAAGGCTCACCGGAGAGTTGAAGAAACTACCTAGAGCTATGGCTATCATTCGAAAGAGACAGAGATCTGGGCCAGACGTGGAAATAGCCGATGCACCCTCTGAAACTGCTAAAGAGGACCTAGAGCTCATCGAAATTGTCAAGTACAAGTTGATGTTCTCGCATCGTCCTGAGCCTGTCGGAAGCGTCTGAAATAGGGATCTACCTTCGGCGAGGTAATGAAAAAAAAATAAAAAATAAAAAAAAAATAAAAAAAATTACAGCACCTGGTATTGTTTGAGCTTTCCCGATGTCACCGGCCCATTGAACATGGATGGCCGAGGAAACTTGACTAAGTACCTTGTATGGATTTACGAAACCTAAAGTCTATCTAGAATGGGGTGGCATTTTGCTAGATCTCTATGTATCGTTGGGGTTGTTATCTTTGCAACAACCTAACCTAGCCATCAAGAGGCTAGCAACCCGTCATTAGAGTTGCATAGATGTCATGTCCCTCTTCCGATTCTTCGGATTTGGACCAGCCACCCCCAAATCCGGCCAGAGTGTGCTCCAGCCCCAACAGCAACTTTGATTAAATCGGGGTTCCATCGATTCAGATCCTGCTGTGACACCATCAGTCAGGTTACATTACGGGATTAAGTATAAACTTCGGTTATCCTCATAACCTGTACTCCATGGCCTAGAGTTGTGTCTCAATTGGTTGTAGCCGTCGTCGCCGTATTATAAGAGATTCGGGGGAAATGGGGACACGAAGGTCTTAATTGATATCTCCCCCAAATTACTAATACGCCTATACGCCACTGGTGGTTGCCAGCCACCCGGGAGACCAGCATGGTGATCCAATTTGGGGTTCGGGTGCCTCGAGTCTGTCCACATATTTACACACTCTTGAAGCATGCCGTATTGAGGCAACGCCAAAAAAGAGTAAATAGACCTGACCGATTACGGGACTGTTCACAACTCATGGTAGTAATTATTGGCTTAGGAGATATTCTAACCACCCAAGCAAGAATCCCTATTTGAAGTCGCTAAGAAACAGTGTTTCGCAGCTCCGCAGTTGGTCAATCATGGGGTAAATGAGTTACTCGCCCCATGGCGATGCACGGTTTGATGTTCAGGAGACCCCTCACCCTGCTTCAGCCCAAGTCACAGATACCTGCGCTGGCAGATCCGCCGGCCATGTGTTTTAATCTTAATAAACTAAGTTAATGCTACTCACATAATCAAAGCCGCGTGGCGAGCCCTGCTCCCCTGGTTTCTAAAGGGTTTGAGAACCAAAAATATCTACCCATAACGGTAAATCACGGGATCAGATAATGATACTAAACGTGCCTAATTCACTACATTGCCACGGCATTTGAGCAGCTGGGGACATCCGCGGTTGTGGTGCCATTGCACTAGATATATGAAGCACATTGATCCGGGTTAACACGATCTGACCGTCGTGTTTTGAAGTCCTGCATTTTGTTGCGTGGAGGTGGCTTTCGGTTTACCTATAGGTCCGCCTTTCCAGCTCTATAACATGTATTTGCTCGCCAATAGGTCAGCGTCTGTAGCAAAAGAAAATACGACCTCTAAACTATAAAGGCATGAACTCAAAAAACCCCTAATCCGCTTAAATTGTATGGCGCGCCTCTTCCTACTCTGCTATCCCATAACCCTCTAGCATCAATAGGATAGCCCATAGTGGCCCGGGTATGATCCCATGATGATAATAACCAAACCTTTCTCTTTACTACTCTCCGTGGCACTTCTTGTGTCCGGTTCTGGCATTACTCTTGATGACCTCGACCCCCTCCGCGATCTTAGTTTTAAAACGCATGCTAACACCCGGGATCTCGATGTACATGACGAAACAGAGAATGTCGACGCGCAACAATCTATTGAGGAAGGCGTGGTTTTAACGAAATATTTATCCCCTTTGACCACATCGACCCCTATTCCTGAAGTTTCCGGCTTGGCCAAACCTTGTTCTTTCGAAGACGCATGGAATGATATATTCCAAAAACACATAAAAGGCGATCTATGCGGTGCCGCGTCCCGTTTCTCGGCAAAAGTATCATCCACTGTGTCGTCAGCGATATTAAGCAGTGTCCAGAGTCAGAATGCATCGGTTATTGCTTCTATGACAGCCGAATTCACGATATCGTTGGCGGCTTCACTGAGCGCTGCTCATGACAGCGCGCAGAGTGCCATCGATGCTGCTAAGAGTAATTGTTATGCCGCGGAGAGCACCTCACTTAGTGTCGTAAGTCCAATTTAATCACAGTATGCGAGAAATGTATAGGCTAATGAGCCAAAGGACAATTCCAACAGTCCGTCTAACAGGTTGGAGGTCAATGCAGATCAGTTAGCGGGCATTATAGTAGGGGTCTTCCTTACATCTTCCATCTCGTCCATCTTGGCCACGTTATTTATCCTCCGGTATAGGAGGCAAAGAGCAGCTGTTACACACATGGCCGTGGATTCGTCAGCGGAAACTAAAAGACAAACACCGTGGCCGACATTTAGAAAGCTTCGTGGTGATATGCTTTCATCAAAGCAGGCCGCGACTGCAACGACTAGTCACCGTGAGCCCCCCAAAGCATTTCCTCCTATGTTAGAACGAGATATATCACCCCAAACCTACCAGATACACAACCCTATAGGCCGAGTTTCATCCGCCTCTCCCGTTAGCCCTAGCTCAACAAGTGATCAAATCTTTTCAGTGTCTCCACTGTCGGATAAGCCATCTAATCATTCTGACCGAGATCGCTCGCCTAGCTGGGGGCTTGGGCTATTCAGAAACAACACGCAGAGAACCCATGGGTCCAAAACAAGCAATGTATCACCTATTAAATTCTCTCTTGCGAGGAAGATAACTCAGAACGGGCCTCAGCGGATACAAGTTGTGCGCGTGGGAGAGCAAGCAACCAGACCACGCCGCTTCCTTTCCAACGTGCGGACGGCGAAAACCTTCTTGTCTAATGATGGATCGACCGATCGTACAGTCCCGCATGAAGAGCCCGGTGCGCAAGATTCTACCGATAGAATAGAGAGAGGGGCAGTAGCCTTAGCGCCGATGGCCAACATAAGCGTTCTCTCACCCCCTCTCATTCCGTTACGGTTTAGCAGTTTGAATATGTCTAAACCGCCCCTTACCGAAAGCTCAACTGGCATCCACGGTGACAATGGAACCTTTCTCCTTTCTACGGATGATGAGTCAGCAAACAGCGGCCCTGGGTTCTCACAAGACCAATCTGGACTCGAGTCGTCCTCACATTCTAGCGTAATCTTGCAAGATCCCACCCAGTTCGACCCAGGTGGTCTAGCCCGACAGCAGCCGATGTCTAGGTTTTCAATGTCATCCGCACCGCTGTCTTTGGAGTACTCGGCTCCATCGACGCCACCTGCGCCTCCATACAACCAGCCGCGGGAACATTCTGAATTGTTTGCACTACGCCCAGCACCGCCGACCCCCCCACAACTACAGGCACCCACGCCCAGACGACCCAGCTCCGCCTCGAATGTGGGCATTCCTGGGACTATCTATATATAGGGTTCTATGAATGCTAAGATATACGTTAGCCCGAAATCGACGAGGAGGGCCTGGCATTGCTGTTGGTACTATGTGGTTTAAGTGACAACTAGGACCAGGTTTTCTAGATATATATGTATCTCCTAAGGGGCCAGGTGCTAAGAAAGGGGCATATTCTTTTACGCTGATGTCGATTCTTGATCTATCGGAAATTGAATTACTGGTGTTATCATCCCGCCTTGCCCGCTCCTGTGCGCTGTATTACCTGAATATGTGTCGAAACGGGGATGCGGATGAAACAGGCCACGAGGCTAATATGAGGCTTTGATCTTGTTTTCTAGGACGTATAATGATAGAATAGAGCGCTTGTAGCTTTAGGGAAGACCACGGCCATATTTTACGGGCCTAAAATATACACATACATTCTTAGACCATCCAAGTTCTCGAAGGTCATCTTTTTTTATGATGAATCACTCATGTGGTAACTTATCCAAGACACAAGCTGGACGCCTTGAATAGGTTATAATAGCGCAACCTCTGTACGAGGTCTGTTCTTGGATACACCAGTCGGAACCTCCAGGCTGCCGCTTTGCTAAACGAGTCGGTCGAGTTTTGGCGGTGACCTAGGCTTACCGGCCATCATAGGGCTCCGGGGGGTTGGATATACCAAAAAGCTCCTACGACTTGAGACGACCAAGGTTTTCTTTTCATTAGACGAGAATACATCTTTATGTACAAAATTACATTGTCTAGAGGTGAATTCAGAACCATGGTCGCCTACCTGCCTAGTTCCCCCAAATACACACCGTGTTACCCTTGTTGATGATGAGTACTTTTCCCCCTTTCTTTCTTACACGACTAACTCCCAATTGCACCGCCAGAAACGCCAGTCATGCTCTCTGATAGAGCCGTGACTTTGACAGAAACTAATACCGAATCGATTACATCGGTCCATGTACACCTTGATATGTACATGGACGGTTGCATGTCAATGATGTGGAGGCGTGTAGCCACCCCCAAAACTGTCGAGCCTGAGCATATTGTTCATTTCGCACTTATATGGGCTCGCCGTAGGCTGCTTCCTGAGAGCAGATAAGGACACATTCCCCCCCTTTATACTGGTAGCTTGAACTTCTTTCCCTTCATGACTTTGGTGTAGTAGATCCAGAAGAAGTCCGAGTACAGAATAGTCTGGATAATACCAGCAATGATGGCAATCCAATCCATCTTATGGTTTGACTCGGTGAAGTAGCGGTAAATCCAATTGGGGATGTAGAGTCCACGGTAAATTCCAAGAGCGAACAGGTAGTGTGTGGTAATGGTCTCGGCTTCGCCTGTGCGCTGTAGCATGAACAGTTGAGGTAGGATCGCTACTGACTCAAGCCAGATCGAGAAGGCCCATAGAATCTCGGATACGGTGTAGCGGTAGGGTATTAGGATGGCCAGCACGGCGGCGCCGCCTAGTAGATATTGCACACGGAATGTATCGAGGTTCGGGTCGTGGGTTGGCTTGTACTTGGTTGTCATCAGGTACACAATGTATCCTTGTGAGCTGATAAAAAGGATTTTAAAGATAATATTGTAGTAGCTTTCGGTGCTGAAAAGATCTATTTGCGGAATGACACATTAGTCTCCCACACTGTCTATATTGAGCCTCTCGATAGACGATATTGAAGAGCAAACGCACCGAGATAACGAGTTACGTATACTATGAGATACAAGGCTTGCGATTTGAATGATATGCCAGTGCATCCCTGAAGCTGGTGTTAGTAATTGCGCTTTGCCGTATTCTTGATGGTGTAAATGGACTAACATTAAGCTCTGTCATCTTATGAAGTAGAATGAAAATTGACGTCAAATGGGAAAAGTCCGCTAGAAAAAAGCAATGAGTTAGCCGATCATCTTGACCGCACCGGTGAGAGGAAACAAACCTAGGACTCGAAACAAGTTGAGCGACATGGTGTGATGTGGAGGGGAGCCGAGCTCCTGGAAGCAGCAGTTTTAGCACGATGCGCTGACGCAATCTTCAAGAACAAGTTGACGATAGAGCACGTTGGAGAATAGGGACGGCGAGAACAGAGGGGCCCCTCAGGATATCGTAGTATCGTGGGTTTATTTGACGGGCTGTTCGTGATACAGACGTGTTTACTGCTTGGAGGTTGAAAAGGCCAGACATGGAAGGGCATTGGCACTTGAGAAGTTGTTTCCGCGATTGAAAGGACACAATACACCTAGACACGCGATGGACCTATGATTGGATCCCCTAGTCTAGGAGGTAGGTAAGATAGGTACCTAGGTACTTAAGCCAGGGAGCTCTGGTACCTATTGGCTCCAGCACTGCTCCAGTACCTAGTACTAGGTGAGGTACATAAAAGAGCCCTGGAGGTGGCTCATGCATCATTAGTTGCATACTTACCTATCTGGTCTATCCCTCTCTAGGTTAGGCAAAATGGACAGAACCTGGGTGGTGTCTGGGTGCACGCTAAACATGAAAATGATGTCAGGGGGCCAGGGTGAAGGACTGCTTTTCTTGGCGCATTGTTGCCGCATGCCAAGCCTGAGTTGTCGGCGATAATGCCCTTCTACGGCATATTCTTTGCGTATTACAAAGCTGCCTACAGAGAAGAAAGGTATAGAGTAGGTAAGTACACAAGATTGCACATAGGGGAGGGTGAACCAAAAACAACAAAAGATTGTAGAACATTCGATTGAAACTGACATTCGCACGCACTAATAATTTCATACCTAGTCGAGGAGTGTAACGCCGTCTTCCCAGAGTCAGTCAGAACCCGCTCTACGCCCACAGCAGAGAACAAGAAGGCCCCGTAAAAGAATACCTACTCAAATGGTTCCCATTACTTTGGTCCATCATGGCGATACACATACATATGACATGCCGCTCGATGCAACCGTGACCGACCTAGTCAACGAGATCCAAGATGTTCTACACATCCCAGTCGACAACCAAAAGCTCATGATACCCAAGCTAGGGATGCTAAAGGCACCCTTTGGCGACCGCCCCATCACCGACTTACAGAACAAAAAGATCACCCTCCTCGGCACCTCGAGCGCCGAAATCGACTCGTTGAAAGCAGCTTCCGAGAAAGCCGCAGCACGGCAAGCCCACCTCGCCTCCGCGCGTCGGAATACGCCCAAGGCATACTCGAGGCGCGACCCCTTGCACGCACAGGAAGAGAGCCAATACACATTCATGACGCTCCGGCCTCTACCGAACCTGCCCCGACCTGAGCGCTCGCTCGCCTTCCTCGAACGTCTAAAGGCCGATCCGGGCGTCCGGGCCGCCATGCGCGCCCATAAGTTCAGCGTCGGGCTCCTAACTGAGATGGACCCTCTGTCATACACGGAATCCAGCCACGAAGGCACGACGCGGATCCTAGGTTTGAATCGCAATAAAGGAGAGGTGATCGAGCTCCGTCTACGCACGGATGCGTACGACGGGTACCGGGATTACAAGATCATTCGCAAGACGCTCTGCCACGAGCTCGCGCACAATGTGCACGGGCCGCACGACCGGAACTTCTGGGATCTCTGCCATCAGATCGAACGCGAGGTCGCCAAGGCCGACTGGAAGAGTGGAGGATCAAGTGTGGGCGAGAGCGAGTTCTACGAGCCCAGCGAGGAGATCGCGTATGACCATGGAGGTTGGACGGGCGGCGAGTTCGTGCTGGGCGGCGGCGGGTCGTCAAGTCAGAGTGCTGCTGGCACCACGGTGAGCAGACGCGAGATCATGGCAAAAGCCGCCGAGGAACGGATCAAGAAGCAGAAGAAGACACAAGCCGATGCTGATGGGGATTCATCTACACCTGGGGGTTCCTAACTAGTTGATTTGGTCTTTGGTTTTGATGATTGGTTTTGGTACTTGCGGTCAGCATTTACAGCCTATACCCCTTTTTGCTTTATTTTGTGGAACTTGGGTTTATAGACAGGAAACTGCAAATAGGAGGGGTTTGAATGCTACAACTTATCAGTTTCATAGAACGAAAGATGTGTAAGTGTCTATTTGTTTAGGCGTGTCGAAATATTCGAACGCTGCCTAGCAGTACCCTAATATGCCATACGATTAGTCATAATAAATGCCGCTGTTGGCCTCCTCCAGGGTATCTCAAATGACGCTAGGCATTAACAGGTCCGTAATCCTTTAGCAAGCAAACTATGGGAGAGGATGCAGTGGTCGTCAAAACTTCGTTAAGTCATAATCGTACAGAACCCCCAACAGGCTTACAAATGCTTTACTCTGGCGGGGGAGCCCATCGCCTTCCCGTAGGCGTGCTATTAGAGCTACTTAATTGCTCCTTATTCCTCGCTCTTCTCTGCTTTAGGATCGAATACTCCCGCTTCCACGCGCCGATGCTTTCGCTGAGCTCTTGATCGGCGCCCTGGGGCACGTAGCTCATGCACTGCACTTCGATGGCCTTAAGTTGAATCTGCAGGTTCAGCAGCTCTGTGTCGCTTTCCTTCCTCTCTCGTTCACTTCCCCAACATAGTCAGTAATGCTCAGAATCGACCTACTTTAGGAGAACTATAGGGCATACTAACAGGCCTTGAATTTGTTCCTCTAGAAAGATGATGTGCTGTGCTGCACGCTCTAACCGTGTAATTAGAAGGCCGTGAATATGCTACGAAGGGTTAGCGAATTTCACGATAGGAGTTAAAGGGGGGAACAGGAAAGAGAGCGGGAGGGGAAGGTGCTTGCTTCGGTCTCTTCTTGTCGGTCAAGAAGGTTTGATCTGACAAGTTCCAAACTCTTATGAAGAGCCTGTGCTTCTGCAATTATTTGCTCGGCCTCTGCTATGGTCTCCACGGCACGGGGTTTCGCCTTATTATTAGCTTGACGACCCACTCTAGCTTTAGTCGATTGAGACGGCCGTGTTGGTGAGGCAAAACTTGACACGTCAGAGGGTAGTAGATCATCCGGATTAGGTGTTTCCCAAGAAAGGCTACTTCCGTCTTGGTCACCACCTCCGGGATCTCGGGGTGGGAGCCGCGCCGGCCGGGTATTCGTCTTGGACGAATAGTCAAAAGTGTACAAAGCATTCTCTAACTCATCGACCTTGGCATGTAGGGCGTTCATCCTCTCGCTTTTGACATGTTGTTGTTGACTTAGCATCGCAGCAAGATCATTCAGGCGTTGTACGAGAACATCTCTGCTCTCCTGGGTGATATCTGGCTCCGATTGTGGATATAACGGCGAGGACGGAGAAGGGGAGAACCGACGGCGTAACGGTGAAAGTGGAGACCCTAAGGAAGAGAGGCTCATGGAGGAAGGTAGCGGGGATAACTGAATTGTAAAAGCGTCGCTATCATCTCGGCGATGCGGACCACGTGGCTCTGGGCTAGCTAGCCGTTGTGGTGGTGTATATGGCACCGGGCCACCGTGGTCGTCGCCGGACTCTTCTGGTATGCCGGCCATTACAGTAGCTAGGAAACCCCAATATCATATATAGACGATACAAGATCAGAGGCCGAAGACTTGTGGATCCTGTAGGGGATCTATCAAGTTTAACCAGGCAACCTGTGCGGATAGCAGAATAGCATGTGGCTTTGCATTGCCTGGGGGGGCAGATCTCTGTTCCTTTTTTTCTTTCCTTTTTTTCCCTCCTCACCTTTGTTTTGCAGCTTGAATACCTACTAATAAACAAGGTATTAATATCGGCATTTGGAATACAACCTCCTCAGAGATGTAAGTACTTAGGTATAATAGAAAAATAGGGTAGTGCAGTGATTCTTAGGTTGGTATCTGCCTGGCCAGTTTGTCGCAGCGCCGAAGTTGCGTCAACCTTTACGCACTCTAATATGTAGTAGGGATGTCATGTATTCAGTACCTAGGTACTTTAAAAGTGGCCTGCCAAGGACGGGTAAACAAATCTGGCAAGGCGGCAGCGGCATTGGCACTGTCGGTTGTCCTTGGCCGGCTGGCATTCCTCGGCCGCCTAGAATTGGCCCAGCAATGGTCTACCTACCTCAGGCTACGTACACTGCACAAAATGCACTTCTTCTAAGGGCTTGTCACCGCCAACGTGCAGCATAATATACCGCATCCATCCTTGGGATGAGGTATTATTTGAACTTAGACTGGCTAATGTTCAGCTGTGAGCAAAATACCGCAGTCCATCGGAGAGACCTTCCTCCACGTCAGGGGCTAGGTATTAAAACCACAAAAAACAACTACAACGACAACAACAAAGGGGGCTCCAGTGTGCAGCAAGTGGACGTCAGATGATCAATCGATTAATTAGGTACCTAGGTAGGTATGCAATCGTTAATGAACTTGTTGTGGCTGGTGAGGTATCTAAGATGAGGTATCTAAGATGAGGTAGATGAGGTAGATGGTATAGTATAGATGGTCTTCCCCCCTTTGCCGGGAAGCTTTCATAGCTTTCATGTCAGCTCCAATCCCGCTCTAAGTTTTTCTTCCGGTGGCCCAGTGGCGTCGTCACCAATTCGAATGTCCTCGGCTATCATGGCACGGATCCGGCAAGGTCGCAAGCAACCCGGGGAAAGCTCTTGCTTGTGCCTAGGCTGTGCCGATGCAGTACTGTACTTACATATAAGTACAATAGTGTACATAGGCCCACAGTACACGGGTCCACCGTACTGAGAGCAACCTCACAGCAATGACTTGATAGCACGAGCCAATCGCCAATCCCGGCCGTCCTGAATTAACTTTTCAATCTAGACTTACCGTGGACTACCTCGAGTCTACTAGTAGATACCCTACCTAGGTAGGTACCGCCTTGTACCAAGGTACTAACTAAGTCCACCCATCCGCCAATTCTAGCCTCCGTCACACGATCTCGAGTCATACTCGATCGAACCCTTTCGACTCTTACTTACTTACTTTTGATGTTCATGTGAATTGATTGTCTCTTTTGATATCCCTCTTCTTCCTCTTCGCTTTCCTGCTGGCTTTGTTTGTGTTCTGTGTTGTTCGCCCTGCTACTGTACTTGTACCATAGTTACCTCCCTCCCTACCTACCCAGGTAGCTTATCCACAAAGCTACGTCGTTCCAATACCTCGGCGTCATCGCCTCGACCGCGGGGTTCCGCATCCGTGGTTGGCCAACACCACCAGCTATCCGTGTCCTCCATTCCAGCTCCATGGCCTGTAGAACTATCTGCGGAAGTTGCTAAAATCCGCCAAAAAAAGAAAAAAGGGGACCCGGGAGGAGTAGTTCGCTTTTATTGCTAGTTGTCCCGTTCCATCATGTCGTGGAAGGCCTCCGAAAGGCTGATGGACACCATCCGCCATTATGCTAACTTCCCTGCCACTGGAGTTAGCTTACGGCAGATGGTGCAGTTTGGCGAAAGACCATCAGTCGGTATGATTGATTGATCCCTTAGCTCCGTCATGACAACGTAACCTGCGAGGCGCGGTCTAACCGACCGTCTCTTTCTCATCAATAGGGACCTTATTCCGCGCCTCCCAATTCCTCGCCGAAGAGCTACCCATTCGCCTTGCGCATCGAGTAGAGGAGCTCACGAGCCTACCCGACGGGCTGAATGAGATGCCGTCCGTCAAGAAGGTCCAAGACTGGTATGCGCAGTCGTTTGAGGTCCGTAGTTCGACGGCCCAAGGTGTTATCTATGGCTCTCACTGACTCGCGCTACCATAGGAGATCACTGGCTTACCGCGCCCTAACCTCGAACGCAATATACGGGAACGGCTGCTAAATCCTGGGAAGTTTTATAACGGTAGGGGGTCGATGCTGTCTGAAGCGATACCGAACCCCAGTATTCGCGAAGGGCAATACGCTTCCTCGCCCGTAGGTCATTCGGGGGTGAATGGCGCTAGGAAACATCAAGGGGCCCGGAGATACTTCGCCATGGTAGATGATACCGGCGACTGGCCGCCTGAGCTCCAAGCCTACAACTCCAAATTTGCCCAGTGCTTACATAAAATCAAGAGGAGGCACGATGGTGTAGTCACAACTATGGCGCAGGGTATCTTGGAGTACAAGCGCAAGCGGCAGCGGATGCAAATCGACAATAACATTCAATCGTTTCTCGACCGTTTCTATATGTCGCGTATTGGAATTCGTATGCTCATTGGGCAACATATTGCGCTGACAGACCAGAGCCACCACCGAGACCCCTCATACGTTGGTATAATCTGCACGAAGACTAACGTCAGGGATCTCGCCCAAGAAGCCATTGAGAACGCTCGGTTTGTTTGTGAGGATCACTATGGGCTCTTCGAAGCCCCCAAAGTGAAGTTGGTCTGCAACCCAGACTTAAACTTTATGTATGTTCCCGGGCACCTATCCCACATGCTATTCGAAACCTTGAAGAATTCGTTAAGAGCAGTGGTTGAGGCGCATGGGCAAGATAAACAAGAATTCCCTGTCACCAAGGTTATTGTTGCTGAGGGCCGGGAAGACATTACGATCAAAATCTCGGACGAGGGTGGTGGTATTCCTCGAAGTGCTATACCATTGGTCTGGACGTACATGTATACCACGGTGGATCGGACACCGAGCCTTGATCCCGATTTCGATAAAAGCGATTTTAAGGCTCCCATGGCGGGCTTTGGTTACGGCCTACCCATATCGAGGCTTTATGCTCGGTATTTTGGCGGTGATTTGAAGCTCATCAGCATGGAAGGGTAAGTTGGTTTACCCCAATACTCGATTCAATAGGTCAAGGTTACTAATGATTCGGCCGCACCTCATTAGATACGGCACAGATGTTTACCTCCACTTAAATCGCCTGTCAAGCTCGTCAGAACCTTTGCAATAGCAATTAACAGCCACGAGGGATGGATCATCTCGAGGACTGGCTATACCCTTGAGGATGATGCAAAAACGACTGAAGCCTTTTGAGATATCTGAACGCAAGCAGGTCGGCGACGCCGAATCCATGATCTCCCAAGAAAGAGGGCGGTTTACATGGGACGATACCGGTGGCGAGCTATGATAACAGGAACCCAACTGTCTAAGATACACGCAGGCACACATATACATAGATGATTCCCCCGCGGAGTTTATATCCAAACTACAGAGTCTTCCTACGCCCAAGAGCGAGGGAAGAAGAGAAGGTCCATAGGTAACAAGTGGATCAGAGGAGGACAGTTGTCGAAAACTCCTCGTAAAGAACAAGAAAAAAAGGCGATTCGGTATAATGTGAGTACCGAAGACGGCATCCCACCCCTTTTCTTGGCTTTGCCTATTTAGGAAGAAGGGACGACGTAGCATTTCTTCGGCGCAAGAACCAGGGGGAAAATAAAGATTGGGTGGGGACAAAGGGGAGACAAATGGAAATGGTCGGGTCCTTTTTCATGGTCAAAGCATCCGTGATCTATCTATCTAGCCTCTAGTTGGGAAATGAATATATATGAAAGTAAAGTACGGCTTGGTTGCGTTCTGGTTCCGCAAGAACCTATTAGTAGAAGCAAGAATGTCTTGCTATGTTCGATGTGATATAATTCTGTAATACTAGGTACTTTATATAATACAATGTCTTGTGACATAGCTGGAGTCATTGATGCTTCTAGTCTGTGTTGAGGCGTGATGTAGGTATGACTTGTGTAGATATGAGATGCAGCACCTAGATCGGCGACACCACCCAGTTTCTCTTCGTTTAGATCATGCGCTTGAAACAGAGACATGCGTGATGAAGATTCATGTGTATGGGAATAGATAGTGAATATAATGAATCAACGAGCAGGACGGACGGACGGACACACGTCCTCAAAATAATCTCAGCATCGTCATCATCCTCACATGCACGCGCACCCCAACGCTGTGGATGCGTATATGGAGGACGCTCCGCGCTAACTCGTACAACAATATGCTTTTTAGTTAAGCCACAGGTAAACGACATCTGCACCGAATATGGGGTTACGCTACGCCTTATACATGAGATCCAGGAAGCCCGTCGCTAGATCGACGACGACGGCCTTGTTGGGTAGGGACCCTGCGACGCCGTATAGCGCCGCCGTGTCGCCGGTCGCATTCCCCTTGGGCCCCTTTCCCTCGACGACGCGGACACGCTCCTTCTCGCGCTCGGCCTCGATGACGGCCTCGAGGTCGGCGACGAGGCGTTCCCAGACCTTGGTGATGGGCATTGTGACGGCGATGTGCATGGCGGGCGGGTTCTGCAGGGCGTTGAGGTGCCATCCCTTTGCCGACATGCCGTCGGCGATGTCGTATATATTCAGGTTGTGCGCTGTGAAGGCGACGACGGAGACGAGGGGCCGGCCAACGAGGTCTAGTTCGGCGGCCAGCGCAGGCGACTGCGCGACATGTTCTGCGATCTTCTTTGCGCAACCAACGATCTTGACGCACGCGTCCACGTACCCTGCCTCGCCCACCTTCATCATGCTCGTCCAGCATCCCGCGATCAAGGCCCCGGGGCGCGAGCCGGCAATACCCGGTGATGCGTATACGCCGCCGGACCAGTCGGGCGATACGAAGTACTGGTATGTGCGCAGTTCCTGTGTGCGGTACAGCACAGTTGAGTTGCCTTTGGGTGCGAACCCGTACTTGTGCGTGTCACATGAGATGGATGTGACGCCCTTGAGGCGGAAATCGAACGGCTCCGTCTCGAACCCGGCCTTTTCGAGGAAGGGGACAAGGAAAGATCCCAGGCAGCAATCTACATGTAAGGGGAGCCGGCGCTTGATTGCCAACTTAGACAAGGCCGATATGTCATCCATGATACCATGGGGGAAGTTCGGCGCTGAGCCTACGAGCAAGATGGTGTTGGAGTTGATGAGCCGTGATACCCGGTGGGTATCTACTTGATACGCAGGTGCCGGGCATGGCACAAGGTGGATCTTGATCTTGAAGTAATCGCCCGCCTTGCGGAATGCTGTGTGTGCTGTATCCGGTAGAATCCTATGTCAAATATCAGTGTAACTACGCTATGATTAAAAGAGGTACTAGAAATAAAGATGGCGTACATCTCTGGCTCTGTGACGCCTCGCTCAACGTAGGCCTTTTGCCGAGCACTGTAGCATGCCATGAGGATGCTCTCTGTGCCGCCGCTTGTGGACACACCGGCAGCAGTTGATGGTGCATGGAACAGGGAAAGGACCATAGCAACAACCTCGGCCTCCATCTTGCGGACGCCGGGGAAAACATCCGGGTGAATAGGGTTCGCGACGGTGAACTTTCCGTACGCCTCGGTCTGAAGCTTCAGCAGATCGTCTTCGCCGTGGTATACGGCACCAGACACGAACCCGTCCTCCCATCTCGTGTGGTCCATATTAGCAAGGGTCTCGAGCTCCTTCTGCACCGCCTCATCGGTCCATCCTTCTTTTGGCAATGCCAGGTACCGCGACCCGTCGGTAGGAATCATCTTGGCCTGAACCTTTGCTAGTGACTCGTCGACTTGCTTGCGCACTTTGGTCCGGATACCCGGGGCACGGAGGAAGTAGCCATATAATATGCGACGGGAGTCGGTATATAGCTCGACGATGGTGCCAATGAGGCCACGGCCCTTGAGCTTCCAAAAGGTACGGCGAATTATGCGTAGGACAAAGAAGAAGAAGACGATATTGCGGAACCTGCAATATGAAACAGAAAGGTGGAATTAGCAACTATTCTTTCCCCGGAAATGAGATCTTCTTTTCATTCCCAAACATCCTGGGCTCAGCAGCCAGGGCAAAAGAGACAAACAGTTGGAAATCATACTCACAGGTCGAGATTGATGAACTGTAACGACTGCATCGTATTCGTCGGCCGTGCACGCTTGACCCTCTCCAAGCCTTCTCGCAGGCTGATGGGTATTCGCGACGTGCCGGGCATGATGTCGAGGTGAGGTAAGGGTCGCGGATCGCGGGATGGGTTGTTGCAACTTATGCCTCGGCTAACACACGTCCGTCTGTCTCTCAATTACAAGTTGGAATAGCTAGTAAATCCGGATCATCTGGTCGGATGTCCGCGGGACAGTCGCCGTCTTTATATTGTGGTTTATTTGGTAAGTTATTTAGTTAGTCAATGGAGAAGGCCGATGGAGAAAGGTGTAAATGGTGTTATTAAGTAGATGGTGTACTGAACCGATTGGGTCATCACAGGCGGCCGAGACAACGAAAATGGAAGCTTTCCCTGGCTAACGCCGGCGCCGACAAATCCCCGCAAAATGGGAGCCGCCGTTGGTACGTATCGTATTACACTACTATACAATAACTACCTGCCTGGGTCAGTGCCTAGGTACAGTAGCGTGTCGTGTCTGCATCATCACATGCAAAGTCGCTTACATTAGCGCAGGTCATGGTCAATGCCCAGGTGGTCATTACCGGGATTATCGGCACGGCTGCTCATCCTTGTTACTACGGCTTGTGCCAAGCATGCGAATGCGAGCTCTCTTTTCTCCCTTTCTACCTTATCTGATCCAAGCATGCTCCCCGGATGACAATCCGCTTGAATCTCACTGGTCAACACGCACATAGCCGAGTAGACAGATCTCGCATTCGACAGCATATACCTTAGGTAATACCCAATACTTACTCCAGTACAGATTTACACGCTAGATCTCTGGAGAAGAACACCACAGAGACTACATAACGAGGTTTCATTACTTAATTCCCTCGCGTGCGTCACATCACTCATTAAAGCCACGTAACCCAAGATTAACTTGGCATTGGACATGCCAAGGTACACGTTTACTTGATCACGATTTCTTGATGGCGGGTTTTCGGAGCTTATGCATTTCGTTAAATATCTTGAGTAGATATAGAGTTCATTTAACACCCAGTGAGGGGTAACAGATGACGGCCGGTTGCCTGGCTAGCCGTCCACACCACGGATGGATCAGATGGAATAGTCCCCCCCAGAAGAATACCCAGCCTGTAAAGCAACATGATTGCCGGTAAACAAGGATGGAATGATGACAGGTACGCAAAACCCCGATGCAAATGCCAGACTTCCTATCTATTTGAGCAGCCATCAACCCGGAGGATCTCGCATGTAATGATATCCATAAAACGCCAACCTCGTTAACATGCCGAACCCCTCTCCCTTTTTCCTCGTTCCATAACGACACATTGATCATTAGTTATTAGTTACCGGTGCTAACCATCTCATCTTATAAATGTTCACGCTAATGATCGGCACCGAAGGATGCCCGCCACTGTTGTGAGTAACGTTCGGCTTCATTGGCACAGCTCTTGGTACCCGTGCCCGAACATTGGGCGAATACGACAGCAATATCGCCGTCTTTGTATTGGGCACCATAGTCCACTACAGAATAGGCATTGATGGCCCGTTGGGGGACGATGGCCAGCTTCGAAAGGATGGTAGGATGCCACTGGACGATATGCTCCTGCAAACGGTCAGTACAGGTACACATTCATTTTATGTAACCAAGGGTAGAACATACTAGTGCATGTGTCTCAGCTTTCTGAAAATTGTAACTTCGATACATTGGATCGAACCATGTGTCAAGGAAGAATTTGGCCCATTCACCATTCCTGACAACTACACTAGTTGTTGCAAGGCCATCTTTATCCTGCGTGATAACTAAATTGACATCGCTAGCTTTGAGGTAGGAGAAGGTTTTAATTATGCTCTCGGGCGGCACAATCGGGTGATCCTTCAACATCATTTCTTCGAGTCTCTTATCCCCCATCACATGCTCTTCCACTTTAGAACCCGGGTTCATAATAAGCGCATGTTGGTCGATATACCAGACATATTTGCAGTTGGGGAACTTGGCCATGGCGTGTCTCATGGCCACAACCTTTGACCAGGACGCTGGTGCCCCCGATAATTCGTAGTCGCCGGCTTTAGCAATGAACGTGCCATATCCTGAAATATGTTAAAGGGGTTGGTTTGAGGCCTGCGAATAGCAATCTTACCATGCTTCTCGGCGTACTGTATCCTATTGTCTTTAATGTGTTGTGAGTATGCAGTATTGTCATACTTGTCGTCAAAGACGGTGACCACAACCACTGGTGGCTTGCCCGTTATTGGACGGGGACCTTTATATTTCGATCCAGAAAACAGCCATATTAGGCCGAGGATGACCAGTCCGAATAGTACTATGGTCTTCAACTGACTTCTTCGTATGAACCGCAGATGTGATCTTCGAGGTTTAAAGGGCGCGGGATGAGAATCCTTTCGCGGCGGGTAAGCGTAATGCATCGTTCCCTCTAACTCGCCGCCCTGATGCAGGGAAAGGCGGAAACCCGGACCAAACAGGGCGACCGATCAAGCCCCGGTTTGCTTCGATATCCGACGAGTGGTCGTATACGTAATAGATAACACGTGTTTAGCTCCGAAGGTCTTCTGTTCAAGTACCTAAGCGAAATGGCGGGCTCGTGGTATATGCGATTTGGCTAGCCGAGCGAATATGCGTTTAGTGGCCGGGTCAAATCTGGTCGGGGAGCGTAGGCGATGTGCCAATTCCGGGGCTGTAGACGGAGAATCGCGATAACCGACGATGGACGGATCGGAATAGTGTGGATAACGGATCGCTTATGCGGTGCACGTCACAGAACTAATGGAGTTTTGGGGGAACCAATTGATGTAGCAGGCAGCATGGCTCTCGGTATGAACCGGTATGAAAACGAGCGCTTTGGACGTTGGAAGAAATGTGGTATTTGAGCATGGTGGAAGCAACTTGTCTATTAACACCAAAGAGTTTTAGTACATAAGGTAACAGATTAGGGATTCTAGATTTAAGGGAGTTGACTGGGCTTGGCTGTATTAGGCATTGATAGACCCGGCCGGGGGTCCCCATGCACACACTACGGTACGTAGGTAGGTACTTACTAGTAAGTAGTAACACCTAAGTAGTAGTAGGTACTGCCCCCCGTTCTGCCCGCGCAGAGCAGTTCTGTCGAGCTCGATTAGCTCCGCCGATGGAATCGAGTCAGGACTAGCGCTACGGGTGACTTAGTGTAAGACTGTAAGTACACTATGTACCTACCACTAGGTGGCTTTTGCCGGAATGAATCCAAGTACCCAGGTTGATGATACCTTGTCGGTAGATACCTCCTATCATGTTTTCTGCATGTTTTAACGTGATAGCCTGAGCCCAGGGTTGTATTCTACTTCCATTTGTAGCTAGCCCGGTTCAATACTCCCTAACTAACTGTCTCTTAAGTCTTTTATTAAGGTTGTTATTTTTTTTTTTTTTCTCTCTATATATGATTGTGTCTCAAAAAGTCTAACCTCATTTGCACCATAAAATCAAGTCAATTGATAGGTAGTTTAGGCATACCTTAAAAATAGGTAAACCTGGTATGTTGAATTACAATCTTTTTACTACCTACTCACCTAGAGTTAGGTAGGTAGTAAAGCCATAAAACTAGCACTTCCCTAGATGGAGTTCTTCTGCCCACAGACGCTGTAGACAACCCGTACCAGGGAGGGGGATGGGGGTCGATAAGCCGCCGCTTCGCCACTCGCTACCTCATCTGCCAGTTATTAGTATGTGGGCAGTCTGTGGGTATTAGGCACATCATCATGTCAAACTAATACTGATTGACGGGCTTACACCTCAGTCGGATTCTATATATTTTTCACATGTCTTGCGTAATAAAGATTGCACAAGATGAATGTGCTTTTCTTCTCTCAACTGTCCTCATTTGCTGCATTTTCGAGCGGGTAAGGCTTCGCTCGGAAGACCCTGGAGATTTGATGTAGGGGTTAACGAGATTGTATAAGTCGCTAATGACGTCCTATCCTGGTGATTTTACCACACACGTCCTTAAACAGCACCAGACACGTTGACTGCATAATGAAACACCTTTTATATACTCATTACACCTGGTGCCGTAACAGAGAAGTTGGGGATAGGCACGCCGTATTTCCGATGTAATTAATAGATATTAACACTAATCGACTGTAATACCCTACGCTAGTCAAATAAATAGGAAGTTGATATTAACAAGGTCTATTTTGCTTCTCAACATTGAAATGCGGCATTAGAAGCTATAGAAGTAGAATGTGTCAGGCTCTTCCAAAGCAAACCCCCACTCAGATAGATGCCTAGAATAGCGGGGGCTAACTGGATCCATTCGAACAGCCCCGAAAGACTGGTGTGGATAGGTAGTTGGTAATATGCCTGACTTCCCAGATTTGCTGTTTGAAGTATAGACAAGACGCCCATAGTACTTCACAGCTAGATTTGGGTATCAATCTTTGCACACAGACTAGTTGACAAGGCATGGAAGAGCGGCTTCTAGGCAACTTAAGAGTGTGCAAGCGAACTCGCATAGCATCTATGTGGATATTTGATCAAGGTGATAGAAAAGGAGTAGTTGTTCGTGAAATACTTCCTAATCATGACCGGCCCCATCATCCTCATCATCACTATCTTCATCAGCTTGAACATTCAGAATCTTCTGGCTAGCTCTGTCGAGCGTCCGCTGCGTATATTTCCTGGTCGCTTTCCACACAGTCTGCATCACGTGTTAGTTAACTCACCTGCTAGGGGTCAAAGGCGACCAACTTACATAGAGAAAAGTCAAAACACCAATGAGGACTAATGTTAAATTGATGTTTTCCATCCTTTGACGGCCCGTACCCGCTCTGCGCGCCCCGCCGCTGACAATTCCACTCGTGCGCAGATTCCACCATTGCCAAGGGCTCATGGCGAGAAATGCTTTAACGAAGCCTAGGAGACCGAGTGAGAAAACGCCTTTGAGTAAATGTTCAAACCAGCCATCGGCCTCGCTAAGATCAATAACATCCTCATCTGCAAATCTTGCGCCGGGAATGACAGAGTCGGTGATAGTCCCCACAGGATCAAGCCAAAGGCCAAGGAGAGGATCAGCGACGAAACCAAGAATGAAAACAGTGACGAAGAGTATCGCCAACGTCATCGCGAGAGATATAAATGGGCTTCGTAGTCGCTGCGCCCAGGACAGTCGCTCCATGCGATATTGGTATTTGCAAATATCACACTTGTAGCCCTTTGAAGGATTCTCGTTCATCCAGAGCTTCAAACAACCTTCGTGCATATATTTGATCGAGCCTTTGCACAAACATGGACTAATTAGTCGGTCTCCATCTTCAGAAATATATTGCCTCTTCGGGCGCCGGTTGCGCACTCCGTTCAGCACCCCGACATCTTCATATGTAGGAGGCACCCATTCGAGGCATATCCGACATTTCCGGCTGTGTTTTGGTTCACCTTCTGCATTGGTTTCGGGGGGTGATGTGCGCCTCCTAGGAGGATCGTTCTCATTGGAAGGAGTAGAGGTAGGTTGGGGATTGGTGCTCGCGTTCGCTGGAGATTCAGGAGTAGAGGGGATATTGTCCCAACCCCAGCTTGACGATGAAGCTTGCATTGTCGATGTAAACTGTAGAGTCCGTTCACAGCGGCAAGTTAGGGGGGGATTCAAGACGGCGAATATTGCCGATGCGTATTAGGAAAAGAACAGTTAGATTTGAATTGATGGCCTAAAAATGCGATAAAACACAATGGCAGACTCCATACCACTACGGACGATGCAGGGCTGAAGTAGCCGAAGTACAAACCATTGTTCGCCTGAAGCGAATTCAAAGGACACGTGTGGCCGGAATTAGCAGGCTCTAGTTGCTGCAAAGACTTGGCGAAACTGAAATAGCTTGACGTCTGAAATAATCACCCGAGCCTTTCAGGAGGCGACTCAATCTCCTCTCAAGAGGAGTACAAATTGTTCAGTGTGCAGGCAAACAACAATGACGGGCTGCCTACTGGGGCACAAATCTGCGTCGTCTGGCTTGCTTCTTACGGCAGAAAGAAAACAAGAAAGGAAATGGGCTCAAGGAACTGTCTAGTGAAGGATAGAGATAGAGAGAGAGAGAGAGAGAGAGAGAGAGAGAGAGCTTAGGTCTGTTGATATTCAAGACCAACTTGTGAAATTAGGTACTCGGTATGAAAGCCCAAGACCCTGCAAGTTCATCATACAGGAAGTCCTTGTTTTGTGGTGATGAGACTAGAGAAATTAATTACTGAAGGTGACCAGCAAAATCATCTACTATGTACTCCAGGTCCGTAGAATGGTGGGTACCGACCTATCTGTTTCTAGCTTACCTAATTCCCAGTAGATGGTACCTAGGTACCTACCTGCCTACCTGTAGCTACCTTAGGTACTCCGCACAGGTAGGTACCTAGGTACGCTGGAGCTTTTGACGCGCACTGGCGATGCCTGGAGGTCGGAAGCTGGCAGCAGCAACACCAGCTCAATTACAGCAAGGCTTCACAGCCGCGTGCACCTCGCTCTCACAATACAAACGTCCACTACACCACACCATACTTTCAAAGTCTTTCATATCCTCAAAACCCTGGGTTCTCATATAGCTTCGTTGCCATGGCAGACCGCTACTCTTTCTCCTTGACCACCTTTTCCCCCAGGTAGACTCTCCGCCCTCAGCACCCAACCCCGTTTGCTCCAGATCAGCTAACTCTATAACAGTGGGAAGCTCGTACAAATCGGTACGTCGTTCTATGATCGTATCCTCGATGCGACCGATTGCCATCAAGAAGTCTCCATCCCGCCATGATCATGCTAACGGCCGGGGTCCAATAGAGTATGCTCTCAACGCAGTCAACCAGGGTGTAACAGCCCTTGGCATCAAAGGTCAGCCAGCCTACAAGCCACAACCCGCTGCTGCTTCATAATGGTATTAACTGTCCCAGCAACAAATGGTATTGTCTTAGCGACCGAGAAGAAGTCGTCATCGCCGCTCACCGACCCCGCTTCCCTCTCCAAGATTAGCCTCATCACCCCCAACATCGGCATGGTATACGCTGGCATGGGTCCAGATTACCGGGTCTTGGTCGACAAGGCCCGCAAGGTTTCTCATACCAATTACAAGCGGGTCTACAACGAGTACCCTCCAACACGGATATTAGTACAGGACGTCGCGCGGGTCATGCAAGAAGCCACACAGTCTGGTGGTGTCCGACCCTATGGTGTCAGTCTCCTGATCGCTGGATGGGATGAGGGTATCCTACCGGATGAGCAGGCTGCCGGGGAAGGTGAGACGACCGAGGGCGAGAAGAAGGCCACGGGAAAAACCGGTGGTATACTCAAGGGCGGACCTATGCTCTACCAGGTCGACCCGTCAGGAGCTTACTACCCTTGGAAAGCTACTGCCATTGGCAAGAGCGCTACAACAGCAAAGACCTTTTTAGAGAAGCGATACACCGAAGGCCTCGAGCTAGAAGATGCTGTGCACATTGCACTACTAACATTGAAAGAGACTATTGAAGGGGAGATGAACGGAGAGACGATCGAAATTGGTGAGCTTGTTTTAACCTCGTGATAATATGCGCCTGCTAATAAGTACAGGTATTGTTGGGCCCCCCGCGGATCATCTTCTTGGTGTCGAGGGCGTCGAAGGGGCGACGGGGCCTCGCTTCCGGAAATTAACACCGCAGGAGATTGAGGATTACTTGACGAACCTGTGATTTCGGACGTTCTAGGCTTCGCACAACCTCAAGTGTAACATAGATCACTCATAGAGGGCTAGGATGGGCTTGCTAAGCGGGATGGGTATCCTTTGTCACAATGAACGAGCTTCGCTGGCCTGCTCTAACACCTACAATGGCCTCCCGAGGAGATAGGGGGATCTTTACCCACTCCACGGTTTTCTGTGATGGTAACCCGAGTTGCCCGTTAGAGTTCTCGCCGATAGTATACGCGTCACCCCTCGTAGTTAACACAATCATGTGCGTTTCACCCACCGAACAGTCTAGTATATCGTTCTCCTTCACGTCCACTGGAATAGGATGATCTGATAGTGTTTGGAGAATAGGCTGGCGAGATGGATGACCGCCCCAGGCGTAGAGATCGTGGCCCTCCGTCAAAGCGATGATAGTGTAACCAGCCGCTGCAATTTTCTTGATCTTGCCCGAAGGTAAGTTCTCTAGGTCCTCTACGAGGCCAGGACTGTCTGCCGGGCTAAGAAACGTTAGCACTTTATATGACAACACCATACCACCGGGCATTGTTCACCTAGAGATTGTTACCTCCCTTCCGAGGGTGGCAGAATATCGCTCATCGCCCCACGTCCAAACCTTTCCATCCCTTGAGAGAGCCACGAAGCCTGTGTCGTAGGCTAACAACTGGATGATATCGTACATGCCGGGGAATATCTTCCTTCCTTCCTGAGTAAGTCTAGGTTGGGACTCGTGCTGAATGATTACGCCGTGTTCATTGTATACTTAACTACAGTCAATAGATGTTATCAGTTGATATAGGCGCAGCGCACGGAAACCGACTTGCAACACATCCATTCCCAGCGATAGCAGCGGTCGAAGATAGGAGCCCCTCCTTAAGTCCGCACTCAATACCGTCGTCAACAGAGCCGGCATATTGCAACCCGGCAGAAGTATTGACTTATCACGTCGATTTTTAGTAGATACAGTGCCAACCCACGGAGGCATTACCTCTTACCTATGGTACAAGCCAGAGATGCATACTGAACCTCAATGAGCTCGTCTGAAAGCACTTTTTGAAAGGCCGCAATATCATCTGGCTCCTCGGTCGAACTTTCGAGAGAGAAGAATTCTAGCTGTCTCCATGCATTCAAGCCGGCTGCATACAAGTGCATTTTATAAACCTGACCTGTTGGTGCCATGGTTGTGTTGAAGAGGATTCCGAAGAAGAGTACCTAAAGTTATATATACTATATCCCAGGTTGATTGGTTGGTTCCAGGTTGGTTGTCGTACCTATTTGCGCGCACAGTGCGGATGCCGTACGGTATTACTGGCTTGTCCTCCTCTATGGGCAAACTTCCCCTCTACCAGCTCACATGCGTACAAATGCACTTTACTTGTTCATCTAGCCCTCGCGATCCGGTTCCTTTCTCTTCCCGGGAAATGGATCTCACCAAAAATCCCCGGGCATAATTTATTTATTTGTACCCTTTCTACACTGCTCAGAACCCGCTATGCGGAAAGCTACATTTGATAGGCTTCGTTCAGCGTTACTTGATTATCCTCCCATATCGTCGTCCATCAACGCGCTATCAATCAGGCAATTATTCTTTCTAGATTGTTCCGCTATCAAAGCTGCCATACGACATACCACTGGAAATTTAGCTTGACTTCTTTACTTGCGACCGCGAGACAAGCTCAAGGGAACGAGTCGAGCCGGTGCTATTAAATTTGTTACACCCATGGCCGATCATGGACCTGCCCCCGCCCCTGATGGTTTACCGGCTCGGGTTTCTGGATTAGATGGTGGAACTCATACGACATCCGTTGGCGCTGATACTTCTATTCAAGAAAATGCTACTATAGATCCTATAGAGGAGAGGACGGCCATATATGCCCGTGCGTATCAAATCGAGATGTTCGAAAAGAGTCTCAAACAGAACATCATTGTTGCAGTACGTCAAGTTTACTGGTTATTCACGATCTCGTTCCTTAACATACGTCGTATAGATGGATACAGGAAGTGGCAAAACACAGGTGTAAGTCGTTTATCGAGCGCCTCTCATCAACGGGAGCTTAATAACCCACCGTCCTCCCACACGGCTCCATTAATGATTCACGGCGTATATTTATTTTAATGGTGCGTAGTGCGGTGCTTCGGATCCAGGCCGAACTCGAGAAGTGCTCAGACAAGGTCAGTGTATTCGATTTAATCCAATTTCCTTGCACTAACATATATGTTAAGCTCATCTGGTTCCTTGCGCCACACGTGGTCCTATGTGAACAGCAATTTCAAGTCCTCAAGTCTCAACTTGGAGCCACCCAAATCAAGCTGCTCACCGGCGCCGACAAAGTTGAAACCTGGTCCGATACTCGTATTTGGGAAGATTACCTGAAGAACGTCCGTGTTGTAGTATCGCCTCATCAAATCCTCCTTGATGCCGTAACACATGCTTTTGTACGAATGAGCCAAATTTGTCTTATAGTTTTCGACGAAGGTGATTCCACCCATCGCGTTTGACATAGTTTACCGTATTGACAGATAGTCAGCACACCATTGCACCAAAAACCACCCTGGAAGTAGGATCATGGAGAGATATCGCATCGATAAAAGCAATGGCATGCCATGTCCGGCAATCCTCGGTCTTACCGCTAGTCCCATCATGAGGTCAAATATTGATGGCATGGAGAAAATCGAGCAGACTCTAGATGCAGTATGTAAGGCTCCTATTATTCACCAAGAGGAACTCCTATCTACAGTGAAGAAACCAGCGCTATCATCCGTCATCGTTCCGAATACCTGGAATCACCCTCCCGCCGCCAACACAAAAAAGGTAGCAGAAGCCGTTCGAAGCCTCGATATTCACAAGGACCCTTATGTATTACGTCTTGTGCGTGAAAAGACTTCTAAGGCCTTGTATAAACTTCAAGACGCATTAAATAAAAGAGATACCCCTATTATCCGGCAGATGAAGTCTCTGCACCGCAAAGGCGAAACTATTTACCGCGAACTTGGTCTTTGGGCCTCCGAATACTACATACACGAGGCTTTAACCCGTTTCCTGCAGTCGGTTGACCAAGATCTTGAATGGTTCGAGACTTGGGGGACGACTGAAAAGCAGTATCTTGCGAATGTACTCCAGCAAGCCGAGATCAGACCCCCACAGTCATTTCCAGATGCAACCAGGCTCGACTTATCTAGTAAATTCGTTACTTTGGTTCAACAGCTACAGTCAGCACCAGCTGAAACGCGGTGCATCGTATTTGTTCTTGAGACTGCTACTGTTGCTGTACTAGCTCACATGCTGTCTAAAACAACATCAATTAATAGTCGCTTTCGGGTCGGTTCAATGATCGGGACTAGTAATTACGCAGGAAGAAGACGGAACCTCGGAGACATCAGCCCAACGAAGAATACTCTCGATCTTGAAGACTTCAGAACCGGAAAAATAAACCTACTAGTCTCCACCAGCGTTGTAGAAGAGGGTATCGATGTTCCTTCTTGCAACCTAGTTGTTTGCTTCAACACCCCGTCGAATGTGAAATCTTTCATTCAAAGGCGAGGAAGGGCCAGGATGGAGAGTTCAAGGATTATCCTACTATCAGAGGGATCACCCGACCAACATGACACCTGGATAGCTTTAGAGGATATGATGAAGAAGTGCTATGAAGATGACACGAGAGTGGTTCGTGAGCTGGCTGAGCTAGAAGAACTGGACGACAATCTGGATATATTGCCCTTACGCATCCCTAGCACGGGAGCCCAGCTTGACTTTGATCAAGCAAAGTCACATCTTCAGCATTTTTGCCAAAAGATAACGTCTGGGCAATATATTGAGCATCGCCCCTACTATATACCAGAACATCATCACGGGTTCCCCAAGGGCATTCCGAGAATCAGTGCGGTAGTTCATTTGCCGCCCTCGTTACCTCCAGCCCTTCGTAGAGTTAAAGGCCTCAGGCGATGGCACTCTGAAAGGAATGCTTTCAAAGACGCTGCTTTCCAAGCCTTCAAAGCAGTATACGAAGCTGGCTTAGTTAACGACAATCTAATGCCGCTAACAGACGATATCTTGGAAGGCGTTGAGGCGCGTAGCTCAATGATGGAGGTTAATGACCTCTGGAAGCCATGGCCAAATATCGCTCGGTTATGGGGGGAAAATAAGGAACGAGTTCAGCGAGAGCTTTTTCTAAAAGATGGCGATAGAGTGATCGCTAGATTTGAAGCATCACTACCCTGCCATTTCCCAAAGCTCCCCCCGTTTAAAATCTACTGGGATACCGGTAATACGTGGACAGTCGAGATAAGCGAATGTGTTAACGTCGTCGCGGCGTGTGCTCTGAAAGAAGACCAGAGTGCAGCTTTGATTGATTTGGCATACGGCCATCGCGGGCCAGTCGAGAACTCGGCGCACATCTTGCATCTCCAATCCACTGAGAACATCACTTTTCGTGAGCAGGTAGGACAGCGAGCTGTTGAGAAAGGCGCTCTTAATCCCGAGTTAGTAGTTCGGGGCCCAGATAAGACGCCTTACTTATTCGTGGGGTGGTTGGCTCGGGGGCCATCCTCTAGGCTCATGGACAGTATCAACAAGCGTTATGTGGATGCCGAGCTAGAAGAGGGTCCTTGGTTGGCGCTCCGAAAATGGCCGCGGCGCCGGGACTTCCTTCATCCCGTCCAATGCCACTCAAAACCAGACGAACCGGACGAACCAGGCGAACCAGGCGACCAAAATGAACGACCAGACGAACGACCAGATGGACGACCAGACGAGAAATACTCATACGCACTCCCCGTATCATATTGTACGCTCGATTCCGTCAAGCGTTGCAAGGTTTACTTCGGTAGCACAATTCCCTCTATCATTCACATGTTTGAAATTTATCTTACTGCAGAGGAGTTGTGCCGCACCGTCCTAAAAGAAGTTGGATTCTCTGATATTTCGCTCGTTTTAACCGCTATTAGTTCGCGTGCTGCTGGGGAAACGACGCATTATGAAAGACATGAATTCTTAGGAGACTCAGTCCTGAAGTTACTAGCGACAATGTCTGTTATGATTCAGCGTAAGCTCAGTCGTTCTCCTCTCCTAAATGCTGTGCTTATGTCACTTTTTAGGACCACACTACCCAGAGGGTTATCTCTCTGCCATGAAAGACCGAATTGTCTCGAATTCTAGGCTCTGCCGCGCTTCGGTTGACAAGGGGCTTGATAGATTCATATTAACGACATCATTCACGGGAATGAAGTGGCGCCCCCTTTATATCAAAGACTTCCTATCTTCTGAAGTAACCGCACCGGCCAAAAGAAATATGTCAACCAAAACTCTTGCAGACGTCGTCGAGTCCTTAGTAGGAGCCGCTTTTGTAGATGGAGGCATGTCGAGGGCACTAGCTTGTCTACGAATCTTCTTGCCAGAAGTGGAGTGGCACGACTTGACCGATGCGCACACAATCCTCTCCGGCGAGAGGGATATCATAACGCAGCTACACCCTGGCCATGAGCCCCTAGAGAAACTTATCGGCTATACGTTTAAGAACAAAGCCCTTCTGATCGAATCTCTAACCCATGCTTCCTGGGGTCAGAGTACTACATCTGCAGATGTTTGCATGGAGCGACTAGAATTCCTCGGTGACCCAATCCTTGATAACGTCATCGTCTCAGCCTTATGGGTTCAAGAACCGGAGCTCTCAAACGTCCAAATGCATCTCATACGAACAGCGTTCGTCAACGCTGACTTGCTCGGCTTCTTAGCTATGGAGTGGTGCACCACACAGGAGGTTACTGAGATCTCTCCAGCAGATCTATGCACCATTATAACCCAGAAGCCCGTACCCTTCTGGAAGTACATGAGGCACAAATCCTCTGAAGTCGCCAATGCTCAACGAGCTGCAGAACAGCGTCACGTGGCAGAGAGAGAACCGATCCTCGATGCCCTGGCGCACAATACTGAATATCCTTGGGCTCAACTCGCCCATCTCGCCATCCCCAAATTCTTCTCTGACGTGGTTGAGGCTCTCATCGGCGCTGTCTGGATTGACTCGGGTTCGATGGAGGTATGCAAGGAGGTGGTAGAGCGAATTGGGATACTCCCGTGTATGCGGCGCATTCTATCCGATAACGTCGACGTCAGACACCCTAAGAACAAGCTCGGCGAGCTGGCTGGTAGAAACGGGAATACGGTAAAATACGAGACGGAGGTTCGGATCGAAGACGGGGCAAGGGATCTCTTCTGCAAGGTCTATGTGGGCGGGCAGTTCGTCGTTGAGGCTAGAAGGGGGTTTAACCCAGTCGAAATTGAGACGAAGGCAGCGGATGAAGCGTATCACATACTTCTTAGCCAAGTCAATGATTTAGATCATGAGATGGCGGGCTGAACGATTTCATGGATAAACGATAGTTACAAGCTACCTTGATTTCTCTTTGTTGGGTTTTACAGAGCGTTTGAGATAACCCACGTGGACGTAAATAACGCTGCCTGATATTACTCTCTATTCCATGTCTCTACGGCGTTACGCATCCAGTTATAGCAACCACAACAACAACAGCGATGACGACGACTCAATATGCTCTTAGTAAATCAGTTAGAACTTTTTAGTCTATTTTTATTAGAAAAAGAAGCGTATCTTATGGAAGCCATGATCGGAGACTGTCCCGCGGGTTAAATTTTACCTTCGAATCGTTCTCAGAAATCGCAAACGCAACCGCGATAGCATAATAGCGCATGGCCCTCACTATTTTAATACCCCGTCATACGACGACATTCTAGCACCCACCGCGGACAATTCGACGAGTAGATCTCCAACTCTATTATGCTCTGCCTATGCCTACTTGGCGGGCATGACATACCTAGCAACCCCCTTTCCAAACCCCCTACGATACCCATTCCCATTTTCATCTCTACCGCTTCCGTTCTTACAAAGCGCCAGCTTCGACGTGCCAAGATCCCGTCTAGTCGGAATCAGCCAGGTCGATGAGCTCGCGCCTATTAACCGACTCGGAAATTTTCAAGGGGCGAGGGAAGTGAGTCGGGCCCCCCGATTATTTCATCGAACTTACGCTTCGCGACGACCCCTTTGTGTCCTACCTTCCCATCTGGGACGGCAGAAGGGCTGTCAAGACCAGGGGCACCGCCTAGAGAGGCTGTCGACATAGCACCGTTCGACGTTGAAGCATGAGTCGGCGACGGAATTGGGGTGGCTGTGCGTGGTTTATTGGGATTGAGCACGCGTGTCGCAGAGGGTGGTGTGAATTGTATCGGATTACAGACATTGCTAATGGGATTAGGCGACCGATCCTCCTCGGGTACGCCATTTACCACGCGATAGAATTCCCGTCGTAGCCCTCGCAGGCGCTTTACCGCCCGGCGACGATGTTCATCGTGAGCGAAGTGGCTTTTGTCGCGCTTGGTATTTGGGGGTAGTTTCTTGGCGCTTTGGACTTCAGGGTCGGAAATTCTGAGATGCTGGGGAGCGCTCCGGTTTCCGTTCTTGGTGGCATGTTTCCGCGTATAGTCACGGGCGATCGTTTCACCTATATTCTTAGTAATGGTGTTTTTGCTCTTGAGTTTAGCATTCACCTCGGTCTCGGTTCTCGTATTAGTCGTAGTCTTGATCCGAGGAACGCTAACATCCTTCCCGATACCGGGAACCGCAGTACCACAGGACCATAATATGCGTGGTGTGCTGATCCCCTGAGTCGGCGCGACACCGTCTTCACTACGATTGTCGTCAACGCGACCTATGGAGGGTGTTTGAGGCTTATTTTTGTCATCATCTTCGCTAATGCTGAACGGGGGTTGTTGGAACTTGTCCTGTGAGCCAGCCTCGTCCAGAGGCCTCTTACTAGCTGAAATTCTAGGGGGCGGTTTACTGTCTCCGCTCTCGATCTCGCTCTCGCTCTCTAATTTAATAGCGACAAGACGAGGCTGGCTACTAGCGCATATCTCCCTTATCAAGTCGTCTACGGCTCGTTCGGCCTCCGGGTGCGTGATCCTAGGACAGTTTTCGATCATCCCCTTTCTAGGTATTTTCGTCTTAGCATTATTCTGGATGTTAGCTGATTGTTGTACTCTTGAACGGGGCGGTCGAACATTTGGCAAGAGAGAATGCTTATTTACCAGAGCCGTTGAAGGGTTAGCGTTATTGCTATGGCTAGCTTTAGGATCAGAAGGAGATGGAATATTATCAGCGCTGTGCCTCACTTCATCAAATTTCCTCTCGATTTTCCTGCTGCTGCTAGGAGGTTTTGGCTGGTGCGAAGTCATGTCGGTCGCGATCCGGAGAAAGTTCGTCGTTAAACTCACGTCGAGTCCGAGTCCGGAATCGCAATTTTTGCTATTGCCATCCTTGCCATCTGGGGTATCAATAAGTCTGTCTAATGGATCCCGAGGATCAAGTGTGATACCTTCTAGACTTAGAGATTCTAGAAGCCAGTGTTGTTAGATACCGGAATATTAAGTCCAACTGGGAACTACTTACCTCGAGATCGATACTTGAACCGGAAAATAGCAATGGGACCACTGTCTCCGGTAAGCTTTGAGCAGTTGATATACTTTGGCCTCAATGCAGGCCGAGTGTGGGTAAACCTAGATCATCAATTAACCTATGTTAGCTTATTATAAGCTTGATAAGTTGCCTTACTTAATTCTGTGAGATTGAGTTTTGCCTTCTGCTGCCTCTCGGGACACGGTAAAGTCTTTAGGATGGTCGCCAGCAGGTATAAGCATTGCTCCCTTCCCTCTTCCGAGCTCACTGCGATACACCTTAACCTCGATTGTGCCGAGTCGCCCCATTCCTTTCCTTTCGGATCCATGATTTTGAGATATAGGGCCATCGACTACTTCTTGTCATTAGCAGAATGTACACACATAGAGGAAATATATACGTACCCTTAGTGAGCTTTGAAAATGCAAACTCCTGGATAATGTAACCTGCACGGTCACTAGGGATCTTGGCCACACGGTAATAGATATCACGCTCCCAGTTCCCTTCCTTAACATCTTCCTGTCTACATAACTCGCTTTTTGCCCAACTTCCGTCGATCACTGCCGAAATTTTGAGAACATGGTTCTTGAAGCCCCACGAGTACTCCTTGGTCGCCTTGAGGCGGATTCCGAACGGCTCATTATCCTTGCATTCGATGTACTTTGTAACCGCTCGCAGACACGGCTCTACGCTACCTGCACCAGACGGGTCGTCGTACTCTTTTGTGGTACCATCATTTGTGTATATGGTGACTTCCAACCCCGGAAGGCCGTGGATGATTGCCATACCGAGAATTCGGCTTGGTGGCTGTACTCTAGCCTAAGAAATTGAGTGTACCTACTGGGAGCACCGATTGTTACTAGAAATCTGTAATCTGGTACGGCTTAGAGGCTAACGCGGCTGGGTGTTGCTGGTAGTTGCACCCGGGGGAGGAGCGGATGGTGGCAATGAGGGTTGGGGATATGGAGGAACGTAAAGGTATCCTATGTCGTGCACAGAGAATAATCTCTCTCGAATGTTGGAAAAAATAATAAGGACGAACAGTCACCCGGGGAGAGAGGAGTTTGAATGGTGCTATGAGGTAGGAGCAGCCAGCCTCTTCCCTCGAGGTCGTTTACCGATGGCGTTAGGGTGATATCAACCAACTTTCCCTGGTGTTATTCAGCCGGTACGTTATTGTTTTGAGACTGTGCTATTCTGCTCAGCCAGTTCCTTGTGCAAAAGACGCACGCCAACGGTGGGTTCTGCTTTTAAGCTTAGATATAGAGGCCTTTAGGTGTTCCGGTTAATCACGGTCCTAACTGAGGCGCTGTTAAAAGGCGAGCACGCTATGATCGATCAAACGTATAGTGAAATAATTGGTATTGTAGCACAAGGCCCATCGTAAGGCATGGCGAAACCTCAATCAAAGGCACTCGATCGAGGTGACGATAGAAACAAGAAGTTGGGGTATGTATCAGGAAGCCTCTACGTAGCCGGTACTTTACCCAGCGACATTGTGACAGACTCTTCCTTTGCTGACTCCAATGCAGTAGGTATCAGCACAACGAGCGGGAAATCCGAAAGGTCTATGAGGATTATCGCCGGTGTACGTGAATAAATACCACCAATGATCGGCTAGGAGGACGCTCTTGCCTAGACGTCCATGACTAGCTGCTTAACTTGATAGAAGACACAGACCATAAGGATCTTCTAGTTTTTTTCAGTTTTTTTTTTTCAATGATAATATTTAGTGGGTTCCATGATTCTTCACTTCTTGAAAACTTTACTTAGTACGGAGCTGCCACTTCCATAGGTTGACACACCGATGGCGAGTCCTGGCATCATTATGGCCGAGACTAAGACCTAGAGGAGTCCTACACCTACGGTTTTCTACAATCTACAGGAGGTTTTTCAGGACTATGAAGGTGACGCAGTATCCTTGGCAAGGCCCACACTTTCCTCGAAGGACCTGGTCTGTGATAACATCGAACTAAGATCGTGCAAGCAGCCCGGGGTTCATTATGCCGGTGGGGGCGCATTAGGTCGGGGGAATCCTATGAGAAGGTATTGAGGGAAGGTTGGGAAAGGACTGATAATTTTGAGTCAACAATCTCCGACTGTCTCACTTCCGGCCACAAAGCGGAGTCAAACTATTGGAACAAACTAGGTCAGGGGGCCAAATAGCCTCCTCACATAGCATCCCAGAGGTTAATTATCAACTCGACACTCGTGGTACGTGTTCTTGATTAATTGATAATCACGAGGCTTACAAGTATAAAAGAAGAACCCGGCGTAGCTGTCTATCAGTTAGTTACAAAGCGAGTAGATTATATGGTAAGGAGAGAATGGGCTGCTGGAACACTTGACGTGATGGAAATACGGAGAATGATTCCCCTATTCATCGACTAACCTAGTATAATACTCGTTCTCTTGCCGGGACAACGCGTCGATGCGCTTATCTTTACGGGGAACCGATGGAGACTACCGGTTGGCTGTGATACATGTAGAAAGAATGATTAAGTAGCATACTATTTAGATTATTATACGAGACTGAAGCTGCCGTCGGCATAGCGCCGGGGATTGGATAAATCGACAAGTATTCTACCCTATAAATATCGACTCGGCTCTACTCATAAACGTATCACTTTTGTTCGCCTCTTCGTTTCGCAATAATCTAGACTAGATCTTTGCCAGAATGATGCGTGGACCCTGTCGATTGAATCTTGAACTCCTGTTCGACTTTGATGCCTCTGCGCATGGTCAGATCTTTCTCACCATCTGCCGTATTTCCTCTAGTCACAGACGCCTTTGGGAATCCATCCGCTACCTTTTTAGTACCGCTAGCGTCGATTCGGATCCATTCTTGGCCTGCTGAGCCTCCATATGGTTTGGAGCCCGAGCTGGCATTTTTTGTGCTCCTGACATTGCTTCCGAGGCGCTTGAAGGACCTGATTACTTGGCGGTAGATAATAGGGAGGTTCGCACAGAGGATAGCACCGCATGGCTCCAATGCTGAGAGAATTCCCAAGGGGACTTCTTCCCCTGCAGGAGATGATGGAAGTTAGCAGAGAGCGCCACGTGAGAACATATTAAATAATGAGTACTTACAAGTGACATCACCAGAACCAGCCGAGAAGACTACAGAAAGACGCGCGATGCTTAAGCCGCAGATTCCGAGGCCAATGGAGAAGAGACAGCAAAGAGCGATCCGCTTCTCCCTGTTTACTTGTAGCTTCAAGATTATGGGGATAGGCATAGAAAAGATCCAAAGATCGAAGATAAGATTCAATATGTTAGTGGAGTACGTAAATGCTACTTTATCGACGCATTTAGCCGTGGCGGATATCGCTGGATCCCACCAGCCTTGAATAGGTTGACAACCGAGGCCAAGAATGATTTCCATCTCGATAAGCCACACAAGAACGAGGCCAGCGGTGATCCGAACCATGACTCTCATTTTAGTCGTCACGAATATGCGGTGGTATAGCGCTAGGATCGAGAGCTTGGTGCTGGCGATGGCGAAATCGTAGAAGTGGCTGAAGATGTAATCGCCCTTAAGGTCTATCAGAAGGAGGAACCTAAGGGAGATGGAGCGAAACGGGCCATCCACCTACCTCAAGGTAATGCGATAGCTCTCCGGGCTTCAAAGTCTGCACATGGCGCCCAAGTCCCCCGGGTGGTCCTGAAACAGGGTTAGAAGTGAAAATCTAGAAGCCGAGGAACGGGACGGAGCGGAGCGGACCGTAGACAAGTCCAGCAATACACTCCGCCACGGCGGTAATCTGGAGCCTGAGTGTTAGTCGGAGATACCTCGAGAGAAAGAGCCACGGCAATACTGAATAGCAAGAGCAGCTTACCGTTGCCAAGACAATAAGGTAATCATCATATCCGAGATGGCCTTCGGAATGCGGGCTTGCCTTTACGTAGCATCTGTAAAGAGTGCTGATAATCTCGAGAGGGATGGGGAGTGAGTAGAAAGTATTGACAAGAGCCCTCCGATCCTGGGCCAGGTACTCGGCACTGTAAGTCACGGTGTCATTTGCCATAACAGAGAGCACCTACGGCTGACAGCTATGTGCGAAGTGATAGTGCATCACGTAGAAGAATCGATTATCGGCGTCGAGGAATCATCACGTACGCTTCTCGGGCTGGATTGGAATTAAGTTGATTATATGCGCAGAATACAAGGGAAGGAAGGGGTTGTATTGACAGCTCCGAGTAGAGGTCGTGGTGGCATGTTTCTCTCATATTTTTCCCTGGTTGAAGAGTGCATCCTCGTGTGCATAGTGCCACGATGATCGGCGAGGCACGCCAATCGCCCCGACCTACATTACGGCCCTTTTTGAGACATACACTATTGCCAACCTCACGCACGCACGCATGCTTAGGACCTACCTCCCCATGCCGTGGCGCCCAATCGACGTTCTCGTTGGCTGCCTCGAAAGCTCTCGAGCACTTCCACATCCCGCAACGGTGTTCATGCCGGCATAGATCCCGTCTGACACCTACCGGTATTGTCGCCGAGTACCTCGGTCAGTTTCTCGGTCCCCATGTAAGTAGGGCAACTCCCACTACTTAACCAGGGCGGAGCTGAGTATGTACTTACTAGACCTAGGTAGATACAGTATAGTGCGGTTCGCATTTTCAACACGCGGAAGCCTTGGAATTGCCCCAGTTTCATGTAGTGTAAGGTAGCACGCGTTTTTACCGAGGTGCTTGATTCTGGAGTATGTGTCTTACATACATACATACATAGGAGTAGATATGTTGTCACATATTACTACCTAGGTACTGTATACCTTCTGTTCTGGTGGGACGCAGAGGCGTAACAACAGACGGGAGATATTCCAACACTCCGAGCAATAATCATCATGAGAAGAGAAGCACTCAGTATCGTCTCGTTTTGATTAAATACCATGTGTTATTCGCCGGCCGCCTTTTAGAGATGGGCGTTGGGTCGACGTCCCGGATCACTGCTGGATTGCGGGTAGGGCGGCAATTGGAATTCGATATTGCAATACCCCGAACAACGAGCATACGATTGATTTACGACAAAAATTAAACCTTACTAGACTAGGCCGTATGTAAGGACTGTAAACGGGCAGACGGGCAGTGAGCGGGAAGACCAACGACCCTGTCATGTATGTTGCCAGCCCGTCTATCGATTCCCTTTTCGGTTGGGAGAACCAGCAGAAAGCCGGCACTGTGGGTGTCATGTTTGTCCCGATTTTGTTGTCCTCCCCTCCCCTACCCCCTCGCCAACCAGCTTGCGGTCTGTCTTGGGTCGTTTCTTATTGGTGTCACGACAAACAGCGACGATCTTATTGAGACAACGCTTTTGTGCGACGAGTTCTGGACGAGTTCCTACGCACAGTGCTACGTGCACGGTCCCTCCCAGGTTCACCCCTTGTGGGACTTGTCGCGAGGGTAGTTGAGATTATCTTTTCTGCCTTGGGCTGTCAAAAGTAAATCTTGCACTTTCGACGACACGAGTCTCGGAAATCATGATAAACGGACGGGCGTTAAGCCGGCTCAGGCTCACATGGTTGGTGGTTTTCGTGGCCTGCGCGAGATCCGCCGAGCTCCCTCCCTCTGTTTCTGGCTCTGCTTCTGGCTCTGTTTCTGGCTCCGTCGCCGGCCCTGTCGTGAGTCTCGGATACGCGACTTATGAGGGTTATTATAACGGGACTTACGATCTAAATATCTGGAAAAGGTATGGATGCTGTCTCATTCGCACCCGACACAATATGGCTCCTTGCATGTGCTTGGCACGGTATAAGTCACCCAGCTACTAGTATTAGTAGCATTCCAAGCGCCACTGTGCTGACCGTCTTTTCTGATCACTCGTGTTAACCATCAATCCCCCTACACTATAGTATTCGCTATGCTGCACCTCCAACTGGAAATCGTCGGTGGCAGGCTCCCGAGGCCCCCCTTCAAGACGGTCGCCTTACCACCCCGGCAGTAGACCAACCCCCTTTATGCCCCCAGGCTGGTGCTTTTGGCGTGCCCGAGGCGTATGGTTTTAACTCGGGTCTCGGAGACGAAGACTGTCTCTATCTCAACGTTTACGCCGCGCCTAATGCGACCAATCTACCGGTTTTAGTATGGATTCGTATGCACCCCTCTTCTATGTGCCCGTCCGCTATCTCGTCAATAAGCGTGCTGGGCTAACTGCATACCTCAAAAAGATGGTGGTGGGCATTCGGTCTTCGGAGCAGAGTATGACCCAAGTATATGGATGAACACCAATAATAATGGTTTCATCGTTGTCGAGATGCAATACCGGCTGGGGGCATTTGGCTTTCTCGCGTCGCCCGATGTTAAACAGGGTGGCCGACTTAACGCTGGCCTGCTCGATCAGCGGTTTGCCGTTGAATGGACCCACCAGCACATAGCCAAGTTTGGCGGCGACCCGAACCGCATCACGATCGGGGGCGAATCTTCTGGTGCCGCATCCGCCGTCTTCCACGCTCTGGCCCATGATGGGAACGACACGAAGCTCTTCAACAACGTATGCTAGCCCGCTAGCCATCCAGGCTGACTTATTGACGGCTTACTGAGTTATTCTTAGATAATCGCTGCTAGCCCGTACTTCCCGTCGGTTTATAGATACTCTGACTCCTTTCCTAGGGCCCGTTATGACAAGTTTGTCGAGCTTGCAGGCTGCAGCAAGCCGCCTGCAAACGAGACAATATTTGACTGCCTCGTGGCAGCTGACACCAAGGTGCTGCAAAACGCTAGCGGAACTGTCTCAACGACACTGGGGTATTTCGGGAGCTTTGCCTTCCTGCCTGTGATCGACGATGACTACATCCAGGAACGGCCGGCCACGCAGCTACTAAGGGGGAAGCTGAGTGGGAAACGTGTTCTTGTGGGCGTGAGTTCTTAAAATGATGCATTAGACCGACGACATCCACTCACACATTATCGCAGAACAACGCAAATGATGGAGTCCCCTTATTCAATCCCAACGTCTCTACGAGGTCCCAGTACGATGAATTCATCGCCGAGACGTTCCCGCTGTTCACTCCAGAAGACGTCAACGGCCTTAATGGGATTTACAAGATCCCCGACCACCTACCCCCTACTAATGGCGTCGTCTTCGACACTCTAGGGGATACAGGGCCGACGGCATTAACGCAGTCCGGTATAGCGACCAGCATTCAGCAAACCGTATTCAACATAGCGGCTGAGACCGTCTTTGACTGTCCGGCGCAGTGGATCGCCGAGGCCTTCAGCACAGGGCGCAGATCGGCCTGGAGATATCAGTACTCGGTGACACCGTCGTACCACGGTGCTGACTTGCGTGCGTATTTTGCTGCTGGCGCAACGGTGCCTAGCGCCGACTTTCGATACGCGATGCAGAAGATGTGGGGGAACTTCATCATCAATAACACACCCGTAATCCCCGTGGCGGATGCTCTGGGACAATACGAAAATGCGTCTGTCCCCGTCATAGGGAACAGCACCCATATCGACTGGCCCCAGTTCACGCAGAGTAACCCTGTTCACATGAATCTAAACACTACCGGCGGGCAGATCAGCCTCACCACAGTCGCAGATACGTTGGCCTACTATGTTCGGTCGGGGCCCGGTGTCGTGAACGATTTTAGCCTCGCCAACTCTCTTTCTTGGGAGGGGGGTCGTGGTGATCGTTGTAACTTTTGGCGGGCTGTGTCGGCTAGAGTCCCGCAGTAAGGGGGAATAGTAGACTTAACATATGTAGATAGATAGGAATGCACAAGCGTAAATTTTACATTATTAGTAACTACCTATTCTGCCTCTCACCGTGGATTCCGGATTAGCTCAACTGCTCGTGTCGGGTGATGTTCGGAGTGATTTTCAGGCTGGTCATATAATAAAATCCATTACCAGAATAGAAGAAAAAGAGGTATAGGTTAAGCGAGAATGATTAACCGATCGCCATTGTAAAGTCTATGGATACATTTGGCGGCGATGTACGTGCGGTGTTAGTAAAAGCTGTTTATACTGCGAGTTGTTTGGCCGGTGACGGTCATCCTGACCTAACATAGGCAGACCCCCCACGACCGAGCTCACTTTTTTTTTTTTCAATCGATTACACTGCAGTCCTTTGCAAAGGAACCGCTTGATGTAGGATGGAATATCCGTGAGAACTGCCAGCGGGGATCGACAAATACACTATCGAATAGTAAGGAGTCTCCGAATTCGGAATGATAGACGAAAGCTTCGGGGGGAAACATATCTTTATAGTACTCTTGTCGCCCCACAGAATGTTCGCTAATAGACTGACTAATTTAGTTTAGAGTAATCCGGCCTCGTTCCGGTTTCCAAAGATGGCCTTCCTATTCTCTAAAAACATTGACTGTCAATTCCGCATCAAAGACTTAATATGTAGGTAAGACGATGTCTACTGAGGTGCGTCGGTGTGTAGGTGCTATGACACTGATTCTAGCCAATAGTAAAGCACTTGAAACTGTCGATGATATAATTAGTTTTGTGAAGATGGGGTTGGCACTAAAATATTATTCTTGGCTTCCACGTGCTTGCTGATCGAGACACGGACCCTGGATTATGTGCGAAACTGAATTGCTTGGATATCGGCCTAGGTACATGTAGATGCGCACTCCTTAGGGAAAGAAGGCCCAAGAAATAAGAAAGGAGTTAAAAGGAAAAAAAAAAAAAAAAAGCAAATATATGAACAAGGAAAATTAAAATCATTTTATTTTATTTGACCTGGGGTGTCGAGGACGAATGGTTTATAAAATAAGACGGGGAAAAAAAAGGTTGAGTTGCTGCTCCCAGTTGAACTGGGAGGCATCAGGAATTGAGCCCGATGCGGGGGTCGAACCTATGACGGACGGGTTAGAATTGATTTTCAGACAAGTTGTATTCCGAGATCTACTCACCCGCAACCTTGAGATTAAGAGTCTCACGCTCTACCGATTGAGCTAACCGGGCGAGTTGCTGTTTGGTGATTTGCCGTCACGCAGTACCCGCTTATTGTTGGCTGGAACTGGGGATTGGGATGTTGTGCCCTGGAAAACCTCCCGCGAGATTACACACTATTCTCGTTATATGGGATTCTTCAGGTCTTGTGACTCGCGAATCTTCTTATCTTCCATCCCAGCTAGTGAGACTAGGGATGGAATCATGTTACTTATTTTATTTCCCCCCATGGGGGCGCTTTTAATGAGAGTCGCTTTTGTTGGGGTCACCCTACCCAAACCATAAAAAAATTAAAGCCTCGACCGTTGCAAGGCAAGGTCAATAGTATTTATTGTAGGATTCCTTAGTCTACTTATTGTTACCAACGCCCAAGTACTTAAGTGAGAACATGGTTCGAGCAGGTAAGGGTCGCAGATTGGGGCATCCACTAGTGTGGATAAGCATTTGATCTTTGAGTAGAGCCCGTCGGATCTTACGGGAGTTCCCGATGGCCTATAAACCTTTACCTGGTGGAGGTAGTCTACCTACTTACACGAAGGCAAGGCAAGGGATGGATGACGCCAAGCCAGCTTAGCCACGGCTACTGAGCCGATAGTAAATGGTGGTGCTACCATCTAAAATTGACACACATATTTCACCTGTTCTAGCAAAGATTAGCTGAGAGAGGTCATCCCATCTTCTCCAGAGTAGTAATTCCTAACTCTCGCTTGTCGTCAGCCGCACCAAGCAGCGGCCTAGCAACCAGTAGTCTGATGGGCGCATCTGCGACGACGTCCCTACGCCATAATAACTACCATACTCAATACACTAAGAAGTGTGTATTCACCCATGGCCGGTTTTTTTTTTTTTTTTTTTGATTTTAGATCTCCATGAGCATGGTGTTTAAGTACCTTATAGGTGCCTTTGCACTGACGTAGTGTGGTTTTTGACTTCTGACTAGGGCCCCGATGGTGCCTTGGTAGCCTGCTTTGCTGACTGTTTCTAGAATCGTACCCTGTCAAAGGATCGACTCAGGGGGCAACTAGTACTAATCATAGCAACGACTTTGACAAATCATGGTTAACGTATGGTAGAAAGATGCTGAGAATAAATCCGTCATCAGGTAAGGCGAGTTGTATTAAACGTGGCAACCAGGTTGCAAAAAGTGGAATTTTGGTGGTGTACCCTTTTCTTTCGTTTGCTCGCGGCGATATATCCCAGTTCCTTCCGTTTCCCTCGTTATTGTGGTATTCCTATCACCATTGACCTGGAGACTACTACTATATTGCTGTATTCTCAACAGACTGGGAAGAGAATGAACGGCTCCGGAGTTAACACGATGAGGCGACTCCATCCAAACGGGATACCGGCAGCACGCCCGGTCAGTTGGAGTGCGATTCCAGCTGATGACCCATCCGCACATGAACAGATGATCAAGTTCATCTCTGAGACGATGGTGGATAGCATGCAAGGCAATATATCAAGTGGGTTTATGAGACAAGTCCATGCTTCCAAGAAGAGCGCTATGTCGCCTCACGACAAAGCAGAGCGGATGCGCATAGTTCGCCGTATGCGCACAACATTGGAGCGGCTTACGGAGGAATTGGGACAGAAGTTTTTCGAGGAATTCCGTGAAAGGCCGGCTGTTGGTCGGTGGTATGACTCTTGGTTGCTCAACGAACCCCCACAATTCCTGCGTTGGGAACAGGAATGGGCCTTGCCCACTGAGGAAAATTTCGCTGCGATCGACGTGCGTAGTATTGGCGGTCGTAGTGTTGGCGGTCATAGCGTCAGCGGTAGTATCGACGAGCGCGTTTTTGGTTCTGAAACTACCCCTGAAGTTAGAGTAGACTTTTCCGAGGATCTCGAAGAGTCTGAAGATACCCAGGAATTCACCCAAGCTCCCGAGTACAGACCGGACGCGCCGGTGGCTGAGGTAAGCTAGAAAAACCAGCATTTTCGTGTTGGCACGAAGCAAGCGACCAAACTACAGTTCAGCTAATACGGATGTTAGACGAAAACCGACGGCCCTGCACCGTCTTCTACGGGTTGTCAGTGCGAACATGTACACGACGGCTCCGGGTCGGAGCAAACCTCTCATCTCTGCCAGACGTGTGCCTGCAGCAACCAGGGTTATGGCTGTATTGCGTCTTGTGGTTGCGATGAGACATGTCAAAATAACTTTAACAGCATCCAACTCGACAAGATTCTCGGCACGGATGCTTCTGGTCCTCTGGTGAAGCTTGACCCATGTTTTATCACCTACCTGCAGAAGCACAAACTAGACAGAGTAATCACGCTGGATTATCTATTTGATCATCTTCTTTCCGGTCTAGACTATGTACCGGATGGGAACGATGAGGCAATCGATGCGTGGCGGGTGACATGGGAGACAAGCTATAGTGGCCCGGACCCGGAAGCACGGACAGAAGAGCTCCAACGTCAACTTCTCCGTCTCGGACTTGGCCTCAGCGATAAGCGCGGGGACTGGTTCTTCTCATTTTGCTATGGCAATGGCGAGCGGATCGGAAGCTGGCAGCAGGGCCACCAGATATGGCACTGCAGAAGCTGCGAGAGGTGCAGCGAACGGGAGGAGTGGCACTGCGGAAAATGCAACAAGTGCACGTATGGGAGGGCGATTGCGTGTAGCGGATGCGGAGGTGTCTCGACTTCCTACCACGAAGAACACAAGGCATGACTAAATGGCCTTAACGGACTAAATCGCGACTGGGTTCAAACTGCCATAATTAGGGTCGTGTTGGCTTGTCGAGGACTGAAGAGAGCAGGGAAAAAATTGAGGGCACGACCCTCATATAGCAGCCTTCGTACGGGAAATAAGAAGAGAACAGGAGGGTAATGATGGTCTAAGCAGCTGAGATTGGATTGTGGTGGTGTCGGCCTGGGGTGTTGGCCTGGGGCTCTGAGCATCATGACATAGGCCGGTATTTCAGCCCTACGGCAATGCTTAGAGACACACACACACACACAGAGAGAGAGAGAGAGAGGGAGAGAGAGATGGCGACCAGGCCTGTATATATAGTATATGTCGCACACTCCTTTATTAAGGTATTTCCCTTGTAAGTATTGGTCATAGATTTGTGGCGTGGCGGATTTAGGGAGTCGAGGGTATTGCAGAGGTCTGTATAGATCTGTGTGCATCGGAGAGGAGTCTTTTGTTATTGTTGGACAAGAACGTGAATACCTAACTGAATAGTCCAGTCTACTTATCAGACAAATGTAGTAGTTTTCATTTGATGATGGCCTTTATCTGATGATTTGTTTAATGATTGTTCACTAATCGTATACGACCAGATCAGATCGGCTTAGATCATAGATAGATCAGGTCAGATCGGCAGCGAAGCGACAGCTACAGCTACCTACCTACTACATGGGTAGGTAGGTACGTTGGGAAGCGTTACGTACTCGGTACTTCTACTTACCTCGTACATATACTATAGCGTACCCAGGTATAGGTGCTTACAGATGAGGTCGGGTAGATTAGGTAGTGCAGAGTGGAGGCAGGGATCGCCGAGAAGGGTACCTACAATAGGTGTTAAGAGGTACCTAGGTAGCTACCTACCTAACCTCCAGTACTAGTAGGTACCTAAGATAGTACCTAGGTAGATAGTAAGATGGTATAATGTAAGCTGCTAGCCATTGAATTACCTTTACCTACCTTTGACGTTACTACCTCGATCGAGCCTTGGCCTTAGATACAAGTGGCATCTATTTCTCAATGGATTGACATACGTTCAATTTACCATTTGAACAGTTCCAGTTGTGTATTGTCTGTCTAGACTAATTAAATGCACTGTTAAGATAAAACGTCACCGTTAATCCCGAATAGGAGGCGGCTATTACGGCTCCAGTCTTGGACCCTCCTCCGACCTCCGCGATCCACGACCAGAACTAGGATCAGGACCAGGACCAGGACCACTACTTACCTAACATAGCCTCACTTCATAGGTACAATACCCGATACCTACAGGCTGTCTATCTATCTATCTACAGTATAGGTAGTATTACTTTAGGAGCTCCCCTCCTCCACTGGGCCGCCATCACGACCACGAT